>LR738713.1:21806141-21889742 GCA_902687465.1 Secale cereale
CAAAGTCTTTCAGTTACTGTGTGGACCCGCTAGATGCTGAACATTGGATCACATACATGAAGAAGCACTTTGAATGCAGTAACGTGAGGTCTGAGGATTATGTCAAGTTTGCCAGTTTCCAACTCAAAAGATCAAGCTGCTGATTGGTGGCAACAGTACAAAGACTCCATAGGTGATCGTGAGATCTCGTAGACCGACTTCTGCAAAGATTTCCGTTCTCATCACATTCCAACCAGTGTCATTGAAGGCATGCATGAGCAATTCCGCTACCCGAAGCAAGGAACCATGTCCGTCTATCAATACAATGTCAAGTTCCAGAATCTTGCCCGTTATGCGAAGCAAGACATCCCCGATGCCAAGAGCAAGATATACCAGTTCCGAGGTGGTCTGAAAGACGAACTCCAACTTGCTCTCACCTTGTTCGAGCTGGATGAATTTGAACAATTCTACAATATGGCTCTCAAGCAAGAGGCAGCTCAGCTCAAGTGTGAAGCTTCCAAAAAGAGGATAAGAGATGCTGTTCAGTCCTCCTCTTCCTCTCAAGTGGTTGCCAAGCAGCAGAAGTTCTGTCTACCGCCTCCTCCAGTGCTCCGTCCTGCAAGCAACAACAAGCACTCAGGTGGTCATGGATTCTCCCACCCACCCAACCCAAGCAACCAGTCCAAGCCTGAGTTCCAAGCTCCAAGATCAAGTGGTCCTTACCATCGGCCTCTTTCAGAAGTTACTTGCAACAAGTGTTCTCAGAAGGGTCACTATGCCAACAAGTGCCCCAACCCAAGGCGCCTTCCGCCTCCTCCACCTGTCAGCACTGCTATTTTCAAGCACAACCCCAAGTGAGCAAGAGTGAATCTGATGAATGCAGCTCAAGCAGAGAATTCTTCCGATGTGATAATTGGTAATCTTCTAGTTAACCTTAAACCTGCTAAAGTCTTGTTTGATTCTGGTGCATCAAATTCCTTCATGTCATGTCCATTTGCATCTAAGCACAACATGGACACAGTGGCCTTACCTGAAAAGTTGCAAGTTATTTCTCCGGGTAAACACATGACTTCTAGTATGGTGGCTCCGGACATATCTATTCATATGGGTGATTACAGTTTTCTGGTTTCCCCGGTTATTCTCGGCAACTCCGACATTGATCTTATTCTTGGGATGGATTGGCTCTCCAAGCATGATGCAAACATTGATTGTGCAAACAAGGAGGTCAAGCTAAATCATCCTGATGAAGACGTGATTATCTTCGCAGCTCGAGGTAATACTATCAGGCTGTTCTCTCTCAATGACAAGGGTGAGATTAATGCCATTTCGCAGATTCTGGTGGTTCGTGAATATGAGGATGTATTCCCCGAAGAGCTTCCAGGCATGCCTCCCCACCGTCAAGTTGAATTCGTCATTGAACTTGAACCCGGTACCGAGCCAACATGTCGGCATCCGTACAAGCTTTCTCCTGATGAGTTGAAGGAGCTGAAGAAACAACTCGATGAGCAAGAACGTATGGGTCTAATCAGACCAAGTACTTCTCCTTGGGGCTGTGGTGTTCTATTTGTCAAGAAGAAGGATGGCACGGAACGCCTTTGCGTTGATTACCGGCCATTGAATAAGAAGACAATAAAGAATAAGTACCCGCTCCACAATATCAATCAATTGTTCGAGCAGCTCAAAGGAGCAAAGGTGTTCTCGAAGCTCGATCTCCGGATGGGTTACCATCAGATTCGTATCCGTGAAGAGGATATTCCTAAGACCACATTCAGAACGAGTTTTGGCTCCTATGAATACACGGCCATGTCTTTCGGCCTTGCAAATGCTCCACCCACTTTCTCTTGGATGATGCACTTCATATTCAACCCCTACACCAATGAATTCGTTCTCGTCTATCTGGATGATATCTTGGTATTCTCCAAGAATGAAGAAGACCAAGCCAAGCACCTCCGTTTGGTCCTTGACAGGCTCCGTGAGCACCGGTTCTATGCGAAGTTCTCCAAATGTGAATTCTAGCTGGATAAAGTCCTCTATCTTGGCCATATTATCTCTGCCGAGGACATTTCTGTTAACCCTGAGAAGATTGAAGCTATTGTCAACTGGGAACCTCCGCAGAATGTCAAACAACTTCGAAGCTTCCTTGGTCTCGCTAGCTATTGCAGAAGGTTCGTTGAGAACTTCTCCAAGATTGCCAAGCCTCTTTTCAACCAATTGCAGAAGAATGTCAAGTACTTGTGGACTCCTGATTGTGATGTGGCATTCAAGACACTCAAAGAGAAGCTCATTTCTGCTCCGGTTCTTACTCCTCTGGATGAGTCAAAGCCTTATGAAGTCTTTTGTGATGCTTCATTGCAAGGTCTTGGTGGTGTTCTCATGCAAGACAAGGAGATTGTGGCATACACTTCTCGTCAGCTGAAACCAAATGAGAAGAATTACCCCACACATGATCTTGATCTAGCAGCGGTTGTTCATGCCTTGATCACGTGGAGACACCTTCTGTTGGGCGGAAAAGTGGACATCTTCACCGATCACAAGAGCTTGAAGTACATCTTCACTCAGCCAAACCTTAACCTTCGCCAGACTCGTTGGGTTGAAATGATTCAAGAGTACGATCCAAGCATTGAGTATACTCCTGGCAAGGCCAATGTCATTGCAGATGCCTTGAGTAGAAAGGCGTATTGCAACAGTCTCCTTATCAAAGCGTTCCAGCCAGAACTTTGTGAATCATTCAGGAAGCTCGACCTCCAAGTTGTTCCACAAGGCTTTCTTGCAAATCTTCAAGTTGCTCCTACCTTGGAAGATCAAATCTGTGAGGTCCAACTCAGTGATGCTATGGTGCAGAAAGTGAAACATGGTATTGCTAAGGGTACTCCCAAGTACAAGTGCTATCGCATTGATGAGAAAGACACCTTGTTCTTTGAGGATAGGATTGTGGTTCCCAAAGGTGATCTCAGGAAGCTCCTAATGAACAAAGCACATGACTCACTCCTCTCGATACATCGAGGAAGCTCCAAGATGTACCATGATCTCAAGCAATCATATTGGTGGACTCGCATGAAAAGGGAGATTGCCCAATTCGTGAATGAATGTGATGTCTGCAGAAGAGTGAAGGCAGAGCATCAACGTCCAACCGGACTCCTTCAACCTCTACCTATTCCCGAGTGGAAATTTGATCACATTGAGATGGATTTCGTCACCGGTTTTCCCAAGTCCAAGAAAGGAAATGATGCTATCTTTGTGGTGAGTGACAAGCTAACTAAAGTAGCTCACTTTCTTCCAGTCAAAGAATTCATCAACACAACTCAGCTAGCAGAGCTGTACACCTCCAGAATTGTTTCTTTGCATGGCATTCCTCAAGTGATCTCCTCAGACCGTGGAAGCTTGTTCACTTCCAAGTTCTGGGATTCTTTTCAGTCAGCCATGGGCACCAAGATTCGCTTCAGCACTGCGTTTCACCCTCAGACTAGTGGTCAAGTCGAAAGAGTGAACCAAATCCTTGAAGATATGTTCAGAGCTTGTGTTATCTCCTTCGGTATGAAATGGGAAGATTGCCTTCTATTCGCCGAATTCTCCTACAACAACAGCTTTCAAGCAAGTGCCGGCAAAGCTCCTTTTGAAATCCTCTATGGCAGAAAGTGTCGTACCCCTCTCAACTGGTCCGAGACTGGTGAACGTCAACTCCATGGAAATGATTTGATCTCAGAAGCCGAAGAAAAGTGCAAAGTCATACGTGAGAATCTCAAGGCCGCGCAATCACGTCGAAAGAGCTACTATGACGGCAAGCATCGTGACTTGGCTTTCGACATTGCTGATCATGTCTATCTCCGTGTTTCTCCCATGAAGGGCACTTAGAGGTCCGGTATCAAGGGCAAGCTTGCTCCAAGATACGTGGGCCCTTTCAAGATTCTTGGCAAGAGAGGCGATCTAACCTACCAACTCGAGCTTCCCTCCAACTTTGCAAATGTGCATGATGTGTTTCACGTGTCTCAACTCCGCAAGTGCTTCAAGACGCCTGAACGCACCATTCCGTTCGAAGAGATTGATCTTCAACAAGACTTGTCTTATCATGAGCACCCCGTTGCTATTCTTGAAGAAACTGAGCGCAAGACCCGCAACAAGTCCATCAAATTCTTGAAAGTGAAGTGGTCACACCATACCGACCGAGAAGCTACATGGAAACGAGAAGATCATCTCCGTTCCGAGTATCCCTCCTTCTTTCAGTCCTAGATCTCGGGACGAGATCTTTTTGTAGTGGAGGAGAGTTTGTAACACCCCATATGTGATACCTTCCATATATGGCAATAAAGCATTTATCATTTGATCCTTGTCCTTTCCTTGGGGGTTCTTTTCAATTATGCATTATTATTGTTATTGCATTGTCATGTTAATTTTCTTTTGCATTCATGCATTACTCATCATCATCGTTGCATCATGATCTTCATGACATCTTTCACTTGTCATTGTGTTGTTCATCCTTAGTATGCAAAGTGAGTGCACCTTTGATCTTGTTTGTGTGTTGGTGGTGATAGCAAGACCATGGCCATGCTAACCTACCCCCCTTTTCTTCTTGCACCTCTTCTTCTCCTTCCTTCTTTTTCTTTCCTTTCTTTTAGCTATTTTGCAAGTGACTTAGCCTCTTCCAAAAATGTTCATCTCCTCCCCACATCTTTGTCACCTTGACATGAGTCACCTTGCAAAGCCTTGCCCCAATTTAAAATGATTTGGTTAGGTTAAAAAATGATAGAAGTTTGAACCATATTCGAACTTGTTTTATTTTTCTACCTCTAAAAATGCCCAAACCAATTTTATAAAATAGGGAATAAATCCAGGAGCTTGGGGATATTTTATTTTCCCCAGATTCCTTTTCCATTAGCCTGAGCTTTTTTCATTTTGTTGTTTGCCTGGAGAAAAAGAAAAAGAAAAAGCTACAGCAGCAGCAGCCAGCAGCAGCTGCCTGGGCCAGTTCCCCCCTCGGCCCTGCGCCAGCAGCCCGTCTTTAGCCTGCGCACGTCCCTCTCTCCCTTTCTCACCCACGCGCCCACTTAACCCCGCTGCTTCACGCCCATGTGGCCAGGCTGACCCCACATGTCAGCGACTGCGTCTCCCTTCTCACCCACCTTTTCTTCCTCCTCCCGCGCACGCCATGGGGACAGCGAGCACGACGCCGTCGCGCACCGTCGTCGCCCTGGCCTCCCTTTTAACCCCTCGCCTTGTCCACCAACCCCCTAGGGTTCTCCTCTTCCTCCTCCCGCTGCCTGGTGAGCTGTGAGCCACCAGATCCGCCGCACCGTCGCCGCCCCGAGCGCATCTGAGCGCACAGGCTCGTCGCCGATGAGCCCCTCGTCCTCCACAGCCTCGCCAAGCCTGTCTGTCTTCTTCCTCGACGTCGACTACATCGTCTACGGCTACTACACGGAGCTGAAGGCCACGACGTTGTCCTCTTCTTCCTCGACGCCGACTACGGCCACCGCAAGCATTTGTTCGTCGCCGCCGTCGACTCCATCCACCTCCAGGCCAGCTAAGCACACCTCCGTGCTTGTGGTACGTTCATGCACCTCCCCGTGCCCTTTTCCCCTTCTTTCGCGCCGTCTAGCGCCTAGTTTGCCGTGCACCCGAGCTCGTCGCCATCGGGCCTCGTCTCCGGCGAGTGTCCCTACCACCGTAGCCCCTCTACTGTTGCCCGTCGCCTCCGCCGTGTCGCGTAGGTCCGTTTATGCTCTCGCCACTCCACTAGGGCCCGTGTTTTGCCGTGCCGTTGTGCGTCGCTGCCGCCTCTGTTGCTTGTCGCCGACGTTGTTGTAGTCCTTGTTAGGTGCTGCGAGTTTGCGTCATGGGTGCGAAACTCCCCCAGGAGCACACCGCACCACTCCGTCGCCTGAATTGGTCGCCAGAGCAGCTTCGACGAGCTCCTCCGACGAGCTCTATTTCTGCTCTGGCGTCTGCATCTTCAGTTAACACATAAGGCCACACGCACCTTCTGTGTCAGATGCACACTCGTAGCCCAGTGGTGTGTCTCTTCACTAGTTAGCTAGCGGCCTGGGTTCGAATCACGCCGGGGGCAGTTGCTATTCCCCCTTTTTTGCATTTTTGGCTCGCTGACAGGTCGGCCCCACCTGCCAGCCTCACAGTGCCATTCCACACACACTCGTACCCACTCTGCCACCTCAGCCTTCCCTGGACCCACGGGTCAGCGGCTGCGGCTAGATCCAGCCAGGGTCTGTTAGCCCCTTTTCCGTTGTTTTTCTTTTCCTGTTTTCTTTTTCTTTTTCTTTTTCTGCATTATATTTGCATATTTAATATGTTTTAATATATGCATCTGTTGGAAATTTTATATATATGAAAACTACCTAGTTTTTCATGTAGAATATTAATATGCTGTTTGTTGCCATGTTTAAAAACAGTTAAATTGCTGTTTGAATTAATTTGTGTTTAAAATATGCTTAAACTTGTAAAAATAATAACTAAATATCTACAACTCCAATTTTGACAAACTTTTATTTGGGGTGAAAAAATGTGTAGATTAATGTGGTGCTGTTGTTTTGCATGTTTAACAACTTTAAATTATGACTACCTCAGATATGTCCTAATTGTATTTATATGAATATGGGAGTTTCAGGAAAATGTTGCTTGTTCTTTCCGGCCCACTTAAAATGCTAGCATGTTGTTGTTAGTCCTAGTTGCACCCTTGCCATGTTAACCGACTTATAAAACTTGTTGGGTGCTTGTTTAAAACATTTACATAACCACTTGTGGCCATGCTAGTTTTGTTCCTTTTTTTGCTTGTGTTCCACATGTGTGTGATCTTGTTATTGCCATGATGCTTGTGCACTCAACTTGTCCCTAGGAGTTGCATCGTATCCTACCCATGTTCATGTGCACCATATTCATGCATCATGTGTTGAGCATTGCATGATGATTGATTGTTGTTCTGGTGTTTGCATTGTTGTGTTGGTTAGAGCCCGGTGACGATTCGGAGTTCGAGGTTCCTTTCGAGGCTGAGTTTGAGGAGCAAGGTTACGATCCCTCCATGGACTCAACAGGCAAGATGACCATTCCCAAATATCACTTCTATCTTTGCCTATGCTAGATGTCTCGTTCTTTAGATATTGCCTCGATGCCCATTCCTGTTTGTCAGCCCCCCTATTGTTGCCATGAAACACTCTAACCGCCTTCCTAGAAAACCGTTGTTTGGCTAAGTACGCATCACTCAACCCCTCTTATAGCGTTGTTAGTTGCAGGTGAAGTTTTTGAAGATTGCTCCATGATGAACTTGTTTGGGATAACACAATATATTACCTGTTAAACTAATGCACCTATATATTGGTAATGGGTGGAAGGCTAAGCCTTTCTGCTTGGTGTTTTGTTCCACTCATGCCACCTTAGGAACCGGTAAACCGGTGTTATGTTCCTTGATTTTGCGTTCCTAACATGGTTGGGGTTTATGGCCCCCCTTGATAATTCGCTCTGTTTAAAGCTTTTCCAGCAAGGCCCAACATTGGTTTTACATTGGCCTAATAACTAAAACTTGCATAGGGCATTGCAAATCCGAGTTCTTAATTAACAACCCGGGCCAGTGCTCCTCATGAGTGTTGGTCCAAACTAGGCAGACTGCGGGGCCACCACAGGGAAACCCGAGGTCTGGTATACACCTGTAGGATGTCCCATCTGGTCGTGGCCTGAGACGAGATACGTGCAGCTACTATCAGGGTGTAGGCACGCCAAGAGGTCTTGCTGGATTAGTTTTACCTTTGTCGAAATATCTTGAGCACGGGATTCCGAGGATACTCGGATCTTCCCACTTTGGAGTTGCGACTCCGCGGATCGTGAGCTTGTGATGGGCTAAGTTGGGACACCCCTGCAGGGTTTGATCTTTCGAAAGCCGTGCCCGCGGTTATGTGGCAGATGGGAATTTGTTAATATCCGGTTGTAGATAACTTGACACCTTATTCATGAATACACTACCTGTGTGAGTAACCGTGATGGTCTCTTTCCGAAGGGCTTCGGGAAGTGAACACGGTGGGGTTATGTTTGATCGTGAGTAGTTAGGATCACTTCTTGATCAACTTGGCGATCGTTGGCACTTGTTCTCTTCTCGCTCTAAACTCGTAAGCTAGTGCTTAGTGCTTGCTGCAACCCTTGTTTATAGCCTTTCCACACCTAAGGTTTTGGTAGTTTTGATACCCGGGAACGGGATTGCTGAGTCCTCTGTGGCTCATAGATTCAACACACACCAGATGCAGGTACCACTGAGAACAATGCAGGAGATGGTTCGGAACTTCACTGGGAGTTCGATGAAGAGCGTGATCGTTACTATGTTTCGTATCCCAACGATCAGTAGTGGTTCTTACTAGGAGGATCTGGGGTTGTGTTTTGGTATCTTTCTCATTTGGATTTTCGTCCGTAGTCGGACCCTGATGTTCTTTGGATGATGTATTCTATTGTATTCATTGTGTGATGTGGCGAGTGTAAGCCAACTATCATTTTACAATTTCATCCCTGAATTTTACATGAGATGTGCAAAGATACTATACTTGAGATCATTCTAGTATGCGTTTATGTCCTTAAGTCATGCCTCGACACGTGGGGGACATATCCGCATATTGGGCATTACAATATGAGTGGCATATATCATGTTCACTGTTTTAACCTCCGGTGGAAATTTCTTCTGTCCCCCTGTATTCGGCTGGCGAGGTTCGTCCTCATCTTCGCTCTGAGGCTCCTCCCCCCTGTGTTCAGCATTGAGCTTGCTGGCCTGCTTGAAGACCCAACAATTACGGTTGGTATGGTTTGCAGGTTTCTCTGGGGTGCCATGGATTTGGTAGGGCCTATCTAATATTTTGTCCAGACTAGATGGACCATCTTTATTGCCTTTAAATGGCTTCTTCCGTTGACCGGGTCTGGAGCCGCTGAATCCGGTGTTTATCGTTGTATCATCTGGGCTTCCAGCATTGTTTCGACGTTTGTTTTTGTTACGTTGTGGCTTTCCATTGCCATCCCTGACTTCAGATGTTCCAGGGTCGCTGGTGCTGCTACGAGCCAACCAGCTATCCTCACACGCGCAAAAGCGGGTCATGAGTGTAGTTAGGGATGCCATTGTCCTCGGCTTTTCCTGCCCAAGGTGTCAGGCTAGCCATTCGTCCCGGACACTATTCTTGAATGCTGCTAAGGCTTCAGCGTCCGGACAGTCGACAATTTGGTTCTTCTTAGTGAGAAACCGATTCCAAAGCTTGCGGGCCGACTTCCCGGGTTGTTGGATAATGTGACTTAGATCATCAGCGTCCGGGGGCCGGAGATAGGTCCCTTGAAGATTGGCCCGAAAAGCATCCTCAAGTTCTTCCCAACTCCCAATAGAGTTCTCTAGGAGGCTGTTTAGCCAGTGCCCAGATGGTCCTTTCAGCTTGAGTGGTAGATATTTAATGGCGTGGAGATCATCTCCTCGGGCCATGTGGATGTGAAGAATAAAGTCTTCTATCCAGACACCAGGATCCGTCGTTCCATCGTACGCTTCGATGTTCACGGGTTTAAACCCTTCTGGAAAATCATGATCTAGCACCTCATCGGTGAAGCACAGAGGGTGTGCGGCGCCCCTGTATTTTGCTATGTCATGGCACATGTCCGATGGTTGTGATGTCCAGTATTGACCCCGAACTAGTATATTACCGGCGCAATCGGCTTGATAGCCGCCGTCCCATGCGGGAGCTCGGTCCCTATGTCCGTAGATAGACCTAGTCTTGCTAGATTTTTTGTTCAGGTCCTCACGCAGATCGTGTGTTCGGACTTGAGCCGCATCCTCCTTTCCTTTATGGGGTGGTGGTGCGGGCTTGTGTACGCCGTTGCTAGCAACTCTGTCCCGTCCGCGAGGTGGTCGGTCCAGCTTATCGGCGGTGTTATTCTTTGGCGGTATGGGCGCAGCGGCCTCGTCGTCGAATTCAGGCAGCAGTTTACGCTTGGGATAGCCTTTGGTTTGGCTGTTATAGCCATGTTTCTGCTCATCATCTAGTACTTTGTTCCATCTATCATTGAGCGTGTCCTGTGTGGCTCGAAGCCGTCTCTGCTGCTTTTTTAGGCTCCTTGCGGTGGCAATAAGCCTCCGATGGAAACGCTTTTGTTCAGAGGGTTCTTCTGGGACGATGTATTCGTCGTCGCCCAGGCTAACTTCTTCTTCGGAGACAGGTTTGTAGTTACTATCTTCGGCATCATTGTCGTCGGACATCGGCTTCGGACTCTATTTGCCATCCTCTCGCTCCTCCTGCTCCATCGTTGGGTCTGCGGGGTCTTCGGCTTGTTCCGGAATATCATCGTCGTTAGTGATGGTCTTGCTATCTTTTCCTTTACGGGATTTGGTTCGGTGCTTCGGACGCCGACGCTTGGGAGGTTCTTCGACGGGGTTGTCCTCTAAGGGATTGTTTTCGCCGTCGCCCTCCGCCTCCTTAGGTGTATCCACCATGTACACGTCGTATGAAGACGTAGCTGTCCACCGCCCGGTTACGGGCCGATTTTGACCTGGATCCGCTTCGGCTTCGAGGTCCATCCCTTCGAAGTCTTCGGAAGCATAGTCAAGTAGATTGGGTAGATATTCAACCGTGGCTACCGAGTGGGTGGTGGGTGGGGAGCAAAATTCTCCACCAGCCTCGATTACGAACCGGATACAATGCAGCTGTGTGTCCCCATCCAGGGAGAGTGATCTTAACAACTTTAGCATGTCGCCAAAGGGTGAGTGCTGGAAGATATCTGCAGCACTGAATTCGGTGATAGACACCTGATTTGGCTTGAAGGGCGCATATGCACGTGATTCGGAATCTGAGGCCGGAATTAGGTCCGGGGTTCTGATAACACAGACCTTGCTTATAGTTGGGTCCGTGGGCGGCTCCAACGCCGTGGAGTATGCGGCCTCCGTGGCGGGGTTGAGCTTCCCATCCTCGGGCGACGCGATCTGTTCCAGATCTAGGGCCAGAACTGCTACATGTGCTATTTCTTCATCCGATGACAAAGCTAGATCGTGTTCATCGTGAAGGCAGAGAGTGGTTGCCGCGGGCTCGAATCCGTTGAAGATCAAGTCTCCGCGGATATCAGCAATGTTGATTAAGCTTCCGAATCTGACATGATGGCCAGGAGCGTAGCTATCAATCTGCTCGAGGTGGCCTTTAGTGTTGGCACGAAGCGCGAAGCTGCCGAACACGTAGAGCTGTCCAGGAGTGAAGATTCCCTCGGTGTTCCCGCCGTTGTTGATGACGCGATCCACCGGTCCTTTGGTCGACGACATAGTGGAACTCTCAATGAAAGCACCAATGTTGGTGTCATAACTGGCGGATCTCGGGTAGGGAGTCCCAAACTATGCGTCTGAGGATCGATGGTAACAGAAGGCTGGGGACACGATGTTTACCCAGGTTCAGGCCCTCTCGATCGAGGTAAAACCCTACTTCCTGCTATATTAATATGGATGAATATGAATACAAGAGTTGATCTACCTCGAGATCGTATTGTCTAAACCCTAAAGTCTAGCCTATGAGGATTTGAGATTCTCCGTTAGTCTCTACAGACTAAACCCTCCGGTTTATATACACACCGGAGGGGCCTAGGGTTTGTACATACCATCTTGCAGAGGAAGGAAAGATTACACCCGAACCTAAAACCTGCCATTATACGAATACATGAGTCCTATCCGGATACAAGAGATGATCTTCAACTATGATCTTCACGGCCCACCAGTCCGGCCCACCAAGAGTTATCTGGCCTCCCGAGGACCCCTCGATCCAGGACTCCCTTCTAGTCCTAGTAGGAGAGGGGGAAGGAAGGGGAGGAGAAGAAGAAGGAAAGGGGGGCCGCCCCCCTAGTCCAATTCGGTTTGGGCTAGGGGGGCCGCGCGCCCGTAGCTGGCCGCGCCTCCTCTTCCTCCACTTGGGCCTATGTGGCCCAATAACCCCCCGGGAGGTTCCGATAACCTCTCGGTACTCTGGTTTTTATCTGAGAACCCCCGGAACTCATCCGGTGTCCGAATATAGCCTTCCAATATATAAATATTGATGTCTCAGACATTCCGAGACTCCTCGTCATGTCCGTGATCACATCCGGGACTCCGAACTACCTTCGGTACATGAAAACACATAAACTCATAATACCGATCATCATCGAACGTTAAGCGTGCGGACCCTACGGGTTCGAGAACTATGTACACATGACTGAGACTCATCTCCGGTCAATAACCAATAGTGGAACCTGGATGCTCATATTGGTTCCTACATATTCTATGAAGATTTTTACCGGTTAAACCGCACAACAACATACGTTGTTCCCTTTGTCATCGGTATGTTACTTGCCCGAGATTCGATCGTCGGTATCATCATACCTAATTCAATCTTGTTACCAGCAAGTCTCTTTACTCGTTCCATAATACATCATGTCGTGACTAACTCATTAGTCGTTTTCTTGCAAGGCTTATTACGATGTGTATTACCGAGAGGGCCCAGAGATACCTCTCTGACACTCGGAGTGACAAATCCTATTCTTGATCTATGCCAACACCACAAACACATTCGGAGACACATGTAGATCATCTTTATAATTACCCAGTTACGTTGTGATGTTTGATAGCTGATGGCTTCTCGCCCCTCGTTGGTTACCCAAAGTGGAAGGTTTGAGATGCAGTGTAGCGGTAGTTTTCCCTTGGCAAAGATACCAAGGATCGATTTCCCCTGAGACTCCCAGTTTCAACAAGAAGGTGTCAACTGCTAACGGCGCCAGATATTAGCAATCAACTTGGACCTGCACACAGATACAAATAACTTTGCTCCCAACGAGTACAGAGAGGTTGTCAATCCCTCCGGCCTTGTCGTTTACAAAGGATCAAACGCAAGTGATAATGGTGATAGGTATAATTGCAATTAGTAAGTAAAAGCAGAAAGTAAATAGCGGATGTGATCAGTGATGGTAATATGGACCGGGTCCCATGATGTTCACTAGTGATGTCTCTCTCCCAAAAGACGATAAAACAGCTATGTGAGGTGAATGAATTACAGCTAGGCAATTGACAGAATTATGTACGCAAACCAATGCTAACTATGTTGCAAGAAAGGTAGAGGTTCAAAGCATGGGCGGTACGCCAAGGCAAGTAGACCGAAATCCATCTGCATCTACTACTAATCATCCACCTTGAGATATCTATCCAGAACATCTCGCTGGTATTAAGTTGCGAGTCCCACCCATAGTGTAAACTCAAAGCAACAGACAACTGCATTAAAAGAACTTTGCGTAAAGTAAACAATCCTTGCACCCGTGGGCACAAGCACCGTTGTTTTCCCCCTTGTGGCAACAACACATCCCCTAGACTCATGTTTCTGTCACTCAAGATAGTCATCGAGGGGCATGAACCCACAATCAAGCATAACGTTCCCTCTTGGAGTCACTACCTACTACTTGGCCAAAGCAATAAATAGCAACGGAGAACATGCAAGAATTACTTACGAACATAAATATAAAAGAGGTAAATCAAATATATTACTCAAACACAATCTGAACATAATCTCACAATCCATCGGATCCCAGCAAACTCAGCATAGCAACAGCATAAGGATTACATATGTGCCTCGATCATGTAGGGCAGCTCACGAGGTCTAATTAGTGAAGCACAAGAAGGGGAGGAGAACATCACATAGCTACTGGTCATGGACCCATGGTCCAAGGGAGACTACTCACAACTCATCCGGGAGGCGTCCATGGTGGTGGAGAGGCTCCCGGTGGTGATCCTCCCCTCCGGCAGGGTGCCGGGAAGAGTTCTCCTGGTGCTCCCGATCTAGGAAGCGCGGCGGCGGCGGAACAGAGATGAGATCGCGAAAAAGGGTTCCGTCCTCGAGGGTTTCGGGACGCGTGTTAAATATATGCCAAAGGGGGGCATCAGCGGAGGCCTGGGGGGCCCAGGCGCCCCCCCGGCGCGGCCAGGAGGGGGGCCGCGCCACCAGGGTGCCTGGAGCCCTGGTGGCCCCCCTCTGGCCCTACTTCGGCCGTGTGGAAGCTTCCGGAGCGCTGATTTTTTATATAATTTTTCCGGGATTTTTCTGGCAGTTTACGTGATGGGAAAACCTGAAATACAAAAACAGCAGAAAACAGAAACTGGCACTGGGGTGCACTAAGTTAATAGGTTAGTCCAAATATGATCAGAAGTGTATGGAAGTGTATAAATATCATAGCAATATCACACAAAAGAGGCATGGAGCAAGCAGAAATTATAGATACGTTTTGGACGTATCAACATCCCCAAGCTTAATTCCTGCTCGTCCTCGAGTAGGTAAATGATAACAAGTATAATTTCTATGGTGACATGCTATTAACCATATAAGGACTTTTCATAGTCACATGACAAAAGCTTACCGAGACAATGAATCTGTAGTAATTAAGTTGCCTTATGAGAAAATCACAAAGAACTGAAAGTTTTACAATATGATACTGAAATATCAAATAGATTTGTAATGAGCATGGTGTGCAAATATGACAAAGTGATATCTCGCTTGCCCCCTTTAGTGAAGCAAAACATAAATGCAGGGGCACCTCCAAGGTTTAAGTGATGACTAGATATAATGATTTCAGAATAAACGATATCACAATCATGCAAAAGACAATGCTACTTTGGGACAATGCACATTACACTCAGAATGACAATCATGCTCTCAGTAGTTGGTGCTTAAAGAAGGCGGAGACTCTCGAACCATGGCTTTTGTTGGCAAGGTTGAAAACCCGTGGTCGGAAACAAAGACAAAGCATCTACCAGAGCTCTTGGTTTTAAAAAACAGAAGTAAAAATTATTATTTTTGGATATGCATGTTTCGTCAACGAATGCTAGCAGATAACTCAATTACTTCTCGAGCTGGACAAGTTTCGAGGAACGGCTCCCGAATGAGGACGATCACATCCTCTTAATCTCCTTTGTTTATCACTGCCAAAGTTTTCTGATTTCTCATGAACAAAGCGTGAAGGAGGGTTTGTTTGTTTTATTATTTTTGAGCCGGGCGCACTCTTTGCCAGTTCCTTCTCGTATTATGGGTTTGCACATTAGACATGCAATCCCGGGGTGAAGCTTGTCCAAATTAAAAAGATCATGAATTAACTACTACTTCCTCATGAGCCTAAACAGAGGCACAAAATAGAAATGTTTTTTTGAATAATTTCGAGATGGTACATGAAAGTCTTCGTTAGGAATGGCAGGTAAATACCATGTATAGGAAGGTATGGTGGACTCATATGGCATAACTGGTTTAAAGGATTTTGGATGCACAAGCAGTCAGTCCGCTTAGTACAGGTGGAGGTTAGCAAAAGACTGGGAGCGACCAACTAAGAGAGCAATGACGGTCATAATCATGCAGAGCGATAAAGCAACATTGAATCAGGCATGGAAGTTATATCGCTACTCAGAAATTAAAGATCATCAAGGCTTGACAGACTTTCTTTACAGTCTTAAATATGCGTGAGCATACGCCAAGTCAATCAAAATAAATTCTCGAAGGAAGATATTACTAAACCATATCACATCATAGGCAAACAAATCATGTTGGTACTCCAATAACACATTGGGAACCCCCCAGCTATTTGAGACTAACCATAAGAAAACATGAACTACTAAGCACCATTATGCACGTAGCATTTTTATCATAGACATATCGACCAATGCAACAGAAGCAAACTCTCTTAATAAGATAAGCATGATAACTAAAGAGAGTTCCAACAACCAACTAAACAAAAGCTCTTTAAAAAGATAAGCATGAAAACTAAGAGCTGAACATGATAGTAGCTATTGAAAGACCAAGAACATACACAGCAAAGATAAACATAAAAATTCTATGTTGTTTTCTAGGTTGAAGTGGACCGTGTCTCTCTCCCACACAAAGAAAGCTGAGTTCCAACTCGTTATGAAAAACAAGCAAAGCTAACGGAAACTAAAAAGGAAAACTAAAAGCAAGACGCTCCAAGCATAGCACATAACACATGAAGTGATAAAAATATAGTGGAACAAAAGACGAACTGATAATGTTGATGGAGAAGGGGATGCACGGGGGCATCCCCAAGCTTAGACGCTTGAGTCTCCTTGAATATTCTTGGGGGTGCATGGGGGCATCCCCAAGCTTGAGCGTTTGACACTCCTGAATCTTTTTATCATCTTCCCTCGCACACTTGAAAACTCCCTTCATACATAACTCATCATAATCTGATTAGCGAGGTTAGTACCCATAATAAAATAATTGTTCCTTGCTGGAAATAAGGATATTCTTGAAGGTCTACTGTTTCTCAAGATTGCCAAAAGGTTTTTGCAAAGAAAAAGGAAGCTCAGGGTTTGCAAAATGAAGGAAAGGCAAAACAGGACAGAATCTGTGAAAAACAGAACATCAGGTAGTAAATGATTTTTTCGGGGCACTTCTGCCACTCTAATCAAACAACTCAGAACAGACGTCCGAAAGACAATTGTATAGAGCACGCTGTCGAAAAAATTCATACCAAAAAGATGATCTGGTGATTTTATACGAATTTTTCTATCCAAGGACAGAATCTGTTTCCTGGACAGCACGTCACAACTTTTGAACTTTCTTGCAATCAGAGGCTACACTTGGCACAAAGTTGAAAAGCAAAGATACAATGATGATGCTACTGTAGTAACAACATCAAGACACAACAAAAGCAAAATAAAATTTATTCATTGTGGGCTGCCTCCCAAAAGCGCTTTCTTTTATGCCTTTAAGCTAGGCATAATGCAAAAAGATCAAGTTTTATCAAGAGTAAAAGAATAGCTAGCCCGTATAACGGACTCAAAAGGTAACTTAATATTCTTTCTAGGGAAGTGTTCCATCCCTTTCTTGAGAGGAAATTGGAATTTTATATTCCCCTCTTTATGTCAATGATAGCACCAACGGTGCGTAGAAAAGGACGTCCCAAAATAATTGGACAAGAAGGTTCACATTCAATGTCCATAATAGTAAAATCAACGGGAACAAAATTGTCATTGACAATGATAAGAACATCGTCGATCCTCCCCAAAAGTTTCTTTATGGAAGAATCAACGAGACGAACACCAAAAGAACAAGAATCAAAAGGTTTCAATTTAAGCATAACATATATTCTTTTGGGCATAACGGAGGTACTAGCTCCAACATCACATAAAGCATAGCAAGAGAAGTTATTCAACTTAATTTTAATCATAGGATCCCAACCATCTTCTAGCTTTCTAGGTATGGAGGCTTATACTCTAAGTTTCTCCTCCCTAGCTTTGATGAGAGCATTAGTGATATGCTCCGTGAAGGCAAGGTTAAGCGTGCTAGTGCGGGGGTCTCTAGACATCTTGTGAAAGAAATCAATAACTTCGGTAAGAGTGCAATTATCAAAATCAAGGTCACTACTATCAGTGGTAGTGGTGTCCTTTAGGTTCACTTGTGTGGTAGTTTCTATAGTCATAGCATCACCATTAATAGGTCCAATGGGACCAGGAGTGCATTGGGTGCTGATGGCTTCTCGCCCCTCGTTGGTTACCCCAAGTGGAAGGTTTGAGATGCAGTGTAGCGGTAGTTTTCCCTTGGCAAAGATACCAAGGATCGATTTCCCCTGAGACTCCCAGTTTCAACAAGAAGGTGTCAACTGCTAACGGTGCCAGATATTAGCAATCAACTTGGACCTGCACACAGATACAAATAACTTTGCTCCCAACGAGTACAGAGAGGTTGTCAATCCCTCCGGCCTTGTCGTTTACAAAGGATCAAACGCAAGTGATAATGGTGATAGGTATAATTGCAACTAGTAAGTAAAAGCAGAAAGTAAATAGCAGATGTGATCAGTGATGGTAATATGGACCGGGGTCCCATGATGTTCACTAGTGATGTCTCTCTCCCAAAAGACGATAAAACAACTATGTGAGGTGAACGAATTACAGCTGGGCAATTGACAGAATTATGTGCGCAAACCAATGCTAACTATGTTGCAAGAAAGGTAGAGGTTCAAAGCATGGGCGGTACGCCAAGGCAAGTAGACCGAAATCCATCTGCATCTACTACTAATCATCCACCTTGAGATATCTATCCAGAACATCTCGCTGGTATTAAGTTGCGAGTCCCACCCATAGTGTAAGCTCAAAGCAACAGACAACTGCATTAAAAGAACTTTGCGTAAAGTAAACAATCCTTGCACCCGCGGGCACAAGCACCGTTGTTTTCCCCCTTGTGGCAACAGCACATCCCCTAGACTCATGTTTCTGTCACTCAAGCTAGTCATCGAGGGGCATGAACCCACAATCAAGCATAACGTTCCCTCTTGGAGTCACTACCTACTACTTGGCCAAAGCAATAAATAGCAACAGAGAACATGCAAGAATTACTTATGAACATAAATATAAAAGAGGTAAATCATATATATTACTCAAACACAATCTGAACATAATCTCACAATCCATCGGATCCCAGCAAACTCAGCATAGCAACAGCATAAGGATTACATATGTGCCTCGATCATGTAGGGCAGCTCACGAGGTCTAATTAGTGAAGCACAAGAAGGGGAGGAGAACATCACATAGCTACTGGTCATGGACCCATGGTCCAAGGGAGACTACTCACAACTCATCCGGGAGGCGTCCATGGTGGTGGAGAGGCTCCCGGTGGTGATCCTCCCCTCCGGCAAGGTGCCGGGAAGAGTTCTCCTGGTGCTCCCGATCTGGGAAGCGCGGCGGCGGCGGAACAGAGATGTGATCGCGAAAAAGGGTTCCGTCCTCGAGGGTTTCGGGATGCGTGTTAAATATATGCCAAAGGGGGGCATCAGCGGAGGCCTGGGGGGCCCAGGCGCCCCCCCGGCGCGGCCAGGAGGGGGGCCGCGCCACCAGGGCGCCTGGAGCCCTGGTGGCCCCCTTCCGGCCCTACTTCGGCCGTGTGGAAGCTTCCGGAACGCTGATTTTTTATATAATTTTTCCGGGATTTTTCTGGCAGTTTACGTGATGGGAAAAACCTGAAATACAAAAACAGCAGAAAACAGAAACTGGCACTGGGGTGCACTGAGTTAATAGGTTAGTCCAAATATGATCAAAAGTGTATGGAAGTGTATAAATATCATAGCAATATCACACAAAAGAGGCATGGAGCAAGCAGAAATTATAGATACATTTTGGACGTATCAATAGCACACAAGGTGTTCCTCCGGTATTCGGGAGTTGCATAATATCATAGTCATAGGAACATGTATAAGTCATGAAGAAAGCAATAGTAGTAAAACTAAACGATCAAGTTGCTAAGCTAACGGATGGGTCTTGTCCATCACATCATTCTCCTAATGATGTGATCCCGTTGATCAAATGACAAATCATGTCTGTGGTTAGGAAACATAACCATCTTTGATCAATGAGCTAGTCTAATAGAGGCATACTAGGGACACTCTCTTTCGTCTATGTATTCACACATGTACTACGTTTCCGGTTAATACAATTCTAGCATGAATAATAAACATTTATCAGGATATAAGGAAATACAAATAACAACTTTATTATTGCCTCTAGGGCATATCTCCTTCAGTCTCCCACTTTAACTAGAGTCATTAATCTAGATTACATAGTAATGATTCTAACACCCTTGGAGTCTTAGCGCTGATCATGTTCTGCTTGTGGAAGAGGCTTAGTCAACGGGTCTGTGACATTCATATCCGTATGTATCTTGCTAATTTCTATGTCTCCCTCCTTGACTTGATCGCGGATGGAATTGAAGCATCTCTTGATGTGCTTGGTTCTCTTGTGAAACCTGATTCCTTCGCCAAGGCTATTTCTCCAGTGTTGTTACAAAAGATTTTCATTGGAACCGATGCACTAGGTATTACACCTAGATCGGATATGAACTCCTTCATCCAGACTCCTTCATTTGCTGCTTCCGAAGCAGCTATGTGTTCCACTTCACACGTAGATCCCACCACGACGCTCTGCTTGGAACCGCACCAACTGACAGCTCCACCGTTCAATAAAAATACATATTCGGTTTGTGACTTAGAGTCATCCGGATCAGTGTCAAAGCTTGAATCGACGTAACCATTTACGACGAGCTCTTTGTCACCTCCATAAACGAGAAACATATCCTTTGTCCTTTTCAGGTACTTCAAGATGTTCTTGACCGCTGTCCACTGACCCACTCCTGGATTACTTTGGTACCGCCCTGCTAAACTTATAGCAAGGCACACATCAGGTCTAATACACAGCATTGCATACATGATAGATCCTATGGCTGATGCATAGGGAATGACTTTCATTTTCTCTCTATCTTCTGCAGTGGTTGGGCATTGAGTCTTACTCAACTTCACACCTTGTAACACATGCAAGAACCCTTTCTTTGACTGATCCATTTTGAACTTCTTCAAAACTTTATCAAGGTATGTGCTTTGTGAAAGTACAATTAAGCGTCTTGATCTATCTCTATAGATCTTGATGCCTAACATATAAGCAGCCTCACCGACGTCTTTCATTGAAAAATTCTTATTCAAGTATCCTTTTACGCCATCCAGAAATTCTATATCATTTCCAATCAATAATATGTCATCCACATATAATATTAGAAATTCTACAGAGCTCCCACTCACTTTCTTGCAAATACAAGCTTATCCAAAAGTATGTATAAAACCATATGCTCTGATCACCCCATCAAAGCGTATATTCCAACTCCGATATGCTTGCACCAGTCCATAGATGGATCGCTGGAGCTTGCATACTTTGTTAGCACCTTTAGGATTGACAAAACCTTCTGGTTGCATTATATACAACTCCTCTTTGAGGTATCCATTAAGGAATGCAGTTTTGACATCCATTTGCCAGATTTCATAATCATAAAATGCGGCAATTGCTAACATGATTCTGACAGATTTAAGCATCGCTACGGGTGAGAAAGTCTCATCGTAGTCAACTCCTTGAACTTGTCGAAAACCTTTCGCAACAAGTCAAGCTTTGTAGACAGTAACATTACCATCGGCGTCTGTCTTCCTCTAAAAGATCCATTTATTTTCAATGGCTTGCCGATCATCGGACAAGTCAACCAAAGTCCACACTTTGTTCTCGTACATGGATCCCATCTCAGAATTCATGGCCTCAAGCCATTTTGCGGAATCTGGGCTCATCATCGCTTCCTCATAGTTTGTTGGTTCATCATGGTCTAGTAACATGACTTCCAAAACCGGGTTACCGTACCACTCTGGTGCGGAATGTATTCTGGTTGACCTACGAGGTTCAGTAGTAACTTGATCTGAAGTTTCATGATCATCAACATTAGCTTCCTCGCTGATTGGTGTAGGAATCACTGGAACTAGTTTCTATGATGTACTACTTTCCAATTCGGGAGAAGGTACAATTACCTCATAAAGTTTCACTTTCCTCCCACTCACTTCTTTCGAGAGAAACTCCTTCTCTAGAAAGGATCCATTCTTAGCAACGAATATCTTGCCTTTGGATCTGTGATAGCAGGTGTACCCAACAGTTTCCTTTGGGTATCCTATGAAGACACATTTCTCTGACTTGGGCTCGAGCTTATCAGGTTGAAGCTTTTTCACATAAGCATCACAGCCCCAAACTTTAAGAAATGACAACTTTGGTTTCTTGCCAAACCACAGTTCATAAGGCGTCGTCTCAGTGGATTTACATGGTGCCCTATTTAACGTGAATGCAGCTGTATCTAAAGCATAACCCCAAAACGATAGTGGTAAATCGGTAAGAGACATCATAGATCACACCATATCCAATAAAGTACAGTTACGACGTTCGGACACACCATTACGCTGTGGTGTTCCGGGTGGCATGAGCTGTGAAACTATTCCACATTGTTTTAAATGAAGACCAAACTCGTAACTCAAATATTCGCCTCCATGATCGTATCATAGAAACTTTATTTTCTTGTTACGATGTTTCTCTACTTCACTCTGAAATTCTTTGAACTTTTCAAATGTTTCAAACTTGTGCTTCATTAAGTAGATATACCCATATCTGCTCAAACCATCAGTGAAGGTCGGAAAATAACGATACCCGCTGTTGGGGATATAAGTATTTCATATGACCCGCCCAGGAGGGGCCGGGTTACCCAACGGCGGATCATGGGCCCAGCCCAGAAGCACGTTAAAGATGGCGGTTTAGTTAAGGGCGCAAGGCCTGGGGCGGCTTAAAGCATGTAAGTATCAACCGCCATATATGTGACTTGTGTTGTTAGGCATGTAATAAGAGTCACCGGGCCGAACACGATTGTATGAGCCGGCCGGGACTCCGTAGGCTACAGGGCGTCAACCCGTGTATATAAGGGGACGACCCGACAACGGCTTAGGGCAAGAAACAACAGATCGAGGGCTAGGCAAGCGCATCCGCACCCTAGCAATCGACACCCCAGCAATTCCACCTCAATCTGGATTATGTTTTACCCTCACCGCAAGGGGCCGAACCAGTATAAACTCCCTGTGTCCTTTGTCTTGTTCTTAACCCCTTTAAGCTAACCACGTCGCTATGGCTCCGAAATCAAGTCCTTACCTTAGGACATCTGCCGTGACACTTCCACGACAGTTGGCGCCCACCGTGGGGCCCACGGCTTGTGGTTTCGAGTTCTTGAAGGGCAACTTCGAAGGGTTCAAGGGATACGCTATGGGCTGGATGACCAAGAGTCATCGCGGCAAGCTTTACATCGATGACAAAGGCTGGGGTCCCGAGGCTGACTCAATTGAGTATGGGTACCGGGTCCCCTTCGGCGGAATTCACATCTTCATCGGCAAGATCGACGACCGGGCCCTGAGCCGGCTCAGTGTGCACGACCCGCCCGGGTTCGGCCCGCGAAGAAGCGTGCCTTCGTTGGATACATCCAGGGCACTAGAAGCTCCGAATCTTATGAAGAAACAACCGTTCTCTCCGACGATGAGTCATCCACATGTGAGAGTAACTCCATGTATTGGATGTAGAGCGGACGGCTTGGGGGCTCGTCCGACGGTAACAGTATTCCAGAACTCTGTGAGCCGCCAAGCAGGGTAGCGATTTTCATGACCGGCACCCAGCCAGCTCTCAAATCAACAATCGTCGGGACCATAACACTTGGCGCGACATCGGCTGCGGCAGGTGCAGACGGCTTAGCATGCCCGCCAACTCAAGCTTTGTCAGACCTATTGGAGAATCTGGTGACTCTGATGGGAACGGAGATAACCCCAGAAAACCAAGATCAACACAAGATAGTTGTGGATAAGTTGCGACAGGAGATAGCACAAGCTAAGGAAGACCTAGCAGTAGAGAACACCAGGATGACCGAAGAACGGGCTGTTTTGGACGCCCGAGCCCAGCGGATTCAAGCAGAAGCTTTCCGGCTCTCAGTAGGTCAGAATGCTGCTAATGAAGCCATGAGGAGAAAGCAACAGAGTCATCTCCCCTTTGTTTATGAGCCAAGAAATCTTTTTTTGGACGGGGCAGGGGGCAGTGGTCCGCCGGTGTTAAATCGGACGGCAGAGGCACCCAGAACCAGCGGTCTGGTTCATCAGCATACAACCGGATCTCTGTATGCAGATCAGAACCGCCCGACTCCCCATTACCCTCCGGCACCGGCGGGTCACTATTCCAACCCTCTGGATAACATGATAGCAGCGACATCAAGGCTAGCGGCTTTGCCAGTTGAGGGAGAAACTCCGGTAGCAGTAGAAACCCGGAGAGCTCAGGAACTTCTTCAGACGGTGCTACAGCAGCATCATGCTTATTCTTATAGCTGAGACCGGATTCATTCAACCCCCCGTCCAAGTGCCAGCTATAGCAGACACGTTGACTCGCTAGAGGTTTCAAGCACAGAGCGATGCCGTAACTCGCCTCGTGGACATAACCCGGCGCGGCATGACACCAGAGCACAGGACGTGCCGGTTCGGGTGGTCGATCATCAGCCGGCGCCATACTACCCGGCAACCTCAGTAGAGACAGGCAGGATTTCCCGGGCTTGGGGCATGCCGTGTCTAACGGCGGCTATACGGAAGAGCGGTTGCCTAAGGATTTTAAGGGCCCTCGTAAGGTGACGAACTACACAGCAGATCAGCCCCTTGAGGCTTGGATAGAAAGCTACGCGATGGTGATGGAGATGCTGGTTGTTAGCGAAGCTGCATGTGCTAAATACTTCACCATGATGCTAGAAGGCACGGCTCGTAACTGGTTAAAGGGGTTACCCGTCAATTCCATCGGGTCATGGGCAGAGTTGAAGGCCAGGTTCATCAATTACTTCAAGGACACGAGCACACAGCCCATGTCGATCATGGATCTAGACTCTTGTGTTCAGAACGAGGGTGAATCAACAACTAGTTGGGTGCACCGGGTTTCGACCACCATGCACTCCTCAGATAAGATCAACGCTGAATCAGCGATAATAACGTTGGAGAAGAATTGCCGTTTCCCTCCACTCAAGCTAAAGCTAGGGCGGCTTAAGCGCCATTGTAGTGATGTGGGGGAGCTCATGGCGGCTGTCGTCAAGTATGCTGACTCCGATAGTACCAAGGACCCCGAGTCTGAAGCGAAAAGACCGGGAAAGGGAAAAAGGCGCAATGACCTAGGAGGACAGCAGTATAACCCAGCCAACCAGCACAGTGGCAATAAACGCATGGCTGATGCTTTCGTAGCTAATACGGGGGCACAAAATTTTAACCAGCGTCGCAAGGGGAGGCCACCTCCAAGGTACAACATCGATGAGGTGATGAATCAGCCGTGTCCGAAGCACGGGTCGGATGAAAAGCCGGCCACCCATGCGTGGAAAGATTGCAACATCATGCGTTCTTACGGAGAGTTTATCCAGAACGGTCATGGACCAAACGGCGGCTCAGGATCCGGTTTTCAGGGTCCGGGTCATGGTGGCGGCGGCTCTAGCTCCGGCTTTCAGGGCCAAGGCAGTCAAGGCGGCAACAATCAACAGAACAACCAAGGGAACCAGCAGCAGTCCGGTTATCAGAGTAACCCGAAGCAGCTGAGCAATGGGCAATACCACGTGTTCACCACGAGTCTGTGCAAACGAGACCAGAAGCTCCATAAGAGGGTGGTGAATGCTGTTGAGCCGGCAATGCCCCTTTACTTAAGATGGTCTGAGCAACCCATTATGTGGAGCCACGAAGATCACCAGCCCTGAGTTGATAATTCGAGCTAGCTGGCCCTAGTGGTGGCCCCTCAGGTCGGAGGGTACAAGTTCACCAAGGTACTCATGGATGGAGGTAGCAACATCAACATTCTTTATTACAATACCTTCCATCGTATGGGGTTAACTGATAAGAAGCTTAAGCCGTTGAACACTGTCTTTCATGGAGTTGTGCCTGGTAAGTCGGCGTATCCAGTTGGTAAGATTGATTTGGAAGTAACCTTTGGAGATGAACATAATGCCAGGACAAAAACTTTGATGTTTGAAGTTGTGACGATCCATAGCCCGTACCATGCTTTATTTGGCAGGCCGGCTTATGCTAAGTTTATGGCAAGGCCATGTTATGTTTATTTGCAGCTCAAGATGTCGGGTCATAAGGGGAATATCACAGTGCATGGGAGTCGCACCATAGCTTTGGAATGTGAAGAAGGCGATGCGGCTTACGCAGAGTCAGTTTGTGCCACAGAGGAGCTCAAGTTTTACAAAGATAATGTTGACCCGACATATATGACATCTTTAAAGAAGCCAACTACAGAGCATGACCCGTTGCTGAAGTTTAAGTCGACATATGACACCAAGATGGTTGACTTTGTTCCTGGCGACTCATCTAAGTAGTTCAGTATCAGTGCAAATCTGGATCCGAAATAGGAAAGTGCTCTCATCGAGTTCATCCGTGAGAACCGGGACATCTTTGCATGGAAGCCTTCAGACATGCCGGGTGTACCGAGAGAACTCACTGAGCACACTCTTAATATTGATCCGAAGTATAAGCTGGTCAGACAGTTTCTTCGCCGTTTTAATGCAGAGAGAGGGAAGGCCATTGGTGAAGAGGTGGCCCGGCTCTTGGCGGCCGGGTTCATCGTAGAAGTTTTTCATCCTGAGTGGTTGGCTAACCCGGTTTTGGTGCTTAAAAAGAATGGCACGTGGCGCATGTGTGTTGACTACACAGACTTAAACAAGGCTTGTCCAGCTGACCCGTTTGCCCTCCCTCGTATTGATGAGATCATTGATGCTACGACGGGTTGTGAGCGCTTGAGTTTTTTGGATGCATATTCTGGATATCACCAGATCAAAATGGCGGTGAAGGACCAGGAGAAGACAACTTTCATCACTCCGTTTGGAGCCTGATACGTCTCCAACGTATCTATAATTTTTGATTGTTCCATGCTATTATTTATGAAGTCTTGGATGTTTAATGGGCTTTATCATTCACTTTTATATCATTTTTGGGAATAACATCCTAACCCAAAGGCCCAGTCCAGATTGCTGTTTTTTGCCTGTTTCAGGGTTTTGCAGAAAAAGAATATCAAACGGAGTCCAAACGGAATGAAACCTTCGCGAGAGATATTTTTGGAGAAAATCACGCCAGGGGAGCCTCGAGTGGCCCTCGAGGGTGGGGGGCGCGCCCCCCTTACCAGGGCGCGCCCCCTGCCTTGAGGCCCACTCAAGCGTCCCCCGATGCCCTCCTTCTTCCTATATAAGTCCACGTACCCCAGAAACTCCGAGCGAACAGAGAAAACCCTAATTCCACCGTCGTACCTTCTGTTCCCGTGGAGATGCCATCTTGGAGCCTGTTCCGGAGCTCTACCGGAGGGGGATCCATCACGGAGGCCTTCATCATCATCATCATCGCCCTCACCATGAGTTGTGAGTAGTTTACCACAGACCTTCGGGTCCATAGCTAGTATTTAGATGGCTTCTTCTCTCTCTCTGGATCTCAATACAAAGTTCTCCTCGGTCTTCGAGGAGATCTATTCGATGTAATCTCTTCTTGCGGTGTGTTTGTCGAGATCCGATGAATTGTGAGTTTATGGTCAAGGTTATCTATGAAAGATATTTGGTTCTTCTCTGAACTTTTTATGTGTGCTCATGATATCCTTGCAAGTCTCTTCAAATTATTGGTTTGGTTTGGCCTACTAGATCTATAGTTCTTGCAATGGGAGAAGTGCTTGGATTTGGGTTCAATCTTGCGGTGTCCTTTCCCAGTGACAGTAGGGGCAGCAAGGCACGTATTGTATTGTTGCCATCGAGGATAAAAAGATGGGGTTTTCATCATATTGTTTGAGTTTATCCCTCTACATCATGTCATCTTGCTTAAGGCGTTACTCTGTTCTTATGAACTCAATACACTAGATGCATGCTGGATAGCGGTCGATGTGTGGAGTAATAGTAGTAGATGTAGGCAAGAGTCGGTCTACTTGTCTCGGACGTGATGCCTATATACACCGATCATGCCTAGATAGTCTCATCATTATTCGATTTTCTATCAATTGCTCGACAGTAGAGAGAAGGCACTAGAGAAAACTATGGCCCCCGGGTCTATTCTCAACATATCAATCTACATCTACTTTACTTTTCATGCTTGTATTTGCTGTTCTTATAAACTAAAAATACCAAAAATATAAACTATCATCTCTATCAGATCTCACTTTCGTAAGTGACCGTAAAGGGATTGACAACCCCTTATCGCGTTGGCTGCGAAGTTCTTATTTGTTTGTGCAGGTGCGAGGGACTCGCGCGTGGTCTCCTACTGGATTGATACCTTGGTTCTCAAAAACTGAGGGAAATACTTACGCTACTGTGCTGCATCTCCCTTTCCTCTTCGAGGGAATACAACACAAGCTCAAGAGGTAGCAATAAGAATTTCTGGCGCCGTTGCCGGGGAGGCTTACGCAAAAGTCATATACCAAGTACCTATCACAAACCCTTATCCTTCGCATTACATTTATTTTCCTCTCGTTTTCCTCTCCCCCACTTCACCCATGTCGTTTTATTTGCCCTTCTTCCGCCGTGTGTTTATCGTTCGCTTGCTTCTTGTTTGCTTGTCTGTGTTGCTTGCTTGTTTGTCGCTATGGCTCTCCCTGTTAGTGTTGACCCTTACCTCAAAAGGCTGGAGGAGATTGAAAACAATGCTAGTGATTTTATGACTATATAATTTGAGCATAATGACTTCTTCAGAAGTGAGCTTAAAGAACAGAAAAAGTTTATGGAATATATGAATAAAGACCTTGATGATATGTCTAAGGAATTTTGTGGCTTGAAATCTCAGTTTGCTCATCTTGAGAACTTAATTGCTCAAATTTCGGATAAACAGTCCACCTTGATCAATAAGATGGCTGCTAAACCGGAAGAGCATTAAAATAGAGATAAAGAGCTGAAAGTTATTGATGTGTCTCCTATTAGATCCTTGTTTTCTAGTATAAATCTTGATGAAGATAGGATTGGAGATGATTATGCTTTAAGGTGTCCCAATGATTCGGAGTTTTCAGATCTCGATGCTAAAATTGCTAAAAGTGGGAGTGAAGAGATTAAAACTTTGCACAGTGATGAACCCACTACTTTGGATTTCAAGGGATTCAATTATGATAATTGCTCTTTGATTGATTGTATTTCCTTGTTGCAATCCGTGCTAAATTCTTCGCATGCCTATAGTCAAAATAAAGCTTTCACTAAACACATAGTTGATGCTTTGATGCAATCCTATGAAGAAAAACTTGAGTTGGAAGTTTCTATACCTAGAAAGCTTTATGATGAGTGGGAACCTACTATAAAAATAAAAATAAAAGATCATGAATGCTATGCTTTGTGTGATTTGGGTACTATGTCTCCACTATCCCAAAAACTTTGTGTGATTTCTAGGGTTCCATGAGCTTGATGATTGCTCTTTAAATTTGCATCTTGCGGATTCCACTATTAAGAAACCTATGGGAAGAATTAATGATGTTCTTATTGTTGCCAATAGGAATTATGTGCCCGTAGATTTCATTGTTCTTGATATAGATTGCAATCCTTCATGTCCTATTATTCTTGGTAGACCTTTCCTTAGAACGATTGGTGCAATTATTGATATGAAGGAAGGAAATATTAGATTCCAATTTCCGTTAAGGAAAGGCATGGAACACTTTCCTAGAAAGAAAATCAAATTACCATATGAATCTATCATGAGAGCCACTTATGGATTTCCTTTGAAAGATGGCAATACATAGATGTATCTTGTACCGTGCCTAGCTAGGGGCGTAAAACGATAACGCTTGTTGGGAGGCAACCCATTTTTTTGTTTTTTTGTTTTTGTTGCTGTTAGGGAATAAATATTGCATCTAGCCTCTGATTAGATGTGGTTTCATGTTTTGTTTAGTGTTTGTGCCAAGTAGAACCTTTGGGAAGGCTTGTGTGAAGTTTATATGATCTTGCTGTGAAAAACAGAATCGTCAACGCTTGCTAAAGTAGTCGTGAGATTTTACTGGAGCGTGCTTTTTAGTTGATTATTTTTGCAGATGATTGGTAGACAAATTCCGCAAATTTACCAATTTAGTTTGAATTGTTTGGAGTTTCATAAGTAGGCGAACCCTACAGATTACTACAGACTGTTCAGTTTTTGACAGATGCTGTTTTTCGTTTGTTGTTTGCTTATTCCGATGCATCTATGAGTAATAGTGGAGGATATGAACAATAGAGAAGTTGGAGTACAGTAGGTTTAACACCAATATAAACAAATAATGAATTCATTGCTGTACCTTTGAGTAGTAGTTTGCTTTCTTATACTAACGGAGCTCACGATAATTTTTGTCTAAGTTTTGTGTTGTGAAGTTTTCAAGTTTTGAGTATTGCTTTGATGGACTATGGAACAAGGAGTAGCAAAGTCCTAAGCTTGGGGATGCCCATGGCACCCCAAGGAATTCAAGATAATCAAAAGCCTAAGCTTGGGGATGCCCCGGGAAGGCATCCCCTCTTTCGTCTTCATCCATCGGTAACTATACTTGGAGCTATATTTTTATTTGCAACATGTTATGTGTTTTGCTTGGAGCGTCTTGTATAATTTGAGTCTCTGCTTGTTAGTTTGCCACAATCATCCTTGCTGGACACACCTATTTGAGAGAGTTAAATATGGCCTAGAAATTGTTAGAACACTCTATGTGCTTCACTTTATCTTTTGAGTTGAATAGTTTTGCTCTAGTGCTTCACTTATATCTTTTAGAGCACGGTGGTGATAATATTTTGTAGAAATTTTTGGACTCTCATGCTTCACTTATATCTATTTTGAGAGTCTATTAAAACAGCATGGTAATGTGTTTAGGCTAAAGAAACTAGTCTTCACATGATAGACATCCAATGTCAATGTAGTAAAATTTTCACACCAAGTGCATTGAGTAGAATGAGATGTTGGATGCTTGATAATTGTTTTGAGACATGAGGATAGTGATATTAGAGTCATGCTAGTGGAGTCATTATGAAATTGAGAAATACTTGTGTTAAGGTTAGTGATTCCCGTAGCATGCACGTATGGTGAACCGTTGTGTGACTAAGTTAAAGCATGAGGTATTTATAGAGTGCCAACCTTTGTGTGGAGGTCGGGGGCGCGCGATGGTTAACTCCTACCAACCTCCCCCCTAGGGGCATGCGTTTATTGCTTTGTTTTGATGACTCATAGATTTTTGCAATAAGTATATGAGTTCTTACGACTAAGGTTGAGTCCATGGATTATACGCACTCTAACCCTTCCACCATTGCTAGCCTCTCTTGTACCGCGCAACTTTCGCCGGTGCCATAAACCCACTTTATATCCTTCCTCAAAACAGCCACCATATTGTTCCTCAAAACAGCCACCATACCTACCTATCATGGCATTTCCATAGCCATTCCGAGATATATTGCCATGCAACTTTCCACCGTTCCGTTCATATGACACACATCATATTGTCATATTGCCATTTGCATGATCATGTAGTTGACATCGTATTTGTGGCAAGGCCACCATGCATAACTTTTTATACATGTCACTCTTGTTTCATTGCACATACCGGTACTCCGCCGGAGGCATTCATATAGAGTCATACTTTGTTGTTATAGTATCGAGTTGTAATTTCGAGTTGTAATGAAAGTGTAATGATCATCATTATTAGAGCATTGTCCCATGGGAGGAAAGGCTAAATCTATAAAGCCCCTCCGCAAAAAAAAGGCCAAAGAAAAAAAAGAAAGGCCCAAAAAAGGGAGAAAAAAAAGAAAGAAGAAAAAAAAAGAAAAGAAAATGGGACAATTGCTACTATCTTTTTCCACACTTGTGCTTCAAAGTAGCACCATGTTCTTCATTGTAGAGAGTCTCATGCTTAGTTATTTTCATATACTAGTGGGAATTTTCGTTATAGAACTTGGCTTGTATATTCCAACGATGGGCTTCCTCAAATGCCCTAGGTCTTCGTGAGCAAGCAAGTTGGATGCACACCCACTAGTTTCTTTTGTTGAGCTTTCATTCATATTTAGCTCTAGTGCATCCGTTGCATGGCAATCCCTACTCACTCACATTGATATCTATTGATGGGCATCTCCATAGCCCGTTGATACGCCTAGTCGATGTGAGACTATCTCCCTCCTTTTTGTCTTCTCCACAACCACCTCTATTCCACCCATAGTGCTATGTCCATGGCTCACGCTCATGTATTGCGTGAAAGTTGAAAAGTTTGAAAAGATAGAGTATGAAAACAAATGCTTGGCTGAAATCGGGGTTGTGCATGATATGAATATTTTTGTGTGATAACGAGGGAGCATAGCCAACACTATATGGTTTTGTAGGGATAACTTTCTTTAGCCATAGTATTTTGAGAAGACATGATTGCTTTGTTAGTATTGCTTGAAGTATTGTTATTTCTTATGTCAATATAGACTTTTATCTTGAATCTTTCAGATCTGAACATTCATGCCACAATTAAGAGAATTACATTGAAAAACTATATTGGTTAGCATTCCACATAAAAAATTCTTTCTTTATCATTTACCTACTCGAGGACGAGCAGGAATTAAGCTTGGGAATGCTTGATACGTCTCCAACGTATCTATAATTTTTGATTGTTCCATGCTATTATTTATGAAGTCTTGGATGTTTAATGGGCTTTATCATTCACTTTTATATCATTTTTGGGACTAACCTAATAACCCAAAGGCCCAGTCCAGATTGCTGTTTTTTGCCTGTTTCAGGGTTTTGCAGAAAAAGAATATCAAACGGAGTCCAAACGGAATGAAACCTTCGCGAGAGATATTTTTGGAGAAAATCATGCCAGAGGAACTTGAGAACCACGTCAGGGGAGCCTCGAGTGGCCCTCGAGGGTGGGGGGCGCGCCCCCCTTCCCAGGGCGCGACCCTGCCTCGAGGCCCACTCGAGTGTCCCCCGGTGCCCTCCTTCTTCCTATATAAGTCCACGTACCCCAGAAACTCCGAGCGAACAGAGAAAACCCTAATTCCACCATCGTACCTTCTGTTCCCGTGGAGATCCCATCTTGGAGCCTGTTCCGGAGCTCTACCGGAGGGGGATCCATCACGGACGCCTTCATCATCATCATCATCGCCCTCACCATGTGTTGTGAGTAGTTTACCACAGACCTTCGGGTCCATAGCTAGTATCTAGATGGCTTCTTCTCTCTCTCTGGATCTCAATACAAAGTTCTCCTCGGTCTTCGAGGAGATCTATTCGATGTAATCTCTTTTTGCGGTGTGTTTGTCGAGATCCGATGAATTGTGAGTTTATGATCAAGGTTATCTATGAAAGATATTTGGTTCTTCTCTGAACTTTTTATGTGTGCTCATAATATCCTTGCAAGTCTCTTCGAATTATTGGTTTGGTTTGGCCTACTAGATCTATAGTTCTTGCAATGGGAGAAGTGCTTGGCTTTGGGTTCAATCTTGCGGTGTCCTTTCCCAGTGACAGTAGGGGCAGCAAGGCACGTATTGTATTGTTGCCATCGAGGATAAAAAGATGGGGTTTTCATCATATTGCTTTAGTTTATCCCTCTACATCATGTCATCTTGCTTAAGGCGTTACTCTGTTCTTATGAACTCAATACACTAGATGCATGCTGGATAGCGGTCGATGTGTGGAGTAATAGTAGTAGATGCAGGCAGGAGTCGATCTACTTGTCTCAAACGTGATGCCTATATACAATGATCATTCCTAGATAGTCTCATAATTATTCGCTTTTCTATCAATTGCTCGACAATAATTTGTTTACCCGCCGTAGAATATCGCTATCATGAGAGAAGACACTAGAGAAAACTATGGCCCCTGGGTCTATTCTCAACATATCAATCTACATCTACTTTACTTTTCATGCTTTTATTTGATGTTCTTATAAACTAAAAATACCAAAAATATAAACTGTCATCTCTATCAGATCTCACTTTCGTAAGTGACCGTAAAGGGATTGACAACCCCTTATCGCGTTCGCTGCGAAGTTCTTATTTGTTTGTGCAGGTTCGAGGGACTCGCGCGTGGTCTCATACTGGATTGATACCTTGGTTCTCAAAAACCGAGGGAAATACTTACGCTAGTGTGCTGCATCTCCCTTTCCTCTGCGAGGGAATACTACGCAAGTTCAAGAGGTAGCAGAGCCTTCTGCTATGTATCTATGCCTTTTGGGCTTAAGAGTGCCCAGGCGACTTACCAGAGGTGCGTACAAAACTGCCTGCACGGTCAGATTGGGCATAATGTTCATGCTTATGTGGATGATTGCTACTTCTCGAGCTTGCGTTGTATTCCCTCGAAGAGGAAAGGGAGATGCAGCACAGTAGCGTAAGTATTTCCCTCAGTTTTTGAGAACCAAGGTATCAATCCAGTAGGAGACCACGCGCGAGTCCCTCGTACCTGCACACACAAATAAGAACTTCGCAGCCAACGCGATAAGGGGTTGTCAATCCCTTTACGGTCACTTACGGAAGTGAGATCTGATAGAGATGATAGTTTATATTTTTGGTATTTTTGATTATAAGAACAGGAAGTAAAAGCGGAAAAAGTAAAGTAGGTGTAGATTGATATGTTGAGAATAGACCCGGGGGCCATAGTGTTCTCTAGTGGCTTCTCTCATGATAGCGATATTTTTTGGCGGGTAGACAAATTACTGTCGAGCAATTGATAGAAAAGCAAATAATTATGAGACTATCTGGGCATGATCATTAAATATAGGCATCACGTCCGAGACAAGTAGACCGAAACGATTCTGCATCTACTACTATTACTCCACACATCGACCGTGATACATCCATTTTGCATCATGCTTATAAGTTGATATTTATTGCATTATGGGCTGTTCATACATGTTTTGTCACAATACTTATGAATTTTCCCTCTTATTTTGCAAAGTTTACATGAAGAAGGGGGAATGCCGACAGCTGGAATTCTGGGCTGGAAAAGGAGCAAACTCTGGAAACCTATTCTGCACAGCTCCAAAAGCCCTGAAACTTCACAGAACATTTTTTCAAAAAATATAAAAAATATGTGGCAGAAGAAACCCACGAGAGGGGACACTAGCTGGCCTCGAGGGTGGGGGGCGCGCCCCCCTTCGCAGGGCGTGCCCCCTATCTCGAGGGCCAACCGGTGGGCCCCAGGTGCCCATCTTCTCCTATATGAAGCGTTTTGACCTGGAAAAAAATCAAGAGGAGGCTTTCGGGACCAGACGCCGCCCTCTGGAGGCGGAACCAAGGCGGAAACCAATCTAGGGCTCCGGCAGAGGTGTTCTGCCGGGGATACTCCCCTCCGGGAGGGGGAAATCTTCACCGCCGTCATCACCAACAACTCTCCCATCTTGGGGAGAGCTATCTTCACCAAAATCTTCACCAGCACCATCTCCTCTCAAACCCTAGTTCATCTCTTGTATCCAATCTTTGTATAAAAACCTCAGATTGGTACCTGTGGGTTGCTAGTAGTGTTGATTACTCCTTGTAGTTGATGCTAGTTGGTTTATTTGGTGGAAGATCTTATGTTCAGATCCATTATGCATATTAATACCCCGCTGATCATGAACAATATTATGTCTTGTGAGTAGTTTCTTTTGTTCCTGAGGACATGGGAGAAGTCTTGCTATTAGTAGTCATGTGAATTTGGTCTTCGTTTGATATTTTGATGAGATGTATGGTGTCTCTCCTCTAGTGGTGTCATGTGAACGTTGACTACATGACACTTCACGATTATTTGGGCCTAGAGGAAGGCATTGGGAAGTAATAAGTAGATGATGGGTTGCTAGAGTGACAGAAGCTTAAACCCTAGTTTATGCGTTGCTTCGTAAGGGGCTGATTTGGATCCATATGTTTCAGGCTATGGTTAAGTTTACCTTAATAATTCTTTTGTAGTTGCGGATGCTTGCATTAGAGGTTAATCATAAGTGGGAGGCTTGTCCAAGTAAGGGCAGCACCCAAGCACCGGTCCACCCACATACCAAATTATCAAAGTACCGAACGCGAATCAGATGATCGTGATGAAAACTAGCTTGACGATAATTCCCATATGTCCTCGGGAGCGCTTTACCTTGCATAAGAGTTTGTCCAGGCTTGTCCTTTGCTACAAAAAGGATTGCGCCACCTTGCTGCACTTATTTACTTTTACCGTTTGTCACTTGCTACCAATTATCTTATCACAAAACTATCTGTTACCTATAATTTCAGTGCTTGCAGAAAATACCTTACGGAAAACTGCTTATCATTTCCTTCTGCTCCTCGTTGGGTTTCACACTCTTACTTATCGAAAGGACTACGATAGATCCCCTACACTTGTGGGTCATCAAGACTCTTTTCTGGCGCCGTTGCCGGGGAGTGAAGCGCCTTTGGTAAGGAAAAATTTATATAGTGTGCTAAAATTTATTGTCACTTGTTACTATGGCTCAAAATCCTTTGAGGGGCTTGTTCGGGGTATCTTCACCCCGAGCAGAAGAGCAAAGAGTTGCTCCTCAACCTACTGCACCTATTGAAAACTGAAAATGTTTGCTTTGAGATTCCTTCGGGTATGATAGATAAACTGCTTGAAAATCCTTATAAAGGAGACGGAACACTTCACCCCGATTTACATCTAATCTATGTGGATGAAGTTTGTGGATTGTTTAAGCTTGCAGGTATGCCCGAGGATGTTATCAAGAAGAAGGTTTTCCCTTTATCTTTGAAGGGAGATGCATTGACATGGTTTAGGCTATGCGATGATATGGGATCATGGAACTATAATCGTCTGAAGTTGGAATTTCATCAGAAGTTCTACCCTATGCACCAGGTTCATCGTGATCGTAATTATATTTATAATTTCTGGCCTCACGAAGGAGAAAGCATCGCTCAAGCTTGGGGGAGGCTTAAGTCAATGTTATATTCATGCCCCAATCATGAGCTCTCAAGAGAAATGATCATTCAAAATTTTTATGCTCGGCTTTCTCATAATAATCGCTCCATGCTCGATACTTCTTGTTCTGGCTCTTATATGATAAATACTATTGACTTCAAATGGGATTTATTGGAAAGAATTAAACGCAACTCCGAAGATTGGGACCTCGATGAAGGTAAGGAGTCAGGTATGACCCCCAAGTTTGATTGTGTTAAAGCTTTTATGGATACCGATGTTTTCCATGAGTTTAGCACTAAATATGGACTTGACTCTGAGATAGTAGCTTCTTTCTGTGAATCTTTTGCTACTCATGTTGATCTCCCCAAGGAGAAGTGGTTTAAATACCATCCCCCTATTGAAGTAAAAGTAGTTGAACCTATTAAATTTGAAGAAAAGACTATCACTTACAATGTTGATCTTGTTATACCTACTGCTTATATTGAGAAACCACCTTTCCCTCTTAGGATAAAGGATCACGCTCAAGCTTCGGCTGTAGTCCGTAAGAGTAATACTAGGACACCTACACCCTCTGAGCAAATTAAAGTTGAACCTAGTGTTGCTATGGTTAAAGATCTCTTGGTGGAAGATTTAGATGGACTTGTTATTTATCTCCAAGAAGAGTCTGCTAGGATAGCCAAACCTAATGCTAGGAATAAACATAAACCTATCGTAGGCTTGCCCGTTATCTCTGTTAAGATAGGAGATCATTGCTATCATGGTTTATGTGATGTAGGTGCTAGTGCGAGTATTATCCCTCTTGATTTGTATAATGAAATTATGCATGATATTGCACCTGTTGAGTTAGAAGGGATTGATGTTACTATTAAGCTTGCTAATAGAGATACTATTTCACCAGTTGGGATTGTTAGAGACATTGAAGTCTTATGTGGGAAGGTTAAATACCCTACTGATTTTCTTGTTCTTAGTTCCCCACAAGATGCTTTTTGCCCCCATTATATTTGGCAGACCCATCTTGAATACCGTTAATGCCAAGATAGACTGTGTGAAAGATATTGTCACTGTCGGATAAGGGGATATGTCTCACGATTTTAACTTTGCTAAATTCCGTAGACAACCCCTTGAAAAGGCACCACCCAGTAAGGATGAACTTATTGGTCTTGCTTCTATTGTTGTGCCACCTAATGATCCTTTAGAACAATACTTACTAGACCATGAAAATGATATGCATATGAATGAGAGAAGGGAGATAGAAGAAGTATTCCTTACACAGGGACCCGTATTGAAAAACAATTTGCCTGTTGAAATCCTAGGGGATCCTCCTCCACCCAAGGGTGATCCCATTTTTGAACTTAAACCTTTGCCTGATAATCTTAAGTATGTTTATCTTGATGAAAAGAAGATATATCCTGTTATTATTAGTGCTAACCTTCCAGAGCATGAAGAAGAAAGATTATTGAAAACTCTGAAGAAGCACCGAGCTGCTATTGGATATACTCTAGATGATCTTAAGGGCATTAGTTCCACTATATGTTAACACAAGATAAAATTGGAAGAAAATGCTAAACCAGTTATTGATCATCAGCGACGGTTAAATCCTAAGATGAAAGAAGTGGTAAGGAAGGAAATTCTAAAGCTTCTAGAGGCAGGTATTATCTATCCTATTGCTGATAGCCAGTGGGTAAGTCATGTCCATTGTGTTCCTAAGAAAGGAGGTATGACTGTTGTCCCTAATGATAAAGATGAATTGATCCCGCAAAGAATAGTTACAGGTTATAGGATGGTAATTGGTTTCCGTAAGTTAAATAAAGCTACTAAGAAAGATCATTTCCCCTTGCCATTTATTGATCAAATGTAGAAAGATTATCCAAACATACTCATTTCCGCTTTCTAGATGGTTATTCTGGTTTCTCTCAAATACTTGTGTCAAAGGGGGATCAAGAAAAGACCACCTTTACTTGTCCTTTCGGTACCTTTGCTTATAGACGTATGCCTTTTGGTTTATGTAATGCACCTGCTACCTTTCAAAGATGTATGATGGCTATATTCTCTGACTTTTGTGAAAAGATTGTTGAGGTGTTCATGGATGATTTCTCCGTTTACGGAACTTCTTTTGATGACTGCTTAAGCAACCTTGATCGAGTTTTGCAGAGATGTGAAGACACTAATCTAGTCTTGAATTGGGAGAAGTGCCACTTTATAGTCAATGAAGGCATTGTCTTGGGACATAAAATTTCTGAAAGAGGTATTGAAGTTGAGAAAGCTAAAGTGGATGTTATTGAAAAGATGCCATGCCCTAAGGATATCAAAGGTATACGAAGTTTCCTTGGTCATGCCAGGTTTTATAGGAGGTTCATTAAGGACTTCTCCAAAATCTCTAGGCCTCTGACTAATCTTTTACAAAAAGATATTCCTTTTGTCTTTGATGATGACTGTCTCGAAGCATTTGAAATACTTAAGAAAGCATTGATCTCTACACCTATTGTCCAGCCCCCTGACTGGAACTTACCCTTTGAGATTATGTGCGAAGCTAGTGATTTTGCTGTAGGAGCTGTTTTAGGGCAAAGAGTCGATAAGAAATTGAATGTTATCCAGTATGCTAGTAAAACTCTAGATAGTGCCCAAAGAAATTATGCTACCACTGAGAAAGAATTTTTAGCAGTTGTGTTTGCTTGTGATAAGTTTAGACCTTACATCGTTGATTCTAAAGTAACTATTCACACTGGTCATGCTGCTATCAAATACCTTATGGAAAAGAAAGATGCTAAACCTAGACTTATTAGATGGGTCCTCTTGCTGCAAGAATTTGACTTGCATATTACTGATAGAAAGGGAGCTGAGAACTCCGTAGCAGATAACTTGTCTAGGTTAGAGAATATACTTGATGACCCACAACCTATTGATGATAGCTTTCCTGATGAACAACTAGCTATCATAAGTACTTCTCGTACTGCCCCCTGGTATGCTGATTATGCTAATTATATTGTTGCTAAGTTCATACCACCTAGCTTCACATACCAGCAAAAGAAAAATTCTTCTATGATTTGAGACATTACTTTTGGGATGACCCACATCTTTATAAAGAAGGAGTAGATGGTATTATTAGACGTTGCGTGCCCGAGCATGAACAGGAACATATCTTACACAAGTGCCACTCCGAAGCCTATGGAGGACACCATGCGGGAGACAGAACTGCACACAAGGTATTGCAATCCGGTTTTTATTGGCCTACTCTCTTCAAGGATGCCCGTAAGTTTGTCTTATCATGTGATGAATGTCAAAGAATTGGTAATATTAGTAGACGTCAAGAAATACCTATGAATTATTCAGTTGTTATTGAACCATTTGATGTTTGGGGCTTTGATTATATGGGACCTTTTCCTTCCTCTAATGGGTACACACATATCCTAGTTGCTGTTGATTACGTTACTAAGTGTGTAGAAGCTATTCCAACTACTAGTGCTGATCATAACACTTCTATTAAGATGCTTGAAGAAGTTATATTTCCGAGGTTTGGAGTCCCTAGATATCTAATGACTGATGGTGGTTCAAACTTTATTCATGGTGCTTTCCGTAAGATGCTTGCTAAGTACGATGTCAACCATAGAATTGCATCACCTTATCACCCACAGACTAGTGGCCAGGTAGAACTAAGTAATAGGGAGTTGAAATTAATTTTGCAAAAGATAGTTAATAGGTCTAGAAAGAATTGGTCCAAGAAACTAGATGATGCATTATGGGCCTATAGAACTGCATACAAAAATTCTATGGGTATGTCTCCATATAGGATGGTATATGGAAAAGCTTGTCACTTACCTCTTGAGCTAGAACATATGGCATATTGGGCTATCAAAGAGCTCAATTATGATTTCAACCTTGCCGGTGAAAAGAGGCTATTTGATATTAGCTGTCTCGATGAATGGAGAACCCAGGCCTACGAGAATGCCAAGTTATTTAAAGAAAAAGTTAAAAGATGGCATGACAAAAGGATACAAAAGCGTGAGTTTAACGTAGGTGATTATGTTTTGCTATTCAACTCTCGTTTAAGATTTTTTGCAGGAAAACTTCTCTCCAAGTGGGAATGACCTTATCTTATCGAGGAGGTCTATCGTTCCGGTGCCATAAAAATCAACAACTTCGAAGGCACAAATCCGAAGGTGGTGAATGGTCAAAGGATCAAACATTATATCTCAGACAATCCTATAAATGTTGAAACTAATATTATTGAGACTATAACCCGGAGGAATACATAAGGGACACTTTCCAGAATGATTCAGCCTCTGAAAAGGAAAAGGTACGTGATACGGTAAGTAAACCGACTCCAAAATAGTTCTAAAGGCAATTTTTCTTCGTTTTGGAATATTTAGAAAAATAGAAAAATAAACTGCAGTCCGGAGGAGACACGAGGCGGCCTCGAGGGTAGGGGCGCCCCCCTTCCCAGGGCGCGCCCCCTGCCTCGAGGGCACCCCGTGTGTCCCCTGGACTCTGTTTTCTTGTGGGTTACTCCTTTTGTTCGGGAAAAATTCATTATATATACTCCCGAAGGTCTTGACCTCTGTATCACGCAGAATTCCTTTGTTTTCGTTTCGAGTTGCTGTTTTTGATAGATCCAGATCATCATGGCATCCTCCAACACCCCCAAGGACACGTTCTTCGAGAAGGTCATCAACCCCGACCTTGCGGAGGTGCGGCACCACCCTAAAACCATGGAGTTGCATGAGGGGGTGCTGCACATCCGTGATGTTGAAGGGCCGAGGAAGACCGGAAGCGTGGAGACAAGACTCGAAGCGATGGAGCAACAGGTTTTCAAGTGCCAAGGTATGGTGGAACGAGGTCTCGACGCCAACCACATGATGATCTCGGAGCTTGCCAACAATCTCAAGATGGACTCAAGGATCTTCGGAGAAGCAATCTCCAATCTTCAACAGAAGATCGATCACCTCCAAGCCCAGATCTATGACCTGGAAAACCAAAACTGTGAGTATGCAGATAGATTCAAGAACATGAGTTTGGCTGTAGATTTGAGTATTCCGGAGACTCGATCATCCTTCTACGATGGTGAGCCCATGCCTTGGAAGAACAACATGCCTACGTCAGCAACAACTCCATCATCACCAACCCCGAAGAAGGAGACATAATCATATGGGTATGGGCACTCCCCTTGGCAACTGCCTAGCTTGGGGGAGTGACCCCGGTATCGTATCACCATCACTCCTATCTTTACCGTTTTACTTAGTTTGATCCTTTTGGTAGTATCTTGATCTATTAGAATAAAGTTAGCATGATCTAGTTGTGAGCTTTATCCTTTGTAATCGAGTCCATGAGCTATATAATAAAGATTAGTGTTGAGTCAAGGGCTTGATTTCCTCACTTGGGTCATGACAAAAAGAAAGAAAACAAAAAGAGTATCAAAGAGATCATATCGGTCTTATGGGAAGTAATGACTTCACATACAAGAGTATGATAAATAAAAGTTGTTGGGAGGTGAGAAACATAGCTTTGGTCATCGTTGCAATTAATAGGAAGTAATAAAAGAAGAGAGCCTTCACATATAAATATACTATCTTGGGTATCTTTTATGATTGTGAGCACTCATTAAAGTATGACATGTTAAAGAGTTGATGTTGGACAAGGAAGACAACATAATGGGTTATGTCTTCTTATATCCGAAATAAAGTATATTGTCATGGATCTTCCAACATGTTGAGCTTGCCTTTCCCTCTCATGCTAGCCAAAACTCCTCGCACTAAGTATAGATACTACTTGTGCTTCCATATATCCTTAAACCCAGTTTTTCCATGAGAGTCCACCATACCTTCCTATTGATTGAGAAATATCCTTCCAAGTAAGTTGTCATGTTGTAAACCCGCTAATATATGCATAATTTATTAGTGTGGGAGAAATTAGCTTTATACGAGCTTGTGATATGGAAGTAATAAAAGCGATGGACTGCATAATAAAGGTCCTTATCACAATTGGCAATATAAAGCGAAGTTCTTCTATGCTAAGACTTTGTGCATCCAACCACAAAAACACATGACAACCTCTGCTTCCCTCTGCGAAGGGCCTATCTATTATTCTTGCCTTATAAGTGTCAAGGTGAGATCCACCTTTCTTTTTTCATTTTATCCTTTGGCAAGCACATTGTGTTGGAAAGATCCTGACATATATACCCACTTGGATGTAAGTTTTCATGTTCTATTACTGTTGACATTACCCTTGAGGTAAAAGGTTGGGTGACAACACCATATGCCCCTATCTTTCTCTTTGTCCGATTAAAACTCCATAAACATAAGTATTGCGTGAGTGTGAGCAATTGTGAAAGACTATATGATAGTTGAGTATGTAGGTTTGCTGAAAAGCTCTTATATTGACTCTTTTCGATGTTACGATAAATTGCAATTGCTTCAATGACCGAGACCAAGGTTTGTTAGTTTCCAATAAAGTTTATGATGCATACTTGATATTGTGGATGAATTTTTACTTTAGCATAATAATCATATGACTATATTTATATAAGTTGCTGTTATAAGAATGATCATTATGCCCTCATGTCCGTATTCTGTTTTTATCGACACCTCTATCTCTAAACATGTGGACATATTTTTCGATATCGACTTTCGCTTGAGGACAAGCGAGGTCTAAGCTTGGGGGAGTTGATATGTCCATTTTGCATCATGCTTATAAGTTGATATTTATTGCATTATGGGCTGTTCATACATGTTTTCTCACAATAATTATGCCTTTTCCCTCTTATTTTGCAAGGTTTACATGAAGAAGGGGGAATGCCGGCAGCTGGAATTCTGGGCTGGAAAAGGAGCAAACTCTGGAAACCTATTCTGCACAACTCCAAAAGCCCCGAAAGTTCACAGAACATTTTTTCAGAAAATAAAAAAAATATCTGGCGGAAGAAACCCACGAGAGGGGCCACTGGCTGGCCTCGAGGGTGGGGGGCGTGCCCCCCTTCCCAGGGCTCCCCCCTGCCTTGAGGGCCAGCCGGTGGGCCCCAGGTGCCCATCTTCTCCTATATGAAGCGTTTTGACCTGGAAAAAAATTCAAGAGGAGGCTTTCGGGACCAGACGCCGCCGTCTCGAGGCGGAAACCAATCTAGGGCTCCGGCAGAGCTGTTCTGCCGGGGATACTCCCCTCCGGGAGGGGGAGATCTTCACCGCCGTCATCACCAACAACTCTCCCATCTTGGGGAGAGCTATCTTCACCAACATCTTCACCAGCACCATCTCCTCTCAAACCCTAGTACATCTCTTGTATCCAATCTTTGTATCAAAACCTCAGATTGGTACCTATGGCTTGCTAGTAGTTTTGATTACTCCTTGTAGTTGATGCTAGTTGGTTTATTTGGTGGAAGATCTTATGTTCAGATCCATTATGCATATTAATACCCCTTTGATCATGAACAATATTATGTCTTGTGAGTAGCTGCTTTTGTTCCTGAGGACATGGGAGAAGTCTTGCTATTAGTAGTCATGTGAATTTGGTCTTCGTTCGATATTTTGATGAGATGTATGTTGTCTCTCCTCTAGTGGTGTCATGTGAACGTCGACTACATGACACTTCACCATTATTTGGGCCTAGAGGAAGGCATTGGGAAGTAATAAGTAGATGATGGGTTGCTAGAGTGACAGAAGCTTAAACCCTAGTTAATGTGTTGCTTCGTAAGGGGCTGATTTGGATCCATATGTTTCAGGCTATGGTTAGGTTTACCTTAATACTTCTTTTGTAGTTGTGGATGCTTGCATTAGAGGTTAATCATAAGTGGGAGGCTTGTCCAAGTAAGGGCAGCACCCAAGCACCGGTCCACCCACATACCAAATTATCAAAGTACCGAACGCGAATCAGATGATCGTGATGAAAACTAGCTTGACGATAATTCCAATATGTCCTCGGGAGTGCTTTACCTTGCATAAGAGTTTGTCCAAGCTTGTCCTTTGCTACAAAAAGGATTGGGCCACCTTGCTGCACTTATTTACTTTTACCGTTTGTCACTTGCTACCAATTATCTTATCACAAAAATATCTGTTACATATAATTTCAGTGCTTGCAGAAAATACCTTACTGAAAACTGCTTATCATTTCCTTCTGCTCCTCGTTTGGTTCGACACTCTTACTTATCAGAAGGACTACGATAGATCCCCTACACTTGTGGGTCATCAGACCGGTATCCAGCATGCATCTAGTGTATTGAGTTCATAAGAACAAAGTAACGCCTTAAGCAAGATGACATGATGTAGAGGGATAAACTCAAGCAATATGATATAAACCCCATATTTTTATCCTCGATGTCAACAATACAATACGTGCCTTGCAAGGATATTATAATCATACATAAAGAGTTCAGAGAAGAACCAAATATTTCTCATAGATAATCTTGATCATAAACCCACAATTCATCGAATCTCGACAAACACACCGCAAAAAGAGATTACATCAAATAGATCTCCTCGAAGACTGAGGAGAACTTTGTATTGAGATCCAAATAGAGAGAAGAAGCCATCTAGATACTAGCTATGGACTTGAAGGTCTATGGTACACTACTCACAACTCATGGTGAGGCGATGATGCTGATGTAGAAGCATTCCGTGGAAGATCCCCCCTCTGACGGAGCTCCAGAACAGGCCCCAAGATGGGATCTCACGGGAACAGAAGGTTATGGCGGTGGAACTAGGGTTTTCTCTGTTGTTCTGATGGTTTCGGGGTACGTAGGCTTATATAGGAGGAAGGAGGGCACTGGGGGCCTTACGTGGGACCCACGAGGCAGGGGGGCGTGCCCTAGGGGGGGGGGCGCCCCCACCCTCGTGGTCACCACATGGACCCTACTCCGTCGTTCTCAAGTCTCCCGTGCGTGATTTTTCTCCAAAAATATCTCTCCCGAAGGTTTCATTCCGTTTGGACTCCGTTTGATATCCCTTTTCTGTAAAACCTTGAAGCAGGCAAAAAATAGCAATCTGGGCTGGGCGTTTGGGTTAGTTGGTTAGTCCCAAAAATAATATAAAAGTGTATGACAAAGCCCATTAAACATCCAAAATATCATAAATGATAGCATGGAACAATAAAAAATTATAGATACGTTGGAGACGTATCAAGCATCCCCAAGCTTAATTCCTGCTTGTCCTCGAGTAGGTAAATGATAAAAACAGAATTTTTGATGTGGAATGCTAACCAACATAGTTTTTCAATGTAATTCTCTTAATTGTGGCATGAATGTTCAGATCTGAAAGATTCAAGATAAAAGTCTATATTGACATAAGAAATAATAATTCTTCAAGCATACTAACAAGGAAATCATGTCTTCTCAAAATACTATGGCTAAAGAAAGTTATACCTACAAAATCATATAGTCTGGATATGCTCCCTCTTCATCACACAAAATATTCATATCATGCACAACCCCGATTTCAGCCAAGCACTTGTTTTCATACTCTATTCTTTCAAACCTTTCAACTTTCACGAAATACATGAGCGTGGGCCATGGACATAGCACTATGGGTGGAATAGAGAGGTGGTTGTGGAGAAGACAAAAAGGAGGGAGATAGTCTCACATCAACTAGGCGTATCAACGGGCTATGGACATGCCCATCAATAGATATCAATATGAGTGAGTAGGGATTGCCATGCAACGGATGCACTAGAGCTAAAAATATATGAAAGCTTAACAAAAGAAACTAGTGGGTGTGCATCAAACTTGCTTGCTCATGAAGACCTAGGGCATTTGAGGAAGCCCATCGTTGGAATATACAAGCCAAGTTCTATAATGAAAAATTCCCACTAGTATATGAAAGTGACAAAACATGAGACTCTCTATCATGGAGAACATGGTGCTACTTTGAAGCACAAGTGTGGAAAAAGATAATTGCAATTGTCCCTTTTTCCTTTTTTTTGGCCTTTTTCTTTTCTTTGGCCTTTCTTTTTTTTTTCTTTTTTGTGTGGAGGGGCTTTATTGATTTAGCCTTATGCTCTAATAATGATGATCATCAGACTTTCATTGAATTACAACTCGATATTACTACTCAATACTAGAACAAAGTATGACTCTATATGAATGCCTCCGGCGGTGTACCGGGATGTGCAATGAATCAAGAGTGACATGTATGAAAGATTATGCATGGTGGCCTAGACACAAATACGATGTCAACTACATGATCATGCATGGCAATATGACAATATGATGCGTGTCATATGAACGAAATGGTGGAAAGTTGCGTGGCAATATATCTCGGAATGGCTATGGAAATGCCATGGTAGGTAGGTATGGTGGCTGTTTTGAGGAATAATATGGTGGCTGTTTTGAGGAAGGATATAAAGTGGGTGTATGGTACCGGCGAAAGTTGCGCGATACAAGAGAGGCTAGCAATGGTGGAAGGGTGAGAGTGAGTATAATACATGGATTCAACATTAGTCATAAGAACTCTTATACTTATTGCAAAAATCTACGAGTCATCAAAACAAAGCAATCAACGCATGCTCCTAGGGAGGAGGTTGGTAGGAGTTAACCATCGCGGGCCCCCGACCTCCACACAAAGGTCGGCACTTTACAAATACCTCATGCTCTAACTTCGTCACATAGCGGTTCACCATACGTGCATGCTACGGGAATCACTAACCTTAACACAAGCATTTCTCAATTTCATAATAACTCCACTAGCATGACTCTAATATCACTATCCTCATATCTCAAAACAATTATCAAGCATCCAACTTCTCATCATACTCAATGCACTTACTGTGAAAGTTTTTACTACATTGATATTGGATGACTATCATGTGAAGACTAGTTTTATAGCCTACGCACATTATCATGCTGTTTTAATAGACTCTCACAAGGATATAAGTGAAGCATGAGAGTTCAACAATTTCATCAAAATATTATCACCACCGTGCTCTAAAAGATATAAGTGAAGCACTAGAGCAAAAACTATTCAACTCAGAAGATATAAGTGAAGCACAAAGAGTGTTCTATCAATTCCTAGGCCATATTTAACTCTCTCAAATAGGTGTGTCCAGCAAGGATAATTGTGGCAAACTAACAAGCAAAGACTCAAATTATAGAAGACGCTCCAAGCAAAACACATATCATGTGGTGAATAAAAATATAGCTCCGAGTATAGTTACCGATGGATGAAGACGAAAGAGGGGATGCCTTCCCGGGGCATCCCCAAGCTTAGGCTTTTGGTTGTCCTTGAATTTTACCTTGGGGTGCCATGGGCATCCCCAAGCTTAGGCTCTTGCCACTCTTTGTTCCATAGTCCATCAAAGCAATACTCAAAACTTGAAAACTTCACAACACAAAACTTAGACAAAAATCTGGTGAGCTCTGTTAGTATAAGAAAGCAAACCACTACTCAAAGGTACTGCAATGAATTCATTCTTTGTTTATATTGGTGTTAAACCTACTGTATTCCAACTTCTCTATGGTTCATACTTCCCAATATTACTCATAGATGCATTGAAATAAGCAAACAACGCACGGAAAACAGAATATGTCAAAAACAGAACAGTCTTTAGTAATCTGCAGGTTTCGCATACTTCTGTAACTCCAAAAAATTCAAACTAAATTGGTAAACGCGAGGAATTTGTCTATTAATCATCTGCAAAAAGAATCAACTAAATAGCACGCTCCATTAAAATCTGATGACCATTCTAGCAAGCGCTAACGATTCTGTTTTTCACAGCAAGATCACATAAACTTCACACAAGTCTTCCCAAAGGTTCTACTTGGCACAAACACTAAACAAAACACAAAACCACATCTAAACAGAAGCTAGATGCAATATTTATTCCCTAACAGAAGCAAAAACAAAAAATATAAAATTGGCAACCCAATTTTATATTTTTTGTTTTTGCTGCTGTTAGGGAATAAATATTGCATCTAGCTTCTGTTTAGATGTGGTTTTGTGTTTTGTTTAGTGTTTGTGCCAAGAAGAACCTTTGGGAAGACTTGTGTGAAGTTTATATGATCTTGCTGTGACAAACAGAATCGTTAGTGCTCACTAGAATGGTCATCAGATTTTACTGGAGCGTGCTATTTAGTTGATTCTTTTTGCAGATGATTAATAGACAAATTCCTCACGTATACCAATTTAGTTTGAATTTTTTGGAGTTATAGAAGTATGCGTAACCTGTATATTACTACAGACTGTTCTGTTTTTGACATATTCTGTTTTTCGTGTGTTGTTTGCTTATTTCAATGCATCTATGAGTAATATTGGGAAGTATGAACCATAGAGAAGTTGGAATACAGTAGGTTTAACACCAATGTGAACAAAGAATGAATTCATTGCAGTACCTTTGAGTAGTGGTTTGCTTTCTTATACTAACGGAGCTCATGAGATTTTTGTCTAAGTTTTGTGTTGTGAAGTTTTCAAGTTTTGAGTATTGCTTTGATGGACTATGGAACAAAGAGTAGCAAGGGCCTAATCTTGGGGATGCCCATGGCACCCCAAGTAAAATTCAAGGACAATCAAAAGCCTAAGCTTGGGGATGCTCCGGGAAGGCATCCCCTCTTTCGTCTTCATCCATCGGTAACTATACTCGGAGCTATATTTTTATTCACCACATGATATGTGTTTTGCCTGGAGCGTCGTCTATAATTTGAGTCTTTGCTTGTTAGTTTGCCACAATTATCCTTGCTGGACACACCTATTTGAAAGAGTTAAATATGGCCTAGGAATTGATAGAACACTCTATGTGCTTCACTTATATCTTTTGAGTTGAATAGTTTTTGCTCTAGTGCTTCACTTATATCTTTTAGAGCACGGTGGTGGTAATATTTTGAAGAAATTGTTGAACTCTCATGCTTCACTTATATCCTTTTGAGAGTCTATTAAAACATCATGGTAATGTGTTTAGGCTATAAAACTAGTCTTCACATGATAGACATCCAATATCAATGTAGTAAAAAATTTCACACTAAGTGCATTGAATATGATGAGAAGTTGGATGCTTGATAATTTTTTTGAGATATGAGGATAGTGATATTAGAGTCATTCGAGTGAAGTTATTATTAAATTGAGAAATACTTGTGTGTATGGTTAGTGATTCCCGTAGCATGCACATATGGTGAACCGCTATGTGACGAAGTTTGAGCATGAGGTATTTGTAAAGTGTCAACCTTTGTGTGAAGGTTGGGGGCGCGCGATGGTTAACTCCTACCAACCTCCCCCTAGGAGCATGCGTTGCTTGCTTTGTTTTGATGACTCGTAGGTTTTTGCAATAAGTATATGAGTTCTTATGACTAATGTTGAGTCCATGGATTATACGCACTCTCACCCTTCCACCCTTGCTAGCCTCTCTTGTACCGCGCAACTTTCGCCGGTACCATACACCCACTATATATCCTTCCTCAAAACAGCCACCATATATATTCCTGAAAACAACCACCATACCTACCTATCATGGCATTTCCATAGCCATTCCGAGATATTACCATGCAACTTTACACCGTTCTGTTCATATGACACGCTTCATATTGTCATATTGCCATGCATGATCATGTAGTTGACATCGTTTTTGTGGCAAGGCCACCATGCATAATTTTTCATACATGTCACTCTTGTTTCATTGCACATACCGGTACACCGCCGGAGGCATTCATATAGAGTAATATTTTGTTGTAGTATCGAGTTGTAATATCGAGTTGTAATGAAAGTGTGATGATCATCATTATTAGAGCATTGTCCCATGGGAGGAAAGGCTAAATCAATAAAGCCCCTCCACAAAAAAAGAAAAAAGAAAAAAAGAGGAAAGGCCAAAGAAAAAAGAAAGGCGCAAAAAAAGAAAAAAAAAAGAAAAAAAAGAAAAAAGGGACAATTGCTACTATCTTTCTTCCACACTTGTGCTTCAAAGTAGCACCATATTCTTCATGATAGAGAGTCTCATACTTAGTCACTTTCATATACTAGTGGGAATTTTCATTATAGAACTTGGCGTGTATATTCCAACGATGTGCTTCCTCAAATGCCCTAGGTCTTTGTGAGCAAGTAAGTTGGATGTGCACCCATTAGTTTCTTTTGTTGAGCTTTCATACATATTTAGCTCTAGTGCATCCGTTGCATGGCAATCCCTACTCACTCACATTGATATCTATTGATGGGCATTTCCATATCCCGTTGATACGCCTAGTTGATGTGAGACTATCTTCCTCCTTTTTGTCTTCTCCACAACCACCTCTCTATTCCACCCATAGTGCTATGTCCATGGCTCACGCTCATGTATTGTGTGAAAGTTGAAAGGTTTGAAAGAATAGAGTATGAAAACAAGTGCTTGGCTGAAATCGGGGTTGTGCATGATATGAATATTTTGTGTGATGAAGACGGAGCATAGCCAGACTATATGATTTTGTAGGGATAACTTTCTTTAGCCATAGTATTTTGAGAAGACATGATTGCTTTGTTAGTATGCTTGAAGTATTATTATTTCTAATGTCAATATAGACTTTTGTCTTGAATCTTTCAGATTTGAACATTCATGCCACAATTAAGAGAATTACATTGAAAAACTATGATGGTTAGCATTCCACATCAAAAATTCTATTTTTATCATTTACCTACTCGAGGACGAGAAGGAATTATGTCAGGCCCATGATGCGATTCTATCCCGATCACGTGACACTTACGTGATTGGGGCACAACCGCATTTCGGGCGCTTAGCAAGATGGATATCATTACATCGTACCATTACATACATACATGGGGGAAACAACAATACGTACAAATCACATGAATACACATCATCAATACAAGGCATCCGACTATGGATGCAAACATGAAAAGAACAACCCGACATCCATCTGCTATCCCAGGCTGCCGACCCGAGACCTAACCCAAGACTGAAGAAGAAGAAGAAGAAACAACTCCAACACAATGATCATCGCTCTCACATCAAGACATCGGAAACCTGCACCTGCAACTGTTGTTGTAGTATCTGTGAGCCACGAGGACTCAGCAATCCCATAACCATGGGTAACAAGACTAGCAAAGCTTAATGGGTAGGAAGAGGTAAAGTGGTGAGGTTGCAGCAGCGACTAAGCAAATATATGGTGGCTAACTTACGAGTACAAGCGTAAGATAAGCATCTACGCAAACGGTCGCAAACTAGTAGTGATCGCTAAAGATCCTGATCTACCTACGAGTCAAACATAACCCCACCGTGTTCTCTTCTCAAAGTGAAAAGAGACAGTCACGGTTACTCACACAGTTGTGTGTTTTACTTCGGATCCTCTATCAAGTTTTCTACAACCGGACATTAACAAATTCCAATCTGCCACACAACCGCGGGCACGGCTTTCGAAAGATCATAACCCTGGAGGGGTGTCCCAACTTAGCCCATCACAAGCTCTCACGATCAGCTGAAGTAATAATAATTATTACCCCTTATCTTAGGGAAATCCGATCAGGCTCGGCATCCCGGTGCACAAGACATTTCGACAATGGTAAAACAAGTCCAGCAAGACCTCCCGGCGTGCCGACACCTTGATGGTAGCCGCGCGCATCTCGTCTCAGGCCACGTCCGGATGAGCACTATGTACAGCAACCGAAGACCCCAGATAACTGGGTGGCACCGCAAGTGGCTCTAGTTTGGGACCAACACCATCAGCACTGGCCCCCCTGCTATGTAGAAAAGAATCTTGAGGGAGCGTCCCCCCTATGCAATTTAATTAAGTAATTAAGTTGTTATTATGAGGCAAATTAAAACCAATGTTGGGCCTTGCTGGAGGATTTTTATTCAAAGACGAAGTGTCAAGGGGTCCCCATATACCCAACCGTGTAAGGAACGCAAAATCAAGGAACATAATGCCGGTTTATCGGCTCCTAAGGTGGCATGAGTGGAACAAAACACCGAGCAAAAGGCCAAGCCTTCCACCCATGCACAGTATATAGGTGTGTTAATAATAATAATAGATATTGTGATAAACCAACAACAAGTTCCAAAATGGAACGATCTTCATCTTCACCCGCAACTAACAACGCCATAAGAGGGGCTGAGCAAGCGGGTAACCTAGCCAAACAATGGTTTTGCTGGGAAGGTGTCAAAGGTTAGAGGTTTCATGGCAACAAGGAGAGGCTGACAATAATGATGGGTAGCGCGACATATAACGATAGCATCGAGACAACTAAGCATGGCAATGATAGTAAAGGTATCCAAGGTGATGGTCATCTTGCCTGAGATCCCGCAAGGAAGAAGAACGGATCCATGAAGAAGACGAAGAAGAAGCCTTGAAGACGAACCACATGTAGACGAACGAATCCTCACGATCGCAACGGAACAAGCACTAACGAGAAGAAGCAAGCAATACGGTAAACACACAACACAAGAACATGACAATATTCTCAACCATGTATGATGCAAGACAAGTCTATATATGATGCTCTACATGGCAAGGTAGGAAGCACACAAGAACAACACAAGCCAACAAGTTTAAATGAGGCCGGAAACTACACATAACAAATCCGGTAAGCCCTCATATGCATATTTTGAAATTAGTCCAGATCTGAACAAACCTTAAGTTAAAGTTGTTAAACAGCAGGTTAACATGCACCATGATGATCTACACGAAATTCTAGTCAAGTTTCATATAAAGTTTGTTAAAATCGGAGCTACGGCCTAGAAGATATGAGCAAAACAAGACAAGCAAGGCAACGGTGCAAGATGCACCCAAACATCAAGCAAACTCACTCCAAACATGTAAACAACATGATATTATGATTCTACATGCAAAATCACACAGGTTTCATATAAGGCACACCCAAAACGGAGCAACGGGCTAAAAGATACGAGCAAAAAGGGTTACAAGGCAAAGCTGAAGTTAACAGCCACATAGCAACTTTGGAGCAAGGTAAATATATGCTACAACACCCAAACATGATAACAAGAAGCATGGATGTGAAATATACATGTTACTTAACAAGCATGAACTTAGAACACACCCAAAAGCTTACTGGAATACATTTAACAAGCATGGCAAGTTGCAATAAAATTATCCAGACTTAGCCAAAATCTGGGAAGGCAAAAACATCATCACGATACGGCCTTCGGAGGCACAAAACAACAAGCATATCAACTCTAATAGGAACATAAAGAGCATGGACATGTAGTAGACATATCCTACAGCAAACAACTCCATTGGAGCATCTCCATAGGAGGCATGGATCAATAGCAACAAGCTACACCAAATTGATCATGCTGATAAAATCCTGACAGATATAATTTATAGCAACTTGAGAGCAAGAAATAAATAAGCTACAGCAGGCCAAAAGAGCAAGTAAGGGCATGAATGTATAGACAATAACATGGACAACAAGACATGATCATTGGCCACTCCAAAACAAGCATGGATTTGAGTGGGACATCATGCAAACATAGCATCAGGTTATAACAGATTCCAGACTTAGCAGTGTTTTTACTAAGTATAAAACAACAATAACAACATGGCATGTTTACAAGCTTGTTTAATTCACCTCAAGGCACATCATGGAAAGATGATTGCACCACATCAAAGACCATATAATGGTGCTTCTAAAACATCTAGACATGTGGCATGAGGACAAACACATCAGTAGCAAAGAGCAATTGAAATCAGCATCTCATAACAAGTTTTAGCACTTAACAGTGAAATGCACTTTTGCAACAGAGATTAGGGCATCAAGATGAAGTCAAACAAGCATGGCACAATGGAGCAAAGTGTAGAGCATATCACCACGATCATTTTGACATATTATTCACTCAATTTGAATCACCACACAAAAAGTTATTACTATGCAAACATGCACATATATTAAGCATTTACAGGGACTTGGCAGATTTTACTAGACTGAAAAAAAAACAACAGAGGGTGTCGGATAAGTAAAGTGCGCTCGGGCGGGACTTAGAGGGTGGCTCACCTCGGGCTTGGCCCATGAAGGGAGGAGGTGAGGCAAGCTCGGGCTCGGAGCAGGCTGCGGGAGAGGGGCCGGCTCTGGGCTGCGGCCCACGCGGCTACTGGGTCACGACCTAGGTTGAAGGAGGAGGCCCGGCTGGCTGGCCAGGCGGGGCAGGCCGGCTCTGGGAAGCGGGCCGACGGGGAAGGCCGAGGCGGACTGGGCTGTCCCGGCTACGGACGGGGCGCGGAACTGGACCGGCGGTCCAGGGCCCACGTGGCCGGGCGAGCGAGGCCGCTCGAGCTTCTGCTCGCCCCCGAGCGGGGTGAAGACGGCGGCGGCAGACAACTGGGCGGCGGCGCACGGCTGGCTCAGGCGAGGAGTTCAGGACGGCGGGGAGGATGGAGTCGGCCGGATCTGGCCACCAGCGAGGTCGATGTGGACTCCGGCGGCGCGGGGCCCCCGGGGCGAGGCGCGGGACGCAGAGCTCGGCTCGCGAAGGTGGAGTCCGGCGAGGTTTGAACGGCCGGCGGCGAGACTCCGGTGAGGTTGGTCGGCGGCGAAGGCGAGGTCCGACGGGACGAGCGGACGGAGCGGGCAGAGGCGAGCTGCGGCTCGCGGCGGCGGCAGATGGGTCCGTGCGGGCCTGCGATGGGCTCCACGGGCCACGCGGTGGGAGGAGAGAGAGAGGGTGAGGTGGCGGCGCCTGGTTGGCTGAGCGGGGCGGCGGAGTGACGTGGCATCGCCTGGTTGGCTGCGGTGAGGTGGAGGGGCGCTGGACATGTCCGGCGGCGAGCGGACATGTCCGGCTGCGCGGTGGGAGCGGGGCTAGGGTTGGATCTGCGAGAAGAATACAAGGGAGACACCTATTTATAGGTAGAGGGAGCTAGGAGTGTCCAAATGAGGAGCGGTTCGCGGCCACGCGATCGTGATCGAACGGCCAAGAGCATGGATGGGTTAGAATGGGCTTGGTGGGTTGTGTGAAAGGGGTGCTGGGCCAAAAGAGAAAAGGCTTCCGGCGCTTAACACGGTTTACCGTTGGGCTATCAAACGAGCTCCGAACGCGACGAAACTTGACAGGCGGTCTACCTATGCTATAATAAGACCACACGCCAAGTTTCAACCCATTCCGAGAACGTTTTCCGGCCACTCACAAAATAAATATTCGGAGGCACCGCGGGCGCGTGCAAGTGTGTCTGGGCTCAGAACGGACAACGGAGAGGACGAGGGAACTCGGATGGATGCAAGTTTTGAAAACATGATGATGCAACACACATGATGACATGGCAAGATGCAACAGGCAAGTAGATGACATGACAACGACGACGAATAACTGGCTGACACCTGGCGCATTGGTCTCGGGGTGTCACAAATTAAGCTTGGGGATGCTTGATACGTCTCCAACATATCTATAATTTTTGATTGTTCCATGCTATTATTTATGATGTTTTGGATGTTTAGTGGGCTTTGTCATACACTTTTATATTATTTTTGGGACTAACCTACTAACCCAAAGGCCCAGTCCAGATTGCTGTTTTTTGCCTGTTTTAGGGTTTTACAGAAAAGGGATATCAAACGGAGTCCAAACGGAATGAAACCTTCGGGAGAGATATTTTTGGAGAAAATCATGCACGGGACACTTGAGAACCACGGAGTAGGGGCCACGAGGTGCCCGCGAGGGTGGGGGCGCCCCCCTAAGGCGCGCCCCCTGCCTCGTGGGCCCCTCGTGAGGCCCCCGGTGTCCTCCTTCCTCCTATATAAGCCTACGTTTAATGTTGAAGAGAACTGCTGATCAACATGAAGGGTTTTGGAGCCAAAGAGTTTGTCTGTGAGGTGGAGGTAAAGAAGGACTTTCATCCTGGTAAGTTTGAGAGGATTGGGATAAAAATTTAATGTAGTTGCTTAACAACCACATAATCTGGTCAGAAACTAGATAAAGATGTTGCACTCAAATGGTGGCTCCGTTTGGGCTGAAATTTGACAAGACTTAGGGATTTGGACATATAGAGATGCTGTATAAATTTCATAACAATTGGACGAGCCAAATTGGTACTTCCTTCACAAGCATCCTCTCTGTCCAGAAACGTAGGAAAATTCCTAAGGGAAAATGGCTACATAAAATGTGCCCAAAATTGGTGGAGGTAGGTCATATTGGTGGGAGAAGGTCCTGAAATTGTTTCAGCCATAGTGGAGCAAGATAAAATATACTTGCTTCACAAACTGAAAATTTGGACAGAAACAAAGATTTGAAGGTGTGCTCACATGGTTGATTGGATGGAGATGAATTTTGGAGGAGTGAGATAATATTATCACTAGAAGAGGAATGAAAAATTTCAACTCATTTGGATTCCCCTAGCTAGTACTTCCTTCACAGTGGCTTCTGTTTGACAGAAACTTTGAAAAATCACTGAGGAAGATTGGCTAGGCAAATAAAGTTGAATTTTGGCATGTGGCGGTTATTTGGACAGGAAAAGATGTCCAAGGAGTTTGGGGTCAATTGGGCAAGTATAAATAGCACTTGCTTGACAAAGTGCCATTTAGGGCAGAATAGAAAAAGGAATATTGGACGATTATTTTTGAACATGGCAATGAAAAGTTTTGCCATATTTGATGAAGATATGACTCAAACAATTTATTGGAATTTATTTGGGAATTTTAGGAGTGACATAAATATAGGTTGCTTCACAACCTAGGGCAGACAGGATTATTCCTTTAATAGAAAAAAGAATATTCCCTAGAAAAAGAAATTAGGGTTTGGTCAGGCAGTGGAGTGACATGATCTTGGCAAGGTTTTGAGAAAGATGAGACACTTGGGAGAGGAAATGAAGATGATTTCCCAGGTGACAAGGCCACATAATCACTCCAAAAAGGAAAGCATAGCAAAAACCAATAAAGCAAAAAGAAAAAGAAAAGGGCCAAAAACCAGGGTGTTACAAACCTTCCCCCCTTAAAGAAATCTCGTCCTCGAGATTTGGTGGCTCAAGGACTAAGTATGACTTGAGGATACCGTTTCAACCTCGGATATCCATTTCCTTTATTTATTGTTCCCCCGAGAATTTTAGATGATCTGATTACCTTTGCTCGAGGGTGGTTTGCTTCACCTTTCCCCACATTCTGACGGGTTTTGCTCCCACACCGAATCCTTTTGCTGACGTTGATTCTTCCATATCTGCAGTGATATCCAATGCATCTGAGCATAAATTTTCTTTTGGTCCCGAGAACCTTTTTACTTCTGCCATGGGATGTCTTCAAATAAATGCAAGCCTTCTCAAATATTTACATCTTGAGGCTGGCCCGACAGAGAGCTGACGGACAAATGCTTTTCCTAACAGACTGACCGTGTACTTGATTCCGTCGATGGTTATACTGGGTCTGAGCTGATTTGTTTGGCTTTCGATTTTCTCAGTTTGTCGGTATACTCCTTTGGATTTTCCGCACTGACCATTCCAAGCGGGTTAGCGGGATATGAAATCCTTGTAAAACAGAGTAGGCCGCTGAGAGTATGCTTTTGTGGATCCGTATGGAATTTACGGCTTTCGATTGACTTGGGTATCTGGACCCTGATGGTAGCACAAAAATCATCATACCTTTTTTGTCGGCCTCATCTTTTGACGGTCATGATTTGCTTGGTCAGTATACCTTACTGAAATAACTTGGCCATGCCTGTCCTTGATTTTTCGTATGACCATGGATGTGATTAGTGAAATATTTTTGACATTATTCCTTGTGCTTGTTTTTCTGACCTGTGTTCGCATACATATGACATATACCGGGATTTGTATCCGTATAGAGCTCATTGATGAGGCCAATCATACAAGAAGGTGACAAGGTTTTAGGACATCTCCTTGTCAGGTGTAGGTATAATGACCTTGATGACCACTGTGGATTCTATGATGTCATTCCTAGATCTTGTCGATCCTTGTAATTCATGAGATGTACCTCTGCTTATTTTTCCTTCGCCTGACTCGTGAGGTTGTTGGATCCATACCTTTCTTCGGTATATCTGCTGGATTCTTGCCGCATCTCGTATAAGTGACTGATGTGACTGGGGATGCATGCTCACCATATATAAGAATCATGGGTAGCCGAACACTTGATTTCTGAAGAAGACACATGCCTTAACGGATTTTTGCTTCTGACAAAATCTATGCGAGTCTGGTACTGCCATACATCATATAACCTCTGACGACGGTGTAATAGCATGGTACTGACGTGGACTGAGTCACTTACGAGAGAAGCCATCTGAGTAGCTTGCTGAGGAGAACTCATTAGCTTCTGCTCAAATATTTTGTTTGGGTATCGTGTCGAAGATGGCTCTATAGCTTACACACGAAGCTTGACCTGAGTATTGTGCTGGAGAAGCCTGAGTTCCGTACTTGAGAAGCTTCCCCTCGGGTTTGCTTGTTTGAGAAAAAAATATTTTTGTCTGTCACAAGCTTTTACCGAGGTATCCTGTTGAGAAAGACCGTGTATCATGGGCCGGAAATTGTTCACATATCATGCTGAGGAAAAATTGAGGAGCCTTGCCTCATAAATTTCTTCCGATAGCGTGTGGAATAATACTAGGTTTCTTATATCCAAAACTTCATACTGATATGCAGACTGATATCCATACACACGCCCATAATATTCTGAGGCTGATATGAGAAAAAATTGTTTGACTGTCTTCCTCGAGCGTGTCACATTCTGACTTTATTTCGGATGATAACATATTTGAAGCACCATGCCTTGCTGAGCCAAATTTTTGTATAAGGTCCATACCTTTGGCAGAAAATATACCGTTGATCTTGTACCTGTCTTGCCTTGCCGCTGACTTGACTATTACTGCTGTGAGTATTTTGTACTGATGTAGACTTGAGTTATCAGTACTGTTGTGAGGAGTGCTCACTGATGCAAAATTGATTATCAGTCTCATAATCAGATATTCCCCATTTCACTACAGACGGCTGAGAATCCCATTTTGTTTAGCTGAGTTTCCAAATATTTGAACTCCTTATTACTTCTTCGAGTCCGGCGTGAGTTCATGAGCAACTCTTTATAGGGGAAAAATAATGTAACACCGGGGCCCAAAAAGAAAGAAGCAAAAGAAAACTCAACTAAACAAAAGCACACAACAATAATCAATTCACACACAATCAATGTCACATATTACTGCTAATCACACAATATGCATGCCTACTTAAGCACACAAAATCTCACGGAATCTCCGGTTCTATGATCTAGAATGCTGTGACGATGTGCACGAGAACGAGTAAATGTGTGGGAGAATTGGTGTAAACAACGTTACACCAAGTGCTAGCTTAGCCAGGTAGCAACCTGGACTAGCTCGGAGGCGAGGATGTACTTGGTAACCATGTAGCAGGACACAAATGTCGCGACCACTTTATTATCAAGCAGACGAAAAATATCCGTACTCATCCAAGAAATAAGGGAAAACCGAGTCTGCTGGCATTGCCCTTTCTTGATGACTAAGAGCATTAAGGGTTGCCAACACGACAAAAAAAGGACGATCCGCGGTAAAAGCATGTCCACCACCGAAACAAAAATGGGGCTGAAGGAAGGAATTCGGCGCGATACCTGAGCACCATTTCTGCAAACCGTGTCAGGATCACTTGGCATCACTCTGCTAGGACAGAAATGACGCCGAACACCGAAAAAAAGAGCCAGAAAAGAAAACTGGAGAAATGCAAAGGCTGAGCTATAGTGGATCCGAACCGATGCCATCTACACTCACCAGATAAATCGTCAGTATCAAAATAATAAGGCTATATGCATGCTTTGCAACAAACAAATGCAGCAACCAAATGCAATAAACAAGCCAGACTCTATACTACCGTTTTCTACTGTTCGCGCTGAGTAGGGCGTCCTACAGCCAGACCTGCTCTGATACCAAGCGTTGTGGCACCTCGGCTCAGAGAAACCGAAACGCCCCATTTTCCAGCCCAGAGATCGAGGAGAAGTCTCTGGAAAACGGTACTGCTTGACATAGAACAAATCAGCTCTTATTACAAGAATAATAATACAAGGGTCTAAGGTTACAAAGAAGCACATCAGCACAGGGACACTACGCCGGCGATACTACACTTGCTCTATGCTAGCAGCGTGTCAGGACCCCGATCCTAAGTCACACAGGTCTAGCCTGTAACACATCATATCACTTTGCGGCCTCACGCACGGTATCCCCACGGGTGCCACCTTACCTGGCCCGGGACCGTTTGCGCATTTTGGCACACGTATATGATAGTGTCGCTAGCATCCATATGACAGAGAACCCGGGCCGACATGACTAGTTATAAACCAGAAGTGGCACTAAATTACAGAGACAGGCATACATGACCCAGCAACGAACGTGTCGGTCATCAACGTATGAACCCAAGTCGTAGCAAGCTACAAGGACTTAAAGGAACAATGCGTGACATTTCCCCTAAGGGACAGACACAGGAACGAAGAAGGACACATGCCGGCCAGCCTAAGTGTTCCGGAGCAGTAGCAAGCTACCAAGGCTCAGTGGAAGCACCAGGAGACATTTCCCTGTAAGATAGGCTACCAAAGGTAAACAACTAGGTGTCGGATCCCACACATAGCAATACACATTACACGTACGCATAACATGCAAGTATGTGCTGTACAACATGGCATCACAACATAACTCAACAACTCATATAGATAAGGCCCAGAAGAGCCATCATAACATTTATTACAAACAGAGGTCACATGACCCAACATACAGAGCATACAGGCAACGGAAGCATTACATGCCTGAGTACAGACATCTACAAATGAAAAAGACTAAGAAGCCTGACTATCTACAAGACCCTCCCAAGGGCACAAGATCGTAGCTGAGGTAACAAGCTAAACGTCGAAGTCCACGTGGAACCACTAGCGAGACTGAGGTCTCTCTGCAAAAACATAAATTAAGCAAACGTGAGTACAAAGGTACTCAGCAAGACTTACATCAGAACTAGCTACATATGCATCGGTATCAACAAAGGGTGGTGGAGTTTGACTGCAGCAAGCCAGCTTTGACTCGGTGGCTATCCTAAACTACGACTGAAAGTAACTCTTTTGAGGTGGCGCACACGAGTCCACACATTCACCAATCAATACACCACTATGGATCCGCTCCCGTCTCCCTACGAGAAGGCCATCCATAGCACTCACGCTTATCTTGCGCCTTTTAGAGTATCCACTTTCACTTGTCTATGAACTGTAATAGGCAACCCAGAAGTCCATTACCGCGGACACGGCTATTCGAATAGATTATATTTAACCCTGCAGGGGTGTACTTCTTCACACACGCTCTCACCACTTACCGCCGTTTACACGACATGTACTCGGCAACCTTCAAGCGGAGGCCCAGCGAGGGTGTCGGCCACGACCTGACTAACCACACAAGTCTCTCGTCCAGGTTTATCGCCTATTTGGGTTCCATCCGTGGGGAGATCCGGTCGGGGTGTCGCTCACGGCCCCAAACGATGTGTACAGGGTTCCCGCATCACCAAACGGGCAATCGGTACACCGTGCCACGTACCTGCCGCGTCACAGCCCACCCCGAGGGTCAGCGCTGTGCACGACCTCCAGTAAACTACAAACACCAGAAACTAGTTGCAACTCCTGGACAGAGATCATGTTGATTAATAAGTCGAGAGAGTCAATTAAGGATCCCAATGTGTGGTAGTAGCTGTTTCATGGACCAACCAACAAGAACTCAGTTCCTGAGGACGGCTGCAATGAGACAACCCACCATGTACTCCTACACGGCCTCTCATCGCTACCTTTACCAAATCGTGTTCACACACTTAGCTCTCAACAGTAGGACATGTTCATCACATTCCAATTCATCCCCGATGAATCAGACCTGACACAACTCTAAGCAATAGCAGGCATAACCAAAAAGCATCAATGAGTAGGCACAACATGGCTCAAACAACTCCTACTCATACTAGTGGGTTTCAACTATTTACTGTGGCAATGACGGGTCATGCAGTGGAAAGTGGTTCAACTACCGCAGCAGGTAATAATTGAAGCGTTGTTGTCCTAATGCAGTAAAAGAGAGCAAGAGCGAGAGAGTGGGATTGTATCGGAATGCTCAATGGGGGTTTGCTTGCCTGGCACTTCTGAAGATAACAATGAGTCTTCATCGGTGTCATCGAACTCATCGTCGGAACGTCGTCTACTGAGAGGGGACAAAACCGACAAACAGAGAAAGAACACAATCAATGCAATGCGACAATATGATGCATGATCATGACATGGCAATATGCTGTTTATTGAGCTAATGCAACTAGCAACACAATTAAATGAAGTTGGTTCGAACCAAAGGTTCAAATTCAAACTTCATATGTGATTATTTAAATGCCATTAATTCAAATTGCCCTAAACAGTGGCTGTAAGTTATTCAAACATGCATGAAAATGCCATAAACAGATTCCTTGGATTTTTCTGATCAATTTTCATATATAAATTATTTTCATCTGAGCTATAGATTATTTTCTATGATTTTTTGAAGTTTTGGCTATTTTCTGAAATAAATAAATCATTTCTGATTTATTTAAAATTCCAGAAAGCATTTATGACATCATAGTGACATCATCACTACGTCAGCAGGTCAAAGGCGCCAGCCCAGGTCAAACCTGACGGCTGGGACCCACAAGTCAGTGTTGGAAATATGCCCTAGAGGCAATAATAAATTGGTTATTATTATATTTCCTTGTTCACGATAATCGTTTATTATCCATGCTAGAATTGTATTGATAGGAAACTCAGATACATGTGTGGATACATAGACAAACACCATGTCCCTAGTGAGCCTCTAGACGACTAGCTCATTGATCAATAGATGGTTACGGTTTCCTAACCATGGACATTGGATGTCGTTGATAACGGGATCACATCATTAGGAGAATGATGTGATGGACAAGACCCAATCCTAAGCCTAGCACAGATCGTGTAGTTCGTATGCTAAAGCTTTTCTATATGTCAAGTATATTTTCCTTAGACCATGAGATTGTGCAACTCCCGGATACCGTAGGAATGCTTTGGGTGTACCAAACGTCACAACGTAACTGGGTGGCTATAAAGGTGCACTACAGGTATCTCCGAAAGTATCTGTTGGGTTGGCACGAATCGAGACTGGGATTTGTCACTCCGTATGACGGAGAGGTATCTCTGGGCCCACTCGGTAGGACATCATCATAATGTGCACAATATGTGATCAAGGAGTTGATCACGGGATGATGTGTTACGGAACGAGTAAAGAGACTTGCCGGTAACGAGATTGAGCAAGGTATCGGTATACCGACGATCGAATCTCGGGCAAGTGCTATACCGATAGACAAAGGGAATCGTATACGGGTTTGATTGAATCCTTGACATCGTGGTTCATCCGATGAGATCATCGTGGAACATGTGGGAGCCAACATGGGTATCCAGATCCCGCTGTTGGTTATTGGCCGGAGAGTTGTCTCGGTCATGTCTACATGGTTCCCGAGCCCGTAGGGTCTACACACTTAAGGTTCGATGACGCTAGGGTTATAGGGAAAGTATGTACGCGGTTACCGAATGTTGTTCGGAGTCCCGGATGAGATCCCGGACGTCACGAGGAGTTCCGGAATGGTCCGGAGGTAAAGATTCATATATGGGAAGTCCCGTTTTGGTCACCGGAAAAGTTTCGGGCACTATCGGTAGCGTACCGGGACCACCGGGAGGGTCCCGGGGGTCCACCGGGTGGGGCCACCAGCCCCGGAGGCATACGTGGGCCAAGTGTGGGAGGGGACCAGCCCCAGGTGGGCTGGTGCGCCCCCCTACCAAGGCCCAGGGCGCCTCCAAGAGGGGAAGGGGGCAAACCCTAGGGCAGATGGGCCCTAGGGCCCAATCTGGTGCGCCCCCCTCTCCCTCTCCCCCTCTGGCCGCCACCCTAGATGGGATCTAGGGTGGCCGCACCCCTAGGGGTGGGAAACCCTAAAGGGGGCGCAGCCCCCCCTTCCCCCTATATATATATGAGAGTTTTGGGGCTGCCCACAACACGTTCAGACCTCTGTCGCATGGCGCAGCCCTACCTCTCTCCCTCCTCATCTCTTGCAGCGCTTGGCGAAGCCCTGCTGGAGTCCCGCGCTCCTCCACCACCACCACGCCGTCGTGCTGCTGTTGGATGGAGTCTTCCCCAACCTCTCCCTCTCTCCTTGCTGGATCAAGGCGTGGGAGACGTCATTGGGCTGCACGTGTGTTGAACGCGGAGGCGCCGTTGTTCGGCGCTTAGATCGGAATCAACCGCGATCTGAATCGCAGCGAGTACGACTCCTTCATCCGCGTTCTTGTAACGCTTCCGCATTGCAATCTACAAGGGTATGTAGATCCACTCTCCTTTATGCTCGTTGCTAGATTACTCCATAGATAGATCTTGGTGACGCGTAGGAAAATTTTTGATTTTCTGCTACGATCCCCAACAGTGGCATCATGAGCTAGGTCTATGCGTAGTATCTTGCACGAGTAGAACACAAAGTAGTTGTGGGCGTAGATCATGTCAATTCTCTTGCCGTTACTAGTCTTATCTTGATTCGGCGGCATCGTGGGATGAAGCGGCCCGGACCGACCTTACACGTACTCTTACGTGAGACAGGTTCCACCGACTGACATGCACTAGTTGCATAAGGTGGCTAGCGGGTGTCTGTCTCTCCCACTTTAGTCGGATCGGATTCGATGAAAAGGGTCCTTATGAAGGGTAAATAGAAATTGGCATATCACGTTGTGGTTTTGGCGTAGGTAAGAAACATTCTTGCTAGAAACCTATAGCAGCCACGTAAAAACTTGCAACAACAATTAGAGGACGTCTAACTTGTTCTTGCAGCATGTGCCGTGTGATGTGATATGGCCAAAAGGATGTGATGAATGATATATATGTGATGTATGAGATTGATCATGTTCTTGTAATAGGAATCACGACTTGCATGTCGATGAGAATGACAACCGGCAGGAGCCATAGGAGTTGTCTTATTTATTGTATGACCTGCGTGTCACTGAATAACGCCATGTAATTACTTTACTTTATTGCTAAACGTTAGCCATAGTAGTAGAAGTAATGTTTGGCGAGACGACTTCATGGAGATCATGATGATGGAGATCATGGTGTCATGCCGGTGACAATGATGATCATGGAGCCCCGAAGATGAAGATCAAAAGGAGCAAAATGATATTGGCCATATCATGTCACTATTTGATTGCATGTGATGTTTATCATGTTTTACATCTTATTTGCTTAGAACGACGGTAGTAAATAAGATGATCTCTCACTAAAATTTCAAGAATTGTGTTCCCCCTAACTGTGCACCGTTGCTAAGGTTCGTTGTTCCGAAGCACCACGTGATGATCGGGTGTGATAGGTTCTAACGTTCGCATACAACGGGTGTAAGACAGATTTACACACGCGATACACTTAGGGTTGACTTGACGAGCCTAGCATGTACAGACATGGCCTCGGAACACGGAAGACCGAAAGGTCGAACATGAGTCGTATAGAAGATACGATCAACATGAAGATGTTCACCGTTGATGACTAGTCCGTCTCACGTGATGATCGGACACGGCCTAGTCGATTCGGATCATGTATCACTTAGATGACTAGAGAGATGTCTATCTGAGTGGGAGTTCATCAGATGAACTTCATTGTCATGAACAATAGTCTAAGTTGTCTTCGCAAATTATGTTGTAGACCAATAACTGCGTTGTAGCTCCCTGTTTAATACGATCCTAGAGAAAGACTAAGTTGAAAGATATTGTAAGCAATGATGTGGACTGGGTCCGTAGTCCGAGGAGTGTCCTCACTGCTGCACAGAAAGCTTATGTCTTTGATGCACCGCTCGATGTGCAAACCCCTACAACGTTGTCCGTGGATGTTGTGAACACCTGAGAGACACGTCCTGATGACTACTTGATAGTTTAGTGCACCATACTTTACGGCTTAGAATCGGGATTCCAATGACGTTTTGAACGCCATAGAACATATGAGATGTTCTAAGAGCTGAAATTGGGATTTCAGGCTCATGCCCGTGTTGAGAGGTATGAGACCTCTGACAAGTTCTTTTGCCAAAAAGATGGAGGAGAATAGCTCAACTAGTGAGCGTGTGCTCAGAATGTCTGGGTGCTAAAATCACTTGAACCAAGTGGGAGTTAAATCTTCCAGGTGAGATAATGGTTGACGGAATTCTCTAGACACTATCACCAAGCTACTAGAACTTCGTGATGAACTATGACATGCAAAGGATGGTGATGATCCCGGTGCTGTTAGCGGTTCTTAGTACCGCAAAAGTAGAAATCAAGAAGGAGCATCAAGTGTTGATGGTTTAACAAGACCACTGGTTTCAAAAGGGGTAAGGGCTAGAAGGGAAACTTCATGAATGGCAAACCTGTTGTCGCTCTGATGAAGGAACCCATGGTTGAACCCAAACCTCGAGACTAAGTGCTTCTATTGTAAGGGGAACGGCCACATGGTAGCGGAACCACCCCAAATACATGGTAGATATGATAGCTGGCAACTTCAACAAAGTATATTTGATATACGTGTTATTGATGTGTACCTTAGTAGTACTCCTTGTAGCACCTGGGTATTGGATACCGGTTCAGTTGCTATTATTAGTGACTTGAAGCAAAAGCTACGGACTGAACGGAGACTAGCTAAGGGCGAGGTGACGATGTGTGTTGGAAGTGTTTCCAAGGTTGATAAGATCACCATCGCACACTCCCTCTATTTTCGAGATTAGAGTTGAACCTAGATAAATGTTATCGGGTGTCTACGTTGAGCATGAATATGATTAGATCATGTTCATTGCAATACGGTTATTCATTTAAGTTAGAGAATAATGGTTATTCTGTTTACATGAATACTACCTTTATGGTCATGCACCCAATGGTTTGTTGAATCTCGATCATAGTAATACACATGATGATAATATTAATGCCAAAAGATGTAGAGTTAATAATGATAGTACCACTTTCTTGTGGCACTGCCGCTTAGGTCATTTTAGCATAAAATGCATGAAGAAACTCCATGCTGATGGACGTTTGGAGTCACTTGATTTTGAATCGCTTGACACATGCGAGCCATGCCTCATGGGCAGGATGACTGAGATCCCGTTTTCAGGTACAATGAAACGGGTAAGTGACTTGTTGGAAATCATACATGCTGATGTATGTGATCCAATGAGAATTAAGGCGTGTGGTGGATATCGTTATTTTCTCATCTTCACTGACGATTTGAGTAGATATGGTATATTTACTTAATGAAGCAAAAGTCTGAAACGTTTGAAAGGTTCAAACAATTTCAGAGTGAAGATTAAGAATCATCATAACAAGAAGATCATGTTCCTACGATCTGATCAAGGGGATATTTTCTGAATTATGAGTTTGGCAATCACTTAAGACATTGTGGAATTGTTTCGCAGTTGAAGCCCCCTGGAACACCACATCGTAATGGGGTGTCCGGACATCGTAATCGAACCTTATGAGATATGGTGCGATCTATGATGTATCTTACTGATCTACCGCTGTTATTTTGAGGTTATGCATTAGAGACAGCTGCATTCACTTTAGATAGGGCACCATCTAAGTCCGTTGAGACGATGTCGTATGGTTTGGCAAGAAACCGTAGTTGTCGTTTCTCAATGTTTGGGGCTGCGAGGCTTATGGCTTCAGCCGGGAAAAAGCTCGAACCCAAAGCGGACAAAACATCTTCATAGGATACCCAAAGGTAACAGTTGGGTATACCTTCTATCTCAGATCCAAGGACAAAAATGTTTGTCGCTAAGAATGGGTCCTTTCTCGAGAAGGAGTTTCTCTCGAAAGAATTGAGTGGGAGGAAGATAAAACTTGATGAGGTTGTCGAACCCTCACTTCAACCGGAGAGTAGTGCAACACAGAAAGATGTTTCTGTGGAACCTACGACAGTTGAAGAGGAAACTAATGATAGTGATCATGAAGCTCCAGATCAAGTTGCTATCGAACCTCGTAGGTCGACAAGGATACGTACTACTCCTGAGTGGTACGGTGATCCTGTCTTAGAGGTCATGTTGTTGGACAACGATGAACCTACGAACTATGGAGAAGCGATGGTGGGCCCGTATTCCGGCAAATGGTTAGAAGCCGGGAAATCCGAGATAGGATCCATGTATCAAAACAAAGTATGGACTTTGGTGGACTTGCCCGATGATTGGCAAGCCATTGAGATAACTGGATCTTTAAGAAGAAGACGGACGTGGACGGTAATGTCACCGTCTATGAAGCCCGACTTGTGGCGAATAGTTTTCCACAAGTTCAAGGAGTTGACTACGATGAGATTTTCTCACCCGTAGCGAGGCTTAAGTCCGTCGGAATCATGTTAGCATTAGCTGCATTTGTGAAATCTGGCAGATGGATGACAAAACAAGTTTCCTTACCAGTTTTCGTAAGGAAAGGTTGTATATGATACAATCAGAAAGGTTTTGTCGATCCTAAGGATGCTAAAAGATATGCTAGCTCCAGCGATCCTTCTATGGACTAGAGCAGGCATCTCGGAGTCGGAATATATGCTTTGATGGAGTGATCAAAGTTTTTGGGTATACAAAGTTTGTTAGAAACTTGTATTTACAATAAAGTGAGTGGGAGCATCACAACATTTCTGATAAGTATATGTGAATGACATATTGTTGATCCGAAATGATGTAGAATTTCTGGAAAGCATAAAGGGTTATTTGAAATGAGTTTTTCAAAGGAAGACCTGGATAAAGCTGCTTACATATTGAGCATCAAGATCTATACAGATAGATCAAGACGCCTGATGATACTTTCAAAAGAACACACACCTTTGACATGATTTTGAAGGAGTTCAAAATAGATCAGTCAAAGAAGGAGTTCTTACCTGAGTTGTAAGGTGTGAAGTTGAGTAAGACTCAAAGCTTGACCACGGCAGAAGAAAGAGGAAGGACGAAGGTCGTCCCCTATGGTTTTGTCATAGGCTCTATACGGTATGCCATGCTAAGTACCGCACCTGATGTGTGCCTTGCCACATGTCTGGCAAGAGGGTACAAAGGTGATCCAGGAGTGGATTACTAGATAGTGGTCAAAATTATCCTTAGAGGAATAAGGAAATGTTTCTCGGTTATGGAGGTGATAAAGAGTTCGACGTAAAGAGTTACGTCGATGCAAGCTTAACACCTATCCGGATAACTCTAAGTGGAGATACCGGATACGCATAATGGAGCAACAGTTTGGAATAGCTCCAAGTGGAACGTGGTAGCAGCATCTACGATATGACATAAAGTTTTGCGAAGTACATAGGGATCTGAATGTTGCAGACCCGTTGACTACAACCTCTCTCACGAGCATAACATGATCAAACCCAGAACTCATTGAGTGTTAATCACATATTGATGTGAACTAGATTACTGACTCTAGTGAACTCTTTGGATGTTAGTCACATGGCGATGTGACCTGTGAGTGTTAATCACATGGCGATGTGAACTAGATTATTGACTCTAGTGCAAGTGGGAGACTGTTGGAAATATGCCCTAGAGGCAATAATAAATTGGTTATTATTATATTTCCTTGTTCACGATAATCGTTTATTATCCATGCTAGAATTGTATTGATAGGAAACTCAGATACATGTGTGGATACATAGACAAACACCATGTCCCTAGTGAGCCTCTAGACGACTAGCTCGTTGATCAATAGATGGTTACGGTTTCCTAACCATGGACATTGGATGTCGTTGATAACGGGATCACGTCATTAGGAGAATGATGTGATGGACAAGACCCAATCCTAAGCCTAGCACAGATCGTGTAGTTCGTATGCTAAAGCTTTTCTATATGTCAAGTATATTTTCCTTAGACCATGAGATTGTGCAACTCCCGGATACCGTAGGAATGCTTTGGGTGTACCAAACGTCACAACGTAACTGGGTGGCTATAAAGGTGCACTACAGGTATCTCCGAAAGTGTCTGTTGGGTTGGCACGAATCGAGACTGGGATTTGTCACTCCGTATGACGGAGAGGTATCTCTGGGCCCACTCGGTAGGACATCATCATAATGTGCACAATATGTGATCAAGGAGTTGATCACGGGATGATGTGTTACGGAACGAGTAAAGAAACTTGCCGGTAACGAGATTGAGCAAGGTATCGGTATACCGACGATCGAATCTCGGGCAAGTGCTATACCGATAGACAAAGGGAATCGTATACGGGATTGATTGAATCCTTGACATCGTGGTTCATCCGATGAGATCATCGTGGAACATGTGGGAGCCAACATGGGTATCCAGATCCCGCTGTTGGTTATTGGCCAGAGAGTTGTCTCGGTCATGTCTACATGGTTCCCGAGCCCGTAGGGTCTACACACTTAAGGTTCGATGACGCTAGGGTTATAGGGAAAGTATGTACGCGGTTACCGAATGTTGTTCGGAGTCCCGGATGAGATCCCGGACGTCACGAGGAGTTCCGGAATGGTCCGGAGGTAAAGATTCATATATGGGAAGTCCCGTTTTGGTCACCGGAAAAGTTTCGGGCACTATCGGTAGCGTACCGGGACCACCGGGAGGGTCCCGGGGGTCCACCGGGTGGGGCCACCAGCCCCGGAGGCATACGTGGGCCAAGTGTGGGAGGGGACCAGCCCCAGGTGGGCTGGTGCGCCCCCCCACCAAGGCCCAGGGCGCCTCCAAGAGGGGAAGGGGGCAAACCCTAGGGCAGATGGGCCCTAGGGCCCAATCTGGTGCGCCCCCCTCTCCCTCTCCCCCTCTGGCCGCCACCCCTAGATGGGATCTAGGGTGGCCGCACCCCTAGGGGTGGGAAACCCTAAAGGGGGCGCAGCCCCCCCTTCCCCCTATATATATATGAGAGTTTTGGGGCTGCCCACAACACGTTCTGACCTCTGTCGCATGGCGCAGCCCTACCTCTCTCCCTCCTCATCTCTTGCAGCGCTTGGCGAAGCCCTGCTGGAGTCCCACGCTCCTCCACCACCACCACGCCGTCGTGCTGCTGTTGGATGGAGTCTTCCCCAACCTCTCCCTCTCTCCTTGCTGGATCAAGGCGTGGGATACGTCATTGGGCTGCACGTGTGTTGAACGCGGAGGCGCCGTTGTTCGGCGCTTAGATCGGAATCAACCGCGATCTGAATCGCAGCGAGTACGACTCCTTCATCCGCGTTCTTGTAACGCTTCCGCATTGCAATCTACAAGGGTATGTAGATCCACTCTCCTTTATGCTCGTTGCTAGATTACTCCATAGATAGATCTTGGTGACGCGTAGGAAAAATTTTGATTTTCTGCTACGATCCCCAACAGTCAGTGTCTCAACTAATTAACTAAAAGTTAAACTAAACTAAACAGACACGGGACCCACATGTCAGTGTCTAATTAGATTAATGACAGCAATTAATACTTAATTAAAACCCTAACTTAAATTAGTCAGGGCTGGCCCCACATGTCATTGACCCACAAGGGTCAAATCTGTTCAACGGCTGCGGTCAAAACCCGCCGGCGACTCGCCGCCGGCGAGATCGAACGCGGCGGAGGCTCGGAAACGAGCCACCGAGCATTGTTTTGGCCGCGGTTTGTTCCGTTCGAACGCACGCAGTGGCGCGCGTCGAGTGGTGGCAGTGAGGGGTGCTGGGGTGGTCTGCAGTGACGGCGGCAACCTCAACGGCGGCGGCCGGAGCTCGGGTGTGTGCGGGTTTGGGGTTATGGTGCACTAGAAGGGGAGAGGGAGCGTGCGTTTGGCCCCTGGGAGCACGGTGAGTGCGATGGCATGCTCAAAATCGGACAGAGGCGGCTGGGGCCACGGTGGTGACACGTTCAGCGGCGGCCGGAGTTGGCCGCGACGGAGCTATGGCCTAGAGGTCATGCGCGGCTAGGGGAGAAGAGGGAAGCGACTCGGAGGCTCACCGCGAGCCTGTTGGAAAGGTCAGTGCGCTCGGGGACGCGCCGGAGGCGGCGAATCGACGAGCGGCGTCCGGTGGCCGTGGCGAGGAAAACGGCGACGATGGCGACGGTGTGCTGCTCCCCGACGTGCGTAGCTCGATGTAGACGAAGAGGGCGACGAGGCGCTTCTGCTGGACACACCGGGGAGGCACGGGGTGGACGGTGGCCGCGGCTTCGGCCGGCGGTGCGCTCTGCTCTCACGGGCGAGCTTGGAAAAGAGAGCTGGAGGAGAGGGAGAGAGCTCCAGAGTGAGGGGAGAGACAGAGGGAGGGTCGAGGCGTTCCAACGGCGCACTGGAAGGGTCGGGGAAGGCTGGGACACGTCGAAGCAGGAGGTGGCCGACGTTCGGCCATGCGCGCGCCACGCACAGCGCCAGTGGGCGCGGGGAAGACGACAGAGGGGGGGTACTGCGGTGGTGGGCTGGGCCGCCAGCTGGCCATTCCGGCTGGGCCATTAGGTAGAAGGCCCAGGTACTTCCCCTCTCTCTCTCTTTTCTAATAAAAGTTTCTGTTTTCTATTTTGTTACTTTGTCCTGGGCTTTATTAAAAATACTTAGGCACACTCAAAAATCATGAAACCAAGCATGGCTACTGTTTAGAATAAAACCAACAGTAAACATTTTAGTTTATGATTATTTGAGCATTTAAAATAATATATAAAATTTAAATGCCCAAATGCAAGTAAGATATGATTTAATTCAAAAATCCAGAATGGTCCTAGAAATATGAGCAACATTTTTGGCAGAGGTTTTTAATCAATCCAAAAATGATGAACTTTTCCAAAGGGCATTTTGGGTTCATTGAAAAGATTTTTAATTTGACCCTAGTTAAAATTATTTAGTGCTAGGGTTTGAGCATCCCCATTTCAGGTTTCCTTTGAAAATAAACATGATGCACACATGAGGCTAGCCTAGTGCATTACCAGAAGCTAGGGATGTGACAACTCACCCCTACTAAACAAGAATCTCGTCCCGAGATTCAGGACGTGAGATAAGAAATCAGAGGGGACACTATCTAACACAATCTTCTCGATCCAGTTTCCCTCCTCGAAATTGTTGATTCGTTGCATCATGTAAATGTTGGCATCCTTGAGTACCAGATCTTTGTCCAACACAGTGATAATAGAAGAAACTCTATGGTAATCTATCTTGCCGAAAATCGAGCAACTCAGATCAACTTATGGAGTGAGACGTTGAAACATCTCTTGAGATGAGACACGAAGTACGCCTCCAGGGGGATGGAGTGAGACAAACGATGAAGGTTCACCTAGTGGCAATAATTCCACACCTAAGAGATGGTGATTGATGTCACCAGGTGGGGTACCTTAGAGAAGGTGACTTGTAGAGTTATCCCCTTAAGTGGCAAAAAGAATTACTTTTGATATAGAGATCATTGAGATTCCCTATACCAGCCTAAGGCAAACACAATCGATCGTTTAACGGAGTCCGAAAGAATGACATACTCGTCCAGAATGGATGATGTGGACTATCTTGTTAAAGACAACACAAGGGATGATTTGGTTATCACCGGAGATGGATGGGATCCATGGTAAAATGGCACATTGGCGGTGCAAGTTGGGAACAAAATGCAAATGCTGGGAATGATTCTGGTAACTGGAAGAATCCCAACAGTAGAGAGTAATTCTACTCTTGAGGGGTTATAGCATAACCAAGATCACTGGAAGCAATCCCGGTTAGTGTCGAGGATAACGCCTAGTGCTTGTGCGTGCTCTCAAGAACTTGAGCATTCCCATATTCATCAAGGTTTTACCAACATCCGTGTCAAGGACCCTGGCAACATCACATACTACCATGATGAATAATGATGGACGATGCAGATGCAAAGGAAGATAACACTTTCTCAGATTCCACCTTAGCGGTGTCAGGAGCAGAATTTGGATAATCGACCGAGAGACATTTAGCACTCCGCTTCTAATGTTCTCCTTGATGTGTTAGCGTAAACCATTCATAGATATGTTTGGAATCTTGAACATCAAGTAAAGGTCGGACTTTAGAAGCACAAGAATCCATAAGGAACAACTAGGGAGTAAGTCCTATGAAGTCTTTATGGGGAGGTGGCCAACTTCTTCAAACAAGATACTACAACAATAGGTCTTCCGGTTGGGTGTGTTGGCCACGACATCCACTTTACCGGTTATCGAGAGACCAATATTATAGTTCTTGGAAAATGCTCCAACCATCATATCTGCCTGAGATTCAGTTCTGGTTGGTGTCAGGATATTCCAGACTCATCGAGTCTAGAAGGAATGAATGTTTGCAACACAATTCGACGAGACGGCGTTGCGAGATTCTCAGGAATGAACTACGATAGCAGCTCCAAAACATGAGCTGGTTCTGCTACAAAACCTGTGAACACGTTGTCCCAGACAAACGTGACCACATAGTAGTCTTATAATAAAATACTATCGAGTTCAGATTGGGAATCATCATTGGAGATAACGAAGTCTTGTGCATGTCCGTCCGGCCCTTCGGGAATAGCATTTGAACTTCTTTTCTTTGAACAAATCAATCAGTGGCTTGGTGTGCTAGGGATACATACAGAATGAAGATGATCAGTCTATCAGACCATAGAATACTTCGCACGTATGCATGACTGACTTGGGATGACTCCAGAGGAGGTAGAAACATGCTTTCTCGAATTCACGGCGGCAACTTGCATCAAATGCTCATGAATTAGAGGAAGTCACTTCTTTCTTCCGTACATATGCTTCACGAACGGGTCATGAAGATAATGCTTATAAAAGTTTCCAATACTAACTGGATGTTCAACATAGATCATGGAGAAGATAACAATGTTGCTGATGGGCTCAACAACAATTCATCCAGGTTTCCATGGAGATGGAATTCCATGACAATGTGAACAAAGTGATAGCATTGGTCAGACCCAGAAGATATAACGGTGTATGCTCGAAGGATCAACCACGAGTAAGACAACGTTACGAATATCGTTGGTTCTGATTTGATTCGAGGATAGCCCACACTCAAATCAAAGTTTTGGACAAGATAATAAATCCACAAATGATCACGGGGATCAATTGGAGAAGATATCATCTATCTTCAATACACACACAAGATAGCCCTTTGGAGTGAGCTATGTGGGTTAAGCTTTTATCTTCCAACTCTCCAAGTTATTGTTTAGCTTAACCAACTAGTTCGGGGTATCCAACACAGATTCTTAGAGAAGTGGTGGTTTATAAGAAACCAACTTGATCACGAGCTCAACATAACAGTCAGGGAACAACCCGGTAATACTTCCGAGAAGATATTCAGAAAATCACGAACCACCGATATGTTACTAAGCTCGAGAACAATCTTGCTTTTCAAGGCAAGACGATATGATCACATGAGAAAGGACTTGACAAAATCCTAACTCATCAATCAAGGAGTGCACCAGGAAAGTGGACTAGGTAGCACGATCAATCTTAGGATGGTGATTCAGTAACCATCATGCTAAGAATGAGATTATCGTCCATTTAACTACCAAGCAACAGAGTTGCTAGGGGTATTGATTTCACACATCACAATCCACCTGTCAGTATTCCGGCTACGATAACACGGAGACCGAGAAATGAACGATAATGGCGAGAAGTATCACTGTAAGAAGAGTTTATAGGAGGTTGCGCAATTCCCATGACATTCTTGACATAAAGATGGTAATACTCCAGGATAGAACAGTTTAGAAGCTGCATTAGCATTCTTCATCTGCGAAGTACAACTTCTTTGACCCAATCCTGGATATGGATAAGGTACTGGAGTTTGTTTCTCCTAGTCATTCCAGAATAGAATGGCTTGACGGACCACAAGAGTAAAAGGCATCGATGAACACAAGTGCACGACTACTCCTGACTATCAACTGATAGACGAAGGTCATAAAACAACTGAAAAGGGACAACTCAAAGGAACATATATCTTCTGAGTTGTGGATGCATAGATTAACATGTCGAACGAGTTCAACATATTTCTTCCGGATAACCCATGCAGAAAGTAGAATTGGCAGAGTCACAATATGAATGGAGTACTACTCAAGAGCACTCGGGTCGTGATCTTTTGGTTCAGAAGAACTTCTGCCAAGGATGGTTCATGGTATTGGAAGAACGATAACCACGAACCTCGAGGACTATCACAAGGTTACTAATATCCTGAAGGAACAAGCAAATACTATCAACATGAAGTAAGTAGGGTGAAGCTCGGGTTCAAGAACCCAGGAATAGAATACCTACCAACTAAATAGCATCAAGGGATGCTTTCGAGAATGATGGCCAAGATCATCACACTGGAATATAAAACATTGCTAAATTACTGGGTGATCTTCTAAGATACTTAGGGTCATAATAATAACTCCAACATATGTGTCGAGGTAACAGAGTACCTCAACACACTGACTAGTGTGATTAATCTGGCCTAAAAGGACATCGGAAACAGGGAGGAAAGGTTTGCAAATGCATCAGACTATTTAGAAACCTGGGATGACTCGGACAGCATAACGACTGTAAGTGTTCGAAAATACTTTGAGATCCAAGCAAAAGAGTATCATATCCACTTAACATCATAATGTCAAGGTGCTGAGACCAACAGTTGAACAAACAGAAGTAGTAGAAACTGAACTGAGGGTTGAATCCACAATAACGTGATCCTGATAGACATAAGAGAAAACCTAGTTCTTAATCCCCGTAGAAAGAAGAAGGTGACTCAGATCAGAAGGTCATAAGGTAAAGGAGTAAAAAGAGCCTTACGTTCCCTTCCACAAACAATTCCCTTACATAACTAAAGAGTTTCTAGACATGACTTCGACCAGTTTGGCTTGCTAATCCTACAGGCAGTCAGGCTCTGATACCAAAGCTGTCAGGACCCCGATCCTAAGTCACACAGGTCTAGCCTGTAACACATCATATCACTTTGCGGCCTCACGCACGGTATCCCCACGGGTGCCACCTTACCTGGCCCGGGACCGTTTGCGCATTTTGGCACACGTATATGATAGTGTCGCTAGCATCCATATGACAGAGAACCCGGGCCGACATGACTAGTTATAAACCAGAAGTGGCACTAAATTACAGAGACAGGCATACATGACCCAGCAACGAACGTGTTGGTCATCAACGTATGAACCCAAGTCGTAGCAAGCTACAAGGACTTAAAGGAACAACGCGTGACATTTCCCCTAAGGGACAGACACAGGAACGAAGAAGGACACATGCCGGCCAGCCTAAGTGTTCCGGAGCAGTAGCAAGCTACCAAGGCTCAGTGGAAGCACCAGGAGACATTTCCCTGTAAGATAGGCTACCAAAGGTAAACAACTAGGTGTCGGATCCCACACATAGCAATACACATTACACGTACGCATAACATGCAAGTATGTGCTGTACAACATGGCATCACAACATAACTCAACAACTCATATAGATAAGGCCCAGAAGAGCCATCATAGCATTTATTACAAACAGAGGTCACATGACCCAACATACAGAGCATACAGGCAACGGAAGCATTACATGCCTGAGTACAGACATCTACAAATGAAAAAGACTAAGAAGCCTGACTATCTACAAGACCCTCCCAAGGGCACAAGATCGTAGCTGAGGTAACAAGCTAAACGTCGAAGTCCGCGCGGAACCACTAGCGAGACTGAGGTCTCTCTGCAAAAACATAAATTAAGCAAACGTGAGTACAAAGGTACTCAGCAAGACTTACATCAGAACTAGCTACATATGCATCGGTATCAACAAAGGGTGGTGGAGTTTGACTGCAGCAAGCCAGCTTTGACTCGGTGGCTATCCTAAACTACGACTGAAAGTAACTCTTTTGAGGTGGCGCACACGAGTCCACACATTCACCAATCAATACACCACTATGGATCCGCTCCCGTCTCCCTACGAGAAGGCCATCCATAGCACTCACGCTTATCTTGCGCGTTTTAGAGTATCCACTTTCACTTGTCTATGAACTGTAATAGGCAACCTAGAAGTCCATTACCGCGGACACGGCTATTCGAATAGATTATATTTAACCCTGCAGGGGTGTACTTCTTCACACACGCTCTCACCACTTACCGCCGTTTACACGACATGTACTCGGCAACCTTCAAGCGGAGGCCCAGCGAGGGTGTCGGCCACGACCTGACTAACCACACAAGTCTCTCGTCCAGGTTTATCGCCTATTTGGGTTCCATCCGTGGGGAGATCCGGCCGGGGTGTCGCTCACGGCCCCAAACGATGTGTACAGGGTTCCCGCATCACCAAACGGGCAATCGGTACACCGTGCCACGTACCTGCCGCGTCACAGCCCACCCCGAGGGTCAGTGCTGTGCACGACCTCCAGTAAACTACAAACACCAGAAACTAGTTGCAACTCCTGGACAGAGATCATGTTGATTAATAAGTCGCGAGAGTCAATTAAGGATCCCAATGTGTGGTAGTAGCTGTTTCATGGACCAACCAACACAGAACTCAGTTCCTGAGGACGGCTGCAATGAGACAACCCACCATGTACTCCTACATGGCCTCTCATCGCTACCTTTACCAAATCGTGTTCACACACTTAGCTCTCAACAGTAGGACATGTTCATCACATTCCAATTCATCCCCGATGAATCAGACCTGACACAACTCTAAGCAATAGCAGGCATAACCAAAAAGCATCAATGAGTAGGCACAACATGACTCAAACAACTCCTACTCATACTAGTGGGTTTCAACTATTTACTGTGGCAATGACGGGTCATGCAGTGGAAAGTGGTTCAACTACCGCAGCAGGTAATAATTGAAGCGTTGTTGTCCTAATGCAGTAAAAGAGAGCAAGAGCGAGAGAGTGGGATTGTATCGGAATGCTCAATGGGGGTTTGCTTGCCTGGCACTTCTGAAGATAACAATGAGTCTTCATCGGTGTCATCGAACTCATCGTCGGAACGTCGTCTACTGAGAGGGGACAAAACCGACAAACAGAGAAAGAACACAATCAATGCAATGCGACAATATGATGCATGATCATGACATGGCAATATGCTGTTTATTGAGCTAATGCAACTAGCAACACAATTAAATGAAGTTGGTTCGAACCAAAGGTTCAAATTCAAACTTCATATGTGATTATTTAAATGCCATTAATTCAAATTGCCCTAAACAGTGGCTGTAAGTTATTCAAACATGCATGAAAATGCCATAAACAGATTCCTTGGATTTTTCTGATCAATTTTCATATATAAATTATTTTCATCTGAGCTATAGATTATTTTCTATGATTTTTAGAAGTTTTGGCTATTTTCTGAAATAAATAAATCATTTCTGATTTATTTAAAATTCCAGAAAGCATTTATGACATCATAGTGACATCATCACTACGTCAGCAGGTCAAAGGCGCCAGCCCAGGTCAAACCTGACGGCTGGGACCCACAAGTCAGTGTCTCAACTAATTAACTAAAAGTTAAACTAAACTAAACAGACACGGGGCCCACATGTCAGTGTCTAATTAGATTAATGACAGCAATTAATACTTAATTAAAACCCTAACTTAAATTAGTCAGGGCTGGCCCCACATGTCATTGACCCACAAGGGTCAAATCTGTTCAACGGCTGCGGTCAAAACCCGCCGGCGACTCGCCGCCGGCGAGATCGAACGCGGCGGAGGCTCGGAAACGAGCCACCGAGCATCGTTTTGGCCGCGGTTTGTTCCGTTCGAACGCACGCAGTGGCGCGCGTCGAGTGGTGGCGGTGAGGGGTGCTGGGGTGGTCTGCAGTGACGGCGGCAACCTCAACGGCGGCGGCCGGAGCTTGGGTGTGTGCGGGTTTGGGGTTATGGTGCACCCTGGGAGCACGGTGAGTGCGATGGCATGCTCAAAATCGGACAGAGGCGGCTGGGGCCACGGCGGTGACACGTTCAGCGGCGGCCGGAGTTGGCCGCGACGGAGCTATGGCCTAGAGGTCATGCGCGGCTAGGGGAGAAGGGGGAAGCGACTCGGAGGCTCACCGCGAGCCTGTTGGAAAGGTCAGTGCGCACGGGGACGCGCCGGAGGCGGCGAATCGACGAGCGGCGTCCGGTGGCCGTGGCGAGGAAAACGGCGATGATGGCGACGGTGTGCTGCTCCCCGACGTGCGTAGCTCGATGTAGACGAAGAGGGCGACGAGGCGCTTCTGCTGGACACACCGGGGAAGCGCGGGGTGGACGGTGGCCGCGGCTCCGGCCGGCGGTGCGCTCTGCTCTCACGGGCGAGCTTGGAAAAGAGAGCTGGAGGAGAGGGAGAGAGCTCCAGAGTGAGGGGAGAGACAGAGGGAGGGTCGAGGCGTTCCAACGGCGCACTGGAAGGGTCGGGGAAGGCTGGGACACGTCGAAGCAGGAGGTGGCCGGCGTTCGGCCGTGCACGCGCCACGCACAGCGCCAGTGGGCGCGGGAAAGACGACAGAGGGGGGGGGGGTACTGCGGTGGTGGGCTGGGCCGCCAGCTGGCCATTCCGGCTGGGCCATTAGGTAGAAGGCCCAGGTACTTCCCCTCTCTCTCTCTTTTCTAATAAAAGTTTCCGTTTTCTATTTTGTTACTTTGTCCTGGGCTTTATTAAAAATACTTAGGCACACTCAAAAATCATGAAACCAAGCATGGCTACTGTTTAGAATAAAACCAACAGTAAACATTTTAGTTTATGATTATTTGAGCATTTAAAATAATATATAAAATTTAAATGCCCAAATGCAAGTAAGATATGATTTAATTCAAAAATCCAGAATGGTCCTAGAAATATGAGCAACATTTTTGGCAGAGGTTTTTAATCAATCCAAAAATGATGAACTTTTCCAAAGGGCATTTTGGGTTCATTGAAAAGATTTTTAATTTGACCCTAGTTAAAATTATTTAGTGCTAGGGTTTGAGCATCCCCATTTCAGGTTTCCTTTGAAAATAAACATGATGCACACATGAGGCTAGCCTAGTGCATTACCAGAAGCTAGGGATGTGACACAGCGGAACAACTCATAGCAGCAGAATACTTTTAGCAGTGGAACAACGACGAAGGTGGTGAACTCCACTCCGCAGGGACTCTGGCTGGAACACGATCTATCTCGCACGCACGGCAACCTCGACAAGCAAGCAACCAATTATGGCATCACCTGCAATCTGGCATGACACGCTAGGTCAGTACATTGAATGTACTTGCAAGCTCACAACAACCAAAAGCATCAAGGCAAAACAATAACATAGCATCAACAGATTAATTAATTAACAACTATCATGATGAAGCAACTACTAAGCATGGTATGAAACTAATACAATCCTGATAAATCACCATCTCAGATCTCCATAATCATATCTCTCTTGGCTAACCGGCCAAGAAGTGTACCATCTCAATCATCTCGTGATCAAAATCAAACGTGATCTTTCCGGCGATCACTACCATGACCAACCCTTGGTCTCCAACATCATCATCAATATCCTGCCAATCTGTACTGCTCAAAATATCAAGTAATAAATTACATATAATTCATTTTGTCATTCCGTCATTTGAGTGTTGATCGAACGGTGTGACCTAGTACGAACCCATGCCCATGACCGAGGACGCGGCTATCGATAGATTAAGCAAATACACTCTGCAGAGGTAGCGCACTGTACCCACACCACGAAACCCATGGCTTCGCACTCCCATTCGGGTGGACCAACGGCGTTCCGACAAAACCGATCTACTGCCATGACACTCTCCCGGCCACTCCGACTTACTCTCAACTGGGTTAGTCCTGGGTGGCCCCGTGTCTACTAAAGACACCAATGACCACCGTCATGGCCAAAACAATCAACCGTCCCAAACGGGGACAAAAGCGCTTATCATCCAACTACGGGCACACAAGGTTATGTCCGACTGCCTGATCAGGGTAGCGCGTGCCCATAACCTTCCCTAGTTGGAGGCACCGGCGAGAGGCATGACAATAGCATCGCATTAGGGCCTTCCCATAAAAGGCAAATGTGGTTGCACTGGAGAAAGCCCAATTCGGTGGCACCTAACCAACTAAATGACGAAATTTATCCTCAAAAATATATCTGGGATATAGATACTCCGATATTAACTATCAAACTAAAAAAATCCAAGTCATAGCAATATCCAACAAATAATCCAAAGGTTAATAACATCATAACAAAATACTCCAAGGATAGCATAACATCTCTTATCATGAAAAATCCAAGAACGGTAACACTACTACACAAATATCAAGAACTAACTATCCAGCTATGATCCTCATGCAAGCATCATCTCCATCATCATTCTCCAAAATATAATATCAACTAGCATCATGATGAAACTAACACTAGCCACTCATAAATCCAAAGGCAACATGATGTCCAAAATTAATACTCCAAAATAATACCAGATATTATCATGAAAATAGCCACTAAGAATCCAAAGGCAACATGTCTTCCACATAATCATCAAAATATAAATCCTAGAACTCCAAGTAATATCATGGCAATAACAAGATCAAAATAAAACTCCGGGAAATGCCATGAACAAGATCATACATAGTTATGACAATCTTTTAAATAAGTTCAAATAAAGAACCATGTCACTGCATTGCAATCATGCAAATGGAGGGTGTGGCTTGCCTGGGGTGGAAGAAATCACCGGAAGAAAGTGCGGAAAGCTCGCGAAAAGAATCGCCGGAAAACATTCTCTCTCGGAGGGGGCTGTTTAACGGCAAGGAAAAAATGGTCATTTTTAGAATGTTGAAACATAATGAAAATAATGCCAACAGAACGAGCTCGACGAGATGAAGAGATGGGCTTTGGAATCACCTCATTTGGAGTTAGGATAAAAAAGATATGAATGTTTTTCTGCCAGGGACCTACCTGTAACAGAAAATTTTACAGACTGGGCCAAAACAGAAAAACTGAAAGCACATTCCAGGAATTATGCTTTTGGGACAGTGAAGGCGTATTTTTGGCCGAAGCCGCAATGGTTTACGCTTTCACTGAAACGAAAGCGTATTCCTGGGGATTACGCGTCCACTTAAATGACGTGGCAGCGAGGGCCCGGGGCGTTGTGCGGCCGACGAGTGGGTCTCTGGGGCTGGGGTCGCTGACGTGCGGGTCCCGCGGAGTGGGGCCCATCACTTATCCAGCTAGGCAGGCAGGGTCAACGCTTGGAGTGGCTGACACGCGGGGCCCGCATGGCCTACTAGCCAGCTGGCGTGGCGGTTTCGTCTACCTCGCGCCCGTCCGCGAAGCAGGGAGGCCGTCGGCGTCAGGTGGCGATTGCCAACGACTTCGGGCACCGTTTGCCGCACTACAACCACCGGCGTGGTCAGGGGAACGAGGCTCGCCCGCCGGTGCACAGAACGGTCGTCGAGAAGCCCTGAAGTGATAGGAGGCGGGGCCATGGCGGACGACGGCATCGGCCGAGGTGGGTGCCGACGATGAGGTTGACCCGAAGAGAAAAAGAAGAGCCGGGAAGGATCAGAGGGTCGAGGAGGCTCTTATGGTGGTGGCTAGGCCAGGAGGGAGCGCTCGGGCAGGGCTGGATCATGGCCGCGGCGGACGGCCGGTTCGGGCGCCGGTGAGGCTCGCGGTAAGAGGCCACCGGAGGAGGAGGGAAATGGCGGAGAGGCTCTAGGGGTGCGGTGGAGTGCTCTGGTGG
>LR738713.1:21894067-21960738 GCA_902687465.1 Secale cereale
TACATTGTACTTATGGCGGAGCTCGGAGGACAGAGCCACGTTGTACTTATGGCATATCTCGGAGGACCGCAACTAAGCCCCCGAGTGAGAGGGTTGCTCTTCACTCGGAGTGATTTTTTGTAACTTAGGCGATTACGAGCTATGTTGTACTTGTGGCGGAGCTCGGAGGACAGAGCCACGTTGTACTTATGGTGTAGCTCGTAGGACCGCAACTAAACCCCCGAGTGAGAGGGTTACTCTTCACTCAGAGTAGTTTTTTGTAACTTAGGCGATTACGGGGTCGCAGCTAAGCCCCCGAGTGATAGGGTTGCTCTCCACTCGGAGTGTTTTTTTAACTTAGGCAATTACGGGGTCGCAGCTAAGCCCCCGAGTGAGAGGGTTGCTCTTCACTCGGTGTGGTTTTTGTAACTTAGGCGAATCGGGTTCGCGGCTAAGCACCCACTGGGGGATTTGAGGACCAACATCTCAGAGATCAACAATCATTATAGAATTGTTGTAAACTTGTCTTTGAAAAAAAAACTGGAAGATCTTTATTACAACTCGACTGGTCGAGTGCTTCAAGTATAGAAGTGGCGGAGCAGGTCCGCGTTCCACGAACGGGGTTCATCTTTCTTATTGGCGACGTTGTAGATGTGATATGCCCCATTGTGCAGTACCTTGGTGACGATGAAGGGGCCTTCCCAAGCTGGGGCGAGTTTGTGTGGTCGCTTTTGACGCACTCGAAGAACTAGGTCTCCCTCCTGGAATGCCCGGCTCCGGACATTGCGAGCATGGAATCGGCGTAGGTCCTATTGGTAAATGGTCGAGCGGATCAAAGCCATCTCTCGTTCTTCCTCCAGGAGGTCGACTGCATCTTGACGGGCTTGCTCTGCTTCGGCCTCGGAGAAGAGTTCTACTCGGGGGGCGTTGTGCAGTAAATCACTCGGTAGCACAGCCTCAGCTCCATAGACCATGAAGAAGGGGGTGCGGTCATTCGACCGGTTCAGAGTTGTCCTCAGCCCCCATAAGACAGACGGCAGTTCAGTAACCCAAGCTCCGGCGGAATGCTTGAGGTCGCGCATAAGCCGTGGCTTCAGGCCTTGGAGGATCAAACCATTTGCCCTTTCTGCTTGTCCATTCGACTGTGGATGTTCTACGGAGGCGTAGTCGACCCGCCTGCCTTGGGAGGAACATAAAGCTCTGAATTCGTCTGAGTCAAAGTTGGAGCCATTATCCATGACGATATTGTGGGGGACTCCATATCTGAATATCAATTCTCTGATGAAGCTGATGGCAGTGCTTGAGCCGAGGTTCTTGATGGGCTTGGCTTCGATCCATTTGGTAAACTTGTCGACTGCCACGAGCAGGTGAGGGCTACTTTTCGAGCTTGCGTTGTATTCCCTCTAAGAGGAAAGGGAGATGCATCACAGTAGCGTAAGTATTTCCCTCAGTTTTTTAGAACCATGGTATCAATCCAGTAGGAGACCACGCGCGAGTCCCTCGCACCTGCACAAAGAAATAAGAACTTCGCAGCCAACGCGATAACGGGTTGTCAATCCCTTTACGATCACTTACGAAAGTGAGATCTGATAGAAATGATAGTTTATATTTTTGGTATTTTTGTTTATAAGAACAGAAAATAAAAGCGATAAAAGTAAAGTAGATGTAGATTGATATGTTGAGAATAGACCCGGGGGCCATAGTGTTCTCTAGTGGCTTCTCTCATGATAGCGATATTCTACGGCGGGTAAACAAATTACTGTCGAGCAATTGATAGAAAAGCGAATAATTATGAGACTATCTAGGCATGATCATTGTATATAGGCATCACGTCCGAGACAAGTAGACCGAAACGGTTCTGCATCTACTACTATTACTCCACACATCAACCGCTATCCAGCATGCATCTAGTGTATTGAGTTCATAAGAACAGAGTAACGCCTTAAGCAAGATGACATGATGTAGAGGGATAAACTCAAGCAATATGATATAAACCCCATCTTTTTATCCTCGATGGCAACAATACAATACGTGCCTTGCTGCCCCTACTGTCACTGGGAAAGGACACCGCAAGATTGAACCCAAAGCCAAGCACTTCTTCCATTGCAAGAACTATAGATCTAGTAGGCCAAACCAAACCAATAATTCGAAGAGACTTGCAAGGATATTATGAGCACACATAAAAATTTCAGAGAAGAATCAAATATTTCTCATAGATAATCTTGATCATAAACTCACAATTCATCGGATCTCGACAAACACACCGCAAAAAGAGATTACATCGAGTAGATCTCCTCGAAGACCGAGGAGAACTTTGTATTGAGATCTAGAGAGAGAGAAGAAGCCATCTAGATACTAGCTATGGACGGGAAGGTTTATGGTAAACTACTCACAACTCATGGTGAGGGCGATGATGATGATGGACCCCCCTCCGGTGGAGCTCCGGAACAAGCTCCAAGATGGGATCTCACGGGAACAGAAGGTTACGGCGGTGGAATTAGGGTTTTCTCTTTGTTGCTGATGGTTTCGGGGTACGTAGACTTATATAGGAGGAAGGAGGACACCGGGGGAGTCAAGGGGGCCCCACGAGGCAGGGGGTGCGCCATAGGAAGGGGGGCGCACCCCCACCCTCGTGGGCCCCTCGTGGCTCTTCGGACGTGGCACTACTAGAAAAAAGGCTATAGGTAATATCACTGTTAGTGGCGCACCAGAGATGTGGTGCGCCACTACTATATAGCAGTGGCGCACCACAAACAGGTGCTCCACTAATAGTGACATTACTAGTGGCGCACCAGGTGTGGGGTGCGCCACTACTATGTTTTTGAACAGTAACCAGCCATGCCCAGGCTTACCAGTGGCGCACCAGGACAAGGTGCGCCACTACTATTTTTGATAGTAGTGGCGCACCTTGCCCTGGTGCGCCACTGGTAAGGCTGGGCATGGTGGTCCAAAAAAAAAACCATAGCAGTGGCGCAACCCTTCACTGGTGCGCCACTAGTATTCCTGGCTACTAGTGGCGCACCAGTGAAGGGGTGCGCCACTGGTAACCTGGGACGCATTTTCACCAAATGCACCCCCCCCCGTGGACCGCCTTTTCAGTTAAAAAAATAAATAAAAGAAAATGATAGAAATGTCAAAAAAATAAAAAAAAAATAAGATTCCAATGTGATTTGTGGTCTAGTTGTTAGCAAAATTTACAAACATGAATTTCGACTTTTTTTGCAAAATCTCTCGAGAATTTGTAAAATGGGCATAACTTTTGCATACGAACTCCGATGAAAAAGTTTTTTATATGAAAAAGCATCTACTCGAAAAGTTACATCCGAATTCAACGGGGGGGAACCCCGTTGAAGATTCTTAGAATCCCCAAAAACCTAACCGAATAAAAGATACGGGGCTTTTAAGATCTAGAGGCAAAAAAATTCAAAAATAGTAGTGGCGCACCGTGGGTGTGGTGCGACACTAATATAGTTTTTTTTTGAAATTTTTTTTTTTGAAAAACTATTTTTTTTGGAATAAATATTTTTTTTTGAAAATATGTTTTTTTGGGAAAAAAAATGGTTTTTTTTGAAAAAATGTTTTTTTTTGAAAAAAATGGTTTTTTTTTAAAAAATAGTTTTTTTGAAAAATTTCAAAATATGATATGTAAAATGACCGGGAAGTTTGAAATATTTTTTCAAAATTTCATCACACTCATGAACATGAACAAACTCCTAGACATCAACAAGGTTTAATAGGATTGATATGATAGATATATCAACAAGTGCCTGCTAAGTGAGCTGGTGCTGGGGTTGGATAGAACTCAGAAGTTAAGCGTGCTTGGGCTGGAGTAGTGTAGGATGGGTGACCTTCCGGGAAGTTTGACCACGGAGTGCGATTTGACCCGAGATTAAGCCATAGTGACCCGAGATTAAGGAAAAAAAAATCCCGCCAAAATTGAAAAAAAAAATTGAAAAAAAAAATTCTGGAAAAAAATTTGAAAAAAAAATTGTTACTAGTGGCGCACCTGTAGCAATATCAGTGGCGCACCTGTAGCAATTCTGGAATAAAATTTGAAAAAAAATTTGAAAAAAAAAATTCTGAAATAATATCAGTGGCGCACCCGGGGGGATATCAATGGCGCACCAGGTGGTGCGCCACTGATATCTGGATTAGTAATGGCGCACCTCTGGTGCGCCACTAATACACATTACTAGGGGCGTGGTAATAGTGGCGCACCAGAGATGCGCCACTAATACCCAAAAGTGGTGCGCCACTAATGAGCTTTTTTCTAGTAGTGTGGTTCTCAAGTTCTCCGTGCGTGATTTTCTCCAAAAATATCTCTTGCGAAGGTTTCATTCCGTTTGGACTCCATTTGATATTCTTTTTCTGCAAAACCCTTAAACAGGCAAAAAAAACAGCAATCTGGACTGGGCCTTTGGGTTAGTAGGTTAGTCCCAAAAATGATATAAAAGTGTAAGATAAAGCCCATTCAACATCCAAGACTTCATAAATAATAGCATGAAACAATCGAAAATTATAGATACGTTGGAGATGTATCAAGCATCCCCAAGCTTAATTCCTGCTCGTCCTCAAGTAGGTAAATGATAAATAAAGTATTTTTGATGTGGAATGCTAACCAACATAGTTTTTCAATGTAATTCTCTTAATTGTGGCATGAATGTTCAGATCTGAAAGATTCAAGATAAAAATCTATATTGACATAAGAAATAATAATACTTCAAGCATACTAACAAAGCAATCATGTCTTCTCAAAATACTATGGCTAAAGAAAGTTATGCCTACAAAATCATATAGTCTGGCTATGCCGCCTCTTCATCACACAAAATATTCATATCATGCACAACCCTGATTTCAGGCAAGCACTTGTTTTCATACTCTATTCTTTCAAACCTTTCAACTTTCATGCAATACATGAGCGTGAGCCATGGACATAGCACTATGGGTGGAATAGAGGTGGTTGTGGATAAGACAAAAAGGAGGAAGATAGTCTCACATCGACTAGGCGTATCAACGGGCTATGGAGATGCCCATCAATAGATATCAATGTGAGTGAGTAGGGATTGCCATGCAACGGATGCACTAGAGCTAAAAATTTATGAAAGCTCAACAAAAGAAACTAGTGGGCGTGCATCCAACTTGCTTGCTCACGAAGTCCTAGGGCATTTGAGGAAGCCCATTGTTGGAATATACAAGCCAAGTTCTATAACGAAAATTCCCACTAGTATATAAAGTGACTAAGCATGAGACTCTCTACAATGAAGAACATGGTGCTACTTTGAAGCACAAGTGTTGAAAAAAGATAGTAGCAATTGTCCCTTTTTCTTTTCCCTTTTTTTTCTTTTTTTGGGCCTTTTTTTTCTTTGGCCTTTCTTTTTTTTCTTTTTTTTCGCGAAGGGGCTTTATTGATTTAGCCTTTCCTCCCATGGGACAATGCTCTAATAATGATGATCATCACACTTTCATTACAACTCGATATTACAACTCGATACTACAACAAAGTATGACTCTATATTAATGCCTCCGGCGGTGTACCGGTATGTGCAATGAAACAAGAGTGACATGTATGAAAAGTTATGCATAGTGGCTTTGCCACAAATACAATGTCAACTACATGATCATGCATGGCAATATGACAATATGATGCGTGTCATATGAACGGAAGGGTGGAAAGTTGCATGGCAATATATCTAGGAATGGCTATGGAAATGGCATGATAGGTAGGCATGGTGGCTGTTTTGAGGAATAATATGGTGGCTGTTTTGAGGAAGGATATATAGTGGGTGTATGGTACCGGCGAAAGTTGCGCGGTACAAGAGAGGCTAGCAAGGGTGGAAGGGTGAGAGTGCGTATAATCCATGGACTCAACATTAGTCATAAGAACTCATATACTTATTGCAAAAATCTACGAGTCATCAAAACAAAGCAATCAACGCATGCTCCTAGGGGGGAGGTTGGTAGGAGTTAACCATCGCGCGCCCCCGACCTCCACACAAAGGTTGACACTTTACAAATACCTAATGCTCTAACTTCGTCACATAGCGGTTCACCATACGTGCATGCTACGGGAATCACTAACCTTAACACAAGTATTTATCAATTTCATAATAACTCCACTAGCATGACTCTAATATCACTATCCTCATATCTCAAAACAATTATCAAGCATCCAACATCTCATTCTATTCAATGCACTTAGCGTGAATTATTTTACTACATTGACATTGGATGTCTATCATGTGAAGACTAGTTTTTTTAGCCTAAACACATTACCAGGGCCGGTCCTGAGATTTCGGGGGCCCGGGGCGAAACTAGAACCTGGGCCCTTTAATACAAAATTGTAATAATTATGAGCACGTTTTCATTCCATCTACCAACAGTGTAGATGATAATTTAATTTAACAAAAGTTAAAACTCATTCGTTGGGAAGAACATGTGAAAACTATGTTTTATATATACCGTGATAAGTAATTATAACACAATGAGACGTACTGTAAATTTAACTTTTACACACCTTCTAGTAAAACTTCATATATTAGGAGGATAAGAAGTTGAGATATCCACCAATAAAGTACCTGCAAAAAAGTATATCAAACAAATGCATACAAATATCTCAAGCTAGTGCATTGTACCCTAGGTAATATGAAGCTTGAGCACATAAGTAAAATTTTCATCCATGAGTACAAGGTTGGAACTGCATCACCATTAAAATGCTTAAAAATGCGTGGTGTCGCTGCCATGAACTTCCTCTGAATAATGAAGAATATCATAAACTAATTCATGGCCTACTAGGACAATCTCTAACAATTCCCTTTATATACTACAGAACACAACATGAAGAAGTCTGACTAATTGGGAGAATTATAAATCACATGGCTATAACCCCTTTGTTTGTGGCCATTATGTTCTTTAGAATGGAGAAATCTTCATAAATGTGTAAGATGTACACTTATGCAACTCATACCCCCAAAGTTGTGAGCAATCATAGAAAATTGGTATCAACATTAAGACCCCGTTTCACCATAAATCCAATTGGATCGCCAACTGAACACCACGCAGAACTAACAGTCTCCAAAGCTACGGTAGTGAGATGTGCTCTTTTTGAGAAGGGGGAAACGAGATGGGTTGCTAGGTACCGGAGGAGAAGGTAGGAGACGTTAGTGACGAGGTACATCTCGACGGCGGCATGGCGGTCGTCCACCCAGAACGTAACTCCTCGTACAGGTTATTGACTGTGTGGGGGTCATCCCATCGCCGGTGGAAATCTCAGAACTTGCCCTTGCGACTTGGCCTCTCGATGTGGCGGCGTGGATACCAGCGATGAGGCGTCTATGGCCACACGATATCAACCATCTCATCTCAATCTCTGCGTGGCCGCGTGGGTGCGCCCGCGAGTGTCGTCACAAGAGACCTAGGCGTCACTCCTGCATGGGCCTGTGCGCTAACTTCGTCCGAGGCCCAGTAGTGCAGAGCAACCATAAATGCGGGCCCCTCGGCTAGCGGGGGCCCGGGGCGGCCGCCCCGTTCGCCCCCCTCCAGGACCGGGCCTGCACATTACCTTGCTGTTTTAATAGACTCTCAAATATATATAAGTGAAGCATGAGAGTTCAACGATTTCTACAAAATATAACCACCACCGTGCTCTAAAGGATGTAAGTGAAGTACTAGAGCAACAACTATTCAACTCAAAAGATATAAGTGAAGCACATAGAGTGTTCTAACAATTCCTAGGCCATATTTAACTCTCTCAAATAGGTGTGTCCAGCAAGGATGATTGTGACAAACTAACAAGCAAAGACTCAAATTATACAAGATGCTCCAAGCAAAACACATATCATGTGGTGAATAAAAATATAGCTCCAAGTATAGTTACCGATGGATGAAGACGAAAGAGGGGATGCCTTCCCGGGGCAACCCCAAGCTTAGGCTTTTGATTATCCTTGAATTTTACTTGGGGTGCCATGGGCATCCCGAAGCTTAGGCCTTTGCTGCTCTTTGTTCCATAGTCCATCAAAGCAATAGTCAAAAGCTTGAAAACTTCACAACACAAAACTTAGACAATAATTCTCGTGAGCTCCGTTAGTATAAGAAAGCAAACCACTACTCAAAGGTACTGCAATGAATTCATTCTCTGTTTATATTGGTGTTAATCCTACTGTATTCCAACTTCTCTATGGTTCATACCTCCAAATATTACTCATAGATGCATTGAAATAAGCAAACAACACATGAAAAACAGAATTTGTCAAAAACATAGCAGTTTGGAGTAATCTGCAGGTTTCACATACTTCTGTAACTCCACAAAATTCAAACTAAATTGGTAAATGCGAGTAATTTGTCTATTATTCATCTGCAAAAAGAATCAACTAAATAGCAAGCTCCAGTAAAATATGATGACCATTCTAGCGAGCGCTAACGATTCTGTTTTTCACAGCAAGATCACATAAACTTCACACACATCTTCCCAAAGGTTCTACTTGGCACAAACACTAAACAAAACATGAAACCACATCTAAACAGAGGCTAGATGCAATATTTATTCCCTAATAGCAAAAAAAACAAAAAATATAAAATTGGGTTGCCTCCCAACTAGCGCTATCGTTTTACGCCCCTAGCTAGGCACGATACAAGATAGATCTAGGTATTGCCATCTTTGGAAGGCAATTCTTTGATTAAGCACTTATGATTCTTAGGCACTCCTTTGTCCCTATTAATAATCAAACTCTTCGGCAAGAAATCAAGAAATTCTAAAGTGTCAAAAGGGTCTCTTGCAAAAGTAAGAAAATTAGGGTGAACACTCATAGATTTGAGATCCACAATTCTAGATGTTTCACCCTTGTCCTTAGGGACATACATGAACTTAGATAATTTAGTGGTAGAGGTATTTGGAGTAGTTTTTATAGCAGAAAAAGCAGAGCCCACATTAGTAATAATATCCTCAAGCTTATTGATTCTAGTGGAATCCTGATCTAGCTTTTCTTTAACTATGGGCTCCTTTTCCTTAAGAGTTTTCAGAACAACTCCTACCTTAGATACATATTGAGTAATTTCATTATGGATTTATCTATCCAAGTTCTCTACGAGTTCTACCGTAGCAACTTTGTTTTCAATGATTTATAACCGTTGCATAACATGCTCCAAAGTTAAAACGGTCCCATTAACCATAAGAGGTGGTGAGCCAAATAATTCAGTCATAGCATTATAAGAATCAAAGGTATGGCTACCCAAGAAATTCCCTCCGATAATGGTATCTAAGATAAATCTATTCCATGGAGTTATGCCAACATAAAAATTGCGAAGAAGCACAGAAGTGGAAAGCTTCCTATTAGATCTATTTTGAGCATTGCAAATTCTATACCAGGCATCTTTTAAGTTTTCTTCCTCCCTTTGTTTAAAGTTGAGGACCTCACTCTTGGGAGTGTTGATAATGATAGGTGTGCTAGACATGATGACAAGCAAGCAAGCAGCACACAAGAAAACAAGAAGCAAGCGAACGATAAACACACGGCAGAAGAAGGGCAAATAAAACGGGAAGGGTGAAGTGGGGGAGAGGAAAACGAGAGGCAAAAATGTAATAAGAAGGATAAGGGTTTGTGATAGGTACTTGGTATATGACTTTTGCGTAAGCCTCCCCGGCAACGGCGCCAGAAATTCTTCTTGCTACTTCTCGAGCTTGTGTTGTATTCCCTTGAAGAGGAAAGGGAGATGCAGCACAATAGCGTAAGTATTTCCCTCAGTTTTTGAGAACCAAGGTATCAATCCAGTAGGAGACCACGCGCGAGTCCCTCGCACCTGCACAAACAAATAAGAACTTCGCAGCTAACGTGATAAGGGGTTGTCAATCCCTTTACGGTCACTTACAAAAGTGAGATCTGATAGAGATGATAGTTTATATTTTTGGTATTTTTATTTATAAGAACAGAAAATAAAAGCGTTAAAAGTAAAGTAGATGTAGATTGATATGTTGAGAATAGACCCGGGGGCCATAGTGTTCTCTAGTGGCTTCTCTCATGATAGCGATATTCTACGGCAGGTAAACTAATTACTGTCGAGCAATTGATAGAAAAGCGAATAATTATGAGACTATCTAGGCATGATCATTGCATATAGGCATCACGTCCGAGACAAGTAGACCAAAACGATTCTGTATCTACTACTATTACTCCACACACCGACCGCTATCCAGCATGCATCTAGTGTATTGAGTTCATAAGAACAGAGTAACGCCTTAAGCAAGATGACATGATGTAGAGGGATAAACTCAAGCAATATGATATAAACCCCATCTTTTTATCCTCGATGGCAACAATACAATACGTGCCTTGCTACCCCTACTGTCACTGGGAAAGGACACCGCAAGATTGGACCCAAAGCCAAGCACTTCTCCCATTGCAAGCACTATAGATCTAGTAGGCCAAACCAAACCAATAATTCGAAGAGACTTGCAAGGATATTATGAGCACACATAAAAAGTTCAGAGAAGAACCAAATATTTCTCATAGATAATCTTGATCATAAACTCACAATTCATCGGATCTCGACAAACACACCGCAAAAAGAGATTACATCGAATAGATCTCCTTGAAGACCGAGGAGAACTTTGTATCACTACTAAGAAAAGGCCTACTAATGGCGCACCTAATTTGGCCATTAATGGCGCATTAGTGGTGCGCCATTAGTGCCACGCCATTAGTATATTTTACTAATGGGGCACCTCTGGTGCGCCATTAGTATCTGGTATACTAATGGCGCACCTCAGATACGCCATTAGTATATACAATAGTGCGCCATTAGTATGCCTCCCAGGGGCCATGTATACCCAGGTGCTTTGGCATACTAATGGCGCACAACAACAAGATGCGCCATTAGTAACTTCGGCATAGTAATGGCGCACTGTTTAATGATGCGCCATTAGTATCCTTTGGCATACTAATGGCGCACTGTGATGTGATGCGCCATTAGTATGAATATTAGGTTTTTTTTAATTTTCTATTTTTTGCACAGGTTACAAAATTTATAATTGGACAGAATATAGACAGCACACATCAACAACAGATTCATCGAATACAATAGAAGATTAGTCTCTGAATACAATTCATCATATTAGTCTCCGAATACAATCATCATATTAGTCTCCGAATTGAAAAGACCGAACAAAGATAGAACATTATATTACAAGTCTCGAGACCGCGAGTAGCGAGTTTGTCTTCACATTACAAGTCGATATCGATCATCTAAACTACCATCACATAGAAGAGAGCTGCGGTCATCACGATGAGCATCATCACGATGAAACTCGTCTTCATCCGGTTCCTCCAACGCTCCCTCCCCTCTCCCGCTAGATAGCGGGCGTATCTAGATTCGGCCTCGGCCCTAGTGGTGTACCCTTTGTAACTGTTACCGCTGAATCGGTGAACCTGTCTCCGACACTCCTCCCAGTCGTCGTAGACTCCGGGAACCTTACCCTTGTACACGACATACGACGGCATCGCTATGCACTAGCCAAACGAAACGTTAGTACCAATTCACAGACAATACATAAGCAATATATAAGTATGCAACAGAACGATCGGAAGAGAAAAGCAAGACATTAATAGCATAGATTAAATCTAAGTTGAACGACTCTCGAAACCAAAGAGACATACTACAAGTTCATTAAAGTTTAATTACAACATGAGCCAATCGATGTTTCAGAACTAGACACAGCATCACTGCTTTCGACTCGACTCAAGGGACCGGAGCGTGGATGAAGCCGCCGTCTATCGTGGGAGTCATGAAATCACGGGCGTTGTCAGCCTGCATTTGTAGCATTGTGTCGATGTCACTGTTGGACGGTTGATTTCTGAGGTAGAACTGCCCCGAGGTACGCAGGACATCTTGATGGATGATTTCCGCAAACTCCGACTGGATGCGAAAGAATTCTTGTATGATGTCCGCGTCCTGGATTGCCGACACGCTCGCGGCCCAATCTTTGAGTTTACTCGGTAGCAGAAGTTGATGATGGTCCCGTACGATCGCCCGCATGTGATGGATGGCGTAGTAGGCACCCTTCTGACCGCCAGGCGGCTGCTTGACGCAGCAGAACGTCGTATTGTGGGAGAACACGTGCTTGCCATACTTACAAATAGGCCTGGTGAAGGTGCCTCCAGATTTGGCGTAGCCGGGGAGAACATCATCAAGAACCTTCTTGACATTTGTGTAGTCTACGTTCGACTGACGGTCCGGGTCGAAATACGTGGCCATGGAATATTTGGGGCTTAGGAGGATGAGCGTGCAATGTGTGTCACTGCAGAAAACATGGAATGTTAAAAGAAAAACGATCGAAATCTAAGAATTCATATGTTACGGGGCGGTTGAGGGGGAGGACTTACTCGGGAAAGTAAGGCACGAGGAAGTTATCCTTATCTCGGTTTGCCAGAATGACGCCTTCGAGGTAAGAACTCGCGACTTGCCGGTCCCCAGCGCTGCCCAAGATCTTGGCACGCATGTAGAAGGGGTCGACTATCACGATGTCCCGGGTCTTGTCGCGAATGATCCGCATCTCCATACTCAGCGAAAATAGCCGAACGAAGGTGTAGTGCAGCGGATGAAGGTTCAACATAGCGTGGAAGTCATCAAACCGCAGGACGATCGTACCCCCGATGGAGTTATCCACAAAGCCCTTGCCCTCTGGCACCTTGGCCGCGAAAACCGGGTATGCCACATCCTTCTCTCTGAGATGCTGCTTCTCCAAAGAAATAACACTGTCATGCAGACTCCGCATAGCACCGGTTGCAGCATCGAGCATATTTTTCGGTAGCATTGGCCTACCCGCCACATGCACCCTCCTCATTACATCCTAAGGTGAAGGTGGCCCATCCTGAGCACGGATCATACTCAGTGCCGGCTGGCTCGCACCCTTGTTAGTCTTTCTTTTGCGTGCCTTCCTCTTCTCCTGTAATGGGACCGAGTTCTACTCACAGTCCGCCTTCTTGAGTGTGTTGGGGCTGATAATATTTCGCACCTCGCCTATCTGAGGCTCGGTGAAGTCGGCAGCTGGAGGCGTCTCCTGAGAGCTGAACGGCAGACGACGCCTGTTGCAACTTGGCTTCTCCGCGGTACCAGCTAGATCGTGCACGTCTTTTGTTGGGTTGGGTTCTTGAGAAGGAGGCCCCATGAAGTCGCCACCATACCCATAATCGGCAAAGTACTGATCGACGTTGGCAAATGTATCATCGTCGTCGTCGTTCTGATCCTGTGCCATATGCATGTTTGGATCCAGTGGCATAGGGATGTCCGACACTGTTGCGGCGGTCTTGCCATGGGGCCGACTTGGCGCCGGCACGACTGGCGGTGTTGTCTTTGGGGTGGTGTCCCCCGCCCCCAAACGAATCTGGCTCTTCGGCCAAAGCAGGGGCCAGCTCAGGCAGGCGCTGAGGGTCATCACGTCATCATCGTCGGCCCCGACGGGTCGAATCGGAGGTAACACCTCATCGCAGCCTGGCAGCACCCGAACCAGTTGAACCCTAAACAAGTTGGGTGGCATCTGGGTACCGTGGAACAAGGGGTTGCCCGGTTGAACGATTTTGCCCTTGGCGACATCGACCAACTCGTTGTTCACGAAGTGCAGGAGAGTGCACGGAACGTCGGTGGCTCCCTGCGAAAACATGTAGGGCGTCAGGGATGCCCAGTCAAAGGCAAGGAGATGAAGTCCTCGGCCGAGAGAGGCTTAATTAGTTACCGTGATGATGGCGTCGAGCTCGGCTAATGTCGAGGCACCGCCAACGAAGGGCGTGCAGTTGACGGAGGGGCCGCTTGCTGCAGAGGTGCCGACCGGCGTACACCTGGGTGCATTAAGCTCCCGTGCCGGCGTCGGCGACACCAATGCCGCCTCCGCCGGAGACACCAATGGCCCCGCCATCGCGTTCTGCGAGTTGCTGGCCGTGAAGCTAGGAATCGGGGGCGGCCCCTGTTGGCCGCCCGCAATCCATGCACTCAACCCCTTGATCAAGGTAGGCACAATGGCGGTGATCGTCGCTCCGAGTTGTTGTTGCACTTGCTCTTGGACAATCTCCGGAATCCGCGCCACCCGTGCCTTGAGTTCTTGAACCTCGCGCGCCTGGCTTTCCGAGCTGTTCTTTTTCTCCTTTTGCCCACCAGCGTTATAGTATGACGACCATTTTGTCGACAAGCCTTTGCCGGCCACACGACCAGCTGACGTCGGCTTACTGAGCTTATCCTTGTTCTTCATTACATTCAACGCCCTATTTAGAGCCGTGTCCCAAGGGTTGCTCTTAGTCGACCCCGCGCTACTGCTTTCAGTCGCCTGCGGAAGGAATGTGAACCATTTAGAAATTTGGCTTCATTAATTAGAATGCAACCATATGGAGCTAATTACGCGGGGGTGTATTCCTTACCAGAACAAGCTCAAGCGCCCTGGTCTTCGGATCCATGGTAAGCTCCTTTGTTTTCGGGTCCTTCTTGTACCGGGCCCTGACAAAGTTCCTGGTCTGCTTGTCACCGTATTTATCGAAGAGGGGCGGTAGGCCTTGCTCGGCACGGTCCGCCTCCTCCTTGTCCCATATAGGCTCCGCCACTCTGTAACCGCCGGGACCGAGTGTGTGTTCCCCTAAGTTCAGCTCCCGCATTTCTTTCCCCCACTGACTTGATTCGTAGTTTACGGTGCTCGAGCAATTGATCTTGAAGTCGTTGTAGTCATCTTCGGTGATCGAAGGATTTTTCTCCTTGATCTTCTCATAACTCTCACCTTTCTCGATCATTCTCTTCACATTGCTTTTCCAAGTAGACAGGGCCTTGCTCATCTTCGTGAGGGCAGCATTGTTCACTTTATTCCCTTTGAGGCTTATGTTTTCAAATTCAGCGGGGAACTTGTATCGTTCGTGCAGCTACGTGAAGAGGAGGTTGCGCAAATTCCCTCGGTCAGGATGCCTCAGGTTCTCGGTGTTGATCGAGACGGTGCTCCGGAGAATGCACCCGAGCTGAAGTGAGTACCCCTTGACTATTCGTTCGGTCGCCGTTGGATTCCCGTCGGAGTCCACTTCAGTAACTTCCTCCTTGAGGGTGCGGAGCACGGTCGGGCGCCGGTCCTTCCGTTGCCTCTTCGGTTGGCTGCCATCTGTGCGTGCGCCGCCATCTGTGCGTGCGCCGCCATCATCAGTGGTGGCATCATTGGCGGCACCATCAGTGGTGGCATCAGTGGGGTCATCCTCGGCAGTACCATCAGTGGTCTCAGGATCGGTGGGGAAGGCGGCGTCCTCATACAAGTGAGGTTGTTCCTCCATCTCCGGGGACAGCTCCCAGAATGCCTTGCCGCCCGAACCCCCGGCCTCATCGTTGTTGGCCGTGTTTCTCTCTAAATAGGAACAAAGTTTGGTCAAAAAGTTGGTTATTGTCAAGGAGCAAGATCATGGTCTCATCATTTAGGGTTTGTCGACACCGAGGCATCCTAAAAGCTAAGCTTTTATCATTGAGGGTTTTTCGACGCCGAGGCACCCTAAAAGCCTAAGCTTTCATCATTTCGGTTTTTATCGACACCGAGGCACCCTAAAAGCCAAGGTTTTATAATTAATGGTTTGTCGACACCGAGGCATCCTAAAAGCTAAGCTAGGAAGGAGAATTCTAAGTTGGGCCTAATCACTTGGCTCTATTGCCGCCTATGGTTTAATGTAGCTAGAATAAAGGGGCACTTGATCCTACTTAATTAACTACTAAGATACCCCGGCCCATGGATTAGTCACAAGTACCCCATATGTCCTATTTTTAGCAAAGTCATGCTAAAATTCATGGGAAATTTCAGCATGACCTTTGCTGAAAATAGGACATATGGAGTACCCGAATTTGCCGGAACGGAAGTTAATCGACATTCCAGCAAACTCAAGGGCCTCTCGGGGTACCTGCAAAACCGTCACGACACGATGGTCGAGACAAAACCCAGCAGTGCAAAGTGGGGAAATCTGCCATGTCTAAACATGGATATTTCCAGTAGCTGATTGGACCAATGAAGCTATAAGATGTTACAGTACAAACAAATTAAAGCAGCAGCAATAAGACAAGCACATGTATAGCTTCCAAAAGCATATATTTCCAGTTTGCTTTCGCAGTTACATCATGAAACAATCCGATATCATTGGACAGAATATCATTAAGACAAAGGAGATGCAGTGTGCATTTAAGTAAAGAAAATGCATGTCGAAGGCTTGCAGTCATTTAAGGACGCCCGTTTACATGTATGTTATCTCAGATTTGGATCAAACTTCAGAGACCCACATGGAAAAATATGCAATCTTTGTATTCAGAATAAAATAACCGCTTTATTTGCAAATTGGCAGAATAGAGTAAAAGCGCACAGATACCTAGTGTATTTTTAATCTTAAACATACAACTAGCTGACAGACATACCATATCTACTTTGCTAGCTCAGCCCAATGGCTCTATCATGGTCATTTTTAGATATTTTATCTACCGATTTTAGTAAGGTTGCTTCTATGAGCATTTGATGAGATTAAATAGCAGGATTTACCTGCACTTACTCACACGACAAAAACAAGTTTTCTTGTCCTGATTAACACTAGCCACCAGAGCTCTTTGCTTACCTTGACAATGTAGATGCACTTTATATATACTACTGTGTTCATCAGAGCAGTACGTAGGAGGGAGGCAGCTTTGCCCAGTGGACTGCTGTCTCTGTGGAGTGTGACACAAAGGAAAAGATTGATCCAATCAATCTCTTTTATTTACTGGTATAGTCCAAATGCATCCATCTTATTAGTGGTACTCCCACAGACCCACACCCTCAGGCCCTTTCAAAATTCAAATAACATGGCACTTTTGTTGCTCCAGTGGAAAAATATCCATCATCCTCCCACTCCATTCTAAATAATGTTACTTCTAACTGGTTTTATTATATTCTTCTTCTTTATTATTTTCAAAATTCAAATAACATGGCACTTTTATTTACTAGTGCTGTCTCTGCTGGTTTTATTATTTTCTTCTTCTTATCATGCGTTCTAGAAATTGAAATGTGTATCTAGTCTAGATAATAAGAAGTAGATAACATGTAGCATGTAGTGGTACTTCTGCTTGTAGACTTGTAGTGATATGTTGTATCTTACCTCAGGTTGTCATGGTAGGAAATGCTTAAGTATTGCATCAAAGATTTAGTCAGTAATATGCAGTGGTCACTACTTGATCAAGTAGCAATCTAAATAAACAGAGGCTGGCGGAAGACCTTTAGTTGCCAATGCACAATTACGGATGTAAGTTTGAACATGTTTATTATTCATTTTGTTAATTTGCTTAATTTTTTTTACAGGGACTACAATACAATACCTCCTACATGGCTAGATCATATTGCCTAAAACTTTTGACTTTATTGTCTCACTTATCTAACAAAATAGGTGGCGATTCATCTAGTTAAAAATAGAACTGGCAGAAAAGTAACTTAAATAGATGGAGTCAAACTAGGGAATTAAGGAACCCTCTGTCACATAGCTAGATTTGATACACATTTTTCCTAAGAAATAATAAAACCAGCAGAGACAGCACTAGTAAATACTCTCTCCCTCTAGTCTAGAAAAAATTCTTAGGAACACTACTAATTTCCTGTGTTTTCAAAGGAAGCAACACATCCACTCTTTTTATTTTATTTTTTACATAGAAACGAGGCAAGAAAATTCCTTAAAGTTGCATGATGGATGAACTAACCGAGAAGAGGCAGAGGGAGACGGCGAGCTTGGGGAGGCGGGGATAGACGGCGGCTCCAAGTCTCCGGCGGCGGCTCCGAGGACGTGGGGCGGCTCCGAGGCTCCGAGGCTCCAAGTCTCCGGCGGCGGGGGCGCGTGGGGCGGCGTCGAGCGCTAGGGCTAGGGCTCGGGGGCACGGGGGGCAGCGGCGTCGTCGAGCGCTAGGGCTAGGGCTCGGGGGGGCGTGGGTCGGCATCGGCACGGGCGGCGGCGAGCGCTAGGGCTCGGGGGCGCGGGGGGCGGCGGCATCGAGGGCACGGGGGCGGCGGCGTCGGGGGAGGAGAGGGGAAGGGGATCGAGGGCGAGGCGAGGGAGAGAGAGGGGGGAGGTGTAGTGGGTCGGGGCATCAATATGGATGGGGCACAATACTAATGGCGCACCGCGCCCTGGTGCGCCATAAGTACGTCCATACTAATGGCGCATCTCCCCCTGGCGCGCCATTAGTATTTTTTTTTTGATTTCTGCGCGAGCCAACAGGTTATCTCCCACCAAACCTCATACACATCAAGTCCCTCTAGCTAGCTCGACTGGTCAGCACGTAGTTCTCCCACCAGGAGGTCCTGGGTTCGATTCCCAGGCTCCACAAATTTTTTTTATGCATTTAAAATGCTGTTTGATACTTATTTGTGTTTAATATGTTCAAACTTGTTTAAATCATAACAGTAATATTTTTTTAATAAGACAGAAATAATTTTTTAAAAAATATCATCAAATTTGCTATTTAAATATATTTAGGAATCATGTGAGTTCATGGGTCGGCGGCGGCGGCCGGTGGAGCGGGGGCGGGTGCGGGGGGTCGGCGGCGGCGGTTGAGTAGGGGAGGGGTGCGGGGGGTCGGCGGCGGCGGTTGAGTATGGGAGGGTGCGGGGGGTCGGCGGCGGAGGCCGGTGGACCAGGGGGTGCTCGGCGGCGAGGGGGATCGAGATCGAGTGTCCATGAAATTTAAAAATATTCATGATAGTTCAAAAAGTGCCCATGAAATACAATCGAGAAATGAAGGCTACGATTTAAATACAATCGATCTTAGCTAGCTAGCTATCTGTTCACAATCTTCTTGCCCTTCTTTTTCGCAAATGGAGTTCTTCTGTGGAACGGACGTCCTTTAGGTAGGGTGGTCCTGCTTCTTCTTGTGGTGTATGCTGCTACTTCATCATCATCGTCATGTTCGATCCTCGGGTCGCCGTACTTGTCGAAGTCTTGCTCATTGGCTACTCCATCCATTCCGATGATCTTCCTTTTGCCTCTCCTCACGACAACACGACTGGGCTTTGACGGGTCGGTAATGAAGAAGCATTGGTCAACTTGGGAAGCCAGTACCCATGGCTCATTTTTCGCGGTGACGTTTCCGCCCGCGGTCTTGGATTTGGCTTCGGGTATAACCATGGTGGTGAAATACCGGTCTTCTTTTAGGACGCTCTTGGCCCATCTAACACGGAACATCGAGACCTTCTCTCCAGCGTAGCTCAGCTCCCAGATCTCCTCGATCCTTCCGTAGTATCTGTCCTTGTCATTACCGGTGTAGGATTCCATCGTTACCCCGGAGTTCTGATAATCATCGCTCTTCATGTCCTTGGCCTCGGTGTAGAATGTGTAGCCGTTGATATCGTACGCCTCATAGGTCATCAGGTTGTGCTCGGCGCCCTGTGACAAGGCAAATATGAGTTGTTCTTCCGCGGAAGAATCCTCATGTAAAGGGTACGACAGAAGCTTCTGCTTGAACCAACGCGTGAAACATGAGTTGTGCTCTTTGATTATATCTCCGTCCGTCCTCTGTTGGCCTCGGTCATTGTACGTCTTCTCAATAAAGGTTTTGTGCTCTACCACCCATGGATCGACCATGTCTATGTGTTGTAGCGCGACTAGGTTTGCTCTTTCAAAGTCGGCGAGTCGACCCTCGAAGTCGACATGCATTTCGCGGCGACCCTCACGGTGACCCCATCCAGCGAGCCTGCCGAGGTGCTTGTTGACGGGCAGACCAACGGGGTTCTCGATGCCTAGATAATTCGTGCAGTAGGAGATGCACTCTTCGGTCAGAAAGCCCCTGGCTATGCTTCCCTCTGGACGTGACATGTTGCGAACGTATCCTTTGATGACACCATTCATCCTTTCGAACGGCATCATGCTGTGCAGGAACGTCGGCCCGAGTTGGATGATATCGTCCACGATATGGACCAGCAGATGCACCATAACGTCGAAGAATGCGGGCGGGAAGTACATCTCAAGCTCGCATAGTATCACCATGATCTCTTCCTGTAGCCTTCTGAGTTGCCTCACGCCAACAGACTTCCGAGAGATGACGTCGAAAAAGTTGCATAGGCCAAATAGGGTTTCACGGACGTGCGCGTCCAAGATCCCACGAATTGCAACTGGAAGTATCTGCGTCATCAGCACGTGACAGTCGTGAGACTTCATCCCGCTGAACTTCAGCTTCGCTGGGTCTAGGTATCTGCTTATCTTCCCCGCGTAACCGTAAGGAAGTTTTACTCCTACGAGGCAGGTGAAATACTTCTCGATCTCCTCCTGACTTAGAGTGAAGCACGCGGGAGGGTAGTCATTTCCGGTCTTCTTGGCCTTTTTGCCTTTGCGACGACTTTTTGTGTCCTGCTTCGCCTCATCATCATCATCATCATGATCATCATATATAGCGTGAAGCTCCTACCTGATGCCCATTGATTTTAAGTCTGCCCTTGCTTTCGGCCCATCTTTGGTCCTCTCTGGCATGTTGAGCAGGGTACCAAGCAGACTCTCGCACACGTTCTTCGTGATTTGCATTACATCAAGGCTGTGAGGCACACGGTGGATCTTCCAGTATGGCAAGTCCCAGAAAACAGACCTCGTTTTCCATACCTTCAGCAGCGGCTCTGGCGCCTTTCGCTACTTTCCCGGCTCTGGTGCCTTTTACTTCTTTCCCGGCAGTGGGCAATATTTCCAATTTTTCAATAGCTCGTCTATTTCCTCGCCGCTCCTCGTACGCGGGCGTCCTCGGGGTTCGGTTTCACCATCGAATAGATCCTTGCGTTTTCTCCATAGGTCATCGTCGCGAAGCCACCTTCGATGTCCCATGAACACGGTTTTCGAAGACCCGGGATCTCTATCTAGCTGGCGATATGTTGTGTCATCCATGCACCTGACGCATCCAGAAAATCCGTGTACCACCTGCCCCGCGACATATACGTAACCGAGATAGTCGTGCACCGTCGTGAGCAGCGCGGCTCTAATAGGGAAATATTCTTTCTCTGCGGCGTCCCACGTATTGGCTGGCGTTTTCCACAGCGTGTCAAGCTCCTCTTTCAGCAGCCCCAGATACAGATTGATGTCGTTCCCTGGTTGTTTCGGTCCTTCAATTAGCATACTCATGTGAATGTACTTCCTCTTCATGCACAACCAGGGGGGAAGGTTGTACATCCACACAAACACAGGCCAGGTGCTATGTGTGCTTCTCTGGCTGCCAAACGGATTGACTCCATCGGTGCTCGCGCCCAGCACGATGTTCCTTGTGTCGTTCCCAAATTCTAGGTGTTCGAAGTTCAACGCTTGCCACTCGCTCGCATCCTTAGGGTGACTCAGCATCTTGTCTTTTTTATCTATCTCCGGATCATTTGCGTCATCTTCTCGCTTCTTCTCCTCCCTATCCGCGTGCCAACGCAGGAGCTTTGCTACCTTAGAGTCCGCGAAATACCGCTGCAGACGAGGAGTAATCGGAAAGTACCACACCACTTTTCGAGGAGCTTTCTTCCTCTTCTTGTATCGAGTGACGCCGCACACCGGACATATGGTAGACTCCGCATGCTCGTCCCGATAAATGATGCAATTGTTCATGCACACATGGTATTTCACGTGCGGTAAATCCAGAGGACACACGATTTTCTTCGCCTCCTCCAAACTGGTCGGGCACTTGTTCCCCTTGGGAAGACATTCGTGCCAGAATGACATGTTCTCGTCGAAGCATGCGTCGGTCATTTTGTGTTTTACCTTCATCTCCAGAGCCATGAGCGTTACTTTCAGGCGGGTATCCTCGGGCCTGCATCCTTCATACAATGGAGTAACCGCGTCTAACTCAAGTTGATCCATCTTGGCTTTCTCTCGGGCGGCAGCTCTTGCGTTATCCGTCTGCTTGAGAAGCAGCTCTTGAATATGAGGGTCCTGCACCCAGCCCATCGATGGTCCAGCATCGTCTGCTCCGTCGGCATCATCATCTTCATGATCATGCCCGTCGTCTGCTCCGGCATCTTCCTCATCATCATGTCCTGCATCTTCTACATGACGACTGTGTACAACATCACCGTCGTGATCATCTCCTGGGGATTCTTCGTCTTCTCGCCCGCCCGAGCCGCGGTGGTTGTCTTGCTGCCCTTCCTCATTTCTTGCCCGGCCCCCATGAACGACTTCGTAGTCATCTTCATCACCTTGCCACCGATAGCCATCCATGAAACCACGCAAGAGCAGGTGGTCCCGCACCTGCCCGGAATCCGGGTCCGCAATAAGGCTCTTCAGCTTGCATCTTCGACACGGACATCTTATCTTCGTCTCGTTCTTTTGAAGCATCTCGGCCTTCACGGACCTCAAAAACCTATTCACGATGCCTTCGGTCATCGTACGCACCATGGTCGCCTGCGGGGTAGAGCAAAACGATATTTTAGAACCAAGAAAAAAAATTTGCCATGACTTTCCCTAAAAATAGGACCAAAAAGAATGCTTAATGCCAAAATTCTCACCGAAACGGAAATGAATCAACATTCCGGGAAAATATTGGCAACTATCGCATTTCAAATACCGGTACACCTCCAAACACAAACACATATGCAACACCACAAACATATGCAACACCACGAACATACATAGATCTAGCTAGGCCATAAAAAGTGCATGTGCACATTGTTGTAGGGAGCACAACATAAATATAGCTTCCCCCCTTACTTACCTATCATAACAAGGTAATTTAACCACTTAATTTGAATGAATCTATGGTGGAAATGAGGTGAAAAAGAGGAGGGACCCGAGACAAGGAGGAGGTGGAGAGAATGAAGTGGGGAGAAAGTGAGTGTTGGTAGGAGAGGCTGTCCAAAATATCTTGTTGCTACCCACTTACTAATGGCGCACCAACTCTAAATGTGCCATTAGTAATCCAGGTTACTAATGGCGCATCTTCTGTTAGTGCGCCATTATTAGTTTTGAAAAAAAAAATACTAATGGCGCACTGTTCCACAGTGCGCCATTAGTAGTTTTGCAAAAAAAAAAGAATAAAAAATATAATTAAAAAAACAACATTAGTGGCGCACTTTCCGACATTGTGTCTGGATGCGCCATTAGTATGTTTGGATAGGCGCACTAGTTCAAAAAAAAAATTTGATACTAATGGCGCACCCTGGGCCTGGTGCGCCATTAGTAGTTTGAACTCTAATGACGTATCAGAAGGTGGTGCGCCATTAGTATATACTAATGGCGCACTGCTTGCCTGGTGCGCCATTAGTGTCAATTCCATCTATAGCCCTTTTTCTAGTAGTGTATTGAGATCCAGAGAGATAGAAGAAGCCATCTAGATACTAGCTATGGACCCGAAGGTCTGTGGTAAACTACTCACAACTCATGGTGAGGGCGATGATGATGATGATGAAGAACTCCGTGATGGATCCCCCTCCAGTGGAGCTCCGGAACAGACTCCAAGATGGGATCTCATGGGAACAGAAGGTTACAACAGTGGAATTAGGGTTTTCTCTCTGTTGCTGATGGTTTCGGGGTACGTAGACTTATATAGGAGGAAGGAGGACATCGGGGGAGTCACGGGTGTCAGGACCGGTCCTTCAGTAAAATAATTACTGGAAGACCGACCTTTTTATTTAAACCCAGCGAGGAATATTATTACCTGCTGGCAGACAAATCCTTGATACAGAATTCCAGTACACTGAATATTTTGCAAGGTTGAGCTAGGGTTGCTCAACAATTTTATTACAAGCGCGCCAATATAATACATAGAGGCGGATATGACACAAGACAGGGTGGCATACTACTAACTCGTAATAAAAGGTGGTGTATATGTCACAGTGAAGTGGGTGATGTGACTCCAATATAATACAGTTCATCGAGTGTCGGAGTGAGACCCGATGAATTTATTGGGTGGTAGGCGGAAGCGGTTATAAAACAGTGATCAACTCCAGGATCGCAAGGGACTGATTGGGACTCCACTAGACGTCGGACTCGCTATCGAACTCTTCATCCATGAGATCGCCTTCGTCCACATCTGGCCAAATCAACAAGCCAGGTGAGTACTTTGAATGTACTCGCAAGACAGTTCGGACTTAAGATATAACAAATGCCAACATGATGCATATGAGTATTCCAGCAAAAATGCGACCAGAATAAAATATTAACATGCGGTAAGTAAAGATAGAAGTCAGGCGGTAATCCTCCCGAAATCCATAAGATAAAAGGAGGAGACCAAACGAGTGTCTGAGGGACACCTTGTAAGGAAATAATAAATGATAGCATGCCACAGTCGGGCGTCTGAACGACACCACATAAAGGGCTTATAGCAAAATAAATAACAAGACTGCCTCAGTCGGACGTCTGAGCGACATCGCATAAAGGGATTATAAATAAAAAGAATGCCACAGTCGGACGTCTGAGCGACATCACATAAAGGGATTATAAATAAAAAGATTGCCACAATCGGACGTCTGAGTGACATCACATAAAGGGATTATAAATAAAAAGAATGCCACAGTCGGACGTCTGAGCGACATCACATAAAGGGATTATAAATAAAAAGATTGCCACAATCGGACGTCTGAGTGACATCACATAAAGGGCTTATAAAAAGAATGCCACAGTCGGACGTCTGAGCGACATCACAAAAAGGGCTTACAAATAAAAAGAATGCCACAGTCGGACGTCTGAGCGACATCACATAAAGGGCTTATAAAAAAATGCCAAAGTCGGACGTCTGAGCGACATCACATAAAGGGCTTATAAATAAAAATAGTATAATGATGATATATTTCTGGAAATAAATCAATACAGAGATAGTTGGTGAGTTCATCTACCAAATGAACTTGACGAAAACACCATTCTGGTTACCAACAAGAATTTACTAGAGACGGTCACCGGGTTGATATGAAGATTGACCCTAGGCCGTGAACATGGCTACTGAAGGAATTTAACTCTGCAGAGCTTGTACTATTAACTCATAGCCAACGGATTATACTAGCCATGTGGGCTAGTTCCGTCTACGGTGTTTTAGTAGAAACCCAACTAACCAGTACACACCCATTTAACATCCTGTTGTCCGGAATCACCCGCGACAACATTCACGAAAAACTTTAAGACGGGGAGGCTACAACCTCGAATAGCATGGGATCAAATTTATATATGCGCGCTCTAAGGGGTGTCCCCCTCTTGGTCCCAACCGGAAACACCCATGCCCCCTGACCGGATGACGGGCTTTAATCCAGGGCCATGGAACCCTCATCATGGCCCCTCTACTTGGTGTGTACTCGGGAAAAGGTTTACAACTGACTAGACCGTAATCTCAACAGACGGCCTATGGTAGTACCAAAAAGGAGATGAACGGAGTCACGACATGATCTCCGTTGATACTGAGTTAACCAAATACTGGCATGCTCCAACAATACCAGCATTCCACCCATCATGTCACCACATGATCGAGGTGGTTCAACAATTATCATTCGGGGCTCACCCGAAGCTCACTTGCATGAAATATAACCATACACATATGCTTATATGACCATGCTTATGAAAAGAACTACTCAAGCAAACATGCAACACACTCATCATATCAAAGGTTCAAACATGCTTGCCTGGTTCTGAGAAGTCGGAGTCTAACTCGGTGTGGTTCGCGCCTCCGTCACGACCTCCGGTATCTACGTATTCAAACAAATAGATACTAACATAAATACCGCGCGTGCAAATAAAGTTGCTCCAAAAATTTCCACATAAATATGAAAAAAAACTAGACAGAAAACTAAAGAGGACAGAAAAAGAATCAACTCAAAATCATCTTTAGTTAAAAAGATATTAGAGTTTCTCTCCAGGGACTCATCTGTAATGAAACAGAAAAGTTCCAGGGGCTAGAATAGAAAACAGCAAAGCGAAACGGTACGCAGTACGTCAACCGCAGAGGGGAAACGTACTTTGCCCAAATGCGCTTACAGAAAACGGTTCGGAGGGGAGAGGTGTGAGGCTGACAAGGTGCCCCACACGTCAGGTTTGAAAACTGGAGCAGAGTCGCGCCGGCGCCGGTGCTGCGGTGGTCGCCGGCGCCGATCCACGGCGAGTTAGGGGAGGGGAGTGATACGTACGGCTTCTCGGTGATCTTCCGCGTCGAATGGTGGTGGAGTTGAGCGTCGGCGAGCTCCACGTTGACGGCGACCCTGTCTCCGACGGGCGGTGGCTCGGGTGGTCGTGGGCCTCGTCGGAGAGGGTTCCTGGGATTAAATTGAGGTGGGGGTTAGGTCTAGGTGGGTGCCAGGGTGCTACGCTCGAGTCCACGACGGCGGAGAAGCTCTCACCGGAGTGAACGAGGCTGGAGCCCGAGGCGGAGGGAGTTGGCCGGAGTTGGAGAAGAAGGGCCCCTCGAGGCTCTTCCAGAGGCTGGGCGTGGTCTCGGGAGGTAGTGAAGATGTGCGGGCTCGAGAACGAACTCGGGGGTGCCTTATATAGCCGGCCCGAGGCGGTTGCCGTGAATGGATAAGTCCGGCGAGTCGATTACGGTGCTGCAGTGGTTGGACGGCGGAGTTAGGGGCTTGAGCATCGTCTAGGAGGTGTAGTGGTTCCATTCCCGCACTTAACTCAGCAGGGGAGAGAGAGTTACGGGCTGTCCTCGACGGAACGGCCGCGCGGCACGTCGGCGGCAGAAAACACGCTCTGCGCGCGCCAGGCCACGGTGACGGTGCGGCAGGCGTGCGCTGGCACTTGAGGTGGACACGTGGAGCGCTGGGGTGATTTGGGCGGCGCTAAACGGCATCGAGCTGCGGGGTTACTTCTATCAGCCGCCACGGGCGGCGCTGTTGCCGTGGCAGTCGCCGGCGCGGTCGGGCCAGGGCACCACTGACGCCCAGAAGCAGCCAAGCAACCGTGCGACGCTCTGGATAAGAAGATGGTGCAGTGCAGCGTCGAGCCAAGGAGGCTACTGGTGTGATTGTCGAAGAGCCTGACGAAACTGACAAACTGTCGAACTGTCTGTCGACAATTTCAGTTAACAGCTTTTGAACTTGACAGCACAGTGTATGCTAAGTGTTTGATGAAATGTTTCTGGCATGTGTGAAATATTTCTGGTGCTGATATTTGGTGGAGTGGCCTCTTGATGCATCTAGAGGCTGCCTGATTTTTCACAGGATTTTTGGAAGAAGATAAATATGAATTTCACCAAATTTTGCAAATCTGGTCCAAACTTGCAGCAGGTGAAATTTGAAAATTTTGAACTGTGGACCAGTGAAACAAGATGGATCTAGGTTGTGGGTACTAAGGACCATCTAGGAGAGTTGGTTTGGAATCAAATATCTGGATGGAAATGGTGGCTCCTTTGTAAATCACCAAGGTCCACTATAAAAGACAGAAATAGATTTGGAGTGAAATAAATAGGGGAAAATCCCAATAAGGTCAAAACTTACTGGAATTGATGAGAAACTTGCCGTAAGGTGTGAAGAGGGTTTTGGAGATAAACATTTTTGTTGGGGCCATGGCAAGTTGAAGGTTGGAGGGGAGGATAAGTCCAAGATCAAATTTGAAAGGCATAACTCAAGAAGGGGAGAATTTCGACAACATCTTTTGAAACTCAACTTGGGCTTGAGCCAACCCAAGAGAAGATCTTCAAGGTCAAAAACAAAGCTTGATAAATCACCAAAAACTTTGGCCAAAAGAATTTTAGAAGAGGCATAAAAAAAGATCAAACAACACTCTTCCAAAAGGCCAAAAGTTTGGAAGAAAACCAACTCAAAAACTTGGGGTGTTACAACACCTACCCCCTTAGGAAAAATCTCGTCCCCGAGATTTCAGCTGATCCTCAAATAGGTGTGGGTATTCTGTCCGAAGGAAATCTTCCCTTTCCCATGTTGCCTCATCCTCAATGTGATTACTCCACTGAACCTTGAGAAATTTAATAGTCTTCTGACGGGTCCTCCTTTCAGACTCCTCCAAAATCTTTACTGGGTGTTCTCGGTAGGTGAGATCTGGTTGCACATCAAGGTTTTCATGTGACACATGTTTCTCTGGGTTGCTTACACACTTCCGTAGTTGCGAGACGTGGAACACGTCGTGGACGTCTGACAGTTCCTTGGGAAGGTCCAGCTGATAAGCTACTGTGCCTCTCCGTGCAATTATACAGAAGGGTCCGATGAATCGGGGTGCTAGTTTCCCTTTGACTTTGAATCATTGCAGTCCTCTCATATGTGATACACGTAAGTATACGTCTTCACCGGGCTCAAAACTTATTTCCTAATGCTTTTGATCGTAATAGCTCTTTTGTCGGCTTTGGGCGGTTTTGAGTCGATCCCGTATTATTTTTACTCTCTCCTCAGCTCCCTTTAACATATTTGGGCCGAATATATGACTGTCCCCTGTTTCCGACCAGTTTAATGGAGTACGACATCTTCGTCCGTACAAAGCCTCGAAAGGTGCCATCTGCAGGCTAGCTTGGTAACTATTGTTGTATGCAAACTCGGCATATGGTAAGCTTTCCTCCCAACTGGTCCCATATGTGAGGACACATGCCCTTAGCATGTCTTCGAGTATTTGATTTACTCGTTCTGTTTGTCCTCCAGTCTGGGGGTGATAAGTTGTACTGAACGTTAGTTGCGTTCCGAGGGCTTGCTGCAACTGGTCCTAAAATTTGGAGACGAACTGCGTGCCTCTGTCGGATATTATAGTCTTGGGAACCCCATGTAGGCATACTATACGGGCGAGGTAAAGATTGGCAAGCTTTTGGGTGGTGTGGGTGGTCTTAACTGGAATGAAGTGTGCTACCTTGGTTAGTCTATCTGTGATGACCCATATGGCATCATTACCGTGTTGTGACCGTGGTAGTCCAACAATAAAATCCATTCCAATATCGTCCCATTTCCATTCTGGTATCTTGTTTTGCTGTAATAGCCCTGCAGGTTTTTGGTGCTCGGCTTTAATGCGTTGACATGAATCACAGCATGCAATAAATGTGGCTATATCCCTCTTCATGCTGTGCCACCAAAATCTTTCCTGAATGTCCTTGTACATTTTCGTCCCTCCAGGGTGGATTGAGTATGGAGCGGTGTGCCTTTCTGCTAGAATTTGCTGTTTAAGGTCGTTGCTATTTGGTACGCAAAGTCTGTCTCCGAACCATAATATTCCTTCACTGTCTATGGAGAATTCTGAGGCCTTGCCCCGACTTAGTTTTCTTTTTATCCCTTCGATGCTGGGGTGTCCATGTTGAGCCTTCTTTCTTTGTTCTATTAGCGTAGGCCGTATTTCCAGCTTTGACACTTCGCCTTCAGTGACCATCATTAGGTTGAGTCTGGCGAATTCTTGCTGAAATTCGGGTCTCAGGTTCTGTATGCTGCCGCTGTTCGGGCTGGGGTTACGGCTAAGAGCATCTGCTACCACGTTTGCTTTTCCTGGGTGATAGTGGATACCGACATCGTAATCTTTTACCAGTTCCAGCCAGCGCCGTTGTCGTAAATTGAGCTCTGGCTGTGTGAAAATATTTCTGAGGCTCTTATGGTCCGTATATATTTCATAGAGATTTCCAAGCAAAAAGTGCCTCCACTCCTTGAGTGCATGAATGACTGCTGCCAACTCCAAATCGTGAGTAGGATAATTTTCTTCATGTTTTCGCAGTTGCCGGGAAGCATAGGCGACTACTTTGCCTTCTTGCATTAGTACGCATCCGAGGCCTTTTCGGGATGCGTCGCAATATACTTCAAAGCTCTTGTGTATGTCTGGTACAATTAATACTGGGGCTGTTGTTAACTTCTTTTTGAGCTCTTGGAAGCTTTTCTCACATGCTTCGGTCCACACGAATTTCTTATCCTTCTTGAGTAACTGTGTCATTGGTTTGGCTATGGTGGAAAATCCTTCAATAAACCTTCTGTAATATCCGGCCATACCGAGGAAACTGCGTATATCCGTTACACTAGCTGGTGACTTCCAGCCAAGTACAACCTTGACTTTATCTGGGTCCACAGCAACTCCTTCTTGTGTTAATACGTGTCCTAGGAAACCCATTTGTCTCAACCAAAATTCACATTTGCTGAATTTGGCGTAAAGTTGGTGTTTCCTTAATTCTCCCAGTACAATGCGGAGGTGTTCAGCATGTTCTTCCGGTGTCTTTGAATATACCAAGATATCATCAATAAATACCACCACAAATTTGTCCATGAATTTCATAAATACTTTGTTCATGAGGTGGACGAAATATGCGGGGGCGTTGGTCAGTCCAAACGGCATTACCGTAAATTCATAAAGTCCGTATCTGGAGGTGAATGCTGTCTTCGGGATATCTTCTGTTCGTACTTTCAGTTGATGATAACCTGACCTTAGATCAACCTTTGAGAAAACCTTGGCTTGCGCGAGCTGGTCAAATAAGTCATTTATCCGTGGCATCGGATATTTGTTCTTGATTGTGACCATGTTGAGCGCTCGGTAGTCTATACACAACCTCATGGTCCCATCCTTCTTTTTGGCAAACAATACCGGTGAACCCCAAGGTGAGGAGCTGGCCCGTATAAATCCTTTGTCTAGCAGTTCCTTTATTTGCTTCTTTAATTCAACCAACTCGGATGGTGCCATTCTGTATGGTTTCTTATATATGGGGGTAGTTCCCGGTGCTAGCTCAATAATGAATTCTATTTCTCTGTCTGGCGGCATGCCTGGTAGTTCTTCGGGAAATATGTCCGGAAATTCACATACAACTGGAACCTTGCTTAACTCAGAAGCATCAACTTTGTTTAACTTTGGCTGCCGCGACACCGGTCTTTCCTGAGCTGCGACTCTTATTATCTTTCCGTGATGATGAGTAAGAATCACTGTCCTGTTGAAGCAGTCGATAAATCCTTTATTGGTGGTTAGCCAATCCATACCCAGGATAACATCCAGTCCCTTGTTTTCCAACACGATGAGGTTTGCGTGAAATTTTAATCCCTCAATTTCAATGTTCAAACCTTGGCAGTAATTTTGAGTGATCTGCTTACTTCCAGGGGACTTGATGGTCATTGATTTTCCCAAGGGAAGCATTGAGAAACCATGTTGCAAAGCAAAACTCTTCGAAATGAACGAATGAGAAGCTCCAGAATCAAACAAAACCGTGGCAGGTATTGTATTGACAGGGAACATACCGAGTACGATATCCGGTGCATCCTGTGCTTGATCCTTGATCACATGGTTTAGGTGGCCTTTCCTGTGATTGTTATTGGGGTTGAAGTTGTTGCGCTTGGGCGCGGAAATGTTTCCGTTGCTGTTTGGCTTCGGTGCTGAGTTTCTTGGTTTAGGGCACTGTTTAGCATAGTGTCCCTCTTCTCCACATGCGTAGCAGGTAACACCCGGGCGATAGGTGAAATCCTTTTCTCTTGCATGAAAATTCTTATTTGGACGTGTGTCATTGGTCGTGGGTCTGTTCGCCCCATTCCTTTGGAAATTCACCTTATTCTTGTTGTTGCGAGGGTGGTTGGTCTGATCCCTTTTTCTCTTGCGAATGTCTTCCAGATTGCGACGTTCATTTTCCAACGTAATGGCTTTGTCTACTAGCGTCTTGAAATCTGGAAAAGTATGTATGACTAACTGGTATTTTAGTGCTGGTGCCAGTCCGTCCAGGAATTTCTCCATCTTCTTATTTTCCGTCATTCGCTCTTCGTTGGCATAACGGGATAATTGCGCAAACTGACTGTTGTACTCCTGTACTGTCATGCCTCTTTGCTTGAGGTCATCAAATTCTCTTTTCTTGATCTTCATAACGCTCTTGGGGATGTGTGCCCCGCGAAAGCCTTCCTTGAAATCCTCCTAGGTGATATTATTTATATCGGGATGCATAAGCAGAAAATTTTCCCACCATGACGCGGCTGCTCCAGTAAGGTAATGTGGTGCGTACAGCACCTTTTCACGGTCTGAGCATTGTGCCACAATTAATTTCCTTTCAATATCTCGAAGCCAATCATCGGCCTCAAGAGGTTTGTCTGTGTGCGAAAACGTCGTTGGACCCGTCTTCTGAAATTCAGATAATTTTGAGTGCTGCTGGTATGGCTCACGGTGATTTCCCATGTTAATGACATGGTTCATTATTTCTTGGTGTTGTTGCTGACTTTGCTCGTAAAGACGGCACACTTGAGAAAATGCTGTCTCACTGCCCTGCTGACTTGACTGCCCCTATGTGAAATTGTTGTCTGTCTGTGTGCCATAATTTTCTTCCGGCGGACTTGGCATGGAACGCGTCCAGGGACGAGTCATTTCTTACTCTGGGGTAATAAAGCAGAAATCCTGAGAAGAACCGAGCAGCAACATAAACCAAGACTTTGCAAAAGCGACCAAACACGAGCTCGAAAGAGATTTTTGAAATAAACTGGTTGATTGCGCACGGAGAAGGACCGCTAGTACATATTTTACATGCAGGTTCTAATTATACATACGTCAGTCAGGGTGTGCGTACACATCCTGACATGTTATTTAAAACTAGCGCACTCCTCCGAGATCCTACATGATGCGCAAACAGACTACTCCATCAACCTAATTTACATATCACACACATATTACAAGCGAGCACAGTGTGTCGCGGAATAACGCGCTAGTCGGAGATGTTGAAGATTTCCCTCGGCCTGCCGAGGGTAAGGCCCAGAGGTGCTGGAGACTCCACTTCCTCCTCACTAATAGGCTCCAAGCGCGGAGTATGGGTACGAGGTGTCGAAGCAGGTGCAGCAGGCGGTGCAGCTCTGACAGGGGTAGGAGCAATGACCTGGTCAAACTCCTCAGTGGTAGGCAGACGGCGAGGGTGGCTAATATGGAAGGTGCGTAGGATGCGGCGGACGTGACAAATGTCATTGGTGGCGCAGTATGGAGTAGCCCCCTTCTGTTGGCGGAGCCACTCTGGACCAGTTCCATACGGGTGGCCACCAAGTCGTCCACAAGATTATCAAAGGCTGCCTCAAGTGCCTTGAGGTACTCAACCATTGATTCAATGGCTTCATCACGCTCCCCATTTGCGCACGCAAATGCATAGTGGCACGTGTAGGGCACGTGGCATGGGAGGTAACGGTAGCGACGAGTCTTCATGGAAGGAAGGATGTCCCGGAGACGAGCTATCGCCTCACGGGCAGCCATTTGCATGGCATGCCTCTCCGTAGGCATGGCTCTTCCCACAAATCGGAGGCGGCGCGCTTCAGAACGCCCTCCTTTGAAGTGCACCACGGCCTGATGCATAGACACGCTATCGGTGAGCTTGTGACGGTAGAGTGTAAACTCGGGACGGGTTGATGGCCCAATCGCTACTTTGGTGATGGCGAAGAGGAGACTGACAAACCCCTCAGGAATGTTGGCGAACACCTGTGCATCACAGTCGTTGCTAGCCATCTACAAAAGTAGACAACAATTTCGAATAGTCAAGTCATAAATTTATGCTGACCAACAGAAAGTTGCTACAGATGTAAAAATGTTGAAAATCAAATTTCCGCTAATAACCGATTAGCGAGCGCACCTAGTGGCTTACTACAGTCAGCCTGGCTCTGATACCAAGGTTGTCAGGACCGGTCCTTCAGTAAAATAATTACCGGAAGACCGACCTTTTTATTTAAACCCAGCGAGGAATATTATTACCTGCTGGCAGACAAATCCTTGATACAGAATTCCAGTACACTGAATATTTTGCAAGGTTGAGCTGGGGTTGCTCAACAATTTTATTACAAGCGCGCCAATATAATACATAGAGGCGGATATGATACAAGACAGGGTGGCATACTACTAACTCGTAATAAAAGGTGGTGTATATGTCACAGTGAAGTGGGTGATGTGACTCCAATATAATACAGTTCATTGAGTGTCGGAGCGAGACCCGATGAATTTATTGGGTGGTAGGCGGAAGCGGTTATAAAACAATGATCAACTCCGGGATCGCAAGGGACTGACTGGGACTCCACTAGACGTCGGACTCGCTATCGAACTCTTCATCCATGAGATCGCCTTCGTCCACATCTGGCCAAATCAACAAGCCAGGTGAGTACTTTGAATGTACTCGCAAGACAGTTCGGACTTAAGATATAACAAATGCCAACATGATGCATATGAGTATTCCAGCAAAAATGCAACCGGAATAAAATATTAACATGCGGTAAGTAAATATAGAAGTCGGGCGGTAATGCTCCCGAAATCCATAAGATAAAAGGAGGAGACCAAACGAGTGTCTGAGGGGCGCCTCGTAAGGAAATAATAAATGATAGCAGGCCACAGTCGGGCGTCTAAGCGACACCACATAAAGGGCTTATAGCAAAATAAATAACAAGACTGCCTCAGTCGGACGTCTGAGCGACATCACATAAAGGGCTTATAAATAAAAAGAATGCCACAGTCGGACGTCTGAGCGACATCACATAAAGGGCTTATAAATAAAAAGAATGCCACAATCGGACGTCTGAGCGACATCACATAAAGGGTTATAAAAAAATGCCACAGTCGGACGTCTGAGCGACATCACATAAAGGGCTTATAAATAAAAAGAATGCCACAGTCGGACGTCTGAGCGACATCACATAAAGGGCTTATAAAAAGAATGCCAAAGTCGGACGTCTGAGCGACATCACATAAAGGGCTTATAAATAAAAATAGTATAATGATGATATATTTCTGGAAGTAAATCAATACAGAGATAGTTGGTGAGTTCATCTACCAAATGAACTTGACGAAAACACCATTCTGGTTACCAACAAGAATTTACTAGAGACGGTCACCGAGTTGATATGAAGATTGACCCTAGGCCATGAACATGGCTACTGAAGGAATTTAACTCTGCAGAGCTTGTAATATTAACTCATAGCCAACGGATTCTACTAGCCACGTGGGCTAGTTTCGTCTACGGTGTTTTAGTAGAAACCCAACTAACCAATACACACCCATTTAACATCCTGTTGTCCGGAATCACCCGCGACAACATTCACAAAAAACTTTAAGACGGGGGAGGCTACAACCTCGAATAGCATGGGATCAAATTTATATATGCGCGCTCTAAGGGGTGCCCCCCCTCTCGGTCCCAACCGGAAACACCCATGCCCCCTGACCGGATGACAGGCTTTAATCCAGGGCCATGGAACCCTCATCCTGGCCCCTCTACTTGGTGTGTACTCGGGAAGTGGTTTACAACTGACTAGACCGTAATCTCAACAGACGGCCTATGGTAGTACCAAAAAGGAGATGAAAGGAGTCACGACATGATCTCCGTTGATACTGAGTTAACCAAATACTGGCATGCTCCAACAATACCAGCATTGCACCCATCATGTCACCACATGATCGAGGTGGTTCAACAATTATCATTCGGGGCTCACCCGAAGCTCACTTGCATGAAATATAACCATACACATATGCTTATATGACCATGCTTGTGAAAAGAACTTCTCAAGCAAACATGCAACACACTCATCATATCAAAGGTTCAAACATGCTTGCCTGGTTCTGAGAAGTCAGAGTCTAACTCGGTGTGGTTCACGTCTCCGTCACGACCTCCGGTATCTATGTATTCAAACAAATAGATACTAACATAAATACCGCGCATGCAAATAAAGTTGCTCCAAAAATTTCCACATAAATATGACAAAAATAATAGACAGAAAACTAAAGAGGACAGAAAAAGAATCAACTCAAAATCATCTTTAGTTAAAAAGATATTAGAGTTTCTGTCCAGGGACTCATCTGTAATGAAACAGAAAAGTTCCAGGGGCTAGAATAGAAAACAGCAAAGCGAATCGGTACGCAGTACGTCAACTGCAGAGGGGAAACGTACTTTGCCCGAATGCGCTTACAGAAAACGGTTCGGAGGGGAGAGGTGTGAGGCTGACAAGGGGCCCCACACGTCAGGTTTGAAAACTGGAGCAGAGTCGCGCCGGCGCCGGTGCTGCGGTGGTCGCCGGCGCCGATCCACGGCGAGTTAGGGGAGGGGAGTGATACGTACGGCTTCTCGGTGATCTTCCGCGTCGAATGGTGGTGGAGTTGAGCGTCGGCGAGCTCCACGTCGACGGCGACCCTATCTCCGGTGGGCGGCGGCTCGGGTGGTCGTGGGCCTCGTCGGAGAGGGTTCCTGGGATCAAATTGAGGTTGGGGTTAGGTCTAGGTGGGTGCCAGGGTGCTACGCTCGAGTCCACGGCGGCGGAGAAGCTCTCACTGGAGTGAACGAGGCTCGAGCCCGAGGCGGAGGGAGTTGGCCGGAGTTGGAGAAGAAGGGCCCCTCGAGGCTCTTCCAGAGGCTGGGCGTGGTCTCGGGAGGTAGTGAAGATGTGCGGGCTCGACAACGAGCTCGGGGGTGCCTTATATAGCCGGCCCGAGGCGGTTGCCGTGAATGGATAAGTCCGGTGAGTCGATTACGGTGCTGTAGTGGTTGGACGGCGGAGTTAGGGGCTTGAGCATCGTCTAGGAGGTGTAGTGGTTCCATTCCCGCACTTAACTTAGCAGGGGAGAGAGAGTTACGGGCTGTCCTCGACGGAACGGCCGCGCGGCACGTCGGCGGCAGAAAACGCGCTCTGCGCGCGCCAGGCCACGGCGACGGTGCGGCAGGCGTGCGCTGGCACTGGAGGTGGACACGCGGAGCGCTGGGGTGATTTGGGCGGCGCTAAACGGCGTCGAGCTGCGGGGTTACTTTCGTCAGCCGCCACGGGCGGCGCTGTTGCCGTGGCAGTCGCCGGCGTGGTCGGGCCAGGGCGCCACCGACGCCCAGAAGTAGCCAAGCAACCGTGCGGCGCTCTGGATAAGAAGATGGTGCAGTGCAGTGTCGAGCCAAGGAGGCTACTGGTGAGATTGTCGAAGAGCCTGACGAAACTGACGAACTGTCGAACTGTCTGTCGACAGTTTCAGTTATAAGCTTCTGAACTTGACAGCACAGTGTATGCTAAGTGTTTGATGAAATGTTTCTGGCATGTGTGAAATATTTCTGGTGCTGATATTTGGTGGAGTGGCCTCTTGATGCATCTAGAGGCTGCCTGATTTTTCACAGGATTTTTGGAAGAAGATAAATATGAATTTCACCAAATTTTGCGAATCTGGTCCAAAATTGCAGCAGGTGAAATTTGAAAATTTTGAACTGTGGACCAGTGAAACAAGATGGATCTAGGTTGTGGGTACTAAGGACCATCTAGGAGAGTTGGTTTGGAATCAAATATCTGGATGGAAATGGTGCCTCCTTTGTAAATCACCAAGGTCCACTATAAAAGACAGAAATAGTTTTGGAGTGAAATAAATAGGGAAAAAATCCCAATAAGGTCAAAACTTACTGGAATTGATGAGAAATTTGTCCTAAGGTGTGAAGAGGGTTTTGGAGATAAACATTTCTGTTGGGGCCATGGCAAGATGAAGGTTGGAGGGGAGGACAAGTCCAAGATCAAATTTGAAAGGCATAACTCAAGAAGGGGAGAATTTCAACAACATCTTTGGAAACTCAACTTGGGCTTGAGCCAACCCAAGAGAAGATCTTCAAGGTCAAAAACCAAGCTTGAGAAATCACCAAAAACTTTGGCCAAAAGAATTTTAGAAGAGGCATAAAAAAAAGATCAAACAACCCTCTTCCAAAAGGCCAAAAGTTTGGAAGAAAACCAACTCAAAAACTTGGGGTGTTACAACGGGGGCCCCACAAGGCAGGGGGCGTGACCCCACCCTTGTGGGCCCCTCGTGGCGTTCTCAAGTTCTCCGTGCGTGATTTTCTCCAAAAATATCTCTTGTGAAGGTTTCATTCCGTTTGGACTTCGTTTGATGTTCTTTTTCTGCAAAACCCTGAAACAGGAAAAAAACAACAATCTGGACTGGGCCTTTGGGTTAGTAGGTTAGTCCCAAAAATGATATAAAAGTGTATGATAAAGCCCATTAAACATCCAAGACTTCATAAATAATAGCATGGAACAATAATAAATTATAGATACGTTGGAGACGTATCAGTGAGTGAATCCGCTTCTGCCAGTTTTGAAGGGGCCGACCATGTCGAACCCCCAAACGGCAAACGACCAAACCAATGGAATGGTCTACATGGCAGACATCGGCTTATGAGACATGTTGGAGTAGAACTGGCAGCCTTCGCACTTATCTACGATATCTTTTGACATCTCGTTAGCTCGGGCCAATATAATCCAACTCGGTACGCCTTGGCCACTATAGTCCGAGAGGAAGCATGGTGACCACAAGTCCCCGAGTGAATTTCGTTCAAAATCAGTCGACCTTCTTTCGGGGCGATGTAGCGCTGAGCGACTCCTGTGACACTCTCCCTGTAGAGCTGACCCTGAATGATGGTGAAGGCTTTGGATCGACGGACAATCCGGCGTGCTTCCTCTTAATCCTCTGGGAGTTCTTGTCTGAGCAAGTATGCTATGTATGGCATAGTCCAGTCGGGCATGATCACCAAAATATCCATGATTAGGTCGACCACCTCATGGACCTCGACTTCAGTCGGATCTGATGCGCTGATTGGCTGTGGGGGTTCCTCCGTGAAGGGGTCTTCTTTGACTGAGGGGGTGTGCAGCTGCTCCAAAACACATTTTTGGGAATAGGCTTCCGAGTGGACCCTATCTTCGCGAGATCGTCAACAAGCTGATTCTTGATTCTAGGCACGTGATGGAGCTCTAAACCTTCAAACTTCTTTTCCAGCTTTCGCATTGCACTGCAATAACTGGTCATTGACGGGCTTCTGACGTGCCACTCCTTCATCACCTGATTGACCACTAAGTCTGAGTCGCCGTAGACCATCAAGCGACGGACGCCGAGTGAGATGGCCATACACAACCCGTACAATAGCGCCTCGTATTCAGCTTCGTCGTTTGATGAGTCGAAGTGGATTTGAAGGACGTAGTTGAGCTTGTCGCCCCTGGCGGATACCAAAACCACGCCTGCACCGGATCCATTCAACATCTTGGATCCATCAAAGAACATAGTCCAGTGGTCCGACTAGATCTGAGTCGGCTGCTCCTGTTCGACCCATTCGGCCACAAAATCTGCTTTTGCCTGAGAATTGATAGCTTTCTTCACTTCAAACTTGATATCTAGAGGAAGGAGTTCAATCGCCCATTTTGCCACTCGACCGGTTGCATCTCGGTTGTTCAGGATTTCTGACAGTGGTGCGTCGCTGACGACTGAGATTGAATGATCCGAGAAGTAATGAGCAACTTTATTTGCGGTCAAGTAAATCTCGTACACGAGCTTCTGGTAAGGCGGGTATCTTTGCTTGGAGGGAGTCAATACTTCGGAAATGTAGTAGATTGGGCGTTGGACTTTGTAGGCTTTGCCTTCTTCTTCCCGCTCGACCGTGAGTACAGTGCTAACAACTTGTCCGGTGGCTGCGATATATAGTAAAAGAGGCTCCTTGCTGACTGGGGCAGCAAGCACCGGCTGGGTGGAAAGCAGGGCTTTGAGCTCTTCAAACGCTGCTTCAGCTTCAGAATTCCACTCGAACTTTTCAGATTTCTTCATCAGTCGGTAGAGAGGTAATGCCCTCTCATCGAGACGAGAAATAAACCGACTCAATGCGGCCAAGCAACCAGTTAGCTTCTGGACGTCGTGTATACGCTCGGGATGCTTCGTCCGGAGGATGGCACTGACTTTCTTTGGGTTGGCGTCGATTCCTCGTTCTGAAACAAGAAAACCGAGTAGCTTACCGCCCGGAACTCCGAATATACACTTCGACGGATTGAGCTTGATATCATAGTTTCTCAAATTTGCGAATGTCTCAGCGAGGTCAGTCAGCAGGTCGGAACCTTTGCGTGATTTGACCATGATGTCATCCATGTACGCTTCCACATTCCGACTGATTTGCTTCAGAAGGCATTTTTAAATCATGCGCATGAAGGTAGCGCCGGCATTCTTGAGACCGAAAGGCATGGTGACATAACAGAAACACCCGAATGGGGTGATGAAAGCTGTCTTGATTTCATCGAGACCAAACAGTCAGATCTAATGATACCCAGAATACGCGTCCAGAAAGGACAAATGCTCGCATCCCACAGTCGAGTCGACTATCTAATCGATGTGGGGGAGAGGAAAATGATCTTTCGGGCAGGCCCGATTGATATGCTTGAAATCGATGCACATGCGGAGGGATTTGTCCTTCATGGGGACCATGACCACATTGGCGAGCCACTCAGAGTGGTAGATCTCACGGATGAACTGAGCTGCCAGAAGCCGAGCAACCTCTTCGCCAATTGCCTTTCTCTTCTCCGCAGCGGACCGACGAAGATGTTCCTTTACGTGCTTCACTTTCGGGTCGACTCGCAAACGAGGCTCAGCCAGTCCCCTGGGCACACCTGACATGTCAGACGGTTTCCATGCGAAGATGTCCCAGTTCTCACAGAGGAACTAGATGAGCGCTTCTTCCTATTTGCTATCGAGTGTAGTTGAGATGCGGGTCGGTGCTGCATTGGGATCGGTGGGGTGAATGTGTACGGGCTTCATCTCCCCCGCCGACTGAAAAGCTGACTCGGAAGCTGGCTTCTTAGCCCGCAGCAAATCACTCGGATCCACATTCTTCTGGTACTCCTCCATCTCTACTACTACCATCTGCTCGTCAGCAATTTTCGAGCCTTTCTGGAAGCACTCTTCCGCTTTCTGTCGGTTCCCCCTGACGGTTATGAAGCCGTTGGGCCCCGACATCTTCAACTTGAGATGCACATAGCATGGTTGAGCCATGAATCTGGCGTAGGCAGTCCTACCCAGAATGGCATGATAGGCGCCGTTGAAGTCCACCACTTCAAACGTCAGCTTCTCTTTGCGGTAATTCTTCGAATCACCGAAAACCACGTCGAGTGAGATTTGGCCAAGTGAGTCGGCTTTCTTCCCAGGGATGACCCCGTGAAACCTCATGTTACTCTCGCTTAGCTTGGACATCGGAATGCCCATCCCACGGAGGGTTTCAGCATACAGAATGTTCAGGCCACTACCACCATCCATCAGGACCCTGGTCAAACGAGTGCCCTCGGCAAGTGGGTCGACCACCAGCGCCTGTCGCCCGGGGGTAGCGATGTGTGCAGGGTGATCGGACTGGTCGAATGTGATGGGGGTCTTGGACCATTTCAGATACGTCATTGTTGCCAGGGCAACCATGTTGACTTCTGTGTTGATAACTTTCAGTCAACTTTTACTTTCCACGTCAGCAAAAATCATCAAGGTGGAATTGATCTGGGGGTAACCTCCATCCCCTTCTTTGTCCTCGGTCTCCTCTGATTCCTTTTCCTTCTCAGTCGACTGATCTTTCTGAAAGCTCTGGATCAGGAGCCGGCACTGTCGAGTGGTGTGCTTGGGATAAACCAAGTTCTCCTCTTCATCTTTCTTCGTGTGGATAGGACACGGTAGGTCGAGCACGTCATTTCCTGCTTGATCGTTCACTTTCTTGGGGACCCAGGGCCCCTTAGGCTTTCCTTTACCCTTTCCTTGGTTAACAACTGCGGCTTCGCCTTGAGCTGCTAGCTCGGCCTTGCGCTTGGGCGTCCGATTGGAGTTCTGGTCATCTTGACCGACTGGTTTCTTGCCACTGCGGAGCCGATCGGCCTCTTCGCCGTTGGCATACCGACTGGCTATCTCCATCATCCGGGACAGGGACATATCTCCCGTTCGTCCGAACTTCAGGTTCAGCTCTCTGTATCGCACGCCCTCCTTGAAGGCGCTGACTGCTCGGTGCTCGGACACATTCTCTACTGTGTGATGTAAGGTGGTCCATCTTTGGATGTAATCTCTCAGGGTTTCATTCGGATTCTGCACGCAATGTTGCAACTCTGCAAGCCCCGCAGGCCGTTTGCAGGTGCCTTCGAAGGTCCTGATAAACACTCGGGCCAGCTCTTCCCAACTGTAAATGCTCCCAGGGGACAACTGATTTAGCCACTCCCGGGCCGAGCCACCCAACATCAGGGGAAGGTGCTTCATGGCCACATCATCATTGCCGCCACCGATCTGCACAGCCACTCGGTAATCTTCGAGCCAGGTGTCAGGCTTTGATTCACCGGTGAACTTACTCACTCCCCCCACCAACCTGAAGTTTGGGGGGATCTCGGCAGCCCTGATGGCACTGCTAAAGCATTCGGGTCCAGAGACTGACGCTCGGCTTCCACTCGGACAATCTCTGCCTTGCTCTTCTCTGTACGCTCTGTTCCTGTCGACCAGCCCCTGCACGAGAATAGATCTTGCATCGAAGCCGGGCCTTCTGGGATCTGGGGGAATCCTCCGCTCGTAGTCGCGTAAGCGCCTGCCTTCGTGTCGCCTGGGCGAGTACGAACCGCTTCCCGGAGGAGGTGTAGGCACTCGACAACGGTCGTTCTGACTGGGTCGACGATCATACTGCTCATCATTCCGACCCAGATGCCGATCTTGACGGGGCCCATGGTCTTCACGCCTCGGGGGAGATCTTGGGCTGTGAGCTGACCAAACGGTGTCCGCTGCCACTGATCTGCTGTGAATCCTGTTCCGCGACTGAGAGACAGCCGCGTTCTGCTCTCCTGCCGTCCGGAGCAGCGCCCGGATCTGCTGTAGGCCTCTCCCGGCCTCCGACTGAGACGGCTGGATAGAATGCGCGATGCGAGCCGCGGCTTCAAGGATCTGGACAGGCGTCCAGAACACCTGAGTCTCACGCGGGAATGACTGCCGTGGCCGTCGACTAGATTCGGGAATCAGTCGGCGGGCCCGTTTGTCGAGTGAGCGCTGGATATTCTCCAGTCGCGCGCACTCAGCCACGGTGTCTAGGCGCGTGGCTTCCAGGGCCCGAGCCTCTAGGGAGCCCCCCACGATAGGGGTGAAAAGTGCATCCTCATTGCGGCGGCAGAGCTCGTTCCTCTGTTCGGCAGTGAGGGGTTGGGGAATGTACCCATTGTGGTCGAATGACTGACCATTGCCGCTGCCGCCGTCTCAGCCACAAGGATATCCTGGCGGACTACAACGTGAGTCGACTATGAGAACTTCGGCTGCGAGATCGCTGCTCCCGCACTCGGAAAGCGAATCTGGGGGTCAATCGACAGATCGACCGGCCCGTAGAGGTATTCGTCGGGCTCAATGGCTGCAACTTGAGGGGTGGCCGTCTGGCGGGCCACCACGTGCTTCACCCACCACTGGAGCCGCGAGTGACCCGACCGCTTGCGGCGGCGTCTAGCGGGGACGATGGACGACGAAGGAGCCGGCCGATACTGAGTCGACGGCTGACGGAGAAGGACGTCGCAGGCGCTGGCACGAAGGTGCGCGGCCCCGTGGACGGGCAACGCCTCGACGTCGAGGGGGGCCTCCTGGAGCCAGGTGGAGTCGTTGGCGATGAAGACAAGCGCGCCGAGTCGGATCTCGCGGCCCAATGTCTTACCGCCGACGGAAACCATGATGATGGAGGTCGGAGAAAAGTTTGCAACCTCACCGGAAGTCGCTAAGACACCCTGCCCCACGGTGGGCGCCAACTGTCGTGGTTCTAAGTCTAACAGTACGAAAGGGGGGGTACGTAGGAGGAGGCAAGGTCCTAGCTATGGTGATATTGTACACAAGATGTTTACGAGTTCAGGCCCTTCTCGGAGGAAGTAAAAGCCCTATGTCTCGGTGCCCTGAGGCGGTCGACTAGAATGTATATGGGGTGTTTGAGTTACAGGGGGTGCAAACCCTTGTACTAGAGGAGGGGGTGGCTTATATAGAGTGCGCCAGGACCCCAGCCATCCCCACGTTACAAAGGGTTCAATGTTTACTGATAACGCCTACAATAAAGGGTGGTAAAGGCATTCATTGTCATAGAATGAATGCCAGACCGCTGCTGTCCTAAGGGACCTTTGACCTTCAGGGGTCGAGTGGCTTTGGATGGTCAAGTGTAGTTGACTCGTCAGAGAGGGGGTGCTCGGTCGAGTGATATGTCCTCTTGGGCCGCCACAGTCGGCCGACCTTGCTGTCTTCGAGTTTGTCTTTTGAGCTTCTGGGGTAGTGACCTTGGGTGGGGTACCTAGGTCAGGCCCGTGACCCTACCCTAGGTCTGTAACATGATCACAAGTTTTTCGGTTTTCTGGTCTCTGAGCGAGGCATCGAGGCTACCCCGGAAAAGATCAAGGCCATCACCTCCTTGGGAAGGCCAAAATGTATTAATGATGTCGAGCGCGTGGCAGGACGGGTAGCAGCGTTGAGCTGGTTCGTAAGCCACTTAGGTGAGAAGGCTATCCCTCTATACCAGATGATGAAGAAGACAGATGATTTTGTCTGGATCGAAGCTGCTGATGAAGCGTTCGAGGCACTCGAGAAACAATTGGCTGAGCCGCTGGTTCTTGCGGCCCCAATTGACAAAGAACCTTTGTTGTTATATGTTGCTGCAAATAGCAGGGCTGTCAGTGTGGCCATTGTGGTGGAAAGAAAGGAGGCTGGTAAAGAGCACCTGGTTCAAAGGCCGGTTTACTACATCAGTGAGGTTCTCTTCGAGTCTAAACAGAGAATCCACATTGGCAGAAGCTGGTTTACGGAGTCTTTATGGCAAGCCGGAAACTCAAGCAGTATTTCCTGGGTCATCCCATTACGGTGGTGAGCTCTGCTCCCTTGGGGGACATTATCCAGAAAAGGGAAGCTACAGGACAAGTGGCCAATTGGGCCATTAAGCTTGGGCCTCATGATTTAAAATATATGCCTCGAACAGCCATCAAATCGCAAGCACTGGTGGATTTTATCAATGACTAGACAGAACTGGAGACGCCTAAGGAAAAGCCGGATAATACGTATTGGATGATTCACTTTGACGGGTCCAGGCAATTGGAGGGCTCGGGGGCTGGAGTTGTTTTAACTTCCCCACGAGGTGATAAACTTTCTTATGTCCTCCGGTTAATGTTTCCATGTACTAATAATGCAGCTGAGTATGAGGCCCTGCTCCATGGTCTTCGGATGGCTAAAGAGATGAACTTAAGCCAGGTAAGATGTTTTGGTGACTCAGATTTGGTAGCTCAATAGGTTTCTGGCACCTGGAACTCCAAGGATCCGCTCATGGCGGCTTATCGCCGAGCGGTTGATGCTATTGCGGGTCACTTCAAGGGTTACCAAGTTGAGCATATCAATCGAAGGAAGAACGAGGTAGCTGATGCCTTGAGCCGGTTAGGATCTCAGCGTAAGCCGGTACCCCCCAATACCATTTTGGATGTTTTGCTTAACCCGTCTGTCAAGTTGCCTACAGAGGAGGTCCTTGCTACCCCTGACCCGGAGGCACAGTTGGTGGCGACTCTTCATGTCATACCAGATTGGACAGTTCCATATTTGGCTTATATGACCCGGGGTGAGTTACCTGAGGATGAAATCCTAGCCAGACAGATAACCCGACGGTCTAAGTCGATGACGATTGTCAACGGAGAATTGCACCACCACAGTGTTACACGCGCGTTTCAACGCTGTGTCTCGCCTAAGGAAGGCTGTGAGATCCTGCGAGAAATCCATGAGGGAGATTGTGGTCATCATGCCGGTTCTAAATATCTGGTAGCCAAAGCTTTTCGTCATGGGTTCTATTGGTTAACGGCTCATGCTGATGCTGAAGACTTGGTCAGTAGATGTGACGCTTGTCAGAAATTTTCACGACGTGCTCATGTTCCGGCTCAAGAGTTGAGGATGATTCCCGTAACCTGGCCGTTTGCAACCTGGGGGCTTGATATGGTAGGACCTTTTAAAAGATCCAAAGATAAGAAAACCCACCTGTTGGTGGCAGTGGACAAATTTGCCAAGTGGATCGAGGCACAGCCAGACAGCAAATGTGATGCAGAAACAGCGGTGCAATTCATCAAGAAGGTGATTTTCCGGTTTGGTTTCCCCCATAGTATCATAATAGACAATGGCACTAATATGTCTAAGGGTGCTATGAAGAAGTTTTGTCAGCGTGAGCATATCCGGCTTGATATCTCTTCTATGGCTGACCCCCAGTCCAATGGTCAAGCAGAGCGGGCCAAGCAAGAGATTTTACGAGGGATCAAGCCCCGGCTCATGGTTCCTATGAAAAGAACGCTGGGTTGTTGGATGGAGGAGTTACCTTCCGTGTTATGGAGCATTAATACAACACCCAACATGTCTACAGGATACAAACCCTTCTTCATGGTCTACAGAGCAGAGGCGGTTCTCCTAGCGATATACGTCATGACTCGCCCCGAGTGGCGGCTTACATGGAAGCTGATAATGAGACGGCACGACAGGATGCGTTGGATCGATTGGATGAAGAGCGTGATCTCGCGGCGGCTCGTTCGGCGATTTATCAACATGATTTACGACGATATCACAGCCGACGGGTCAAGACTAGAACCTTTCAAGAAGGCGACTTAGTTCTCCGGCTCATCCAAGATCAGACTGACATGCATAAACTTTCGCCGCCTTGGGAAGGACCTTTTGTCGTCAGCAAGAATCTGCACAACGGGTCATACAACTTGATCGATATTCGAGAGCACAAGGACTCACGCACATCAAAGGAGGAGACTAATCACCGTGGAATATCGCTCACCTTCGGCCTTACTATACTTAAGCCTCCGGTTCTCATGATGTAATTCGATGATGTAAATATCAGTACAATATAATAAAGCCGGCATCCCCGCCAATTCGAGGCCTCTGCCATTTTTTCAAAGTTGAGTCTTTATTATCATCATACATATTTTCTCAAGAAGCTTAGTACCCAAATCAAAGGAATCATGAAGAGTTGGATGCATAGCACAGCTCCAACATAAGCTCTTGATGAGAATAATCAGCAAGTATGTCACTTGGGGGCTTCCTGTTCAAACACAGGCGTATTCGACCAAAGAGAGCACAACATTACTACCCATTTGACTGGGTTATGTTCAAACATAGGTGTATTCGACCAAAGAGGACATAACCTGTGGGTCATCCTACCTGTACCCAACTGCTTCAACTCCATCAGGTCATCCTGATTGACCCGGCGAACTCTTGGCAATCAGTCTTAATGGCGTATTCGACCAAGACCTGAGCTTGCTAATGTTCAAATGCCAGTTGTCATTGTGAGAGCATGGTGCTACAGATAGTCAGGATAGATCGAGGCACAAAATGTTGCCTTCCTTGAAACTTGGATAACTCGCCCTATGATGCAAGATGCAACTCCGACCCCGCGTACTCTAGGCAAGTCTATCTTTAAAAACAAAGACCTGCACTTGTCTAGGTTCAAATGTCGATTGGGTACTGTGAGAGCCGGCTCATAGCACGCACGTACCTTCCAGGGGCCACCAAGGCTAGTTTCATTAAAGAAGACCCTTTGGCTTGGCGGCTTGCAAAAGCCTTGAGTGTTTTTCACTTGTTTTTTCTAATTATCTTTGCTTTCTTGTAAGTTTTTTTGTTTTGATTTGCGTTCTTTGCAAGATCGGCCTAGCTGCCTCCCTTCATGGCTCATATTTGAAGCCTCTCCTTGTCTCTACCACCCAATCTAATGAATGGTTCTAAGCCCCCGGAGAATAACAATCTTATTTCTGGAACTATACCCTTATAAGGTTATATGGAGACTGATTAAGCCGGCAGTCCAAATCATATCTTCAGGTATGACTATGTTTATAACAATTAAACCGGCCCTGGTTCTGGACATCTGTCCCCAGTGGCACTGGTTAGGCACAATGACCCGCCCGGCAGTAAACCGCCAGGGCATTTGTTTTCTGTTTATATGTAGGATACAGTTTATATTGATCTGTGCACACCAATACCATCATAAGAATAAAGTAAGGATTTCAACATTCGGTGATCCATAATGTCATCAAAAGACAAGAAGTGTGCACAATGGCGCGACAGTTGGTACAATAAGCCCGCAAGAAAAGTGTTTTGCTATCCTATAACAAGATGCTGTGAGCCAGACAAAGGTTCAAATGTTTTTATCATAGGTACATGAGCCGCCCGGTGGTTCATTCTCCTTGGCCTTGCTGCTTTGATGATTCTGGGTCATCCTTTGCCGGTTCTTCGTCCTCCTCTGTTTGAAAATTCCGCGCCAACCAATCCAAGCCAGCCAGAGCTTCAAATTTAGCCGCCCCATCAATAAGATTAGAGGGATCAATTTCATGGGCAAAGGTATGCTTACTAATTGGAGGAATCACATCCATCACTTTATAAGACGGAGTGGACATCTTCTGGTTCTCCATATCATAAGCCGGCTGATATTTAGACAAGTCTGTTTCATTTGCAATCAAACTGACCAATGGGCGGATGTCCTTGACACAGGCAGCGAAGTCTTTATGGTCAAAAGCCGAGTTGTCTTCTTTCAAACTTGGGTACCCAGTAGCCAAGTCGGATGGATCCAGCTCTGGAAGCCACGCCTTAGCCCGGCTCAAGGCCGTTACAGCACCGGCTCTCGCAGATGACCGCCTGATTTCGTCTATTCTGGCAGGCAGAACGGAGAGTCTTCGTAAGATATCCACACACAACGTTGGTGCTTGGCTAGACGAAGAGACAATAGCCAGGGCACGCTGTGCTCGAGTATACAGTTGTTCAACAAGGGTGTAGATGGCTTTTAGCTTCACAAGTGGATCTCTGCCAAGAATACTGCTTCTCCTACCTACATGACCATTAAGTTGATCAGTAACGGGTTAAGTTACCCCAGGATTTTATTTTAAAAAGTTATAACACGGCGGCTTACCAAAGATGGTTGCAGTCATTTCTGAGACACGGTGTTTTAAGCCGGTGAGCTCAGTTGTCACCGCTTCAAGAAACATGTCGGCTTGTTCAGCTCGTTGCACTAAGGCAACCTTTTCTTTAGCCCATGCAAATTCCTCGGACTTAGGCTTAGCCTTCAAATCGTTTGCTTCAGACAGGCTAAATTGAAACTTTGATTCAACTTTCCGAGTTTACGATTCTTGGTGCTTAAGCCGTTCCTTGGCATCCTTTAACTGTGTTTGTAATTCAGCAGTGGTTTCCTTAACAGGCAAAGTGAGCATGAGACAGATTGGTTACCGGTTTAACAAAGATTGAAGTCCCAAGCCTTTTGCAAGCAACAACACTTGACCCTTGGGGGCTAATGGAGGCTGAAGTTGTTCTTTTCTGAGCTGGATTCGAGTTATTAAAGTCTCAAGCACTTTGCAAGCAAGAGTACTTGACCCTTGGGGGCTAATAGATGCGGAATTTTTTCTGAAATTAATAGTTCATGAACATAAAAGTCCCAAGCACTTTGCAAGCAACAACACTTGGCACTTGGGGGCTAATGTACATCGCTTCTGTATTATCAGTTAATTATATTAGCACGGCGGCAACATGGTTATTACCACCGGCTCATGGATGGTGTGCAGGCATGTTCTATGCAATAATAATAAGGACAGGCTCATTCAACATGATTAAGCCGGCCCCTGGGGGCTATACATGCAATATTCCTCAAGAATGGATTTTTCCGATTTAAAAGGTGATAATTGTTCTAAAGTCTACAGTATATTCAGTTTTATCATATCCACTAGACTTGGGGGCTGGAAGGATAGCTAGAAATTGGTCAAGAATGTTACCTCAAATTTCTGGTGCATCTGCTTCACTGTATCAATTTAAAGATCGTGATTGATGTGGACCTGATTGAGAAAACCAGAAAAGACTTCGCTAGTACCCAGCTGTGCATACCGAGACGTGTCAAACCTCACTCGTCGCTTTTCAACAAGTTCTTGCTTGGCGGTGTGTTTCGCTAACACACTTGGGTTGCCCGGCTCTTTGAAACTAGTGCCAATAAATGTAACGACTTCACGCTGGTCTTCTGCCGGCCCAGATGGGGCAGGCGGTTTAGCCGGTGCAGAATCAACCTTGGCAGGATCAGTGGCGGCATCAGGTATTTCAGGAGGAGCGTCATGGGTGGTTTCCTCAGTTGGCCTATGAACATCTATTGCCGACACCTGCAGCGCCGACTCAATGACCTTGGGGTCAGCTGCCGGCTTATTGGCCCTGGCCCTCTTGGCAGGTTTGGCTTGACCTCTGCATGAATTAAAGTAAGTCGCTGCAAGGTTATAAAGATTTAAGATTAAGTTGAACAAGGAAGAAGTCATTTACGCATGGGAGGTCTTCAAAGCCGGAAGTTGACTCTGAGATGAATCGCCGAAGGATGAACAAGAGGTTTCCTGTTAATTTGAATCAGACGAGTTTAGTGGTTGCTGTATAAGCCCCGTTAGCTGATAATGAGAGTTATGAATGGAAATACCTCATTCTGGTGTTTTCGTCGAGGCGGGGTATTGGGTAAGCCGGAGGAAAATTCCTCTTCTCCGGAGTTTCGAGTCCGACGCCGACTCTCATGTTGCCATTGCTTCAAAAGAAAGTGAGGATCTAAATGAGCCAAAGGGTGTGAAAATCTTACTTTATGGATAACCCGTCGAACTTTATTTCTTGGCAAGGATTCCGAGCCGGAGGAAATTGTAATTACCTCTTCATCTGCGGCCTGACTGGCCTCCGTGTCATCCTGGCAATAATCAGTGTCAATAAGATAATTGAAGTAAGAACCAAGATAGTCAAGGACTACCTCCGACTCAGTGCCGTAGTTTAGTTCAAACAGTTCGGAAGCACTGGTTTTCTTCTTGGTCTTCTTAACAGCTTTTTTGGCGACTTTCTTGATGGCTCTGGCTCTCTTGGCAGCTTCATGATCATAAGATTTCTTCCAGAAGGCCGACTTAGCCTATGAGAGGTGGCAAATTCAAGATTGACAAGGGAACTGTAATTATAAAATGGCAACAGTTAAGGTTAAGACTTACCTCTGGTGCCTGGTTAGATTTGCAGAAAGGCAACAGGCCCACTTTGCTGCAGTCAGTCAAAGATTCATTTAAAACGGTTTTTGTCATATCTGCGATGACATTCTCCTCCAAATCCTCAGAGCTATGACCTAAAGGGCCATTCTTTTCTCCAGTATACTCACACATTAAACCAGACCTACGGCTTAGAGGAATAATTCGCCAAGCGAGCCAGCATCGGGCTAAGTCAATTCCAGTTAATCCGTTTCCTAGTAGGGCCTTCACCTTTGAAAGAGTGGGGGGCAATTGACTTGCGTTATGCAGCAGTGAGCTTTTCAGCAAGAGGGTGATTGGTGTCTAAACGTTGAACACGGAGACCCGACAATGGATGCTCGTTAGCCGGAGAAGTATCTTTACAATAAAACCAAGTTTTATTCCAATCTTTCGGATGACTCGACAGACAGGCATAAGGAGAAATAGAGTCTCTCCTTCTTTGGATGGAGACAGCCCCAAGCTCCAAGTTAGGGCCATCGGTAAATTCGTTCTGGCAGTTTAAATAAAAGAACTCCCTAAAAAGCAAGATGTTGGGCTCTTCTTGAAGATATACTTCACAAAAAACCTGAAAGTTGCAGATATTTGACACTAAATTGGGTTCGATGTCTTGACGATGGAGCTGGAAAAAATGCAGAACATCCCTGAAGAATTTAGAGTCGGGCGGTGAGAAACCCCCGTTCATATGGTCAGTGAAAACAATAACTTCATCATCTGTGGGTGCAGCTCTCTCTTTGCCTAGGTTAGGAGCACGATAAGGCATAACTGGAGCATTTGGGAGATATCTGACTTTGACAAAGTCGGCCAGTGTGGCTTCAGTAACAATTGAAGGGACCCAGTTGCACATGTTGATTGTCTTTGGTAGCATTGTGAATAAGCAAACCTAAAGAAGGAACAATTATTGCCGGTTCAGGATCAGTTCGTTAAAGCCAGAAACAAATGTTATACTGCAAGTTCAGCATGGCGGCTTAAATGCGGCCTAATGGCACAAGAATAATTATAAGTCAGAAAATTAAGCCGCCATGACAGATGCGAGTATTCAGAAAAGCAAATTTTACTAAGTCCAAGAAAAACAGTTTGCAGGTTGTGGCGGTAATTTGGGATCTACAACTGTTCGAAAATCAAGATTAAAATGACGAACAGGCAAACCTAAAGTTCAAGGTCATACAGTTTCTAAGGATGAATCTACTCTACCAGAGATAAGATATCATGATGTTTTATAAGGAGATATGAACAGCATCAGCGCATAAAGAAATACCAAGGTCCTAAGAGAAGCTATAATGGCGGAAGAAGGAGGAACGATGACGAACTTCACAGGAACCCTAACAGATATAAGATGAAAGAATGAGAAGAACATACCTGGTCGGATGAGCGGCGGTGGTGCACGGAAGAAGCCCGACGGCGTTAGGCGGATGCTACAGAAGCCGATGAAGGCGAAGCAGAGGTCGGTTGCGATGGTGACGCTCAGAGACAGAGAGTCCCGAGGAAGAAGACGAGACGGAAGAAGCGAGGGGAGAATGGAAAAGACTCCTGGTCATATTTATAAGCAGATGGATGAGGGTCACGCGCGAAAGTTGAGGAGGCAAGTAAACAGGAAAGTGATGATACAGGTGCCTCGATTATCCGGATCCTATTAATGTAGAAGGATTTGTTAGAATCTAGACAGATCAAAGGCCAGCAACCGGTGACGTCATGGCGGGTTACTGTCATTTCAAAAACTGATGTCATGGCGGATCACTATCATTTCAAAAGCAGATGTCACGGCAGATTACAATCTCTCGCAAGAAGATGAAGAAAGATTGACATGAACAAGTTCAAATTAACATGGGGCCTAATGTTGGGGATATACGTATTTCATATGACCCGCCCAGGAGGGGACAGGTTACCGAACGACGGATCATGGGCCCAGCCCAGAAGCACGTTAAAGATGGTGGTTTAGTTAAGGGCCCAAGGCCTGCGGCGGCTTAAAGCCTGTAAGTATCAACCGCCATATATGTGACTTGTGTTGTAAGGCATGTAATAAGATTCACCAGGCCGGAAACGATTGTATGAGCCGGCCGGGACTCCGTAGGCTGCAGGGCGTCAACCCGTGTGTATAAGGGGACGAACCGGCAGCGGCTTAGGGCAATAAACAACAGACCGAGGGCTAGGCAAGCGCATCCGCACCCTAGCAATCGACACCCCAGCAATTCCACCTCAAACTGGATTAGGTTTTACCCTCACCGCAAGGGGCCGAACTAGTATAAACTCCCTATGTCCTTTGTCTTGTTCTTCACCCCTTTAAGCTAACCACGTCGCTATGGCTCCGCAATCAAGTCCTTACCTTAGGACATCTGCCGTGACACTTCCATGACACCCGTCGCGAGCCTCAACACTCATCGGTCCACATACATTAGTATGTATGATTTCCAACAAATCTGTTGCTCGCTCCATTATTCCGGAGAACGGAGTTTTAGTCATCTTGCCCATGAGGCATGGTTCGCAAGCACCAAGTGATTCATAATGAAGAGATTCCAAAAGTCCACCGACATGGAGTTTCTTCATGCGCTTTACACCAATATGACCTGAACGGCGGTGCCACAAATAAGTTGCACTATCATTATCAACCTTGCATCTTTTGGCTTCAATATTATGAATATGTGTATCACTACGATCGAGATCCAACAAGAATAGACCACTCTTTAAGGGTGCATGACCATAAAAGATATTACTCATAAAAATAGAATAACCATTATTCTCTGATTTAAATGAATAACCGTGTCGCTACAAACAAGATCCAGATATAATGGTCATGCTCAGCGCTGGCACCAAATAACAATTATTTAGGTCTAAAACTAATCCCGAAGGTAGATGTAGAGGTAGCGTGCCGACGGCGATCACATCGACTTTGGAACCATTTCCCACGCGCATCATCAACTCGTCCTTATTAGCAACCGAACCAGTATCAAATACACAGGTCACTACTAGGAAAAGGGCTATAGATGGAATTGATACTAATGGCGCACCAGACAAGCAGTGCACCATTTGTATATAGAAATGGCGCACCAGCAACAGATACGCCATTAGATTTCGAGCTACTAATGGCGCACCTTGCCCAGAGTGCGCCATTAGTATCAAGAAGTTTTTTTTTGAACTAGCGCGCCTGTCCAAACATACTAATGGCGCACTGTCCCAGAGTGCGCCATTACTAGTTTAAATAGTAATGGCGCACTATGCGACAGTGCGCCATTAGTATGTTTTTTTTTGCAAAACTAGTAATGGCGCACCTACTATAAATGCGCCATTAGTAACCTTGATTACTAATGGCGCATTTATAGTTGGTGCGCCATTAGTAAGCGGGCAGCAACAAGATATTTTGGACAGCCTCTCTACCACACTCACTTTCCCCCCCCACTTCCTCATTCTCTCCACCTCCTCTCCTCTCGGGTCCCTCCTCTTTTTCACCTCATTTCCACCATATATTCATTCAAATTAAGTGGTTAAATTACCTTGTTTTGATAGGTAAGTAAGGGGGGAAGCTATATTTATGTTGTTCTCCATACAACAATGTGCACATGCACTTTTTATGGCCTAGCTAGATCTATGTATGTTTGTGGTGTTGCATATGTTTGTTGTGTTGCATATGTGTTTGTGTTTGGAGGTGTACCGGTATTTGAAATGCGATAGTTGCCAATATTTTCCCGGAATGTTGATTCATTTCCGTTTCGGTGAGAATTTTGGCATTAAGCATTCATTTTTGTCCTATTTTTAGGGAAAGTCATGGCAAATTTTTTCTTGGTTCTAAAATATCGTTTTGCTCTACCCCGCAGGCGACCATGGTACGCACGATGACCGAAGGCATCGTGAATAGGTTTTTGAGGTCCGCGAAGGCCGAGATGCTTCAAAAGAACGAGACGAAGATAAGATGTCCGTGTCGAAGATGCAAGCTGAAGAGCCTTATTGCGGACCTGGATTCCGGGCAGGTGCGGGACCACCTGCTCTTGCGTGGTTTCATGGATGGCTATCGGTGGCAAGGTGATGAAGATGACTACGAAGTTGTCCATGGGGGGCGGGCAAGAAATGAGGAAGGGCAGCAAGACAACCACCGCGGCTCGGGCGGGCGAGAAGACGAAGAATCCCCAGGAGATGATCACGACGGTGATGTTGTACACAGTCATCATGTAGAAGATGCAGGACATGATGATGAGGAAGATGCCGGAGCAGACGACGGGCATGATCATGAAGATGATGATGCCGGCGGAGCAGACGACGCTGAACCATCGATGGGCTGGGTGCAGGACCCTCATATTCAAGAGCTGCTTCTCAAGCAGACCGATAACGCAAGAGCTGCCGCCCGAGAGAAAGCCAAGATGGATCAACTTGAGTTAGACGTGGTTACTCCATTGTATGAAGGATGCAGGCCCGAGGATACCCGCCTGAAAGTAACGCTCATGGCTCTGGAGATGAAGGTAAAACACAACATGACCGACGCATGCTTCGACGAGAACATGTCATTCTGGCACAAACGTCTTCCCAAGGGGAACAAGTGCCCCACCAGTTTGGAGGAGGCGAAGAAAATCGTGTGTCCTCTGGATTTACCGCACGTGAAATACCATGTGTGCATGAACAATTGCATCATTTATCGGGACGAGCACGCGGAGTCTACCATATGTCCGGTGTGCGGCGTCACTCGATACAAGAAGAGGAAGAAAGCTCCTCGAAAAGTGGTGTGGTACTTTCCGATCACTCCTCGTCTGCAGCGGTATTTTGCGGACCCTAAGGTAGCAAAGCTCCTGCGTTGGCACGCGGATAGGGAGGAGAAGAAGCGAGAAGATGACGCAAATGATCCGGAGATAGATAAAAAATACAAGATGCTGAGTCACCCTAAGGATGCGAGCCAGTGGCAAGCGTTGAACTTCGAAGACCTAGAAATTGGGAACGATCCAAGGAACATTGTGCTGGGCGCGAGCACCGATGGAGTCAATCCGTTTGGCAGCCAGAGAAGCACACATAGCACCTGGCCTGTGTTTGTGTGGATGTACAACCTTCCCCCCTGGTTGTGCATGAAGAGGAAGTACATTCACATGAGTATGCTAATTGAAGGACTGAAACAACCAGAGAATGACATCAATCTGTATCTGGGGCTGCTGAAAGAGGAGCTAGACACGCTGTGGAAAACGCCAGCCAATACGTGGGACGCCGCAAAGAAAGAATATTTCCCTATGAGAGCCGCGCTGCTCACGACGGTGCACGACTATCTCGGTTACGGATATGTCGCGGGGCAGGTGGTCCACGGATTTTCTGGATGCGTCAGGTGCATGGATGACACAACGTATCGCCAGCTAGATAGAGATCCCGGGTCTTCGAAAACCGTGTTCATGGGACATCGAAGGTGGCTTCGCGACGATGACCTGTGGAGAAAACGCAAGGATCTGTTCGATGGTGAAACCGAACCCCGAGGACGCCCGCGTACGAGGAGCGGCGAGGAAATAGACGAGTTGTTGAAAAATTGGAAAGATTGCCCACTGCCGGGAAAGAAGCAAAAGGCGCCAGAGCCGGGAAAGAAGCGAAAGGCGCCAGAGCCGCTGCTGAAGGTATGGAAAACGAGGTCTGTTTTCTGGGACTTGCCGTACTGGAAGATCCACCGTGTGCCTCACAGCCTTGATGTAATGCATATCACGAAGAACGTGTGCGAGAGTCTGCTTGGTACCCTGCTCAACATGCCAGAGAGGACCAAAGATGGGCCGAAAGCAAGGGCAGACTTGAAATCAATGGGCATCAGGCAGGAGCTTCACGCTATATATGATGATCATGATGATGATGATGATGATGAGGCGAAGCAGGACACGGAAAGTCGTCGCAAAGGCAAAAAGGCCAAGAAGACCGGAAATGACTACCCTCCCGCGTGCTTCACTCTAAGTCAAGAGGAGATCGAGCAGTTTTTCACCTGCCTCGTAGGAGTACAACTTCCTTACGGTTACGCGGGGAAGATAAGCAGATACCTAGACCGAGCGAAGCTGAAGTTCAGCGGGATGAAGTCTCACGACTGTCACGTGCTGATGACGCAGATACTTCCAGTTGCAATCCGTGGTATCATGGACGCGCACGTCCGTGAAACCCTATTTGGCCTATGCAACTTTTTCGACGTCATCTCTCGGAAGTCTGTTGGCGTGAGGCAACTCAGAAGGCTACAGGAAGAGATCGTGGTGATACTATGCGAGCTTGAGATGTACTTCCCGCCCGCATTCTTCGACATTATGGTGCATCTGCTGGTCCATATCGTGGACGATATCATCCAACTCGGGCCGACGTTCCTGCACAGCATGATGCCGTTCGAAAGGATGAATGGTGTCATCAAAGGATACGTTCGCAACATGTCACGTCCAGAGGGAAGCATAGCCAGGGGCTTTCTGACCGAAGAGTGCATCTCGTACTGCACGAATTATCTAGGCATCGAGAACCCCGTTGGTCTGCCCGTCAACAGGCACCTCGGCAGGCTCGCTGGATCGGGTCACCGTGAGGGTCGCCGCGAAATGCATGTCGACTTCGAGGGTCGACTCGCCGACTTTGAAAGAGCAAACCTAGTCGCGCTACAACACATAGACGTGGTCGATCCGTGGGTGGTTCAGCACAAAACCTTTATTGAGAAGACATACAATGACCGAGGCCAACAGAGGACGGACGGAGATATAATCAAAGAGCACAACTCATGTTTCACGCGTTGGTTCAAGCAGAAGCTTCTGTCGTACCCTTTACATGATGATTCTTCCGCGGAAGAACAACTCATATTCGCCTTGTCACAGGGCGCCGAGCACAACCTGATGACCTATGAGGCGTACGATATCAACGGCTACACATTCTACACCGAGGCCAAGGACATGAAGAGCGATGGTTATCAGAACTCCGGGGTAACGATGGAATCCTACACCGGTAATTGAAGGAAATATGCCCGAGAGGCAATAATAAAGTTGTTATTTATATTTCCTTATATCATGATAAATGTTTATTATTCATGCTAGAATTGTATTAACCGGAAACTTAGTACATGTGTGAATACATAGACAAAACAGAGTGTCCCTAGTATGCCTCTACTAGACTAGCTCATTGATCAAAGATGGCTATGTTTCCTAGCCATAGACATGAGTTGTCATTTGATCAACGAGATCACATCATTAGGAGAATGATGTGATGGACTAGACCCATCCGTTAGCATAGCACTATGATCGTTTAGTTTTACTACTATTGCTTTCTTCATGACTTATACATGTTCCTATGACTATGAGATTATGCAACTCCCGAATACCGTAGGAACACCTTGTGTGCTATCAAACGTCACAACGTAACTGGGTGATCATAAAGATGCTCTACAGTTGTCTCCAAAAGTATTCGTGGTGTTGGCATAGATCAAGATTAGGATTTGTCACTCCGAGTGTCGGAGAGGTATCTCTGGGCCCTCTCGGTAACACACATCATAATAAGCCTTGCAAGCAAAAGACTAATGAGTTATTCACGAGATGATGTGTTACGGAACGAGTAAAGAGACTTGCCGGTAACGAGATTGAACTAGGTATAGAGATACCGACGATCTAATCTCGGGCAAGTAACATACCGATGACAAAAGGAACAACGTATGTTGTTATGCGGTTTGACCGATAAAGATCTTCGTAGAATATGTAGGAACCAATATGAGCATCCAGGTTCCGCTATTGGTTATTGACCGGAGATGAGTCTCGGTCATGTCTACATAGTTCTCGAACCCGTAGGGTCCGCACGCTTAACGTTTGATGACGATCGGTATTATGAGTTTATGAGTTTTGATGTACCGAAGGTAGTTCGGAGTCCCGGATGAGATCACGGACATGACGAGGAGTCTCGGAATGTCCGAGACATAAAGATTGATATATTGGACGACTATATTCGGACACCGGAAGTGTCCCGGTAAAGTTTCGGATTTAACTGGATTGCCGGAGGGGGTTACCGGAACCCCCTACGAGGGGGGATGGTCCATAGTGGGCCTTAAGGAAAAGAGAGAGGCAGCCCATAGAGGCTGTCCGGCGCCCCACCTAGGGATCCTAGTTGGACTAGGATTGAGGTGGTGCCACCTCTCCCTCTTTTCCTTTCCCTCTCTTCCTTCTTGATGGACTCCTACTAGGAATAGGATTGCAATCCTATTCCTAGTAGGATTGCCCTAGCCGCACCATAGGAGGCCGGCCGGCCCTCCTCCCTTGCTCCTTTATATACGGAGGCAGGGGGGCACCCAAAGACACACAATTTGAATTGTTCTAGCCGTGTGCGGTGCCCCACTCCACAGAAACACACCTCGGTCATACCGTTGCAGTGCTTAGGAGAAGCCCTGCGCCGGTGAATACATCATATCCGTCACCACGCCGTCCTGCTGACGAAACTCTCCCGTGAAGCTCAACTGGATCAAGAGCTCATGGGACTTCATCAAGCTGAACGTGTGCTGAACGCGGAGGTGCCGTACGTTTGGTGCTTGATCGGTTGAATCGCGAAGAAGTTCGACTACATCAACCGCGTCACTTGACGCTTCCGCTTCCGGTCTACGAGGGTACGTAGACACACTCTTCCCTCTTGTTGCTATGCATCTGGTAGATAGATCTTGCGTGATCGTAGGAAAATTTTAAAATACTACGTTCCCCAACAGTGGCATCATGAGCCAGGTCTATGCGTAGATGATATGCACGAGTAGAACACAATGAGTTGTGGGCGATACTAGTCATACTGCTTACCAGCATGTCATACTCTGCTTCGGCAGTATTGTGAGATGAAGCGGCCGGGACCGACATTACGCGTACGCTTACGCGAGACTGGTTTCACCGTTACGAGCACTCGTTGCTTAAAGGTGACTGGCGGGTGTCTGTCTCTCTCACTTTAGCTGAATCAAGTGTGGCTACGCCCGGTCCTTGTGAAGGTTAAAACAGCACATACTTGACGAAACATCGTTGTGGTTTTGTATGCGTAGGTAAAAACGGTTCTTGCTAAGCCCGTAGCAGCCACGTAAAACTTGCAACAACAAAGTAGAGGACGTCTAACTTGTTTTTGCAGGGCATGTTGTGTTGTGATATGGTCAAGACATGATGAGTTATATGGTTTTGTATGAGATGATCATGTTTTGTAATGTTATCGGCAACTGGCAGGAGCCATATGGTTGTCGCTTTATTCTATGAAATGCAATCGCCATGTAATTGCTTTACTTTATCATTAAGCGGTAGCGATAGTCGTAGAAGCAATAGTTGGCGAGACGACAACGATGCTACGATGGAGATCAAGGTGTCGCGCCGGTGACGAAGGTGATCATGACGGTGCTTTGGAGATGGAGATCAAAAGCACAAGATGATGATGGCCATATCATGTCACATATTTTGATTGCATGTGATGTTTATCTTATTATGCTTCTTATTTTGCTTAGAACGACGGTAGCATTATAAGATGATCCCTTACTAAATTTCAAGGTATAAGTGTTCTCCCTGAGTATGCACCGTTGCGAAAGTCCGTCGTGCCGAGACACCACGTGATGATCGGGTGTGATAAGCTCTACGTTCAAATACAACGGGTGTAAGCCAGTTTTGCACACGCGGAATACTCGGGTTAAACTTGACGAGCCTAGCATATGCAGATATGGCCTCGGAACACTGGAGACCGAAAGGTCGAGCGTGAATCATATAGTAGATATGATCAACATAAGATGTTCACCATTGAAACTACTCCATCTCACGTGATGATCGGACATGGTTTAGTTGATTTGGATCACGTGATCATTTAGATGACCGGAGGGATGTCTATCTAAGTGGGAGTTCTTAATTAATATTAATAATTGAACTTTAATTTATCATGAACTTAGTCCTGGTAGTATTAGCATATCTATGTTGTAGATCAATAGCTCGCGATGTTGCTCCACGTTTATTTTTTATATGTTCCTAGAGAAAACCAAGTTGAAAGATGTTAGTAGTAATGATGCGGAATTGTTCCGTGATCTGAGGATTATCCTCATTGCTGCATAGAAGAATTATGTCCTTGATGCACCACTAGGTGACAGACCTATTGCAGGAGTAGATGTAGACGTTATGAACGTTTTGACAAAAGCTCGATATAATGACTACTTGATAGTTTAGTGCACCATGCTTTACGGCTTATAACCGGGACTTCAAAAACGTTTTGTAATGCCACGGAGCATATGAGATGTTCCAAGAGTTGAAATTATTATTTCATACTCATGCCCGTGTCGAGAGGTATAAGACCTCTGACAGTACTTTGCCTACAAGATGGAGGAGAATAGCTCAACCAGTGAGCATGTGCTCAGATTGTCTGGGTAGTACAATTGCTTGAATCAAGTGGGAGTTAATCTTCTAGATAAGATAGTAATTGACAAAGTTCTCTAGACACTATCACCAAGTTAGTAGAACCTCGTGATGAACTATAATATGCAAGGGATGACGAAAGTAATTCCCGAGCTCTTCACGATGCTGAAATCGGCGAAGGTAGAAATCAAGAAAGAGCATCAAGTGTTGATGGTTAACCAGACCACTTGTTTCAAGTAAAGGGCAAAGGGATAGAAGAGGAACTTCAAGAAGAATGACAAGCAAGTTGTCACTCCCGTGAAGAAACCCAAAGCTAAACTCAAGCCTGAAACTAAGTGCTTCTACTGCAAAGGAAATGGTCACTAGAAGTGGAACTGCCCTAGATATTTGGCGGATAAGAAGGATGGCAAAGTGAACAAAGGTATATTTGATATATAGATTATTGATGTGTATTTTACTAGTGTTCATAGCAACCCCTCGGTATTTGATATTGGTTCAGTTGCTAAAGAGTAGTAACTCGAAATGGGAGTTGCATAATGAACAGAAACTAGTTAAAGGATGAAGTGATGATGTGTATTGGAAGTAGTTCCAAGATTGATATGATCATCATCGCACACTCCCTATACTTTCGGGATTAGTGTTGAACCTAAATAAGTGTTATTTGGTGTTTGTGTTGAGCATGAATATGATTTGATCATGTTTATTGCAATACGGTTATTCATGTAAGTTAGAGAATAATTGTTGTTCTGTTTACATGAATAAAACCTTCTATGGTCATACACCCAATGAAAATGGTTTGTTGGATCTCGATCGTGTGATACACATATTCATAATATTGAAGCCAAAAGATGCAAGGTTAATAATGATAGTGCAACTTATTTGTGGCACTGCCGTTTAGGTCATATTGGTCTAAAGCGCATGAAGAAACTCCATAGTGATGGACTTTTGGAATCACTTGATTATGAATCACTTGGTGCTTGCGAACCATGCCTCATGGGCAAGATGACTAAAACTCCGTTCTCCGGAACCGTGGAGCGAGCAACAGAGTTGTTGGAAATCATACATACTGATGTATGCGGACCAATGAGTGTTGAAGCTCGCGGCAGGTATCGTTATTTTCTGACCTTCACTGATGATTTGAGCAGATATGGGTATATCTACTTAATGAAGCACAAGTCTGAAACATTTGAAAAGTTCAAAGAATTTCAGAGTGAAGTGGAGAATCATCGTAACAAGAAAATAAGAGTTTCTACGATATGATCGTAGAGGTAAAATATTTGAGTTAGCGAGTTTGGCCTTCAATAAAAACAATGTGAAATAGTTTCACTACTCACACCACCTGGAACACCACAGTGTAATGGTGTGTCCGAACGTCATAACCGTACTTTATTAGATATGGTGCGATCGATGATGTCTCTTACCGATCTACCACTATCGCTTTTGGGGTTATGCATTAGAGATAGCTACATTCACGTTAAATAGGGCACCATCTAAATCCGTGGAGATGACACCGTATGAACTGTGGTTTGACGAGAAACCTAAGCTGTCATTTCTTTAAGTTTGGGACTGCGATGCTTATGTGAAAAAGTTTCAACATGATAAGCTCGAACCCAAATCGGAGAAGTAAATCTTCATAGGATACCCAAAAAAAAGAAACTGCTGGGTACACCTTCTATCACAGATCCTAAGGCAAGGTCTTTGTTGCTAAGAGTGGATCCTTTCTAGAGAAGGAGTTTCTCTCGAAAGAAGTGAGTGGGAGGAAAGTAGAACTTGATGAGGTAATTGTACCTTCTACCAAATTGGAAGGTAGTACATCAGAAAAACTCGTTCCAGTGATTCCTACATCAATTAGTGAGGAAGCTAATGATGATGATCATGAAACTTCAGATCAAGTTTTTGCTGAACTTCGTAGATCAACCAGAGTTCGTTCCGCACCAGAGTGGTACGGCAACCCAGTTCTGGAAGTCATGTTACTAGACCATGATGAACCTACGAACTATGAGGAAGCGATGATGAGCCTAGATTCCGCAAAATGACTTGAGACCATGAAATCTGAGATGGGATCCATGTATTAGAACAAAGTATGGACTTTGGTTGACTTGCCCGATGATCGGCAAGCCATCGAAAATAAATGGATCTTCAAGAGGAAGACCGACGCAAACGGTAATGTTACTGTTTACAAAGCTCGACTTGTTGTGAAAGGGTTTCGACAAGTTCAAGGAGTTGACTACGATGAGACTTTCTCACCAGTAGCGATGCGTAAGTCTGTCCGAATCATGTTAGCAATTGCCGCATTTTATGAAATCTGGCAAATGGATAACAAAACTGCATTCTTTAATGGATTTATTAAAGAAGACTTGTATATGATGCAACCAGAAGGTTTTGTCAATCCTAAAGGTGCTAACAAAATGTGCAAGCTCCAGCGATCCATCTATGGACTGGTGCAAGCATCTCGGAGTTGGAATATACGCTTTGATAAGTTGATCAAAGCATATAGATTTATACAGACTTGCGGTGAAGCCTGTATTTACAAGAAGTGAGTGGGAGCACTACAACCTTTCTGATAAGTATATGTGAATGACATATTGTCGATCGGAAATGATGTAGAATTTTCTGGAAAGCATAAAGGAGTGTTTGAAAAGGAGTTTTTCAAAGAAAGACCTTGGTGAAGCTGCTTACATATTGGGCATCAAGATCTATAGAGATAGATCAAGACGCTTGATAAGACTTTCGATGAGTACATACCTTGATAAGTTTTTGAAGTAGTTCAAAATGGATCAGTCAAAGAAGGAGTTCTTGCCTGACTTGTAAGGTGTGAAGTTGAGTAAGACTCAAAGCCAGACCACGGCAGAAAAATATAGAGAGAATGAAAGTCGTTCCCTATGCCTCAGCCATAGGTTCTATAAAATATGCCATGCTGTATACCAAACATGTTGTGTACCTTGCCATGAGTTTGTCAAGGGGGTACAATAGTGATCCAGGAGTAGATCACTGTACAGCGGTCAAGATTATCCTTAGTAATTGGATGACTAAGGAAATGTTTCTCGATTATGGAGGTGATAAAGAGTTCGTCGTAAAGGGTTACGCCGATGCAATCTTTGACACTAAATCCAGATGACTCTAAGTATCAATCTGGATGCATATTGAAAGTGGGAGCAATTAGCTAGAGTAGCTCCATGCAGAGCATTGTAGACATAGAAATTTGTGAAATACATACGGATCTGAATGTGACAGACCCGTTGACTAAACTACTCTCACAAGCAAAACATGATCACGCCTTATTACTCTTGGGTATTAATCACATAGCGATGTGAACTAGATTATTGACTCTAGTAAACCCTTTGGGTGTTGGTCACATGGCGATGTGAACTATGGGTGTTATTCACATAACGATGTGAACTATCGGTATTAAATCACATGGCGATGTGAGCTAGATTATTGACTCTAGTGCAAGTGGGAGACTGAAGGAAATATGCCCTAGAGGCAATAATAAAGTTGTTATTTATATTTCCTTATATCATGATAAATGTTTATTATTCATGCTAGAATTGTATTAACCGGAAACTTAGTACATGTGTGAATACATAGAAAAAACAGAGTGTCCCTAGTATGCCTCTACTAGACTAGCTCATTGATCAAAGATGGCTATGTTTCCTAGCCATAGACATGAGTTGTCATTTGATCAACGAGATCACATCATTAGGAGAATGATGTGATGGACTAGACCCATCCGTTAGCATAGCACTATGATCGTTTAGTTTTACTGCTATTGCTTTCTTCATGACTTATACATGTTCCTATGACTATGAGATTATGCAACTCCCGAATACCATAGGAACACCTTGTGTGCTATCAAACGTCACAACGTAACTGGGTGATCATAAAGATGCTCTACAGTTGTCTCCAAAAGTATTCGTGGTGTTGGCATAGATCAAGATTAGGATTTGTCACTCCGAGTGTCGGAGAGGTATCTCTGGGCCCTCTCGGTAACACACATCATAATAAGCCTTGCAAGCAAAAGACTAATGAGTTAGTCACGAGATGATGTGTTACGGAACGAGTAAAGAGACTTGCCGGTAACGAGATTGAACTAGGTATAGAGATACCGACGATCGAATCTCGGGCAAGTAACATACCGATGACAAAAGGAACAACGTATGTTGTTATGCGGTTTGACCGATAAAGATCTTCGTAGAATATGTAGGAACCAATATGAGCATCCAGGTTCCGCTATTGGTTATTGACCGGAGATGAGTCTCGGTCATGTCTACATAGTTCTCGAACCCGTAGGGTCCGCACGCTTAACGTTTGATGACGATCGGTATTATGAGTTTATGAGTTTTGATGTACCGAAGGTAGTTAGGATTCCCGGATGAGATCACGGACATGACGAGGAGTCTCGGAATGTCCGAGACATAAAGATTGATATATTGGACGACTATATTCGGACACCGGAAGTGTCCCAGTAAAGTTTCGGATTTAACTGGATTGCCGGAGGGGGTTACCGGAACCCCCTACGAGGGGGGATGGTCCATAGTGGGCCTTAAGGAAAAGAGAGAGGCAGCCCATAGAGGCTGTCCGGCGCCCCACCTAGGGATCCTAGTTGGACTAGGATTGAGGTGGCGCCACCTCTCCCTCTTTTCCTTTCCCTCTCTTCCTTCTTGATGGACTCCTACTAGGAATAGGATTGCAATCCTATTCCTAGTAGGATTGCCCTAGCCGCCCCATAGGAGGCCGGCCGGCCCTCCTCCCTTGCTCCTTTATATACGGGGGCAGGGGGGCACCCAAAGACACACAAGTTGAATTGTTCTAGCCGTGTGCGGTGCCCCCCTCCACAGAAACACACCTCGGTCATACCGTTGCAGTGCTTAGGAGAAGCCCTGCGCCGGTGAATACATCATATCCGTCACCACGCCGTCGTGCTGACGAAACTCTCCCGTGAAGCTCAACTGGATCAAGAGCTCATGGGACGTCATCAAGCTGAACGTGTGCTGAACGCGGAGGTGCCGTACGTTCGGTGCTTGATCGGTTGAATCGCGAAGAAGTTCGACTACATCAACCGCGTCACTTGACGCTTCCGCTTCCGGTCTACGAGGGTACGTAGACACACTCTTCCCTCTTGTTGCTATGCATCTGGTAGATAGATCTTGCGTGATCGTAGGAAAATTTTAAAATACTACGTTCCCCAACAGTAATGACAAGGACAGATACTACGGAAGGATCGAGGAGATCTGGGAGCTCAGCTACGCTAGAGAGAAGGTCCCGATGTTCCGTGTCAGATGGGCCAAGAGCGTCCTAAAAGAAGACCGGTATTTCACCACCATGGTTATACCCGAAGCCAAATCCAAGACCGCGGGCGCAAACGTCATCGCGAAAAATGAGCCATGGGTACTGGCTTCCCAAGTTGACCAATGCTTCTTCATTACCGAGCCGTCAAAGCCCAGTCGTGTTGTCGTGAGGAGAGGCAAAAGGAAGATCATCGGAATGGATGGAGTAGCCAATGAGCAAGACTTCGACAAGTACGGCGACCCGAGGATCGAACATGACGACGATGATGAAGTAGCAGCTTACACCACAAGAAGAAGCAGGACCACCCTACCTAAAGGACGTCCGTTCCACAGAAGAACTCCATTTGCTAAAAAGAAGGGCAAGAAGATTGTGAACAGATAGCTAGCTAAGATCGATTGTATTTAAATCGTACCCTTCATTTCTCGATTGTATTTCATGGGCACTTTTTGAACTATCATGAATATTTTTAAATTTCATGGACACTCGATCTCGACCCCCCCTCCATCTCGATCGCTATCCCACCTCGCCAGATCCGGTCC
>LR738713.1:21961442-22054234 GCA_902687465.1 Secale cereale
CTCTCCCTCACCGCCGACGCCCTCGCCCCCGACGCCCCGGCCTCGACGCCCGGAGCTACGCCGCCGCCGCCCGCGCCCCCGACGCCCCGGCCTCGACGGGCCCCTCACCGTCGCCAACACCACGCCAAGGTATCCTCCTCCTACCCATGGCATCCTCCTCCTGTGGACTGAATCAGTACAAGTTAGGTTTACAATTGCTTAGGTTTTTAGCTCTTTTATGTCTGAATCCCCTCGGGTTTGTCTAGATTTAGGGTTTCCGTTGGGTTTTGTTCTGGTTGGAGTATGATTCGCGTGTGTAATGCTTCATGTGTTTGGGTTGGTGTGTTTGGGTTGGTGATTTTGCTCTGGTGCTCAACCATGGCTTTCTGATGTAGAGTATCATCAAGTTCTGTCTTGATAGCTATAGCTTCAGCCTCTACTTTCTCCCAGTCTGGATCATTCGTAGTCAAAAAGGGGTAGGTCAGAAAATAAATAACCGACATATATGCATACGTGCATGTGGCATTTATACTTCTAGGATGAGATAAATCATATGCCCAACTACTTATGACCAGGAACTTGTACTGGAATGAGAGTGATGAATGGAGTGGTACCTAGTATGGCTTCTTCAGCTACTTTTGCTTGCTTGAATAAAATTAACTGAAACATTTTCAGTTTAGTGTAGGACTTGCAAGCAGTAGTACTTGCTTAGTTTAGTGTACACTCCTTAAATTAATTAACTGAAACCTTCTTTCTTCTTCTCTCTTCTCTCTTCTTTACTTGTTTGCTTGCAGTAGTTTCACTAGTTTAGTGTAGGACTTGGAGTAGTTTCAGTAGTTTAGTGTAGGACTTGGAGTAGTTTCAGTAGTTTAGTAGATTAACCATTTGTTATAGATTATATGTTTTTAGGAAAAACTGTTCCCCGAACTAGTTTAGTGTAGGACTTGGAGTAGTTTCAGTAGTTTAGTAGTTTAGTGTAGGACTTGGAGTAGTTTCAATAGTTTAGTAGTTTAGTGTAGGACTTGGAGTAGTTTCAGTAGTTTAGTAGTTTCAGTAGTTTAGTGCAATGCTATTGGTGAATCTTATATCTGGGTTGGACCATGGCCTAATGAGCCTAGGATGGTGCCACAGCTAGCTTGTCTAGGTTAAGTTAAATATAACCCTCGTATAAGTGAGGTATTTTTTTTCTGGTTTAGGTTAATACCATGATAAGGACATTCAGGCCATTGCCTTGTTGGCTGACCTTTTGACAGTTAGCATGCCATGAGGGTTCTTGACACATATACCTCCAGTTGTAGCAATGGATTAAATATCAGTCCTAAAAATATGGGTCTGGCACTACTACCATAGTTCCTTTTTTTTACTGAAGGAAGCGTCTACAGTTTTTTTAATAGATAAAAAGGTGTACATGATTTACATGCCCTCAGGTGAAAAAGAAAAAGAAAAGAAAAGGGGGATTTTAGACAATATGAAGTTGCTCTAATTATATGTTTTTAGGCTAGTACAGGGTGTTGCTTTATTCTGTCATCATTTGTAACTATGTCACAAATAAATTGTTCCTTCTTCTGTATTTGACAAGTAATGACTGTTGATAAGCTGAGGCATGTGGATTAAGCAGTTTCTTTGCTGTAACATACAGTATATCACTCCACAATGAAATACAGTACATATTGATGTGCTTGGTAAAACTTGTTCATGTACTGAACTACTAATGCCTTGTGATGCTCTGAATTACTTGTGATGCCTCTGAATTACTTGTGATCACATTGAGAAAGACTTGTAAAGATGATGATCACATTGAGAAAGACTTGTGATCACATTGTGATAGTTTTGCAGGTACCCCGAGAGGCCCTTGAGTTTGCTGGAATGTTGATTAACTTCCGTTCTGGCAAATTCGGGTACTCCATATGTCCTATTTTCAGCAAAGGTCATGCTGTAATTTTCCGTGAATTTTAGCATGACTTTGCTAAAAATAGGACATATAGGGTACTTGTGACTAATGCATGGGCCGAGGTATCTTAGTGGTTAATTAGGTAGGATCAAGTGCCCCTTTATTCTAGCTGCATTAAACCATAGGCGGCAATAGAGCCAAGTGATTAGGCCCAACTTACAATTCTCCTTCCTAGCTTAGCTTTTAGGATGCCTCGGTGTCGACAAACCATAAATTATGAAACCTTGGCTTTTAGGGTGCCTCGGTGTCGATAAAAACCGAAATGATGAAAGCTTAGGCTTTTAGGGTGCCTCGGCGTCGAAAAACCCTCAATTATAAAAGCTTAGCTTTTAGGATGCCTCGGTGTCGACAAACCCTAAATGATGAGACCATGATCTTGTTCCTTGACAATAACCAACTTTTTGACCAAACTTTGTTCCTATTTAGAGAGAAACATGGCCAACAATGATGAGGCCGGCGGTTCGGGCGGGAAGGCATTCTGGGAGCTGTCCCAGGAGATGGAGGAACAACCTCACTTGTATGAGGACGCCGCCTTCCCCACCGATCCTGAGACCACTGATGGTACCGCGGAGGATGACCCCACTGATGCCACCACTGATGGTGCCGCCGAGAATGCCACCACTGATGATGGCGGCGCACGCACAGATGGCAGCCAACCGAAGAGGCAACGGAAGGACCGGCGCCCGACCGTGCTCCGCACCCTGAAGGAGGAAGTTACTGAAGTGGACTCCGAAGGGAATCCAACGGCGCCCGAACGAATAGTCAAGGGGTACTCGATTCAGCTCGGGTGCATTATCCGGAGCACCGTCTCGATCAACAGCGAGAACGTGAGGCATCCTGACAACGGGAATTACCGCAACCTCCTCTTCACGAAGCTGCATGAACGATACAAGTTCCTCGCTCAATTTGATAACACAAGCCTCAAAGGGAATAAAGTGAACAATGCTGCCCTCACGAAGATGAGCAAGGCCCTGTCTACTTGGAAAACCAATGTGAAGAGAATGATCGAGAAAGGTGAGAGTTATGAGACGATCAAGGAGAAACATCCTTCGATCACCGAAGATGACTACAACGACTTCAAGATCAATTGCTCGAGCGCCGCACACTCCGAATCAAGTCAGTGGGGGAAAGAAATGCGACAGCTCAACTTAGGGGAACACACACTCGGTCCCGGCGGTTACAGAGTGGCGGAGCCTATATGGGACACGGAGGAGGCGGACCGTGCCGAGCAAGGCCTACCGCCCCTCTTCCATAAATACGGTGACAAGCAGACCAGGAACTTTATCAGGGCCCGGTACAAGAAGGACCCGAAAACAAAGGAGCTGACCACGGATCCGAAGACCATGGCGCTTGAGGCTTTTCTGGTAAGGAATACACCCCCGTGTAATTAGCTCCATATGGTTGCATTCTAATTAATGAAGCCAAATTTCTAAATGATTCACATTCCTTCCGCAGGCGACTGAAAGCAGTAGCGCGGGGTCGACTAAGAGCGGCCCTTGGGACACGACTCTAAATAGGGCGTTGAATGTAATGAAGAACAAGGATAAGCTCGAGAAGCCGATGTCAGCTGGTCGTCTGGCCGGCAAAGGCTTGTCGACAAAATGGTCGTCATACTATAACGCTGGTGGGCGAAAGGAGAAAAAGACCAGCTCGGAAAGCCAGGCGCGCGAGGTTCAAGAACTCAAGGCACAGGTGGCGCGGATTCCGGAGATTGTCCAAGAGCAAGTGCAACAACAGCTCGGAGCGACGATCACCGCCATTGTGCCTAGCTTGATCGAGGGGTTGCAGGCGTGGATTGCTGGCGGCCAACAGAGGCCGCCCCCGATTCCCAGCTTCACGGCCAGCAACTCGCAGAACGCGATGGTGGGGCCATTGGTGTCTCCGGCGGAGGCGGCATTGGTGTCTCCGACGCCGGCACGGGAGCTTAATGCACCCGTGTGTACGCCGGCCGGCACCTCTGCAGCAAGCGGCCCCTCCGTCAACTGCACGCCCGCCGTTGGCAGTGCCTCGACATTAGCCGAGCTCGACGCCATCATCACGGTAACTAATTAAGCCTCTCTCGGCCGAGGACTTCATCTCCTTGCCTTTGACTGGGCATCCCTGACGCCCTACATGTTTTCGCAGGGCACCGCCGACGTTCCGTGCACTCTCCTGCACTTCGTGAACAACGAGTTGGTCGATGTCGCCAAGGGCAAAATCGTTCAACCGGGCCAGCCCTTGTTCCACGGTACCCAGATGCCACCCAACTTGTTTAGGGTTCAACTGGTTCGGGTGCTGCCAGGCTACGACGAGGTGTTACCTCCGATTCGACCCGTCGGGGCCGACGATGATGACGTCATGACCCTCAGCGCCTGCCTGAGCTGGCCCCTGCTTTGGCCGAAGAGCCAGATTCGTTTGGGGGCGGGGGAAACCACACCAAAGACAACACCGTCAGTCGTGCCGGTGCCAAGTCGTGCCCATGGCAAGTCCGCCGCAACGGTGTCGGACATCCCTATGCCACTGGATCCAAACATGCATATGGCATAGGATCAGAACGACGACGACGACGATACATTTGCCAACGTCGATCAGTACTTTGCCGATCATGGGTACGGTGACGACTTCATGGGGCCTCCTTCTCAAGAACCCAACCCAACAAAAGACGTGCGCGATCAAGCCGGTACCGCGGAGAAGCCAAGTTGCAACAGGCGTCGTCTGCCGTTCAGCTCTCAGGAGACGCCTCCAGCTGCCGACTTCACCGAGCCTCAGATAGGCGAGGTGCGAAATATGATCAGCCCCAACACACTAAAGAAGGCGGTCTCTGAGCAGAACTCGGTCCCAATTCAGGAGATCAAGAAGAAGGCACGCAAAAGAAAAACTAACAAGGGTGCGAGCCAGCCAGCACCGAGTACGATCCGTGCTCAGGACGGGCCACCTTCACCTAAGGATGTAATGAGGAGGGTGCATGTGGCGGGTAGGCTGATGCTACCGACAAATATGCTCGATGCTGCAACCGGTGCTATGCGGAGTCTGCAGGACAGTGTTCTTTCTTTGGAGAAGCGGCGTCTCAGAGAGAAGGATGTGGCATACCCGGTTTTCGCGGCCAAGGTGCCAGAGGGCAAGGGCTTTGTGGATAACTCCATCGGGGGTACGATCGTCCTGCGGTTTGATGACATCCACGCTATGTTGAACCTTCTTCCGCTGCACTACACCTTCGTTCGGCTATTTTCGCTGAGTATGGAGATGCGGATCATTCGCGACAAGACCCCGGACATCGTGATAGTCGGCCCCTTCTACATGCGTGCCAAGTTCTTGGGCAGCGCTGGGGACCGGCAAGTCACGAGTTCTTACCTCGAAGGCGTCATTCTGGCAAACCGAGATAAGGATAACTTCCTCGTGCCTTACTTTCCCGAGTAAGTCCTCCGCCTCAACCGCCCCGTAACATATGAATTCTTAGATTTCGATCGTTCTTCTTTTAACATTCCGTATTTTCTGCAGTGACACACAGTGCACGCTCATCCTACTAAGCCCCAAATATTCCATGGCCACGTATTTCGACCCGGACCGTCAGTCGGCTGTAGACTACACAAATGTCAAGAAGGTTCTTGATGATGTTCTCCCCGGCTATGCCAAATCTGGAGGCACCTTCACCAGGACAACTCGTAAGTACGGCAAGCATGTGTTCTCCCACAACACGACGTTCAGCTGCATCAAGCAGCCGCCTGGCGGTCAGAAGGGTGCCTACTACGCCATCCATCACATGCGGGCGATCGTACGGGACCATCATCAACTTCTGCTACCGAGTAAGCTCAAAGATTGGGCCGCGCACGTGTCGGCAATCCAGGACGCGGACATCAGACAAGATTTCTTTCGCATCGAGTCGGAGTTTGCGGAAATCATCCATCAAGATGTCCTTCATACCTCGGGGCAGTTCTACCTCAGAAATCAACCGTCGAACAGTGACATCGACACAATGCTACAAATGCAGGCTGACAACGCCCGTGATTTCATGACTCCCACGATAGACGGCGGCTTCATCCACGCTCCGGTGCATTGAGTCGAGTCGAAAGCAGTGATGCTGTGTCTAGTTCTGAAACATCGATTGGCTCATGTTGTAATTAAACTTTAATGAACTTGTAGTATGTCTCTTTGGTTTCGAGAGTCGTTCAACTTAGATGTAATCGATGCTATTAATGTCTTGCTTTTCTCTTTCGATCGTTCTGTTGCATACTTATATATTGCTTATGAATTGTCTGTGAATTGGTACTAACGTTTCGTTTGGCTAGTGCATATATAGTGATGCCGTCGTATGTCGTGTACAAGGGTAAGGTTCCCGGAGTCTACGACGACTGGGAGGAGTGTCGGAGACAGGTTCACCGATTCAGCGGTAACAGTTACAAAGGGTACACCACTAGGGCCGAGGCCGAATCTAGATACGCCCACTATCTAGCGGGAGAGGGGAGGGAGCGTTGGAGGAACCGGATGAAGACGAGTTTCATCGTGATGATGCTCATCGTGATGACCGCAGCTCTCTTCTATGTGATGGTAGTTTAGATGATCGATATCGACTTGTAATGTGAAGACAAACTCGCTACTCGCGGTCTCGAGACTTGTAATATATTGTTCTATCTTTGTTCGGTCTTTTCAATTCGGAGACTAATATGATGAATTGTATTCGGAGACTAATATGATGAATTGTATTCAGAGACTAATCTTCTATTGTATTCGATGAATGTGTTGTTGATGTGTGCTGTCTATATTCTGTGCAATTATACATTTTGTAATCTGTGCAAAAATACAGAAAAATAATATTAAAAAAATCTAATATTCATACTAATGGCGCATCAGAGCACAGTGCGCCATTAGTATGCCAAAGCATACTAATGGCGCATTATCAGCCAGTGCGCCATTACTATGCGGACATTACTAATGGCGCATCCTGCCTGAGTGCGCCATTAGTATGCCAAAGCACATGGGTACACATGGCCCCTGGGAGGCATACTAATGGCGCACTACTGTGCACACTAATGGCGCATCTGCGGTGCGCCATTAGTATACCAGATACTAATGGCGCACCAGAGGTGCGCCATTAGTATCAAATACTAATGGCGTGCTAGTAATGGCGCACCACTAATGCGCCATTAATGGCAAAATTAGGTGCGCCATTAATAGGCCTTTTCCTAGTAGTGGGTGCTACTATGAGCATTAGTAAGGTACACATCAATAACATGTATATCAAATATACCTTTGTTCACTTTGCCATCCTTCTTATCCACCAAATACTTGGGGCAGTTCCGCTTCCAGTGTGTAGTCCCTTTGCAGTAGAAGCACTCAGTTTCAGGCTTGGCTCCAGACTTGGGTTTCTTCGCGGGAGTAGCAATTGTCTTGCTATTCTTCTTGAAGTTTCCCTTCTTTCCCTTGCCCTTTTTCTTGAAACTAGTGGTTTTGTTAACCATCAACACTTGATGCTCCTTTTTGATTTCTACCTCCGCAGCTTTGAGCATAGCGAAGTGCTCGGGAATTTTCTTCTGCATCCCTTGCATAATATAGTTCATCACGAAGCCTTTATAGCTTGGTGGCAGTGATTGAAGAACTCTATCAATAACACTATCTTCGTCAACTTTGCAACAAAGTTGAGTCATATGATTGTAGTACCCAGACATTCTGAGCAAGTGTTCACTGATAGAGTTGTGCTCCTCCATCTTGCAGCTATAGAACTTATTGGAGACTTCAAATCTCTCAATTCGGGCATTTTTTTGAAATATTAACTTCAACTCTTGGAACATCTCATATGCTCCATGATGTTCAAAACGTCATTGAAGTCCCGATTCTACGCCGTAAAGCATGGCACACTGAACTATCGAGTAGTCATCAGAACGAGCGTTCCAGACGTTCATAACGTCCGGAGTTGCTCCTGCAGCAGTCCTGTCACCTAGAGGTGCTTCCAGGACATAATTCTTCTGTGCACCAATGAGGATAATCCTCAAGTTACTTTGACGCCCCCGATTTGACCGTACACTAATCATGCACGCAAATGTGTACGACCAAGATCAGGGACTCACTGGAAGATATCACAACACAACTCTAGACACAAATTAAAATATTACAAGCTTTATATTACAAGCCAGGGGTCTCGAGGGCTCGAATACATAAGCTCGAAAACACAAGAGTCAGCGGAAGCAATAATATCTGAGTACAGACATTAGTTAAACAAGTTTGCCTTAAGAAGGCTAGCACAAAAGTAACAACAATTGAAAAGGCAAGGCCTCCTACCTGGGACCTCCTAACTACTCCTCGAAACCGAACTCCATGTAGAAACATCCTCGGGATCCTCTGGGTCCTGGAATCCACCAATCTGGTTGCATCATCCGAGAACAAGGGACAAAAGAGGGAAAAGGGGGAGCAAAGCAACCGTGGGTACTCATCCAAAGTACTTGCAAGCAACGATCTATACTACATATGCAATGGTATCTGTGTAAAGGGGTAATATCTGTGGGTTAAACTGCAGAATGCCAGAATAAGAGGGGGATAGCTAATCCAATCGAATACTACGCTTCTGGCCACCTCCATCTTGCAGCAGTAGATGAGAGTAGCTGGAAAGTAACAAGTATCCTCGCTTCCCGCAACCTCCGTCTTGCAGCAGTAGAATAGAATAGATGGCAAGTTCACCAAGTAACCACATATAGCATAATCCTACCCGGCGATCCTCCCCTCATCGCCCAGTGGGAAAGCAATCACCAGGTTGTATCTGGACCTTGTCTGGGTGTATTTTATTAAGTATCCAGTTCTAGTTGTCATGAGGTCGTAGTACAACTCCGGGTCGTCCTTTTACCGAGGGACACGTCTATTCGAATAGATTAACTTCTCTGCAGGGGTGCACCACATAACCCAGCACGCTCGATCCCATTTGGCCGGACACACTTTCCGGCGTCATGCCCGGCCTCGGAAGATCGACACGTCGCAACCCTACCTAAGAACAACAGAGAGGTCAACACACCGGTCTAAGTCCTAAGCGCACAGGGGTCTGGGCCCATCGCCCAATGCACACCTGTGCGTTGCGAGGGCGGCTGGTAGGCAGACCTAGACGCTCCTAATACCAGAGCGGCGTTCCAGTCCAATTTGGCACGCGCCGCTAAGTCACTGACGTCAAGAAGGCTTCGGCTGATACCACGACGTCGAGTGCCCATAACTATTCCCACATAGCTGGTTAGTGCGTATAAGCCTTTGGCCAGACTCAGATCAAATACCAAGATCTCGTTAAGCGCGTTATTATGAAATAACCGCAGACAACGACCAGCGCCAGGCCCACCTGTCTCCTAGGTGGTCGCAACCCGCCCTGTCGCTCCACCACAAAGTAACCATCAAGGGGCTGTCGGGAACCCAGGCCCACCACTACCTGTGTGGAACCACCTGCCCCTTCAGCCCCCATATCTGAATCATCATCATGAGTATGAAAAAATAGCATATACCCATGATCACCTCCCGAAGTGATCACGGCCCAATAGTATAGCATGGCAGACGGACAAGGATGTGGGTCCACTGATGGAATACTAGCATCCTATAATAAGCATTTAGGATTGCAGGTAAAGGCATCAAAAGTTGTAGCAACAATGACAGGCTATAGTAGGATTATCGAAAGCAGTAACATGCTACACTACTGTAATGCAAGCAGTAGAGAGAAGAATAGGCGATATCAGGTAGATCAGGGGGTGGCTTGCCTGGAAGCTCTCTTGAAATGATCTGGTCGTTGACGTATCCGTACACAACAACGTCAGCGACGATGGTCTCGATGTCTATCGAGAGAGGAGGGGGAAGAAACAGTAAATATAAAGTAGACAATTGTAACACAAAGTATGACATGGGGATACGATGTGCCGGGTGTGCCCTAATGCAGTGTTACATGTTACCGACAAAGGAGGATCCCATCCGAGAAAGTTTTCTTGGTTCCGGACATTTGTCAGACAAATGACCGGAGGGGGAAAGTTCCATGTTCAGGTATTTAGAGGCACCGCACGAATATGCGGGTAACGTATCCGGGTTCGTCTCGAAATTCTGAGCAACTTTCATGTACAGAGTATTTCCATCCGACGCACGGTTTATTTTATATTAATTTATAAAGATTTAATCCAATTTAGAATTAACAGTATTTAATTTATATCGGAAATGAATTTATGACATCATCATGCCCGAGCAGGACATCAGCAGTCAACTCTAACCGTTGACTGGTCAAACTGACACGTGGGTCCCGCTGTCATTGACTAAGACTAACTAAACAGTTTAATTAGGTTAATTAGTGATTAGTCTAATTAATTAATATTTAGTTATATATTTAATTTTAATTAATAATATCTTTATTATATAATATATTTTTTAAATTACGTTCTGGGCGCGGGGCCCCTTTGTCACAGGCCCTTGGGGCCTAGCGGGCGCGTGGGCACTGGGCGAGCGGGCGCGGCTTCGCCCGCAGCCCGCCCGGTAGCGAGGCGCGGAAGGGACGGTCGAGCAGAGCGGCTGGCGCAGTCGGCGGACGACGGCAGCGGTAGGGGGAAGGCCCTGGCGGCGCCGCGGGAGGGAAGCGGAGCGGCGGGCGGACGAGGGGCGCAGTAGGTGGCATCGGCAGGTGAGCGCTCACCATGCGGGGCGAGGAGACGCGGTGGGGCTGTGGCGGCCCGCGCCGGCACACAGCGAGCGAGGCGACGGCGAGTTGGCAGAGGCGGCGTGGTCAGGGGAGCGGAGTGGTGCTACGTAGGCGCCTGACCAGAGGCGAGCAAGGCGAGGCGAGACGGGCTCCGCGGCGCGAGTGCGGGCGCGACGGGGCGGCGGCAAGACAGCGGGCGGGTGCGGCCAGCGGTTGGCGCACGAAGCGGTAGCCGGCGATGGGCGTAGGCAGGAAGCGGCGCGGCGAGGCGCGTGTGGGTGCGTTCACGCGGGTACGGGGCACGCAAGGGAGGAACCAGCGGCCGGCGCGCGCGAGACGGGCGCGGGAGCAGAGCTCCGATGCGGCGACGAGCTATGGCTACGGCGGTGGTTAGCTACGGTGCACGGCGCACAACCGAGAGGGGGGAAGGAGGAGCGGGGCTCACTGATGGTGCAGAGAAGGCCCTGGGATGGCTCATGGTGGCCGGAGGAGCTCGAAGCGGCGGGGATCGAGCGACGACAGTGGCGGATGCCGACGAAGGGGAACGACGGGTGTGGCGTCATCTTGGCGTTCCGGCTCGAGGCAGTCCACGTCGAGGTCGAGGACGATGGCCTACGTCTTCTGGACAAGGTGGAGTGGTGAGGGGATCACGGTGGCTACGCCGGCAGCAAATCCATGGCGACGGCTACGCCCGGATTCGTGTGGGAGAGAAGAGAAGCGACGGGGGGAGGGAATGAATGGCGCTAGGGTTCGCCGGGGGGCTCGGGGTGCCTTGTAGATATCGGGGATGCGGCGGATTGCCGGCACATGGCCGATCCGTGGCGTGCATGGGCGCACGTCGGCCACCCACCCTCTTATGAACAGAGGTTGAAGGAAAAGGGGGAAGTTGGGTTGGGCCGATTGGGTGGCCGAGGCCCAGGTGGGGGTTGGGACCTTTTGTGTTCTTTTGTTTGTTTTGGCTTTTCTCTTTTTCTTATTTTTTCTTATTTTTTGTTTCTTTTAGTTGCTGCTTATTCTAGCGTTAACAATATACTAAAGTGGCACATAATTGATGTTACCAATTATGTCACTGCCACATTAACTTTTTACCCAAACTAAAATAGTTTCGTAATTATTTAATATTTAAAAGCATTTTAATAATAGTTTTCTCTACTGTCTTATTCGCCTAATAGTATTTAAATATTTTATAAAGGCGTAGTTTATCCACCATAATTACCTATGCATTATTTGGTTCAGTTTGAACATTTTCGTTTTAATGTATGAAACTTTTGTTCATTAACTTGATTTCGAATTTGAATTTGAATCGTTTTTGAACTAACGAGAGATTAACAACAGTAATCGTGGTGACGTCGCATCATTAGCAGGGAATTACTGTAGCTTAATTATCCGGGCGTCACAATTCTCCTCAACTACAAGAAATCTCGTCCCGAGATTTAAGAGGTGGAGTAAGGGGGAATGGTCTGGTTACGAAAATCTAACCAATCTTCTTGGTCTTGGTTGCTCTTCTCGAAGAGGTTGGTCCATTACATTGATGTCTTCATTCCTTTGTTTCCGGCAGTTTTGATCAAGTCACCATCCTTTCTTCAGGATCTTCATCGTCCTACGAACGCGACAAGGAGGAAAACTTTGGAGGAACGTATCTCCACGAAGTCTGTGCATCTGACGGTGAATTCAGAAAGTGATACACGAAGTACCCTACGAGTAGTATTTCAGTAAATGCATTGAGAACAATAAGCGATGGTACCAAAGTTTCAAACGGGTAGGCAGTCATTCCATGCCTAACCAGAAGCTTGAACGGGGTCTTGATCAACGAGAATAATAAGGTGTTTGATACCAGGATGAAACATGTTAGAATTTAGCTCGTGAATTACACACGAAGCCAAGTGCAAAGAATACATTAGAATCAGGCTTGTACAGGAGAGCCAGGTTTCGCAAAGGGTCATTCTTTTCTCCAGTATACTCACACCTTAAACCGGACCTGCGGCTTAGAGGAATAATTCGCCAAGCGAGCCAGCATCGGGCTAAGTCAATTAAAATTAATCCGTTTCCCAGTAGGGCCTTCACCTTTGAAAGAGTGGGGGCAATTGACTTGCGTTCTGCAGCAGTGAGCTTATCAACAAGAGGGTGATTGGTGTCTAAACGTTGAACACGGAGATCCGGCAATGGATGCTCGTTAGCCAAAGAAGTATCTTTACAATAAAACCAAGTTTTATTCCAATCTTTCGGATGACTCGGCAGACATGCATAAGGAAAAATAGAGTCTCTCCTTCTTTGGATGGAGACAGCCCCAAGCTCCAAGTTAGGGCCATTGGTAAATTCATTTTGGCACTTTAAATAAAAGAATTCCCCAAAAAGCAAGATGTTGGGCTCTTCTTGAAGATATACTTCACAAAAAACCTGAAAGTTGCAGATATTTGACACAGAATTGGGTCCGATGCCTTGAGGATGGAGCTGGAAAAAATGCAGAACATCCCTGAAGAATTTAGAGCCGGGCTGTGAGAAACCCCGGTTCATATGGTCAGTGAAAACAATAACTTCATCATCTGTGGGTGCAGGTCTCTCTTCGCCCGGGTTAGGAGCACGATAAGGCATAACTGGAGCATTTGGCAGATATCTGACTTTGCCAAAGTCGGCCAGTGTGGCTTCAATAACAATTGAAGGGACCCAGTTGCACGTGGTGATTGTCTTTGGTGGCATTGTGAACAAGCAGACCTAAAGAAGGAATTATTATCGCCGGTTCAGAATCAGTTCGTTAAAGCCAAAAACAAATGTTATACTGCAAGTTCAGCATGGCGGCTTAAATGGGGCCTAATAGCACAAGAATAATTATAAGTCGGAAAATTAAGCCGCCATGACAGATGCGAGTATTCAGAAAAGAAAATTTTAGTAAGTCCGAGAAAAACAGTTTTTGCAGGTTGCGGCGGTAATTTGGGATCTACAGCTGTTCGAAAATCAAGATTAAAATGATGAACATGCAAACCTAAAGTTCAAGGTCATACATTTTCTAAGGATGAATCTACTCTACCAGAGATAAGATATCATGATGTTTTATAAGGAGATATGAACAACATCAGAGCATAAAGAAATACCAAGGTCAGAAGAGAAGCTATAATGGCGGAAGAAAGAGGAACGACAATGAACTTCACAGGAACCCTAATAGATCTTAGATGTAAGAACGAGAAGAACATACCTGGTCAGATGAGCGGCGGCGCTGCACGGAAGAAGCCCGACGGCGTCAGGCGGATGCTGCAGAAGCTGATGAAGGCTAAGCAGAGGTCGGCGGCGCCGGTGAAGCTGAGAGACAGAGAGTCGCGAGGAAGAAGACGAGACAGAAGAAGCGAGGGGAGAATGGAAAAGGATCCTGGTCATATTTATAAGCAGATGGATGAGGGTCACACGCGAAAATCGACGAGGCAAGTAAACAGGAAAGTGATGATATAGGCGCCTCGATTATCGGGATCCTATTAATGCGGAAAGATTTGTTAGAATCTAGACAGATCAAAGGCCAGCAACAGGTGACGTCATGGTGGGTTACCGGTATTTCGAAAACTGATGTCATGGCTGATCACTATCATTTCAAAAGCATATGTCATGGCGGATTACAATCTCTCGCAAGAAGATGAAGAAAGATTGACATGAACGAGTTCAAATCAACCTGGGGCCTAATGTTGCGGATATAAGTATTTCATATGAACCGCCCAGGAGGGGCCAGGTTACCCAACAACGGATCATGGGCCCAGCCCAGAAGCACGTTAAAGATGGTGGATTAGTTAAGGGCCCAAGGCCTGCGGCGACTTAAAGCCTGTAAGTATCAACCGCCATATATGTGACTTGTGTTGTAAGGCATGTAATAAGATTCACTGGGCCGGACACGATTGTATGAGCTGGCCGGGACTCCGTAGGCTGCAGGCATCAACCCGTGTATATAAGGGGACGACCCGGCAGCGGCTTAGGGCAAGAAACAACAGATCGAGGGCTAGGCAAGCGCATCCACACCCTAGCAATCGACACCCCAACAATTCCACCTCAAACTGGATTAGGTTTTACCCTCACCGCAAGGGGCCGAATCAGTATAAACTCCTTCTGTCCTTTGTCTTGTTCTTAACCCCTTTCAGCTAACCATGTCGCTATGGCTCCACAATCAAGTCCTTACCTTAGGACATCTGCTGTGACACTTCCACGATACCCGCCGCGAGCCTCAACACTCATCAGTCCACATACATCAGTATGTATGATTTCCAACAAATCTGTTTCTCGCTCCATTGTGCCAGAGAACGGAGTTTTAGTCATCTTGCCCATGAGGCATGGTTCGCAAGCACCAAGTGATTCCAAAAGTCCACCGACATGGAGTTTCTTCATGCGCTTTACACCAATATGACCTGAATGGCGGTGCCACAAATAAGTTGCACTATCATTATCAACCTTGCATCTTTTGGCTTCAATATTAGGAATATGTGTATCACTATGATCGAGATCCAACAAGAATAGACCACTCTTTAAGGGTGCATGACCATAAAAGATGTTACTCATAAAAATAGAACAACCATTATTCTCTGATTTAAATGAATAACCGTCTCGCTACAAACAAGATCCAGATATAATGGTCATGCTCAGCGCTGGCACCAAATAACAATTATTTAGGTCTAAAACTAATCCCGAAGGTAGATGTAGAGGTAGCGTGCCGACGACGATCACATCGACTTTGGAACCATTTCCCACGCGCATCGTCAACTCGTCCTTAGCTAATCTTCGTTTATTCTATAGCCCCTATTTCGAGTTACAAATATTAGCAACCGAACCAGTATCAAATACACAGGTGCTACTATGAGCATTAGTAAGGTACACATCAATAACATGTATATCAAATATACCTTTGTTCACTTTGCCATCCTTCTTATCCGCCAAATACTTGGGGCAGTTCCGCTTCCAGTGTGTAGTCCCTTTGCAGTAGAAGCACTCAGTTTCAGGCTTGGCTCCAGACTTGGGTTTCTTCGCGGGAGTAGCAATTGTCTTGCTATTCTTCTTGAAGTTTCCCTTCTTTCCCTTGACCTTTTTCTTGAAACTAGTGGTTTTGTTAACCATCAACACTTGATGCTCCTTTTTGATTTCTACCTCCGCAGCTTTGAGCATAGCGAAGTGCTCGGGAATTGTCTTCTGCATCCCTTGCATATTATAGTTCATCACGAAGCCTTTATAGCTTGGTGGCAGTGATTGAAGAACTCTGTCAATAACACTATCTTCGTCAACTTTGCAACCAAGTTGAGTCATATGATTGTAGTACCCAGACATTCTGAGTAAGTGTTCACTGATAGAACTGTTCTCCTCCATCTTGCAGCTATAGAACTTATTGGAGACTTCATATCTCTCAATTCGGGCATTTTCTTGAAATATTAACTTCAACTCTTGGAACATCTCACATTCAAAACGTCGTTGAAGTCCCGATTCTAAGCCGTAAAGCATGGCACACTGAACTATCGAGTAGTCATCAGAACGAGCTTTCCAGACGTTCATAATGTCCGGAGTTGCTCCTGCAGCAGGCCTATCACCTAGCGATGCTTCCAGGACATAATTCTTCTATGCATCAATGAGGATAATTCTCAAGTTACGGACCCAGTCCGTGTAGTTGCTACCATCATCTTTCAACTTAGCTTTCTCTAGGTATGCATTAAAATTCAAGGGAACGGTAGCATGGGTCATTGATCTACAACAACATAGATATGCAAAAACTATCAGGACTAAATTCATGATAAATTAAAGTTCAATTAATCATATTACTAAAGAAATCCCACTTAGATAGACATCCCTCTAGTCATCTAAATGATCACGTGATCCAAATCAACTAAACCATGTCCGATCATCACGTGAGATGGAGTAGTTTTCAATGGTGAACATCTTATGTTGATCATATCTACTATATGATTCACGCTCGACCTTTCGGTCTCCAGTGTTCCGAGGCCATGTATGTACATGCTAGGCTCGTCAAGTTTAACCCGGGTATTCTGCATGTGCAAAACTGTCTTACACCCGTTGTATTTGAACGTAGAGCTTATCACACCCGATCATCACGTGGTGTCTCGGCACGATGAACTTTCGCAATAGTGCATACTCAGGGAGAACACTTGTACCTTGAAATTTTGTAAGGGATCATCTTATAATGCTACCGTCATACTAAGCAAAATAACAAGCATAATAAGATAAACATCACATGCAATCAAAATATGTGACATGATATGGCCATCATCATCTTGTGCTTTTGATCTCCATCTCCAAAGCATCGTCATGATCTCCATCCTCACCGGCTAGACACCATGATCTTCATCGTAGCGTCGTGGTCGTCTCGCCAACTATTGCTACTACTACTATTGCTAACTCATAGTGATAAAGTAAAGCAATTACATGGCCTTCGCAATTCATACAATAAAGAGACAACCATAAGGCTCCTGCTGGTTGCCGATAATTTACAAACCATGATCATCTCATACAATAACGTATAACTCATCACGTCTTGACCACATCACATCACAACATGCCTTGCAAAAACAATTTAGACATCCTTTACTTTGTTGTTGCAAGTTTTACGTGGCTGCTATGGGCTTAGCAAGAACCGTTCTTACCACTACTAGAAAAACGGCTATAGGTAATATCACTGTTAGTGGCGCACCAGAGATGTGGTGCGCCACTACTATATAGCAGTGGCGCACCACAAACAGGTGCTCCACTAATAGTGACATTACTAGTGGCGCACCAGGTGTGGGGTGCGCCACTACTATTTTTTTGAACAGTAACCAGCCATGCCCAGGCTTACCAGTGGCGCACCAGGACAAGGTGCGCCACTACTATTTTTGATAGTAGTGGCGCACCTTGCCCTGGTGCGCCACTACTATTTTTTTGAACAGTAGCCAGCCATGCCCAGGATTACCAGTGGCGCACCAGGCCAAGGTGCGCCACTATTATTTTTGATAGTAGTGGCGCACCTTGCCCTGGTGCGCCACTGGTAAGGCTGGGCATGGTGGTCCAAAAAAAAAAACATAGCAGTGGCCCACCCACGGCTCGTCTCCCACCCACCCCAATCCCATCCCTCCCCTCGTCTCCCGCATCGCCGCCGCCGCCAACCACCCACCACCTCACCCTTCCCAAGCCTCGCCGCCGGCGGCCTCTCCACCTCCTCTCCGCTCCCTCCCTCCCTCCACGCGCTCGGCCGCCCCCATGGACCACCTCGTCGGGAGGCTCGCCGCGGCCTCGGTCTCCTCCGCCGACGACCCCGCCCCCGCCCCCGCCTCCGTGCGGCGGACGATTTGCGCCAGCGGTGACTGGGCCGAAAAATGAAGGAAGCAGGCATGGAGTTCCTCCTCGATGCCTTTGACAGGTTAGTCGCCGCAGATCTACGAAGCTGTTGAGCATTTTTTTTTGTCTCTATGAACATTGACTTGCCAAGGTCGGCGCCGCCGCCAAATCTTTATCAGATTTCCGCTTCGAGAGGAGTTTGTAGACAGCCATGAGCACCCAGATCCGGTCACCCTGGCGTTGCTGGCGAACACCGGATCAGCCGTTGCCGACCCCGCCGACTCAAATTCTGGCTCTGGGTGTGGTCAACATCTCGGTGATGAGGGCAACGACAGTACAATAGCTGGGGTGCGACGACAGCCGGACTCCTCCCCGGCGAGGTCTGCCAGTCAACTGACAGGGTTAACCTGCAAGCACCTGGATGGACGAAAAGGTACAAAATTCAGATTTGTGTCGCTCGCAGGTTTTCAGTTTTTCTGTATGAAGTGGCTGTACATTACTGTGCAATTCAATAAAATTCAGCTACATTTTAGCTCATCTGGGGTAGTAGCTGATGGGAGCACACAGTTTTAAAAAATGTATATAAGACCAGACAAGAATGTCATCCCACACATTCATTGTATTGGTAATTTTCTGAGCATATTTGTCATCCCACACATTCAGGTAATAGACGAGCTCATGGTGATCCTCAAACAGCACTATGCTCGGGCGATTATGCACCTGTCGCAAGCCAACAATGCGATGCAGTCTGCTTTGTCGCAAGCAAAAAACACTTTGCAACTCGACATGTTCAAATTCTCAGATCAGGTGCTCACTTCAATAATCCTGCTTTTCCAAAAAAAAAGGTGCTCACTTCAATTAGCAAACGATGTGTGTGCTGCCATGCACGTGGATTTACGGACTGCCCATCTTCAGGTTGACAAGTGTTTTGTCATTTCTATCTTGTCAGTGAGCTATTCTCCCCAACCTGATGCATTTTATCATTTCCTATTTCTCAATGCACAACTGCTGGTAGTGGGAAGACTGCGTTTCAACACACCCGTTGGAGAGAGAATCCGGGGCCAGTGATTAGACATGTCTGATTGTGAAAGTTTGTTCACGTAGTTCGACCCAAGTTCTTTCACCAACAGCAACATTAACTAAGTCCTATGTGCAACCATTGCTTTCAGCGACATCACCTGCTGCTTGGTCTGGATCATCACGGAGATGTATGTCAAATAACGACGACAGCACATCTGGCTGATATTGATGCTTGCTAAGTTGGTATGCTTGCTAAGTTGGTATGCTCGTATATTCAGTTAACTGTTCAAATCATCTGCATGCATAAACGAGGAAGTCAAATATGTCCGTCATAAAGTGTGAACCAGGATTTTGTATTTTGTGGCATGCTATGTATACATAAGTTGTCTTTTTGTGCTGACCTGGGTTTGCTTTCAGAGTCTTTAAACATCTGATAAAATTGCATGCAAGAGGCTTGTGAGCGGTGGGAGCATCTGTGAAAAATATGTTTCTAGCTAAATTACAAGCATACCACCATGGCAAATGTGATTGCATCTGATATACCACTAGCATTCCCGTTTCTTAATTCTGTTTTGCTGGGAAGTATTCATGAAAAAGTGTCGATGATGATGCAGGATGAGCTTTGCAAGCCAGATAACGAAGTGGATAGGGATTACATCGAGATGATGTACTCTACACTAATTGGTTACAGAATTGACTGGTTGAAGAAAGTACGTACTAATGGGTTACAGAATTGACTGGTTGAAGAAAGTAAGCATAGTGGGTTGTCATTAGATTTGCATCATATGATGTCTGTCACCTGTGATGGCTAGTAACCTGTACTTGGTGTTGATTGCAGTTCATCCTCCCCAGTGTTGTTCATGTACTGCTGGTCGTTGTTCATTCTAGATGTCGAGAAGAATGAATTTATGGTGCTTGATCCAACTGAGACGGATCCAGCAAATGAGCTGAAGATCAAGCATGAGGCTTTGGCAAAGAGATTCCTGTACAGATTTTGCAACCACTTCAACGTCATGTTTGGTGCTGGATTGGTCGAGACTACTGGATGGACCTTTATTTACCCATCAGTTGCGCAACAAGAACTGTGTAAGGTGAGTTTGTCCAGAAATAATTTATAAATAAAATTATTTTATGTGCCTTTCATATGGCGAGACAACTAATGGGAATAACGTTGCCACCAATGAGGAGAGCGGGGTGTACATCGTCCACTACATAACGGAGTTCATAGGGCTTTAGCTTCGTTCATTGCTAAGCCCGGTAAAAAGAAAATTTTGTTTTGAGTGATGAGCTGACAGAACACCAAAAATGAACAATGTTGTCAGTACACTAAGCCGTGCTTCTTGATGTTTGTTTTGTTTGACACGGGAGAAACTAGATCACCTTCGGAAGAAGATTGCATGCGATGTTGTGACCATTATGGGCAACAAGGGTGATCTCCTAGTTTTCCAGTGTGAGGAGATCATTGACTGATGGGGAATGAATCGTGGTTCAGATTACATGCGGGCTGGTAACATCTTATGTCCATGCGAGTGTGGTCTGTTAAGTGCACCCCTTAGTGTTGGGGGGCTTTTGAAGGAACCAAAATCCGAATCAGCATGTGATGGAAACCTATGGACCTTATTAGAATTTGTACTTAAAGACCTGAGTAGAGTCAGGAGACCTACGTGTGTGCAGTATCGTGAATTGCCGAAGCATAGGCTTGCTTCACGTATCAGAACCCATGGGAAGTAGTTGAAAATGTCATGATAACTTATTTTAATTCGTGCTTTGATGATCAACCAAATGTCTTGCCTGTGATCTGTTTTTGCAACGCCGAAATGCCTGCTGTTTTGAATTTGAAACTTTTGCCCATGCATGATGCATCCCCCCTAGCATACATGGCTCCCCTACCATACATGGCTGGATGATTTTAAAACTGTTGTGGCTGGTACATATGTCTTAGATTTTCGGTGCACATGGATAAGTTTGCACAAGTTTTTTAATTTGAAAAATGTTGGTTTGAATTGAAAAGAAAAGGATCTTCCTATCGTGGCAATGACAGTCATACTTTTGCTAGAATTTTGAGGAAGCCGTGTGTTCAGAACCGTAATGTATGAAGTGTGTTGCTTAATCTTGAATGGATCTGCATAACCAACATAGTTAGCTGATGTGCATGGAGCTGTGGACACATAACCAACACATTTAGCTGATTTTTTTTGTCTGGACAGAATAAGAACTCTCCACCAGGTTGGGTAGTAGTTGTCTTCAAATAAATTCTATAGTTTAAAATTTGAACAGCAACCAGAGTAAATGCCGTTTTCACAGCAAATGTGGCCTGGGGACGGCTCAGCCTGGCACGGAAAAGGGACTGAGCCGTGGGCGGATTTTGTCTTCCGCTTGTACCTTAACAGCTGCCGTTGCATTTAATGCATCCAGGAGCTGGATTTATTTGGTTACCATACAACTGCTATACATAGAGGAATACACTGCCCAGCACATATCCCCAGGCTAGCGGACGAGGGGGATTTCGAGAGCATCTGAGCCCGAGCTCAGAAACGAATATCCCCTCAGATGCTCTACTTTATGGTAGCAAGTTTCAGGTGAGCATAGGTGAGAACAATACTGTAATATGCTTGAGACTTGATCCGGACCATATTAACTATTGCCGGTGATGCTATTATCTACTCTGAATGGCTGATGAATCTATACCTTCCATACCTTTTAATTTAAATTAGATGAACCTTTTCTTTTAATTTAAATTAGATGAACCTTTTTCTTTTAATTTAAATTAACTGAAACTGTTCTTTTAATTTAAATTAACTAAAACTATTCTTTTCATTTAAATTAAAAGAACCTTTTCTTTTAATTTAAATTAACTGAAACTGTTCTTTTAATTTAAATTAAAAGAACCTTTTCTCTTAATTTAAATTAGATGAAACTGTTCTTTTACTACTGCTATCCTAATGAGCTTTTTTATATTTTTTGGATAAAACTAGATTGGTATAGCATCTTATGCATTGGAAGAAGAAACAATGTGTATGTTATGCTGCTTAATATTGGCAACCTATAATTTGTATGTATTTTAATGTACTAGCCTTCTGTTAAAGCATAGCCACTTCCAACTTTCATCGGTTATAAATAGTTTGTTTGTCTTTTTGTTTATTTTGTTACACTTTGCAGGGATAAAGTGAAGAAAAAGAAGAAAATATTACTAGAAGATTAGTTTTAGGATTTTCTTTTATTTCCTTGCAATTTTCCTTTTATTGGATACTTGTAAAGACATTGTAATATTCTTACTATAATAAAAATTATGATTCTATTTCATTTTTTGTTTTTAAATTATTTTTCCTTATAGGTTGTTTTCTGTAAATTTGGATTTTTTTTTGTTTTCCAAATACATTACTAGTGGCGCATTTCAGACCTTATTAGTGGCGCACCTTCCTTTATGACTAGTGGCGCACCTATAAGGCTATTAGTGGCGCACCTAGAGGGAATACCAGTGGAGCACCTAAGGGTTAGTAGTGGCGCACCAGAGGTGCGCCATTACTATCTGGATTACTAATGGCGCACCAGAGGTGCGCCATTACTATCTGGATTACTAATGGCGCACCAGAGGTGCGCCATTACTATCTGTTACTAGTGGCGTGTTAATAGTGGCGCACCTATAGTGCGCCATTACTAACGAAAACAGGTGCGCCACTAATAGGGCTTTTTCTAGTAGTGTACCTACGCATACAAAAACCACAACGATTTTTCGTCAAGTGTGCTGTTTTAACCTTCACAAGGACCGGGCGTAGCCACACTCGATTCAACTAAAGTGAGAGAGACAGACACCCCTAGGTCACCTTTAAGCAACGAGTGCTCATAACGGTGAAACCAGTCTCGCGTAAGTGTACGTGTAATGTCGGTCCGGGCCGCTTCATCTCACAATACTGCCGAATCAAAATATAACATGCTGGTAAGCAGTATGACTATTATCGCCCACAACTCATTGTGTTCTACTTGTGCATATCATCTACGCATAGACCTGGCTCAAGATACCATTGATGGGGAACGTAGTATTTCAAAAAAAAACCTATGATCACGCACGATCTATCTAGGAGAAGCATAGCAACGAGCGGGGAGAGTGTGTCTACGTACCCTCATAGACCAAAAGCGGAATCCTTGCTACTTCTCGAGCTTGCGTTGCATTCCCTCGAAGAGGAAAGGGTGATGCAGTACAGTAGCATAAGTATTTCCCTCAGTTTTTGAGAACCAAGGTATCAATCCAGTAGGAGACCACGCGCGAGTCGCTCGCACCTGCACAAACAAATAAGAACTTCGCAGCCAACGCGATAAGGGGTTGTCAATCCCTTTACGGTCACTTACGAAAGTGAGATCTCATAGATATGATAGTTTGATATTTTTGGTATTTTTGGATATAAGAACATAAAGTAAAAACGGAAAAGTAAAGTAGATTTTAGATTGATATGTTGAGAATAGACCCGGGGGCCATAGGTTTCACTAGTGGCTTCTCTCATGATAGCAGAAATCTACGGTGGGTGAACGAATTACTGTCGAGCAATTGATAGAAAAGCGAATAATTATGAGACTATCTAGGATGATCATTATATATAGGCATCACGTCCGAGACAAGTAGACCGAAACGATTCTGTATCTACTACTATTACTCCACGCATCGACCGCTATCCAGCATGCATCTAGAGTATTAAGTTCATAAGAACAGAGTAACGCCTTAAGAAAGATGACATGATGTAGAGGGATAAACTCAAATAACATGATATAAACCCCATCTTTTTATCCTCGATGGCAACAATACAATATGTGCCTTCCTGCCCCTACTGTCTTGGAAAGGACACCGCAAGATTGAACCCAAAGCCAAGCACTTCTCCCATTGCAAGAACTATAGATCTAATAGGCCAAACCAAACCTATAATTCGAAGAGACTTGCAAAGATATTATAATCATACATAAAAGATTTCAGAAAAGAACCAAATATTTCTCATAGATAATCTTGATCATAAACCCACAATTCATCGGATCTCGACAAACACACCGCAAAAAGAGATTACATCGAATAGATCTCCTCAAAGACCGAGGAGAACTTGGTATTGAGATCCAAATAGAGAGAAGAAGCCACCTAGATACTAACTATGGACCCGAGGGTCTGTGGTAAACTACTCACAACTCATGGTGAGGCGATGATGATGATGTAGAAGCACTCCGTGGTAGATCCCCCCTCCGGCGGAGCTCCAGAACAGGCCCCAAGATGGGATCTCACAGGAACAGAAGGTTGCGGCGGTGAAACTAGGGTTTTCTCTATTCGTTTGATGTTTTCGGGGTACGTAGGTATATATAGGAGGAAGGAGGGCATCGGGGGCCAAACGTGGGGCCCACGAGGCAGGGGCGCGCCCTATAGGGGGGGCGCCCCACCCTCGTGGATGCCATGTCAGCCCTATTCCGTGGTTCTCAAGTCTCCCGTGCATATTTTGCTCCGAAAATATCTCTCCTGAAGTTTCATTCCATTTGGACCCCGTTTGATATTCCTTTTCTGTAAAACCCTGAAATAGGCAAAATAACAGCAATCTGTACTGGGCCTTTGGGTTAATAGGTTAGTCCCAAAAATAATACAAAAGTGTATAACAAAGCCCATTAAACATCCAAAACATCATAAATAATAGATGTGAACAATCAAAAATTATAGATACGTTGGAGACGTATCAAGCATCCCCAAGCTTAATTCCTGGTCGTCCTCGAGTAGGTAAATGATAAAAACAGAATTTTCGATGTGGAATGCCAACCAACATAATTTTCACTGTAGTTCTCTTTATTGTGGCATGAATGTTCAGATTTGAAAGATTCAAGACAAAAGTCTATATTGACAGAAGAAATAATAATACTTCAAGCATACTAACAAAGCAATCATGTCTTCTCAAAATACTATGGCTATTGAAAGTTATCCCTACAAAATCATATAGTCTGGCTATGCTCCCTCTTCATAACACAAAATATTCATATCATGCACAACCCCGGCTTCAGCCAAGCACTTGTTTTCATACTCTATTATTTCAAACCTTTCAACTTTCACGCAATACATGAGCGTGAGCCATGGATATAGCACTATGGGTGGAATAGAGTGGTGGTTGTGGAGAAGACAAAAAGGAGGGAGATAGTCTCACATCGACTAGGCGTATCAATGGGCTATGGAGATTCCCATCAATGGATATCAATGTGAGTGGGTAGGGATTGCCATGCAACGGATGCACTAGAGCTAAATATGTATGTAAGCTCAACAAAAGAAACTAAGTGGGTGTGCATCCAACTTGCTTGCTCATGAAGACCTAGGGCATTTGAGGAATCCCATCGTTGGAATATATATACAAGCCAAGATCTATAATGAAAATTCCCACTAGTATATGAAAGTGACTAAACATGAGACTCTCTATCATGAAGAACATGGTGCTACTTTGAAGCACAAGTGTGGAAAAAGATGGTAGTAATTGTTCCTTTTTCTTTTATTTTCTTTTTTATGGAGGGGCCTTTTCTTTTGTTTGGCCTTTCCTCACATGGGACAATGCTCTAATAATGATGATCATCACACTTCTATTGATTTACAACTCGATACTAGAACAAAGTATGACTCTATATGAATGCCTCCGGCGGTGTACCAGGATGTGCAATGAATCAAGAGTGACATGTATGAAAAATTATGCATGGTGGCTTTGCCACGAATACGATGTCAATTACATGATCATGCATGGAAATATGACAATATGAAACGTGTCATATGAACGGAACGGTGGAAAGTTGCATGGAAATATATCTCGGAATGGCTATGGAAATGCCATGATAGGTAGATATGGTGGCTGTTTTGAGAAAAATATATGGTGGCTGTTTCGAGGAAAGTATATAGTGGGTGTATGGCACCGACGAAAGTTGCGTGGTACAAGAGAGGCTAGCAATGGTGGAAGGGTGAGAGTGCGTATAATCCATGGACTCAACATTAGTCATAAGAACTCATATACTTATTGCAAAAGTTTACGAGTCAACAAAACAAAGCAATCAACGCATGCTCCTAGGGGGGGGGGAGGTTGGTAGGAGTTAACCATCGCGCGCCCTGACCTCCACACAAAGGATGACACTCTACAAATACCTCATGCTCTAACTTCGTCACATAGCGGTTCACCATACGTGCATGCTACGGGAATCACTAACTTTAACACAAGTATTTCTCAATTTCATAATAACTCCACTAGCATGACTCTAATATCACTATCCTAATATCTCAAAACAATTATCAAACATCCAACTTATCATCCTATTCAATGCACTTAGTATGAAAGTTTTTTACTACATTCATCTTGGATGCCTATCATGTGAAGGCTAGTTTTATAGCCAAAGTACATTACCATGCTTTTCGAATAGACTCTCAAAAGGATATAAGTGAAGCATGAGAGATCAACAATTTCTACAAAATAAAATTACCACCGTGCTCTAAAAGATAGTCCCTCCGTCCCATAATGTAAGACGTTTTTTGACACTACACTTGAGTAAAAAACGTCTTACATTATGGGACGGAGGGAGTATAAGTGAAGCACTAGAGCAAACTATTTAACTCAAAAGATATAAGTGAAGCACATAAAAGTGTTCTAACAATTCCAAGGCCATATTTATCTCTCTCAAAAAGGTGTGTCCAGCAAGGATAATTGTGGCAAACTAACAAGCAAAGACTCAAATAATACATGACGCTCCAAGTAAAACACATATCATGTGGTGAATAAAAATATAGTCCCGAGTATAGTTACTGATAGATGAAGACGAAAGAGAGGATGCCTTCCCGGGGCATCCCCAAGCTTAGGCTTTTGGTGGTCCTTGAATTTTTCCTTGGGGTGCCTTGGGAATCCCCAAGCTTAGGCCCTTGCCGCTCTTTGTTCCGTAGTCCATCAAAGCAATACTCAAAACTTGAAAACTTCACAACACAAAACTTAGACAAAAATCTCGTGAGCTCCGTTAGTATAAGAAAACAAACCACCACACAAAACTCATTATTTGTTTATATTGGTGTTAAACCTACTGTATTACAACTTCTCTATGATTCATACTCCAATACCACTCATAGATTCATCAAAATAGGCAAACAACACACAAAAACAGAATCTGTCAAAAACAGAACAGTATGTAGTAATCTGTTACTTTCGCATACTTCTGTAACTCCAAAAAAATTGAAATAAATTGGTAAACGTGAGGAATTTGTCTATTAATCATCTGCAAAAAGAATCAACTAAATAGCACACTCCAGTAAAATCTGGTGACTATTCTAGCGAGCACTAATGATTCTTTTTTTCACAGCAAGATCATATAAACTTCACACAAGTCTTGCCAAAGGTTCTACTTGGCACAAATACTAATTAAAACACAAAACCACATCTAAACAGAAGCTAGATGCAGTATTTATTCCTAAACAGAAGCAAAAACAAAAAATATAAAATTGGTTTTCCTCCCAACAAATGCTATCGTTTAACGCTCCTAGCTAGGCACGTTACATGGATAGATCTAGGTATTGCCATCTTTGATTTTTATTTTTTTGGCGGAGTCATGTTCGAATCCGGGAGGTTCTTTACGTTTCCCTTCATATTAGGAAATCTTTAGATCTAACGAGTCCAACCGCTTATTGCAAAGGGTAATCAACATATTCGTGCGGTGGAGATTTTTTCACTAACACTCTTAAGAGGTTCAAGAGACTTCTGTAATATTTTTGTTACTTCACAAATTTTCTCAAAAACTTGTGTCCCATCCTGGGTTGGATGTGACCCTTTTTGTGGAAGTAGTGTTCCCACTATTCCCTCTATAATTTCATGTGCAATACTAGGATCAACTTCGATAAAATTCCCTTTGGCAACGCAATCCAAGAGTTGTCTATGGGACATATTTAATCCAACATAAAAATTGCAAAGCACGATTCTAAAATTCACTCTAAGGTGCAATTACGATAAGATTCCATCATCCTAAACCAATCATTTTTAAGTTTTCTCCTTGCTTTTGCTTGAAGTGAAGAACTTCAAACTCGGGAGACAACGGAGCGGATAAGGGGCTAGCCATGAAGGCAAGGCAAAGCGAACGGTAAACACACGACAAAAAGAAGGGCAAATAAAACGGCAAGGGTGAAGTGGGGGAGAGGAAAACGGGAGGCAAATAAATGTAATGTGAAGGATGAGGGTTTGTGATAGGTACTTGGTATATGACTTTTGCGTAAGCCTCCCCGGCAACGGCGCCAGAAATTCTTCTTGCTACTTATCGAGCTTGTGTTGTATTCCCTCGAAGAGGAAAGTGTGATGTAGCAGAGTAGCAGAAGTATTTCCCTCAGTTTTTGAGAACCAAGGTATCAATCCAGTAGGAGACCACACGCGAGTCCCTCGCGCCTGCATAAACAAATAAGAACTTCATAGCCAACACGATAAGGGGTTTTCAATTCCTTTACGGTCACTTACGAAAGTGAGATATGATAGATATGATAGTTTGATATTTTTGGTATTTTTGGATATAAGAACAGAAAATAAAAAACGGAAAAGTAAAGTAGATTGTAGATTGATATGTTGAGAATAGACCCGGGGGCCATAGGTTTCACTAGTGGCTTCTCTCATGATAGCAGAATTCTACGGTGGGTGAACGAATTACTGTCGAGCAATTGATAGAAAAGCGAATAATTATGAGACTATCTAGGCATGATCATTATATATAGGCATCATGTCCGAGAAAAGTAGACCGAAACGATTCGGCATGTACTACTATTACTCCACACGTCGACCGCTATCCAGCATGCATCTAGAGTATTATGTTCATAAGAACAGAGTAACGCCTTAAGCAAGATGACATGATGTAGAGGGATAAACTCAAATAACATGATATAATCCCCATCTTTTTATCCTCGATGGCAATAATACAATACGGGCCTTGCTGCACCTACTGTCACTTGGAAAGGACACCGCAAGATTGTACCCAAAGCCAAGCACTTCTCCCATTGCAAGAACTATAGATCTTGTAGGCCAAACCAAACCAATAATTCGAAGAGACTTGCAAGGATATTATAATCATACATAAAAGAGTTCATAAAAGAACAAAATATTTCCCATAGACAATCTTGATCATAAACCCACAATTCATCGGATCTTGACAAACACACCGCAAAAAGAGATTACATCGAATAGATCTCCTCGAAGACCGAGGAGAATTTGGTATCGAGATCCAAAGAGAGAGAAGAAGCCATCTAGATACTAACTATGGACCCGAAGGTCTGTGGTAAACTACTCACAACTCATGGTGAGACGATGATGATGATGTAGAAGCACTACGTGGTAGATCCCCCCTCCGGCGGAGCTCCGGAACAGGCCCCAAGATGGGATCTCACAGGAACAGAAGGTTGTGGCGGTGGAACTAGGGTTTTCTCTGTTTGTCTGATGTTTTCGGGGTACGTAGGTATATATAGGAGGAAGGAGGGCACCGGGGGCCAAACGTGGGGCCCACGAGGCAGGGGCGCGCCCTGTAGGTGGGGGCGCCTCCACCCTCATGGATGCCACGTCAGCCCTATTCCGTGGTTCTCAAGTCTCCCATGCATATTTTGCTCCAAAAATATCTCTCCCGAAGTTTCATTCTGTTTGGACCCCGTTTGATATTCCTTTTCTGTAAAACCCTGAAATAGGCAAAAAACAGCAATCTGGACTAGGCCTTTGGGTTAATAGGTTAGTCCCAAAAATAATATAAAAGTGTATAACGAAGCCCATTAAAGATCCAAAACATCATAAATAATAGCATGGAACAATCAAAAATTATAGATACGTTGGAGACGTATCAAGCATCTTGTGACGCGGTTGATGTAGTCGAACGTCTTCGCGATCCAACCGATCCAAGCACCGAACGTATGGCACCTCCGCGTTTAGCACACGTTCGGCTCGATGACGTCCCACGAGCTCTTGATCTAGTTGAGCGTCACGGGAGAGTTTTGTCAGCAGGACGGCGTGGTGACGGTGATGATGAACCTACCGGCGCAGGGCTTTGCCTAAGCACTGCAACGATATGACCGAGGTGTGTAACTGTGGGGAGGGGCACCGCACACGGCTAAATTCAACTTGTGTGTCTATGGGGTTCCCCTCCCCACGTATATAAAAGAGGGAGGGAGGGAGGAGGAGGAGGCCGGCCGGCCCCAAGGGATGGTGTGTAACGCCCGAATAATTATGCTACAGTAATTTCCTATTAACGATGCCAGATTATCGATTTTACTGTTGCTAAATCACTTGATCCAACTCACTATCCAAATTCAAAATTCAATCAAAGTAAAAAAAATTAAAAGTTTTGAAGTGTCAAAACAAAATTGTTAAAACTGTGCCACATAATTCATAAGTGCTTACAAGTGATTCAAACAGTGGCATTCACAATTAACTAAATGCCTTTTCTAATTTATAAAATTAGAAACTGTTTTATTTGGGTCTAGAACTTTTTGTGGCAGAGGGTTAAATCAGAACATTAATTTTGGTGCTAGTCTCCTATTTTCAAGAGACCAAGATAATGTGAGATTTAAGTAAAACAAATAAATAGAAATAAATAAAAAGAAAAAGAAAACACAAAAAAAGAGGGCAAACCCCCTGCCCCCATTGGGCCTAGCCCAATAGGCCGGCCCACCTACCCTTTCCTCCTCCTCCTGTTCACGAGGGGGGTCGTGGAGGGCATCGGCCATGGCGTCGGCCAGATGCCGCCCATCCACCGCGCCCCCCTACCTACATATGGCCGCCGCCCCCGCCACGGGCTGAACCCTAGCGCCCCACTCCCTCTCCTCCTCACCCCTCCCCTCTCCCTCGCGGTGGTGCCCGCGTGTAGCCACGGCCACGCCACTGTCCCGACCCCGCCGTCCGTAGCGGTCGCCGCCCGTCGCCACCATCGTCGTCGGGAGCACGTCCAGGAGGTTCGTCGCGCTCGGCTTCGTCCGTTCTGGGCATTGGAGCAAGGAGGGGAACTGCGCAGACGGCGTCATCATCATCTTCGTCCGGCCATCGTAATCACGCCGCCGCCGCCGCCGCCTCTCTGGTCCATCGTCGGCCTCCCTGACCTCATCTTCATGCTCGCGGTAAGCATCTCTCCAGATCCTCCCATTTACCCTCTTTGATTCAGTGCCGTAGACCCGCGCCGCCTGTCGTCACCATGGCCGGACCTCCGGAACTCCGCCCGCACGCGTACCCACCCACTCCTCGCCGCGCCCTTATCCGTCCCGGTGCGCCCATACCTCGCTGGCCATGCGCTGCACATGTGAGCCGCCCCCACACGCGCGCGCCCCTCCCGCTCGCCTCTCTAAGCCGCATCTCCTGCACTCGTCGCAGCTGCTCGACCGTTAATGGTGTCGCCCCGTGCGTGCCCCTCCGTGCCACTTGGCCGTGTTGGCCGCGACCGGCCGCGCGCCGGCCGTCACCTGGCTGCCCCCCCCCTCCCCCCATGTGCTCGCGTGCTTGCCGCTGCTTGCTTTGCTTCTGCTACTGCCTGCTGATGTCGCCACTTCTGTCCCCGTGCCCCGTGCTAGCTGCGCTACTGCTGTTGCCGGCTACTGCATACTGCCTAGTGCCACTGCTAGCTGCTACCGCCAAGTGCTGCTGTTGCTGGCCATGGCCAAGGCCATGGCCGTGGTGTGAGCGAGTGTGCTGTGTGCGTGCGTGTTGTGCGTGCGTGCTGTGTGTGTTGTGTTGTGTGTGTGTATGAGTAGGGCTAGCCCTCTCTCTAGATTAGGAGCTAATCCTCATTTAAGCTAACCCCTCTTTTAGTTTAATTTAATTGTAGGTCTAGTTTAGTACTAGTACTAAATGATAATGGGTCCCTCCCGTTAAATACCCTGTTACCATAAATGTTAAGTCAATGTGTCAATGAAATGTAGGCCCCGCTGACCCTGTCGATCAGTCAATGTTGACTGGTTAATTGCTGAGTGTGCATGCTGACTGGACCCTTGGGCCCCATCTGTCATACACTCTAGCTAGAGTAGTGCTAGGTGACAAAAAGTATATTATGTTTTAAAGTGAGTTAAATTAATTCCAGAAATTTAGGAAATCATTTTAAAACTTTGAAAATCATAGAAAATAATCCGTAACTCGGATAGAAAAGTTTTATATATGAAAGTTGCTCAGAACAACGAGACGACTCCATATACGCGGTTCGTTCGTATGCCACTTGCTCCTAGCATAGCGAACAAGCAACATTCCCCCTCTGATTCATTTGTCTGAAAACACGAAACACCGGGGATACTTTCCCGGATGTTATCCCCCTCCGCCGGTATCGTGTAGCACCGCGTTAGAGCGCCCTAGAACTGCATGTTGACATGTCGTGCTTCTCTATTGCATCTGTATGCTTTGTATTTATTGTTTCTTCCCCCTCTTCTCTGCGGTAGACCGCGAGACTGATGCTACCTCGGTGATCGACTACATCGACGACGACCCCTCCTTCTTGTCTGAGCAACCAGGCAGGCCAACCCCCCTTGATCATTCTGATATCGCCCACTCTCTTCTCTCTTATGCTTGCATTAGAACTGCTACTGCTTTTTGTATGATCCTATTATGATGCATAGCCTGTTGTTGATACCTGCTTTCATACCTTACATGTTTATACTAAACTGCTTAGTATAGGCTGGTTAGAGATCCATCAGAGACCCCCCACTTTGTCATGTCTGCCCCGCTGGATTATCAGAAGACCCGATAAACGGGATCGAAGACCAGGCCCCGGCACCGCACATCACTTTCCCTTAGTTGCTCGACACTACTGGGTTACTATCGAGTGCCGAGGGTGAGACCTCGTCAGCACTTCTGATGTTAACCTTGTAGGTTAGTTCATCGGTTGTGGTCATCAAGGGTGATTTCCTCCTTCTCCACTCCCGATAACGACACTGTCGTGCAACTCCTCAAGAGTAGACCTCGAGGGTGACTCCTCTTTCGTTCACCTTGGCGATAAACATCAGGTGGAATTCCATCGAGGGTGATTTCCTCAGGTTTTCCCTTTGGTGTTAGACACACAGTTACTATGGTTACTATGACTTTACACTAAACCATGTTACTAAAGACGGGTCGGCCCTGAGGGGTACCCGCGCGAGCTTAATTGCGAATAAGTGGAGTCGGGTTGACCTGGAAGGTGCCCGCGAGATAATTACGAGGCATGGCCGGGCATTCTTAGCCCTTGCCGCAAGTCCTCAAGACGGGGCGATGGGGTCACATGATCGTGAGTCTCTGCTTGTTACCGCGCGTTCCCAAGACACTAAACGGTTTGGATATTTGATCCGAGGGGCCTCTGGCCTGATAGGGCTAACCATCAAGTGGGCATAGTATGGGCGATCTGCGTCGTATGCATCAGCCGAAGCTTAACTGACATCATGCGACTCAGCGGCGCGTGTCGGGTTGGACTGCGTACGCACCTGCCTTTTTAAGAAGGTAGCCCAGGTCTGCTCACCGGCCGCGTATGCAACGTGCAAGAGTTCTCGGGGCGATTGGCCCATGACCCCTGGGGGCATAGGGTTTAGTCCGGCATGCATGACCTCTCTATTAAGCCTAGGTCGGGTTGCGGCGTATTGTTTGGCCGAGGCCGGGCATGACCTGATGGTGTGTTCGGCCGGAGTTAAGCAAGCGTGGTGGGTAAGTTGGTGCACCCATGCAGGGAAGAAAACATCTATCGATAGCCTGTCCTACCGTAACGGACACTTGAAGTTGTATCCCGACCGCTACAACTAGAACTGGATGCTGAGGCATGATTTGGATATGTTGCTTCGGGAGTCGAGAAAGGATCCCGGAGCGTTGAAACAACAACATAAATATGACTTATGTTATACTACTCTACTTCCCCCTCTTGCTGCAAGACGGTGGTTTCCAGAAGATGTTAGTCTTTGATAGGACTAGCTTCTCCCCCTCTTATTCTGCCATTCTGCAACTCCACAGATACTACCCCTTTTCATTGACACCGATGCATATGTCACTACTAGGAAAAGGGCTATAGCTAATATGGACATTAATGGAGCACCATGTATGTGGTGCGCCACTGCTATATAGCAGTGGGGCACCAAATATAAGTCCTCTATTACTATCATATTACTAATGGGGCACCTGGTGTGCGGTGCGCCATTACTAGTTATGAAAAAAAATCGAAAAAATGTTAGTAGTGGCGCACCAGGGTATAGTGCGCCATTACTAGTTTAACTAGTAATGGCGCACCGCACCCACGATGGGCCACTACTAACATTTTTTTTCGTTTTTTTTCAAAACTAGTAATGGCGCACCAGCACCGCACACTAGGTGCGCCATTACTATGTCAAACTTAGTAATGGCGCACCTATACAAAGTGCGCCATTACTAACTTTGACTGAGGTTTGACCAAGTCATACACATAGTAATGGCGCACTTTGTAAAGGTGCGCCATTACTATGTCCAAATTTCACCAAATGCACCCCCCCCCGGTGGACCGCCTTTTCAGTTTAAAAAAAAGATGGAAATGTCAAAAAATAAAAGAAAATAAGTTTCCCATGTGAATTGTGGTCTAGTTATTGGGAAATTTACAAATATGAATTTCGACTTTATTTGCAAAATCTCTCTGGAATTTAGTAAAACAGGCATAACTTTTGCATACGAACTCGGATTAAAAACTTTTTTATATGAAAAATCATCTACTCGAAAAGTTACATCCGAAATTCAACCGGGGGAACCCCATTGAACATTTTCAAAATCCCAAAAAACCTAACAGAACGAAAGTTATGGGGCTTTTAAGATCTAGAGGGGGAAATACGAAAGAAAATCAAACTTAGTAGTGGTGCACCATTTGCTAGGTGCGCCACTAGTAAAAAAAATTGGTTTGATTTTTTTTTCAAAATATGATACGTAATATGATCGGGAAGTTTGAAATATTTTTTCAAAATTCCATCACACTCATGAACATGAACAAAGTCCTAGACATCAACAAGGTTTAATAGGATTGATATGATAGATATATCAACAAGTGCGTGTGAAGTGAGCTGGTGCTGGGTGTAACACTCCAAATTTTTGGATTTGATTTCTTCCAAACTTTTTGGTCTTTTGGAAGGGGGCTATTTGATCTTCTCTTGAAACCCCTTTCTAAAAACTTTTCTGACCAAAGTTCATGTGTTCTTCTCAAGCTTGGTTCTGGTCTTGAAGGTTTTCCACTTGTGTTAGCTCAAACACAAGTTGTTCTTCAAAAGGGTTGTTTGATTCTCTTCCCTTCATGTATATCCATCACATAAGAATCTTGGACTTGTCTTCCCCTTTCAAACTTTTCTCTTACCTTGGAACCCAATGAAAGTCTTTCTCTCCAAAACCTCCTTTCCACCTTGAAACAAGTCTCTTATCAATTCCAGTTGGTTTCAACTTTATTGGGATTTTTCTTCTATTTATTTTATTCCAAAAACAATTTATGTCCTTTAAAATGAACCTTGGTAATTTACAAAGGAACCACCATGTTCATTTTGATTTTTGATCCCAAACCAACACCCATGGCTAGTCCTTAGTACCCACAACCTAGATCCATCTTGTTTCACTGGTCCACAGTTCAAAATTTTCAAATTTCACTTGCTGCAAGTTTGGACCAGATTTGCAAATTTTGGTGAAATTCATATTTTTCTTCTTCCTAAAAATCTGTGAAAATTCAGGTAGCCTCTAGATGCATCAAGAGACCACTCCACCAAATATCAGCTCCACAATGATTTTCCACATGCCAAAATCATTTCATCAAACACCTGGCGACAGTGCAGCTTCGTCAGTTTCGTCAGAGAACGTTCGTCAATCTCACCAGTGCCACTTTGGATCATTGCTGCACTGCACCTCGCACTTATCCAGAGCGCCGCACGCTCACTTGGCTGGTTCCTGGCGTCGGTGGCACCCTGGATCGGCGCCGGCGACCACCGCAGCTCTCTAGCGCCGGCGCGACTCTGTTTCTGTTTTCAAACCTAACGAGTGGGACCCCCTCGTCAGCCTCTCAATCTATTCCGAAACATTTTTCTGGAAGGCGCCTTTGGGCAAAGTACATGTTCCTTATTCGGCTGGCGTACTACGTACCGAATCGTTTTCTGTTTTTATATTCTAGCCCCTAGAAACTTTCTGTTTCATTACAGACAAGTCCCTAGACAGAAACTTGAATAACTTTTAAACAAGAGATGATTTTGAGTTGATTCTTTTTCTGTCCTCTTTAGTTTTCTGTCTAGTTTTGTATCATATTTATTTGAAAAAAAATTGGGACAAAGTTTTTGCACGCGCGGTATTTATGTTAGTATTTGTTTTGTTTGAATACGTAGATATCGAAGGACGTGACGGAGCCGCGAACTTCACCGAGTTAGACTCCGACTACTCCGAACCAGGCAAGCATGTTTGAACCTTCAATATGATGAGTGTGTTGCATGTTTGCTTGAGTAGTTCTTCTTCATAGCATGGTCATATAAGCATTTGTGGATGGTTATATTTCATGCAAGTACACTTTGGGTGAACCCGAATGATGATGATTGAACCACCCCGATCATGTGGTGACATGATGGGTTGTGGACTGGTATTGTTGGAGCATGCCAGTCATCTGTTATCTCTAGTATCAACGTGGATCAAGTTATGATCCCATTCTTCTCCTTTTTGGTACTGTCACCTGCCTTCTGGAAAGATTACGGTTTAGTCAGTAGCAAACCTCTTTCCATGTACACACCAAATAGAGGGGCCGGGATGAGGGTTCCATGGCCCTGGATTAAAGCCCGTCATCCGGTCAGGGGGCATGGGTGTTTCCGGTTGGAACCGAGAGGGGGGCACCCCTTAGAGAGCGCATATATAAATTTGATCCCATGCTATTCGAGGTTGTAGCCTCCCCGTCTTAAAGTTTTCCGTGAATGTTGTCTCGGGTGATTCCGGGCAGCAGGATGTGAAATGGGTGTCTACTGGTCAGTTGTGTTTCTACTAAAACACCGTAGACGGAACTAGTCCTTGTGGCTAGTGGAATCCGTTGGCTGTGATATAAGAGTACAAGCTCTGCAGAGTCAAAATCTTCCGAGTAGCCATGTTTATGGCCTAGAGTCAATCTTCGTGTCAACCCCGATGACCGTCTCTAGTAATTTATGATAGTAACAAGAGTGGTGATTTTGTCAAGGTTCATTTTGGTAGATGAACTAACCAGTTATCTCTGCACTGATTAATCTCTTGAAGTATTTTACCATTATACCATTGATAATATAACCCCTTTATGTGATGTAGCTCAGACGTCCGACTGTGGCATTCTTGTTATTTACTTTTGAATATAAGCCCTTTATGTGATGTCGCTCAGACGTCCGACTGTGGCATTCATGTTATCTACCTTTTAATATAAGCCCTTTATGTGATGTTGCTCAGACGTCCGACTGTGGCATTTTTGTTATTTACTTTTAATATAAGCCCTTTATGTGATGTCGCTCAGACGTCCGACTGTGGCATTCTTGTTGTTTACTTTTAATATAAGCCCTTTATGTCATGTCGCGCAGACGTCTGACTGTGGCATTTTTGTCATTTACTTTTATTATAAGCCCTTTATGTGATGTCGCGCAGACGTCAGACTGTGGCATGATTTTATTCATTTTACCTCACGAGGCGTCGCTCAGACACTCATTTGGTTTTCATACTTTTATCTTATGGATTTCGGGAGGACTACCGCCCGACTTCCATTTTTACCTGCAGCACAAGAATTATATTATTTGGATACATATTGCTAGAATACTCACATGCATCATGTTTGCATTTGTTATATCTTATGTCCGAACTGTCTTGCGAGTACATTCAAAGTACTCACCTGGCTTGTTGATTTGGCCAGATGTTGACGAAGGCGATCTCATGGATGAATAGTTCGATAGCGAGTCCGACGTCTAGTGGAGTCCCAGTCAGTCTCTTGCGATCTTGGAGTTGATCACTGTTTTATACCGCTTCCGCCACCCACCTAGTAAATTCATCGGGTCTCACTCCGACACTCGATGAACTGTAAGATATTGGAGTCATGTCACCCACTGCACTGTGACATATCCACCACTTTTTCTTACGAGTTAGTAGCTATGCCACCCTACCATTGTGTCATATATGTCCTTATGTATTATATCGGCGTGCTTGTAATAAATTGTTGAGCAACCTCAGCTCAACCATGTATAATATTCAGTACTCTGGAATTCTGTATCAAGGATTTGTCTACCAGTAAGAAGTATTCTTATGTACTGGTTCGATAATAAGGTCGGTTCTCCCGGTAATTATTTTACTGGAAAACCGGTCCTGACAACCTTGGTATCAGAGCCAGGTTGACTGTAGGAAGCCACTAGGTGCGATCGCTAATCGGTTATTAGTGTATTAAGTGCTATTTCAGCATTTTGCATTTGTAGCAATTTTCTGTTAGTCATCATAAATTTATGACTTGACTATTCGGAATTTTTGTCTACTTTTGTAGATGGCCAGCGGCGACTGCGATTCACAAGTGTTCGCCAACATTCCTGAGGGGTTTATCAAGCTCCTCGTCGCCATCACCAAGGTCACGATCGGGCCATCGACCCGTCCAGAGTTCACTCTCTACCGTCACAAGATCAGCGACAGCGTGTCGATGCACCAGGCCGTGGTGCAATTCAAGGGAGGGCGTTCTGAAGCACGCCGCTTCCGATTTGTGGGCAGGGCCATGCCTACGGAGAGGCATGCCATGCAAATGGCTGCCCGTGAGGCGATAGCTCGTATCCGGGATGCTCTTCCCTTGATGAAGACTCGTCGTTACCATTACCTCCCATGCCACGTGCCTTACACGTGCCACTATGTGTTTGCTTGCACAAGGGGAGAACGTGATGAAGCTATCGAATCATTGGTTGAGTACCTCAAGGCTCTTGAGGCAGCCTTTGATAACCTTGTGGACGACTTGGTGGATGCCCGTATGGATTTAGTTCAGAGTGGTTCCGCCAACAGGAGGGAGCTGCTCCATACTTCACCACCACTGACTTTTGTCTCGTCGTCAGCATCTTATGCACCTGCCATCTTAGCCACCGCTCGCCGCTTGCCTACCACTGAGGAGTTTGACCAGGTCATTGCTCCTACTCCAGTCAGAGCTGCACCACCTGCCGCGCCCGCATCAACTCCTCGTACCAGTACTCCACACCTGGAACCTATCAGTGAGGAGGAGGTTGAGTCTCCATCGCCACTGGGCCTTACCCTCGGCAGGCCAAGGGAAGTCTTCAACATCTCCGACTAGCACGCCTGTCCGCGACGCGATGTGTTCACTTGTATGATATGTGTTAGGTGTAAAATAGGTTGATGGGAAGTAGTCTGTTTGCGCATCATTTTGCGCATCATGTAGGAACTTGGAGAAGTGCACTAGCATAAATAACATGTCAGAAATGTGTATGCGCATCCTGAGTGACGTATGTATAATTACGACTCGCGTGTAAGATATGTACTAAGCGGTCCTTGTCCGTGCGCAATCAAGTTTTTATTTAAAAATCTTTGGAGCTTGTGTTTTGCTGCTTTTGAAAAATCTTGGGTTGATTTTTGCCGCTCAGTGTTTCTCATGATTTCTGCAATATTACCGCAGAGTGAGAAATGACTCGTCCCTGGACATGTTCCATGCCAAGTCCACCAGAGGAGAATTATGCCACACAAACAGGTAACAATTTTACATAGGGACAGTCAAGTCAGTAGGGCAGCGAAACAACATTTTGTCAAGTATGCCGTCTTTACGAGCAAAGCCAGCAGCAGCATCAGGAAATGATGAACCTTGTTATTAATATGGGGAACCCCCGTGAGCCACACCAGCAGCATTCTAAATTGTCTGAATTACAGAAGACACGTCCGCCAACATTTTCTCACACTGACAGACCTCTTGAGGCCGATGATTGGCTTCGAGACATTGAAAGGAAATTGATTGTAGCACAATGCTCAGATCGTGAAAAGGTACTTTATGCACCGCACTATCTTACTGGAGCAGCTGCATCATGGTGGGAGAACTTTCTGCATATGCACCCCAATGAAAATGATATCACCTGGGAGGATTTTAAAGAAGGTTTTCATGGGGCGCACATCCCTAGAAGCATTATGAAGATCAAGAAAAGAGAGTTTGATGACCTCAAGCAAAGGGGCATGACAGTGACTGAGTACAACAGCCAGTTTACTCAATTATCTCGTTAGGCCAACGAAGAGCGTATGACTGAAAATAAGAAGATGGAAAAATTCCTGGACGGTCTGGCACCAGCGCTTAAATGCCAGCTAGTCGTACACACTTTTCCATATTTCAAGACACTTGTGGACAAGGCCATTACTTTGGAAAATGAGCGTTGCAGTCTGGAAGATATTCGCAAGCGAAGAAGTGAACAGACCACCCACACCCGCAACAACAGGAATAAGATAAATTTTCAGAAAATGGGGCGAACAAACCCATGACCAATGACACGCATCCGAGCAAAAAATTTCATGCAAGGGACAAGGATTTCACGTATCGCCCAGGTGTTACTTGCTACACTTGTGGAGAAGAGGGACACTATGCCAAACAGTGCCCAAAGCCAAGGAACTCAGCACCGATGCCAAACAGCAACAGAAACAATTCCGCGCCCAAGCGTAACAACTTCAACCCCAACAACAACCACAAGAAAGGCCACCTGAACCATGTGACCAAGGAGCAAGCACAGGATGCCCTAGATATCGTACTCGGTACGTTCCCTGTCAACACAATACCTGCCACGGTTTTGTTTGATTCTGGAGCTTCTCATTCGTTCATTTCGAAGAGCTTTGCTTTGCAACATGATTTTTTGATGTTTCGCTTGGGAAAATCAATGACCATCAAGTCCCCCGGAAGTAAGCAGATCACTCAGAATTACTGCCAAGGTGTAACTATTGAGATTGAGGGATTAAAGTTTCACGCAAACCTCATAGTGTTGGAAAACAAGGGACTGGATGTTATTCTGGGTATGGACTGGCTAACCACCAACAAAGGATTTATCGGCTGCTTCAACCGAATTGTAATTCTTACTCATCATCACGGAAAGACAATAAGAGTCGCAGCTCAAGAAAGACCAGTATCTCGGCAACCAAAATTAAACAAGGTAGACACTTCGGAGTTAAGCAAAGTTCCAGTAGTATGTGAGTTTCCGGACGTATTTCCCGAATAACTGCCAGGCATGCCACCAGACAGAGAAATAGAATTCATCATTGAGCTAGCACCTGTAACCACCCCCATTTACAAGAAACCATACAGGATGGCACCATCCGAATAGGTTGAACTAAAGAAGCAAATAAAGGAATTACTGGACAAAGGATTTATACGGGCCAGCTCCTCACCTTGGGGTTCGCCGGTATTATTTGCCAAAAAGAAAGATGGGACTATGAGATTGTGTATAGACTACCGAGCGCTCAACATGGTCACTATCAAGAACAAATATCCGATGACACGGATAAATGATTTATTTGATCAGCTCGCTCTAGCCAAAGTTTTCTCAAAAATTGATTTAAGGTCGGGTTATCATCAATTAAAAGTACGGACAGAAGATATCCCGAAAACAGCATTTACCTCCAGATACGGACTATATGAATTTACAGTAATGCCGTTTGGACTGACCAACGCCCCCGCATATTTTGTTCACCTCATGAACAAAGTGTTTATGAAATTTATGGACAAATTTGTTGTGGTATTTATAGATGATATCTTGGTATATTCAAAGACACCAGAAGAGCATGCTGAACATCTCCGTATTGTTCTGGGAGAATTAAGGAAACATCAACTCTACGCCAAATTCAGCAAATGTGAATTTTGGTTAAGACAGGTTGGTTTTCTAGGCCATGTATTGACACAAGAAGGAGTTGCTGTGGACCCGGAAAAAGTCAAGGCTATACTTGGTTGGAAGCCACCGGCCAATGTAATAGATGTACGAAGTTTCCTTGGAATGGCTGGTTATTACCAGAGGTTTTTTGAGGGATTTTCCACCATAACCAAACCAATGACACAGTTACTCAAGAAGGACAACAAATTCGTATGGACTGAAGCTTGTGAGAAAAGCTTCCAGGAACTCAAAAAGAAATTAACAGCAGCCCCAGTGTTGGTCGTACCAGACATACACAAAAGTTTTGAAGTATATTGCGACGCATCCCGGAAAGGCCTCGGATGCGTACTGATGCAAGAAGGCAAAGTAGTCGCATACGCTTCCCGGCAACTACAGAAACATGAAGAAAATTATCCTACTCACGATTTGGAATTGGCAGCAGTCATTCATGCACTCAAAGAGTGGAGGCACTTTTTGCTTGAGAATCGTTGTGAAATATATACGGACCATAAGAGTCTCAAATATATTTTCACCCAACCAGAACTCAATTTACGACAACGACGCTGGTTGGAACTGGTAAAAGACTATGACGTTGGCATCCACTATCACCTCGGAAAGGCAAACATAGTAGCAGATGCTCTCAGCCGTAACCCCAGCCCGGACAACAGCAGCCTACAAAACTTGAGACCTGAGTTTCAACAGGAATTCGCCAAGCTCAACTTAATAATGGTCATTGAAGGCGAAGTATCACATATGGAAATACGGCCTACACTAATAGAACAAATTAAGAAGGCTCAGCATGGACACCCCAGCATCGAAGGCATAAAAAGAAAAGTGAGTCAGGGCAAGGCCTCAGAATTTGCCGTAGACAGTGAACGAATATTATAGTTCGGAGATAGGCTTTGCGTACCCAATGACGAAGACCTCAAACAGCAAATTCTAGCAGAGAGCCACACCACTCCATATTCAATTCACCCTGGAGGGACCAAAATGTACAAAGACATCCAGGAAAGAGTTTGGTGGCACGGTATGAAGAGGGATATAGCCACGTACATTGCATGTTATGATTCATGTCAACGCATTAAAGCCGAGCACCAAAAACCCGCAGGGCTATTACAGCCAAACAAGATACCTGAGTGGAAATGGGATGATATTGGGATGGATTTTATTGTTGGACTACCACGGTCACAGCACGGAACTGATGCCATATGGGTCATCACAGATAGACTGACTAAGGTGGCACACTTCATTCCAGTCAAGACAACCCACACCACCCAGAAGCTTGCCAAACTTTACCTCGCCCATATAGTGTGCCTACATGGAGTTCCAAAGACTATAATATCCGACAGAGGCACTCAGTTCGTCTCCAAATTTTGGGATCATTTACAGCAAGCCCTGGGAACACAACTAGTATTCAGTACAGCCTATCACCCCCAGACTGGAGGACAAACTGAACGGGTAAATCAAATTCTAGAAGACATGCTGAGGGCATGTGTCCTCACCTATGGGACCAGTTGGGAAGCAAGCTTGCCCTATGCCGAGTTCGCATACAACAATAGTTACCAAGCCAGTCTGAAAATGGCACCTTTCGAAGCCTTGTACGGACGAAGATGCCATACCCCATTAAATTGGTCAGAAACAGGGGACAGTCGTATTTTCGGCCCAGACATGCTCAAAGAAGCTGAGGAAAAAGTTAGACTAATACGGGATCGACTCAAGACAGCCCAAAGCCGACAGAAGAGTTATTACGATCAAAAGCATCGGGAAGTGAACTTTGAACCCGGTTAAAACGTGTACCTCCGTGTATCGCCTATGAGGGGTCTGCAACGGTTCAAAGTGAAAGGAAAGCTAGCACCATGATTTATCAGACCCTTTCGTATAGTTGGACGGAGAGGCACAGTGGCCTACCAGTTGGACCTTCCCAAAGAACTATCCGACGTCCACGACGTGTTCCACGTTTCGCAGCTATGGAAATGTGTAAGAAACCCAGAGAAGCATCTGTCGCATGAAAATCTTGATGTGCAACCAGACCTCACCTACCGGGAATGCCCAATAAAAATATTGGAAGAGTCTGAAAGAAGGACCCGTCAGAAGACAATTAAATTTCTCAAGGTTCAGTGGAGCAATCACACAGAGGATGAGGCAACATGGGAAAGGGAAGATTTTCTTCGGACAGAATACCCACACCTATTTGAGGACCAGCTGAAATCTCGGGGACGAGATTTTTCCTAAGGGGGTAGGTGTTGTAACACTCCAAATTTTTGGATTTGATTTCTTCCAAACTTTTTGGTCTTTTGGAAGGGGGATATTTGATCTTCTCTTGAAACCCCTTTCTAAAAACTTTTCTGACAAAAGTTTGTGTGTTCTTCTCAAGCTTGGTTCTGGTCTTGAAGGTTTTCCACTTGTGTTAGCTCAAACACAAGTTGTTCTTCAAAAGGGTTGTTTGATTCTTTTCCCTTCATGTATATCCATCACATAAGAATCTTGGACTTGTCTTCCCCTTTCAAACTTTTCTCTTACCTTGGCACCCAATGAAAGTCTTTCTCTCTAAAACCTCCTTTCCACCTTGAAACAAGTCTCTTATCAATTCTAGTAGGTTTCAACCATATTGGGATTTTTCTTCTATTTATTTTATTCCAAAAACAATTTCTGTCCTTTAAAATGAACCTTGGTGATTTACAAAGGAACCAACATGTTCATTTTGATTTTTGATTCCAAACCAACACCCCTGGCTAGTCCTTAGTACCCACAACCTAGATCCATCTTGTTTCACTGGTCCACAATTCAAAATTTTCAAATTTCACTTGCTGCAAGTTTGGACCAGATTTGCAAATTTTGGTGAAATTCATATTTTTCTTCTTCCTAAAAATCTGTGAAAATTCAGGCAGCCTCTAGATGCATCAAGAAACCACTCCACCAAATATCAGCTCCAGAAAGATTTTCCACATGCCAAAATCATTTCATCAAACACCTGGCGTGCACTGTTTCTGTCAGTTTCAGAAAAGTTAACTGAAGTTAACAGGCGACAGTGCAGCTTCGTCAGTTTCGTCAGAGAACGTTCGTCAATCTCACCAGTGCCACTTTGGATCATTGCTGCACTGCACCTCACACTTATCCAGAGCGCCACACGCTCACTTGGCTGGTTCCTGGCGTCGGTGGCACCCTGGCCCGCCTACGCCGGCGTCTTCCGCGGCGGCAGAGCCACCCGTGGCGGCCGACAGGAGGCACCCTGCGGCACAACGTCGTTCGGCACCGCCCAAGCCGCCTGGAAGCTCCGCGTGGACATCACCTTGCCAGCGCACGCCTGCAGCACCGTCACCGTGGCCTGGCACGCACAGGGCGCGCTCTGTGCCGCAGACGTGCTGCACGGCCATTCCGTTGGGGACAGGCCATAAACGCCCCTGCCTTGCTAAGTTAGGCACCGAAATGGAATCAGTACTCAGTCTAGACGATGCTCAAGCCCCTACACCAACCTTCCAGCCACAGCGCCACCGTAATCGCTCGCCGGACTTATCCCGTTCACGGCAACCGCCTCAGGCCAGCTATAAATAGCGCCTCCGAGCTCGCTCTCGACCCCGCACATCTCCACCACCTCACCAGACCCCGCCTAGCCACTGGAAGAGCCTCGAGGGGCCCTTCTTCCTCAACTCTGGCCACCTCCGTCCGCCTCGGGCTCCGGCAGCGTTCTCTCTGGTGAGAGCTCCTCCACCGCCCTGGACTTGCCCGTAGCCTCCTGACACTCCTAGGAGACTAATCCCCGCTCCAATTTGACCCCAGCAACTCTCTCCGACGAGGCCCACGACCACCCGAGCCGCCGTCCGCCGGAGATAGGGTCGCCGTCGACGCGGGGCTCGCCGACGCTCAACTCCACCACCCACCGACGCGGAAGAGCACCAGGAACCCGTAGGTACCACTCCCTCCCTCTACCTTGCCGTGGATCGGCGCCGGCGACCACCGCAGCTCTCTGGCGCCGGCGCGACTCTGTTTCTGTTTTCAAACCTGACGAGTGGGACCCCCTTGTCAGCCTCTCAATCTATTCCGAAATGTTTTTCTGGAAGGCGACATCGGGCAAAGTACGTGTTCCTTATTCGGCTAGCGTACTACGTACCGAATCATTTTCTATTTTATATTCTAGCCCTGGAAACTTTCTGTTTCATTACAGACAAGTCCCTAGACAGAAACTAGAATAACTTTTAAACAAAAGATGATTTTGAGTTGATTCTTTTTCTGTCCTCTTTAGTTTTCTGTCTAGTTTTTTATCATATTTATTTGAAAAAAAACATTGGGACAACTTTTTTGCACGCGCGGTATTTATGTTAGAATTCGTTTTGTTTGAATACGTAGATACCGAAGGACGTGATGGAGCCGCGAACTTCACCGAGTTAGACTCCGACTACTCCGAACCAGGCAAGCATGTTTGAACCTTCGATATGATGAGTGTGTTGCATGTTTGCTTGAGTTGTTCTTCTTCATAGCATGTCATATAAGCATTTGCGGATGGTTATATTTCATGCAAGTAAACTTCAGATGAACCCGAATGATGATGATTGAACCACCCCGATCATGTGGTGACATGATGGGTTGTGGACTGGTATTGTTGGAGCATGCCAGTCATCTGTTATCTCTAGTATCAACGTGGATCAAGTTATGATCCCGTTCGTCTCCTTTTTGGTACTGTCACCTGCCTTCTGCAAACATTACGGTTCAGTCAGTAGCAAACCTCTTTCCGTGTACACACCAAATAGAGGGTCCGGGATGAGGGTTCCATGGCCCTGGATTAAACCCGTCATCCGGTCAGGGGGCATGGGTGTTTCCGGTTGGGACCGAGAAGGGGGCACCCCTTAGAGCGCGCATATATAAATTTGATCCCATCCTATTCGAGGTTGTAGCCTTCCCGTCTTAAAGTTTTTCGTGAATGTTGTCTCGGGTGATTCCGGGCAGCAGGATGTGAAATGGGTGTGTAGTGGTCAGTTGTGTTTCTAGTAAAACACCATAGACGGAACTAGTCCTTGTGGCTAGTGGAATCCGTTGGCTGTGATAAAAGAGTACAAGCTCTGCAGAGTCAAAATCTTCCGAGTAGCCATGTTTATGGCCTAGAGTCAATCTTCGTGTCAACCCCGGTGACCGTCTCTAGTAATTTATGATAGTAACAAGAGTGGTGATTTTGTCAAGGTTCATTTTGGTAGATGAACTAACCAGTTATCTCTGCACTGATTAATCTCTTGAAGTATTTTACCGTTATACCATTGATAATATAAGCCCTTTATGTGATGTCGCTCAGACGTCCGATTGTGGCATTCTTGTTATTTACTTTTGAATACAAGCCCTTTATGTGATGTCGCTCAGACGTCCGACTGTGGCATTCATGTTATCTACCTATTAATATAAGCCCTTTTATGTGATGTCGCTCAGACGTCCGACTATGGCATTCATGTTATCTACCTTGTAATATAAGCCCTTTATGTGATGCCGCTCAGACGTCCGACTGTGACATTTTTGTTATTTACTTTCAATATAAGCCCTTTATGTGATGTCGCTCAGACGTCCGACTGTGGCATTCTTGTTGTTTACCTTTAATATAAGCCCTTTATGTGATGTCGCGCAGAAGTCCGACTGTGGAATTTTTGTCATTTACTTTTATTATAAGCCCTTTATGTGATGTCGCGCAGACGTCAGACTGTGGCATGATTTTATTCATTTTACCTCACGAGGCGTCGCTCAGACACTCGTTTGGTTTTCATACTTTTATCTTATGGATTTCGGGGGGACTACCGCCCGACTTCCATTTTTACCTGCAGCACAAGAATTATATTATTCGGATACATATTGCTAGAATACTCACATGCATCATGTTTGCATTTGTTATATCTTATGTCTGAACTGTCTTGCGAGTACATTCAAAGTACTCACCTGGCTTGTTGATTTGGCCAGATGTTGACGAAGGCAATCTCATGGATGAAGAGTTCGATAGCGAGTCCGACGTCTAGTGGAGTCCCAGTCAGTCTCTTGCGATCCTCGAGTTGATCACTGTTTTATACCGCTTCTGCCACCCACCAAATAAATTCATCGGGTCTCACTCCGACACGCGATGAACTGTAAGATATTGGAGTCATGTCACCCACTGCACTGTGATATATCCACCACTTTTTCTTATGAGTTAGTAGCTATGACACCCTACCATTGTGTCATATCCGCCCTTATGTATTATATCGGCGTGCTTGTAATAAATTGTTGAGCAACCTCAGCTCAACCATGTATAATATTTAGTACTCTGGAATTCTGTATCAAGGATTTGTCTACCAGTAAGAAGTATTCTTCTGTGCTGGTTCGATAAAAAGGTCGGTTCTCCCGGTAATTATTTTACTGGAAAACCGGTCCTGACACTGGGGTTGGATAGAACTGCGAAGTTAAGCGTGCTCGGGCTAGAGTAGTGTGAGGATGGGTGACCTTCCGGGAAGTTTGACCACGGAGTGTGATTTGACTTGAGATTAAGCCATAGTGACCTGAGATTAAGAAAAAAGCGAAAGAAATTTGTTGAAAAAAAAATTGAAAAAAAAATTCCTGAAAAAAATTGTTAGTAATGGCGCAGTAATGGCGCATCAGCTAGGCATATTGATGGTGCACTGCCTAGTGCGCCACTATTGTCTGGTATACTAATGGCGCATTAGGGATGCGCCATTAGTAATTGTTACTAATGGCGTGATAATAGTGGCGCACCTGTAGTGCACCATTAATGGCCAAAACAGGTGCGCCACTAATAAGCCTTTTCCTAGTAGTGTGTAGTGCAGATCCTTTCTTGCGAGTACTTTGGATGAGTACTCACGGTTGCTTTGCTCCCCCTTTTCCCCCTTCTTTCTTCTTTCTGGTTGATGCAACCAGATGGTGGAGTCCAGGAGCCAGATGCCACACTTGACGACTGCTACTACCTCGACAAAGCCTCCTACCTCGTGGAGACAGCTGACGACCAGGAGCGGTTAGAAGGTCCCAGGCAGGAGGCCTTGCCTTTTCGATCGTTGATGTTTTGTGCTAGCCTTCTTAAGGCAAACTTGTTTAACTTATGTATGTACTCAGATATTATTGCTTCCGCTGACTCTTGTGTTTTCGAGCTTATGTATTCGAGCCCTCGAGGCCCCTGGCTTGTAATATAAAGCTTGTATTATTTTATTTGTGTCTAGAGTCGTGTTGTGATATCTTCTAGTGAGTCCCTGATCTTGATCGTACACGTTGGTGTTACAGCCCTAGATCAGCCCTTGTTGTCTTTGCATGTAATTAGTTGCACTTGAGTGCATCATGAATCATGACTACTTTCTTTTGAAGGTTGAAATGGGGATTATTCAAACCCTAGCACCAAAAGAACCCAACTAGGTTCAACCTAAAAATATTTTCATTGTACCCAAAGTGCCTCAAGAAAAGTTCATGATTTTTGGTTAAGGTAGAAACCCCTGCCAAAAATGATGAATATATTTCTAGGACATTTTTGGATTTTTGAATTAATCCATATTGTATTTGAATTGGGGCATTTAAATTCTAAAAAGAGTTTAAATGCTCTAATAATTGTGAAACTAGTTGAGGGTTGTTAGAAATAATTCAACAGGTGCCCACAATTTATTTCATGAATTTTAAAAATGGTTTGGTCTTTGAACTAAATCAAAAACATACAAAAGAAATAGAAAACAAAAACAAAACCAGAAGCAGAGAGAGAGAGTTAGTCTTACCTGGCGGCCCACTAACCTGTAACTGGTCCAGCTGCATTGGCCCAGCCCACCAGCAGTGTCGCCCGTCGTCTTCCTCCCCTCGCCCAAAGCAGCTGCGTGCCAGTAGCAGCGCATGACCGTGGCCACCTCCTGCTTGCCGCCGAGGCGCTCCTGAGCCCATCCGACGCGCCTAGAGACGTGCGGCAAATCCCTCTCTCTTTCCCCTCACCCTCTGGTCTCTCCCTCACCCCCTAGCTCCTCCCCGAGCTCCATCCGAGAGCAAACCGCCGGCCGCCGTCTCGCGTACGCGTAGCCATCGTCCTCCTGTCGCAGCATCGCCGAGTCCAGAAGCCCCGCCATCGAGCACCTTGTCTCCACGCCGCAGAAAACGAGCCGAAGGGCTCCGCTTCGTCGCCAACATCGCCATCTTCGCCGTCGATGCCCGAAGAACATCACCGGTGATTCGCGGCAACCAATGCCTCCCCGGCCCCTCCGTCTGCACCGGCCGACTCGCCGTGAGCCACTGAACCTCTCCCCTCCGCCTTTTCCTTCGCACATGCCCCGTAGCCGCTGCCCCGCGATCACCCGAAGCCGTAGTCCGCCATGGCCGGCGAGCTCCATGCTGCCGAGCCCCTCCGCTCCAACCAGAGGCTCCGGCGTGCCCCTACTGCCCCTTAGGTGCTTCCCAGTACCTCCGTTCGCTCTCCCTCGAGTTGCAGCACCGAGCCCGTGCATAGCCGTGCTCCGGCCGCCGCCGTTGAGGTCACCGCCGCCGTTTCCGGCCACCCCAGCTCCAGACTCCACCATCGTTCGATGCGGACGAGCACCAGCGTCCCAAAGAACCAAACTGCCGCTTGTTTGGTCGCCGGAGGGCGAAACCAGACGCCCTCCGCCGTCTCTGGCTCCGTCGGCGATGAGCCGCCGGCGCTTTTTGACTTGTTTGACCCGTGGGTTGACCACCCCGGGTCACTGACGTATGGGCCCCACGCCCTTAGTTAACCAGTGACTCGCTGACAAGTGGGCCCGCCCTGTTAATTAAGCTAGGTTAGTACTAATTAATTGGTTAGTTAGTTAGTCCCTGACATGTGGGCCCTACCCTGTCTAATTATAGTTTAGGATTTAATTAGTGTTAATTAACCCTGTTAATTAGCAGAGCCACTAACATGTGGACCCCACACATCAGGTTTGACCTGGACTGACCCTGTTGACCTGCTGACACCAGAGTGACGTCATGTTGATGCAGTAATTGTTTTCTGGGATTTTAAATAAATCAGAAATGATTTATTTATTCCAGAAAATAGTAAAAACTTCTAAAAATCATAGAAAATAATCTATAACTCAGAATGAAATAATTTATATATGAAAAATTATCAGAAAAATCCAAGGAATCTGTTTATGACATTTTCATGCATGTTTGAACAAGTTAAACTTGCTGATCAGGTCAAATCAATTAAATGGCATTTAAATAACCACATGTGGAGTTTGAATTTGAATCTTGGATTCAAACCAACTTCATCTAAATTGTTGCTAATTGCATTAGCTCAAACCACATCATATTGCCATGTCATGATCATGCATCATATTGTTGCATTGCATTGATTGTGTTCCTTCTCTGTTGCCGGTGTTTGTCCCCACTCAGTAGACGTGGTTCCGACGATGAGATCGATGACACCGATGAAGAGTATTACTATCGTCAGAAGTGCCAGGCAAGCATAACCCCCTTGTTCATTCCGATACAATCCCACTCTCTCGCTCCTGATCTCTTTTACTGCATTAGGACAACAACGTTTCAACTGTTACCTACTGCGGTAGCTGAACCCCTTTCCTCTGCACGACCTGTCATTGCCACAGTAAATAGTTGACACCCACTAGCATGAGTAGGAGTTGTTTGAGCCATGTTGTGCCTACTCATTCATGCTTTCTGGTTATGCCTGCTATTGCTTAGAGTTGTGTCAGGTCTGATTTGTCGGGGATGAATTGGAATGGTGATGAACATGTCCTACTATGTGTGAGCTAAGTGTGTGAACACGATTTGGTAAAGGTAGCGGTGAGAGGCCATGTAGGAGTACATGGTGGGTTGTCTCACTGGAACCGTCCTTAAGAACGGAGTTCTGTGTAAGTTGTCCAATGACTAGCTACTACCACACATTGGGTTCCGGTAACTCGACCCATCTCGACTTATTAATCAACTAGATCTCTGTCCAGGAGTGGCAACTAGTTTCTGGTGTTTGTAGGTAGTGCTAGTAGTCTACCAAGTGGTACCCGGTACAGGTGGGCTTGGGACAGACTAGGTGCAGTGGCCCGGTGTACCAAGTGGCACCCGGTTGGTGGGCTTGTGAACCCTGTACACATCGTTTGGGGCCGTGAGCGACACCCCGGCCGGATCTCCTTACGGATGGAACCCGAATAGGCGATAAACCTGGACTAGAGTCTTGTGTGGTTAGTCAGGTCGTGGCCGACACCCTTGCCAGGCTTCTACTTGAAGGTTGCCGAGATACACGATGTGTACATGGCAGTAAGTGGCGAGAGCGTGTGTGAAGAAGTACACCCCTGCAGGGTTAACATGATCTATTCGAATAGCCGGGTCCGCGGTTATGGAGTTCTTGGATGCTTGCGTGGTACATAGGCAAGTGAAAGTGGATACTATAAAATGCGCAAGATAAGCATGAGTGCTATGGATGACCTTCTCGTAGGGAGACGGGAACGGATCCATAGTGGTGTATTGATTGGTGAATCTGTGGACTCGTGTGCGCCACCTCAAAATAGCTACTTGCAATCGTAGTTCAGGATAGCAACCGAGTCAAAGCTGGCTTGCTGCAGTAAAACTCCACCACCCCTTGATGATACTGATGCATATGTAGTTAGTTCTGATGTAAGTCTTGCTGAGTACCTTTGTACTCACATTTTCTTAATTTATGTTTTTGCAGAGAGACTTCAGTCTCACTAGTAGTTCCGCGTGGACTTCGGCGTTTAGCTTGTTACCTCAGCTACGATCTTGTACCCTTGGGAGGGTCTGGTAGATAGTCAGGCTTGATAGCCTTCTTCCTTTTCAGATGTCTGTACTCAGACATGTTTATGCTTCCATTGCCTGTATGCTCTGTATGTTGGGTCATGTGACCCCTGTTTGTAATAAATGTGTCGGCGTACAAAAAGAGGGGTACACTTTTTGTACCCCTATGACTGTGCACGGGCAGTCTGAGCCACGGGCACCACCACACCAAGCATGGCAAGGGAGGTGAGCCAGGGTAAGACTGAAGCTCGATGAGACTGAAGCCCAAGAGAACAAGACCACAAAGAGCAAAGGGACGAAGTAGATTCCCCCGGCAAGATCCTTGCCGGGAGCCAGTTTTAGCAGCCCCGGCAAGATCCTTGCTGGGGCCGGCTTTAGCAGTCCCGGCAAGACCCTTGTTGCGACAATTCGCCCCACGCCTACGGACCAAATCCCCCTTGAGTCCACTGCCCCCATGGGGCAAGGATTCGGGAGACATCCCCGTAGTGGCATGCAGATCTTTGTGAAGACATTCAAGATCAGATACACACTAAGAAGACGACGATGGAGGAAATATGCCCTAGAGGCAATAATGAAGTTGTTATTTGTATTTCCTTATATCATGATAAATGTCTTTTATTCATGCTAGAATTGTATTAACCGAAAACTTGATACATGTGTGAATACATAGACAAAACAGTATGTCCCTAGTATGCCTCTACTAGACTAGCTCATTGGTCAAAGATGGTTATGTTTCCTAGCCATAGACATGAGTTGTCATTTGATCAATGGGATCACATCATTAGGAGAATGATGTGATGGACTAGACCCATCCGTTAGCTTAGCACTATGATCGTTTAGTTTTACTGCTATTGCTTTCTTCACGACTTATACATGTTCATATGACTATGAGATTATGCAACTCCCGAATACCGTAGGAACACCTTGTGTGCTATCAAACATCACAACATAACTTGGTGATCATAAAGATGCTCTATAGGTGTCTCCGAAAGTATTCGTGGTGTTGGCATAGATCAAGACTAGGATTTGTCACTCCGAGTGTCAGAGAGGCATCTCTGGGCCCTCTCGGTAATACACATCATAATAAGCCTTGCAAGCAAATGACTAATGAGTTAGTCACAAGATGATGTATTACGGAACGAGTAAAGAGACTTGCCGGTAACGAGATTGAACTAGGTATAGAGATACCGACGATCGAATCTCGGGCAAGTAACATACCGATGACAAAAGGAACAACGTATGTTGTTATGCGGTTTGACCGATAAAGATCTTCGTAGAATATTTAGGAACCAATATGAGCATCCAGGTTCTGCTATTGGTTATTGACCAGAGATGAGTCTCTGTCATGTCTACATGGTTCTCGAACCCGTAGGGTCCGCACGCTTAACGTTTGATGACGATCGATATTATGAGTTTATGAGTTTTGATGTACCGAAGGAAGTTCGGAGTCCCGGATGAGATCACGGACATGACGAGGAGTCTCGGAATGTCCGAGACATAAAGATTGATATATTGGACAACTATATTCGGACACCGGAAGTGTTTCGGAAAAGTTTCGGATTTAACCGGATTGCCGGAGGGGGTTACCGGAACCCCCCACGAGGGGGGATGGTCCATAGTGGGCCTTGAGGAAAGAAGAGAGGCAGCCCATAGAGGCTGGCCGGCGCCCCACCAGGGAATCCTAGTTGGACTAGGATTGGGGGGCGCCACCTCTCCCTCTCTTCCTTCTTGGTGGACTCCTACTAGGAATAGGATTGCAATCCTATTCCTAGTAGGATTGCCTCCCTGGCGCGCCATAGAAGGGCTGGTCGGCCCCTCCCCTTGCTCCTTTATATACGGGGGCAGGGGGGCACCCTAGAACACAGAAGTTGATCAGTTGATCTCTCCCAACCGTGTGTGGTGCCCCCCTCCACAGAAACACACCTCGATTATTCCGTTGCAGTGCTTAGGCGAAGCCCTGCGCCGGTAGATACATCATACCCGTCACCACGCCGTCGTGCTGACGAAACTCTCCCGTGAAGCTCAACTGGATCAAGAGCTCGTGGGACGTCATCAAGCTGAACGTGTGCTGAACACGGAGGTGCCATACGTTCGGTGCTTGATCGGTTGGATCGCGAAGAAGTTCGACTACATCAACCGCGTCACTTGACGCTTCCGCTCCCGGTCTACAAGGGTACGTAGACACACTCTTCCCCTCGTTGCTATGCATCTAGTAGATAGATCTTGCGTGATCGTAGGAAAATTTTGGAAATAATACGTTTCCCAACAGTGGCATCATGAGCCAGGTCTATGCGTAGATGATATGCACGAGTAGAACACAATGAGTTGTGGGCGATACTAGTCATACTGCTTACCAGCATGTCATACTTTGCTACGGCGGTATTGTGAGATGAAGTGGCCCGGACCGACATTACGCGTACGCTTACGCGAGACTGGTTTCACCGTTATGAGCACTCGTTGCTTAAAGGTGACTGGCGGGTGTCTGTCTCTCTCACTTTAGCTGAATCAAGTGTGGCTACGCCCGGTCCTTGTGAAGGTTAAAACAGCACATACTTGACGAAACATTGTTGTGGTTTTGTATGCGTAGGTAAGAACGGTTCTTGCTAAGCCCATAGCAGCGACGTAAAACTTGCAACAACAAAGTAGAGGACGTCTAACTTGTTTTTGCAGGGCATGTTGTGATGTGATATGGTCAAGACATGATGAGATATACGGTTTTGTATGAGATGATCATGTTTTGTAAAGTTATCGGCAACTAGCAGGAGCCATATGGTTGTCGCTTTATTGTATGAAATGCAATCGCCATGTAATTGCTTTACTTTATCACTAAGCGGTAGCGATAGTTGTAGAAGCAATAGTTGGCGAGACGACAACGATGCTACGATGGAGATCAAGGTGTCGCGCCGGTGACGAAGGTGATCATGACGGTGCTTTGGAGATAGAGATCAAAAGCACAAGGTGATGATGGCCATATCACGTCACATATTTTGATTGCATGTGATGTTTATCTTATTATGCTTCTTATTTTGCTTAGTTCGACGGTAGCATTATAAGATGATCCCTTACTAAATTTCAAGGTATAAGTGTTCTCCCTAAGTATGCACCATTGCGAAAGTTCGTCGTGCCGAGACACCATGTGATGATCGGGTGTGATAAGCTCTATGTTCAAATACAACGGGTGTAAGCCAGTTTTGCACACGCAGAATACTCGGGTTAAACTTGACGAGCCTAGCATATGCAGATATGGCCTCAGAACACTGGAGACCGAAAGGTCGAGTGTGAATCATATAGTAGATATGATCAACATAAGATGTTCACCATTGAAACTACTCCATCTCACGTGATGATCGGACATGGTTTAGTTGATTTGGATCACGTGATCATTTAGATGACAAGAGGGATGTCCATCTAAGTGGGAGTTCTTAAGTAATATGATTAAATTGAACTTTAATTTATCATGAACTTAGTCCTCGTAGTATTAGCATATCTATTTTGTAGATCAATAGCTCACGATGTTGCTCCCCGTTTTTTTATATGTTCCTAGAGAAAACTAAGTTGAAAGATGATGGTAGCAATTACACGGACTGGGTCCGTAACTTGAGGATTATCCTCATTGCTGCACAAAGAATTATGTACTTGATGCACCGCTAGGTGACAGACCTATTGCAGGAGCAGACATAGACGTTATGAACGTTTTGACAAAATCTCGGTATGATGACTACTTGATAGTTTAAGTGCACCATGCTTTACGGCTTAGAACCGGGACTTCAAAAACGTTTTGAACGCCACGGAGCATATAAGATGTTCCAAGAGTTGAAATTAGTATTTCATACTCATGCCCGTGTCGAGAGGTATAAGACTTCTGACAGTACTTTGCCTACAAGATGGAGGAGAATAGCTCAACCAGTGAGCATGTGCTCAGATTGTCTGGGTACTACAATTACTTGAATCAAGTGGGAGTTAATCTTCCAGATAAGATAGTAATTGACAAAGTTCTCTAGTCACTATCACCAAGTTAGTAGAACTTCGTGATGAACTATAATATGCAAGGGATGACGAAAGGAATTCCCGAGCTCTTCACGATGCTGAAGTCGGCGAAGGTAGAAATCATGAAAAAGCATCAAGTGTTGATGGTTAACAAGACCACATGTTTCAAGTAAAGGGCAAAGGGATAGAAGGGGAACTTCAAGAAGAATGACAAGCAAGTTGTCACTCTCGTGAAGAAACCCAAAGCTAGAACTCAAGTCTGAAACTAAGTGCTTCTACTGCAAAGGAAATGGTCACTGGAAGTGGAACTACCCTAGATACTTGGCAGATAAGAAGGATGGCAAAGTGAACAAAGGTATATTTTGATATACAGATTATTGATGTGTACTCTACTAGTGTTCATTGCAACCCCTGGGTATTTGATACCGGTTCAGTTGCTAAAATAAGTAACTCGAAACAAGAATTGTAGAATGAACAGAGACTAGTTAAAGGTGAAGTGACGATGTATGTTGGAAGTGGTTCCAAGATTGATATGATCATCATCGCACACTCCCTATACTTTCGGGATTAGTGTAAAACCTAAATAAATGTTATTTGGCATTTGCGTTGAGCATGAATATGATTTGATCATATTTGTTGCAATACGGTTATTCATTTAAAGTCATAGAATAATTGTTATTCTGTTTACATGAATAAAACCTTCGATGGTCATACACCCAATGAAAATAGTTTGTTGGATCTCGATTGTGGTGATACACATATTCATAATATTGAAGCCAAAAGATGCAAGGTTAATAATGATAGTGCAACTTATTTGTGGCACTGCCGTTTAGGTCATAATGGTGTAAAGCGCATGAAGAAACTCCATAGTGATGGACTTTTGGAATCACTTGATTATGAATCACTTGGTGCTTGCGAACCATGCCTCATGGGCAAGATGACTAAAACTCCGTTCTCCGGAACAATGGAGCGAACAACAGATTTGTTGGAAATCATACATACTGATGTATGTGGACCGATGGGTGTTGAAGCTCGTGGCGAGTATCGTTATTTTCTAACCTTCACTGATGATTTGAGCAGGTATGGGTATATCTACTTGATGAAGCACAAGTCTGAAACATTTGAAAAGTTCAAAGAATTTCAGAGTGAAGTAGAGAATCATCGTAACAAGAAAATAAAGTTTCTATGATCTGATCGTGGAGGTAAATATTTGAGTTACGAGTTTGGTCTTAATTTGAAACAATGTGGAATAGTTTCACAACTCACGCCACCCGGAACACCACAACGTAATGGTGTGTCCGAACGTCATAACCGTACTTTATTAGATATGGTGCGATCTATGATGTCTCCTACCGATTTACCACTATAGTTTTGGGTTATGCATTAAAGACAGCTGCATTCACGTTAAATAGGGCACCATCTAAATCCATTGAGACGACGCCTTATGAACTGTGGTTTGGCAAGAAACCAAAGTTGTTGTTTCTTAAAGTTTGGGGCTGCGATGCTTATGTGAAAAAGCTTCAACCTGATAAGCTCGAACCCAAGTCGGAGAAATGTGTCTTCATAGGATACCCAAAGGAAACTGTTGGGTACACCTTCTATCACAGATCCGAAGGCAAGATATTCGTTGCTAAGAATGGATCCTTTCTAGAGAAGGAGTTTCTCTCGAAAGAAGTGAGTGGGAGGAAAGTAGAACTTGATGAGGTAATTGTACCTTCTCCCGTATTGGAAGGTAGTACATCACATAAACTAGTTCCAGTGATTCCTACACCAATTAGTGAGGAAGCTAATGATGATGATCATGAAACTTCAGATCAAGTTTCTGCTAAACTTCGTAGATCAACCAGAGTTCGTTCCGCACCAGAGTGGTACGGCAACCCGGTTCTGGAAGTCATGTTACTGGACCATGATGAACCTACGAACTATGAGGAAGCAATGATGAGCCCAGATTCCGCAAAATGGCTTGAGGCCATGAAATCTGAGATGGGATCCATGTATGAGAACAAAGTGTGGACTTTGGTTGACTTGCCCGATGATCGGCAAGCCATCGAAAATAAATGGATCTTCAAGAGGAATACTGACGCTGACGGTAATGTTATTGTTTACAAAGCTCGACTTGTTGCGAAAGTTTTTCAACAAGTTCAAGGAGTTGACTACGATGAGACTTTATCACCCGTAGCGATGCTTAAGTCTGTCCGAATCATGTTAGCAATTGCCGCATTTTATGAAATCTGGCAAATGGATAACAAAACTGCATTCTTTAATGGATTTATTAAAGAAGACATGTATATGATGCAACCAGAAGGTTTTGTCAATCCTAAAAGTGATAACAAAATGTGCAAGCTCCAGCGATCCATCTATGGACTGGTGCAAGCATCTCGGAGTTGGAATATACGCTTTGATAAGTTGATCAAATCATATAGATTTATACAGACTTGCGGTGAAGCCTGTATTTACAAGAAGTGAGTGGGAGCACTACAACCTTTCTGATAAGTATATGTGAATGACATATTGTCGATCGGAAATGATGTAGAATTTTCTGGAAAGCATAAAGGAGTGTTTGAAAGGAGTTTTTTCAAAGAAAGACCTCGGTGAAGCTGCTTACATATTGGGCATCAAGATCTATAGAGATAGATCAAGACGCTTGATAAGACTTTCGATGAGTACATACCTTGATAAGATTTTGAAGTAGTTCAAAATGGATCAGTCAAAGAAGGAGTTCTTGCCTGACTTGTAAGGTGTGAAGTTGAGTAAGACTCAAAGCCAGACCACGGCAGAAAAATATAGAGTGAATGAAATTCATTCCCTATGCCTCAGCCATAGGTTCTATAAAGTATGCCATGCTGTGTACCAAACATGTTGTGTACCTTGCCATGAGTTTGTCAAGGGGGTACAATAGTGATCCAGGAGTAGATCACTGTACAGCGGTCAAAATTATCCTTAGTAACTAGATGACTAAGGAAATGTTTCTCGGTTATGGAGGTGATAAAGAGTTCATCGTAAAGGGTTACGCCGATGCAAGCTTTGACACTAAATCCAGATGACTCTAAGTATCAATCTGGATGCGTATTGAAAGTGGGAGCAATTAGCTAGAGTAGCTCTATGCAGAGCATTGTAGACATAGAAATTTGCGAAATACATACGGATCTGAATGTGACAGACCCGTTGACTAAACTTCTCTCACAAGCAAAACATGATCACACCTTATTACTCTTGGGTATTAATCACATAGCGATGTGAACTAGATTATTGACTCTAGTAAACCCTTTGGGTGTTGGTCACATGGCGATGTGAACTATGGGTGTTATTCACATATCGATGTGAACTATCAGTATTAAATCACATGGCGTTGTGAGCTAGATTATTGACTCTAGTGCAAGTGGGAGACTGAAGGAAATATGCCCTAGAGGCAATAATAAAGTTGTTATTTGTATTTCCTTATATCATGATAAATGTCTTTTATTCATGCTAGAATTGTATTAACCGGAAACTTGATACATGTGTGAATACATAGACAAAACAGTATGTCCTTAGTATGCCTCTACTAGACTAGCTCATTGGTCAAAGATGGTTATGTTTCCTAGCCATAGACATGAGTTGTCATATGATCAATGGGATCACATCATTAGGAGAATGATGTGATGGACTAGACCCATCTGTTAGCTTAGCACTATGATTATTTAGTTTTACCGCTATTGCTTTCTTCATGACTTATACATGTTCCTATGACTATGAGATTATGCAACTCCCGAATACCATAGGAACACCTTGTGTGCTATCAAACGTCACAACGTAACTGGGTGATCATAAAGATGCTCTACAGGTGTCTCCGAAAGTATTCGTGGTGTTGGCATAGATCAAGACTAGGATTTGTCACTCCGAGTGTCGGAGAGGTATCTCTGGGCCCTCTCGGTAATGCACATCATAATAAGCCTTGCAAGCAAATGACTAATGAGTTAGTCACGAGATGATGTATTACGGAACGAGTAAAGAGGCTTGCCGGTAACGAGATTGAACTAGGTATAGAGATACCGACGATCGAATCTCGGGCAAGTAACATACCGATGACAAAAGGAACAACGTATGTTGTTATGTGGTTTGACCGATAAAGATCTTCGTAGAATATGTAGGAACCAATATGAGCATCCAGGTTCCGCTATTGTTTATTGACCGGAGATGAGTCTCGGTCATGTCTACATAGTTCTCGAACCCGTAGGGTCCGCACGCTTAACGTTTGATGACGATCGGTATTATGAATTTATGAGTTTTGATGTACCGAAGGAAGTTCGGAGTCCCGGATGAGATCACGGACATGGCGAGGATTCTCGAAATATCCGAGACATAAAGATTGATATATTGGACAACTATATTCGGACACCAGAAGTGTTCCGGAAAAGTTTCGGATTTAACCGGATTGCCGGAGGGGGTTACCGGAACCCCCCAAGAGGGGGGGTGGTCCATAGTGGGCCTTGAGGAAAGAAGAGAGGCAGCCCATATAGGCTGGCCGGCGCCCCACCAGGGAATCCTAGTTGGACTAGGATTGGGGGGCGCCACCTCTCCCTCTCCTTCCTTTCCCTCTCTTCCTTCTTGGTGGACTCCTACTAGGAATAGGATTGCAATCCTATTCCTAGTAGGATTGCCTCCCTGGCGCGCCATAGAAGGGCTGGCCGGCCCCTCCCCTTGCTCCTTTATATACGGGGGCAGGGGGCACCCTAGAACACAGAAGTTGATCAGTTGATCTCTCCCAACCGTGTGCGGTGCCCCCCTCCACAGAAATACACCTCGGTTATACCGTTGCAGTGCTTAGGCGAAGCCCTGCGCCGGTAGATACATCATATCTGTCACCACGCCATCGTGCTGACGAAACTCTCCTGTGAAGCTCAACTGGATCAAGAGCTCGTGGGACGTCATCAAGCTGAACGTGTGCTGAACGCGGAGGTGCCGTACGTTCGGTGCTTGATCGGTTGGATCGCGAAGAAGTTCGACTACATCAACCGCGTCACTTGACGCTTCCGCTCCCGGTCTACGAGGGTACGTAGACACACTCTTCCCCTCGTTGTTATGCATCTAGTAGATAGATCTTGCGTGATCGTAGGAAAATTTTGAAAATACTACGTTTCCCAACAGACGACCCTTGGCGGGATCCCAGCCAAGGAAAACCACAAGACCTCCGGCAAGCACCTTGCCGGGGATGACCGCAGGCGCCACGGCAAGACCCTATCAGGCCCACCATCGGGCCCACGCCAACTAAGCTTCCACCTCCCTATGCAGCTGCCGACCCAACCAGCTGGGTAGGCACCTGCGTGGCGACATGCAGATCTTCGTGAAGACCCACCATTGCGCCACCTCAGCTGTCTGCCTGCTTACATGGCATCTCGGGCATCGCTGGCCAGGGCGCGTGTCGACACAAGAAGGAGCGGCGACGGACAAGATGGATGTCTCCCCCGTCCCCGATAAAGCAAGGACACCTAAGCAAGACGCATTAAATGCGCCTTGTCATGTAATGCGAGGGATAACCTCGCATCACTGTACCCTTTCCACCTCCTGTGTGCCACTGTGGCGACCCCTTTTTCCCTATAAAAGGAGGCCCGAGGCGACCAGGAGGAGGATTCGGCTTTTTGGAGCTCCTCACGCCCCATAGCTAGCTGAAGAACACAGATATACAATCCACCAAAGCAGGAGTAGGGTTTTATGCATCCTCACGGACCGAACCTGGGTAAAGGAACCGTGTGCTGTTTGTTTGATCCGCTCTTCTCTCAACCCCGCGCCCCGCAACCATAGTAGGGATTCTTGTGATCCCATAGGTGTCGATCCAATACCCCGACATCTTTGGCGCGCCAGGTAGGGGGTGCGCAGTTGTGAGAATAGGCTTTAGCAGTCAGTTCGACGCTTCTTCATCATCATGGCGCCCAAGAAGAAGACGACGGTGGCGGTTGGCCAGTCGGAAGCCGGACAACCCATCCCGACGCGGGCGAGCAGCGGGCCGGTCGTGGAAAGGAGCCGGGGCACTGCTCGCGAACACCAACGCCGTCCCAGCAGCCGGAGTTTGGGAGGTGGCGATGTTGGTGCGCATGGTAACAGGCCACACACCGCCAGATCCAAAGACGGAGCCAGGCCCTCCGCGAGGGGCGCGGGGCCTTCCAAGATCGCTGTCGCATCACCCGAAGGCGACACAAGGGCCTCCGGGACTCCCACGCCGGCGCCAACAACACGCTCCTCCCAAGTAGTGCGCGACGAACGGTGTCATCGCGCCGAAGATCCCGGGCGTCGCCACGGGAAGAGCCCCGAGCGCCACTCCCGAGACGTAGACGACCTGCCCGCCCGCCGAAGCGCTGGTGGAAATGGCATGCGACCGCGGGATCGTGACTGAGCTCCTCCTGACATGGTCAGGGGTCGAAGCGCGTCACGGTCCGTGAAGGTTTCGCTACCGCTAACCCCAGCCGAAGCCCCGGCGCGCGCGCAGTTGCTCCTCGACTTTCCTCCCGTTACGGGGAAACTCGACGAATGGAGAGCCACCATCCGAAGCCTTGTCGCAGTCGCCAACAAGGACGAACCAAGTCCAGCGGAGCTCCCATGTCGACGCCCCGATGGGGTCCCACACACTGGTGGCGGGAGGACCGGCAGCACCGTGGCCACGGTGCATTCGCCTCCTCCTCGCCCGATACCGCGTGTGTCGACTCGTCGGGATGTCGCGGGTGACGCCATCTCCATAGCGTCGTCCGACCCATGGACCCACGGCGACCAGCGTCAAGTTCTTCAGGAGCGAGCTCATGAAGACGCTCGGACCACCATCGAGCGTCGGCGCGGAGCGCGCCACCAGTCAGACAGGCTAGCAGGGCCTGCTGTGGACCGCCCAGCACCGAAGAGCCCTGGAGGTCTACCTTACGAGGTAGGCTGTCCGGCTTTTACCCGTGAGCTGCGGCAGTTCCAGTGGCCCACTCACCGCACCTTCAAGCCTGACGTTGGCGAGAAGTACAACGGCAAGACCCACCCGTCGGAGTTCCTCAGCATCTACACCATCGCGATGCAGGCTGCCGGAGCCTGCGATGATAAGGTGCTTGCGAATTACTTTCCGTTGGCTATTAAGCCCAATGCCATGTCGTGGTTGATGCACTTGTCGGTGGACTCTATTTCCTCCTGGTCGGATTTGTGCCATGAGTTTGTTGGCGCCTTTACTGGAGGTCACCAAGCCCATGGCCAAGCAAGTGACCTGCACGTCATTCCCCAGAAGGAAGGCGAGAGTTTGCGCAAGTACATACAGAGGTTCAGCCGGGTACAGTACAATATCCCTGATGTTCATCCTGCCGCCATCATCAGCGCGTTCCATCAGAACGTGCGTAACCGCAAGATGCATGAAGAGCTGGCGATGACCAAGGTGAAAGATGTGGCGGAACTCTATGTTCTTGCCAACTGATGTGCCCGGGCTGAGGAGGGAAGGAAGTACCCCGGTGAAGATGCATTTGCGGACCAATCGTGTGCATTGAGCTTTTCAGATATCTCATGTCTATGCACAAGATGATTCATTGCCCCTCGGAGCCTATCGAAGAAGGTGTTTCCTTTTGTTTCTTTTCGATGGAATTGAGTCATAGGAAACCCGTACTATTAAGAGGGCGTCCGCTTCAAAAAGGTTAGGGTGGAATCAACACGTACACATCTATCCCTTTGCACCACCTTTCCTTTGCTTCTTTGGAGCACCGGCTGTTTTCCTTGTCGTTGCAAAGACAAAGGCTTCCTACTAATACTATTATGTGGCATGCGGTAGTACCGCTCAAAGGAGCGGTAGTACCGCAGAGACACACGGTAGTACCACGCCTGGTTCGCGGTAGTACCCTGGCCTCTGCCCCAGGGCCGTGGCTAGCGCAGAAGTAGGAGCGGAAGTAATTTTTTACTTCCGCACCCTATGCGGTAGTATAGCTCCGGGTAAGCGGTAGTACCGTGCCGGGTTTTTGCATCGATCGAAACTCTGCGGAAGTAGCCACGGATGTAATTTTATTAGTCCATGCCCTTCCCAGCCCAGTCTGTACCCTGCCTTGCGGTAGTACCACAAGGGCGCGTCGCTGCTATACGCAACAGGGCTGCATATGGCTCCTGCCGCGCGAGCGGTAGTACCGCAAGTGTGGTGCGGTAGTACCGCGTGTCGCAAGTAGAGTTGGTGGATAACTGTTGGATCTTTCCTCTTACTATATAAGGGGGGTCTTCTTCCCCAAGTTGACCACCTCTTCCCTCCCTAAGCTCCATTGTTGCTCAAAGCTCCATTTTCGCCCGATCTCTCTCCCTAGCCAATTGAACTTGTTGATTTCCTAGGGATTGGTTGAGAAGGCATCGATCTACACTTCCACCAAGAGAAATTTGATACCCTCCACTAATACCTTGCGGATCTTGTTACTCTTGGGTGTTTGAGCACCCTAGACGGTTGACATCACCTCGGACCCATAGTCCATTGTGGTGAAGCTTCGTGGTGTCGTTGGGAGCCTCCAATTAAGTTGTGGAGATAGCCCCAACCTTGTTTGTAAAGGTTCGGTCGCCGCCTTCAAGGGCACCACTAGTGGAATCACGACACCTCGCATTGTGTGAGGGCGTGAGGAGAATACGGGTGGCCCTAGTGGCATCTTGAGGAGCATTAGGCCTCCACACCGCTCCAATGGAGACATACTTCCTCTCAAAGGGAAGGAACTTCGGTAACACATCACTAAGTTTAATTTGGTTAAGAAAAGCTAAAAATTGTTAGTTGCCTATTCGCCTCCCTCTAGTCAACCATATCGATCCTTTCATATGGTCACTGCATTGTCTTGACAAATCAAAATAGTTCAAATCATATCTATTCAAGACAAAGCAGCATTGAAAGAATACAAGTGTGGGAAACTACACGGCACAACAAGATTTCAGATGGGTACCATGGGCGAACATGTACAACAACACTATTGGCTCTGTTGTGATGCTAGTAATGTGCACGATATGAGAAGTCAACTGTATACACAATTCAAATTGAAATCAACAGAGCATTTTAGAAGAGCAAACATGCTTAAGCATACCTGTTGTGCCATTGGAGTTTCAATTGGATCCTTCAATTTAAAAATAAGTTTGTATGAGTAAATACAGTGATACAAGAGCAAGGCAGTATCACTACACAAAAATACACTTCCATGATGATACGTGTTTGTCACAGTAGGTCACGTTTTCTGTCATGCATGTACATCCATGACAAATTTATGACAGAATGAAGATAGTCATACCTGTGCTGTCGTAGAAGTGTTCCATGACATTACCAAAATTATCATCACGAAAGTGTCCACTTCCATGACGATAAATCGCGCGTCACAGAAGTGCTTTCGTCAAGGGTGACCGACACGTGGCATCCACCGTAACGGAACGCCGTTAAGCTATTGGGTCCGGTTTTGGATCCGATAATCCGTTAACAGCCCTGACCAATGGGGATTTTCCACGTGTAAAATCATCATTGGTTGGAGGAAACACGTGTCGGCTCATCGTTGGGACAGATGTCATCCACTCATTGGACCCAAATCGCCTATGATACGTCGACACGTGGCACGGCCCAACAGAGGCCCATTCCCATGAAAAGGTCGTCCCGTTTGACTTGCTCAAAAGGTGGCGGGCCGGCCCATATCAAGATTGTTAACGGCATGTTCGCATATAGCCCATTTACAGCCCGCTAACCCAGGGCTCGTTTACGGCCTATTCGAATTAGGCCCAGTAGCGTCATCTACTCATTGGACCCAAAGCGCCTATGATACGTAGACACGTGGCACGGCCCAACAGAGGCCCAAAAAAACAGAGGCCCATTCCTGTGAAAAGGCCGGCCTGTTTGACTTGGTCAAAAGCTGGTGGGCCGGCCCATGGCAAGCCTGTTAATGGCATGTTCGCGTACAACCCATTTACAGCCCGCTAAACTAGGGCCCGTTTACGGCCTATCCGAATTAGGCCTAGTAGCGTCATCTGGGCCGTCCAATATAATTACAGCCTGTTTTAACTTCCGGCCCATGTATGGTCCATGATGTCTTTTGGCCCATATGAGGCCCTTAGTAACACTCGGCCCATTAACGGCATGTGGTAAAACTGGCCTGTAATGAACAGTGTATCACTTTATACCCATTAACGGCCCATTATTCCGTTGGGCCGTTTCCAGCCCATGTTATCTTTCGGCCTTCTCAGGGCCCATTTATTCTTGGGCTCATTTCCAGCATTCGTTCACTTTCGGCCCGTTACTGTCATTTTCTGCTTGTGGGCCAAATTCAGCCCGTGGTTACAGTCGGCCCGTTTGTGGCCCATTAATACATTGGGCCATTTTCATAGCATCATCAAGTACGGCCTATTAACGGCCCGTTATGGTCAGCCCATAAAGCGTACGATTTCCACTCTAGCCCGTTTATGGCCCCTTATACGGCCCGTACAAGGCCCATAGATGAGACGGCACATAGAAGGCCCATGGATCCTACGGGATATAGAAGGCCCATTGACCCGACGGCCCATAGAAGGCCCATTGATCCGACGGCCCATAGAAGGCCCATGGATCCGCTAGCACATAGAAGGCCCATGGATCCGACAACCCATAGAAGGCCCACGAATCTGACGGCCACAGAGGCCATGGATCGTTCGTCCCGTAGATGGCCCGTGGATCGTACGGCCTGTGGAGGCCCATGGTCACTACAACGTTTGGGCAAGTTGGCCCCCGTTTGAACGATATAGCATATTCAAAGAATTATCCTACTCTATACTATCATCTCTAAAAATCATACACTATACAATAAAGAGACTAAGGCATAGAAACGTAGAATAATCCTACACTACAATAAAGAAATTACAGCAGATTATACCCACTGGGCATTATGGTTCAGCACCAGTGATAATAAAGCATACACAAAGAGAAAATTGCATACACTGGGCAAATACAGCTCATACATCCTGGACGGGCATCAACATAACTTACCATTTGAACTATAATCTCTTCAGAAAATAGGATTGGCCGGATTTAGATAGCACAAATTTCAGTCTGCAAAATCTCCAATTCCTTCATTGTTACCTCAGTGTCTTGTTTCATTTTTTTGACTCCTACATCTAATACCTGCATGTCCAGTCTCAACTTGTTGATTGTACGTCCAGAATCATGTACACGTTGTCTTGCCACCTCTAGTTCATGCTTGAGAACATCAACACATTCCAATTCCAATCCATAATCATTCGGTAACGGCCATGCCGCACTGCTCGCAGATCTTTGTGTTGATGTCACTTCATCCTGAAATGTTTCTGTAAGTACACGTGACTAGGGCAAAAATATGGTTACAACAGTGAAACGAGCAAGACAGACTATTTTGTACATGGCAAAACATGACTAACAATAATGTTACACGTCATGAAGCATAAGCAGGTGATATTTTAAAAATTATAAAAAAAAGGTAGTCTCTGCAGCCAGCATACAGAAATCTCTCTTAGCTCATGAGAGGAGCATGATGTTGGGGCCCAATCCAAAACACAGACAAGTTACAAATTTAGACAGCAGATTGCATAGAAGTAAGCAAGCAGTTGGCCATTCTGTAACTCAATTAAAGTCTTAGGGGGCATAATGAATAGCAGAGGATTTCATACAAACATACTACAGCAAGCAAAACTATGCAATCATTAGCCTAGTATAAACTAGATTGTGAGCCTCATTCAATAATAGTTGGTTAATAGACTTCAAAGCTTTAGGCACACTTCGGCAGAGTAATTAAATGGTAAGGCCTTTAATTATGTCAACTAATAGTTATAAAAGTACCCAACACCCGGCATCATTCCTTGGGCATCTCATTAACTGAGGACAAATAAAGCAATTGAAAATAGCAAATTAACTATGCCTGAAACAAACAAGGAATTGAACTGTTGAGTTGGATACAGTGACTTACCTTAACAGGTTGAAGAGGCTCATCGCATCTTCTACTTCTCTTGCAAGGCTCCTTCCTAACATCTTGTACTTGGAAATTCACAATCTTATCTTCACTGCACCCCCTCTGCAAGGTGACACAAACTAGTTACTCGTCTCCTTGGAAGATAAATATGCATACTTTCCAGTCTGTGAACACAAAAGGATGAGATTATAACAAAACAACACCACATAATGAAACATGCCACATCTCTTGCACTTGCACACAATGAAATGAGCATTTACTATGTCTGCACTATGTAAAAACTAGGCATACCTTCGAACTGGATCTCCAGGTACTCTTGGAGAGCCTACTTTAGTGTACAGCCAAACCTTTATGTCACCTATGAGTTAGAAAAGGCCCCACTATAGCAGCCCTTAGTGTTTAAATCGTTGACAAGCTATGTTAGAGTGTTAGGTCAAGAACATCAAGTAATCAAAGCAAATAGTGATGGTCATGCCTTTTTGTTTAAATTAGGCAATGGGATCTCTATGGAAAACATTGACCGAAGTAGATTGTGCCAAGTAGATGGTATCTTTGTATTTGCATTTTCAGCAAATAGTGATGGTTCGTTTTCCTATCATATTAATTACTGCACTGGGTTCAATTTGTGATGTTTGCAAGTCAAATTAATTTTCATATGGGCAGCAAAATGAAAAAAATATAATGCAATCTAGACTTTTCACTGATCATACCAAAGATAAGCTAAAAACACAATGAAAAGAAATGGTTGGCTTATTACATGGAGCTTATATTCACATGTGCTTATTTTCTTAGGATAACTCGTAATAATTGTCCCTAAGAAACTTGGCCAATAGAACTGACATACAAATGACATGTCACGATGATTGCAATGGAGGAGTGATGTACCATAGTACACTATATAGGCTCACTACTGGCTCTCCTTTTTTTTGCGATGTTCCATGAAATTGCCACATACATCTTGTACTTTTTCATTGTGTAACCCTATTTGCAAGTTGACATGGCTAATTTCAGACATCTCTACATGATAATACATTGCATATCCCTTGCGTATATTTAAACCACCAATTAATGATTGTGTGCGTAGCATAAACTAGCCATGACTCTCTGTGCTAGACTAGCAGGCACTCTAAGGGAGCCTAATGTAGTGTACTGGAATTCCTACATGCCACCTACGATTTTGTGTAATGTACTGCCTCTGTTCCTAAATATATGTCTATGTAGAGATTCCAGTATTGTCGGTGTATTTGGATCGACACCTATGGGATCACAAGAATCCCTACTACGGTTGCGGGGCGCGGGGTTGAGAGAAGAGCGGATCTAATGATCCGGTCACGGTTCCTTTACCCAGGTTTGGGCCGCAAGGATGCGTAAAACCCTACTCCTGCTTTGGTGGATTATATGTGGTGTTCTTCAGCTAACGAGGAGCTCCAAAAGAGTCGTGAGGGGTTCCGAAAAGCCGAATCCTTCTCCTGGTCGCCTCAGGCCTCCTTTTATAGGGAAAAAGGGGTCTCCACAGTGGCACCCAGGAGGTGGAAAGGGTACAGTAATGCGAGGTTATCCCTCGCATTACAGGACAAGGTGCATTTAATGCGCCCTGCTTAGGTGTCCTTGCTTTATCGGGGACGAGGGGAGACGCCCATCTTGTCCGTCGCCGCTCCTCCTCGTGTCGACACGCGCCCTGGCCAGTGGTGCCTGAGGTGCCATGTAGGCAGACAGGCAGCTGAGGTGGCGCAACGGCGGGCCTCCACGAAGACCTGTGGGTTGCCACGCAGGAGCCTGTCCAGCTGGTTGGGTCGGCAGCTGCGTGGGTCGGTGGAGACCCAGTTGGCGCGGGCCTGATGGTGGCCCCGTGGGTGTCCTTGGCAAGGACCTTGCCGGGGCCCCGGCAAGGACCTTGCCGGGGCCCCGGCAAGGGTCTTGCCGCGGCGCCTGCTGTCATCCCCGGCAAGGTGCTTGCCGGGGGCCTTGTGGATCCCCTTGGCTGGGATCCTGCCAAGGGTCGTCTTCTTACCTTGGATTTGATCTTGAAGGTCTTCACAAAGATCTACATGCCACCACGGGGACATCTCCCGAATCCTCCCCCATGGGGGTGGCGGACTCAAGGGCGATTCGCTCCGTAGGCGGGGGGGGGGGGGGGGGGGGGGGCGAGCTGCCGCGGCAAGGGCCTTGCCGGGGCTGCCAGAGCCGGCCCCGACAAGGACCTTGCCGGGGAAAACCACTTCGTCCCACTTGCTCTTCGTGGTCTTGTTCTTGGTGTCGCTCCAGTCTTCACCGAGCTTCAGTCTTGCCCCGGCTTGCCTCCCTTGCCTTGCTTGGTGGGATGGCGCCGTGGCTCAGACTGCCTGTGCACAGTCATAGGGGTACAAAAAGTGCACCCCTCTTTTTGTACACCGACAGGAGCCCCCGGGCCTGGGCCACACATAAGCGCGACACGTTGTTGGGCCAGGCCCAGAATGGTGCGCGGGCAGGCGGGGTGGTTCTCACCGCGGTAGAATTTTCGCGCGCTGCGCCTCCCACGGCCCGCGCGAGCGGCGCGGAGTGGAGGGCCGTGCGTGAAGTGGGCGGCATGCGTGGGGCGGTTTCCGCACGCATGCGTCACGTCGCAGTGAATGTGAAAGGAGGCGGCCCGCGCCTTCCCCATAACGGGGGAAGGTATGGGGGCGTGGCCCGCTGACTGGATGGGGCCGAGGCGCGGTCTGCTAGGCGTCCACCCCCCACGATCACGGGGTGGGGAGAAGTCGCCTCACCCGTCCCTTCGGTCCCGCGCGTTCGCCACGTGCCCTCCATGCGTTCGAGGTGGCGAGCGGTGGAGGCGGGAAAACGAGCCGTCGTTGGTTGGGGCGGCGGGTCGGCCCCGGCCCTCCTCGCCTTCTGCGTCTTGATTGGTCGAGCGGGGCGGTCGAGCTCCAGCCCCGCCCCTTTATAAAGGGCGGAGGGAGGGGACAGCGCTCCACACTCCTCCATCTTCTTTCTTCTCTGGCTTCTGCTCCTTTCTTCTATCCGCCATGAAGAAGGAAAACCCCGGCTCCTCAACAGTGGGGGCGAGGGTCGCCGCTCGACAGCGCGTCCCCCCTTCTCCTGCACCCGCAGTGGCTGAACCAGCTACGAGGGGGAGAGGGAGGGGCGAGGCCGTGGGTGAGGCCGGGGTGCTCGGGGAAGAGGAAGGCGGGGCGGCTCGCCGGCCTCGCCCCCGCCAGCAGCTCCTCCTCAGGTGGAAGGTCATGTTGGAGATGACCCCTGCGAATTCTTCATTAGGACGCGGGGGTCGCCGCGCCGTCGCCTTCGTCTCCCGACCCTGTTTGCGCAGGAGATGGAGGCGAACCCGCCGGAGTCGCTGCGGTTGCATATGAGGGGTTGTGGGATCAGCGGCACGCGAGCCGTCGTCGACTTCCCCGCCCCTCATGTGATGTATCTTCGTCGAGGATGGAAGAGGTTCGCCCGCATCCACAGCCTGACGGACGGGCTCACCCTCCACTTCAAGCTGATGGGGGATGATCACCTCTCCGTCAAGGTCTTCGGGCACCTCGGAACTCGCGCGCGGCGCTGCATGGAGAGCTCCTCCGACGATGAAGACTCCTCCTCGAACGAGGGTGAAGAGGAGGACAGCGACAGCGACGACGAGGGCGGGGGACGGCAGGATGACGGGTCCGACTAGGTGTCGGGCGCCGCTCCTGGTGGCACCGGCGACACCATCATCCGCATCGCCGCTCCTTGAACTTCTCGGGGTCGTCTCCTTGGCGGCTGGCGTAGGGAGGCAGCGGAAGAGGAAGAGGAAGAAGGTGGACAGCAAGGTCGTCATGTCGGAGTACGCGGGCACCGACGCCTTCGTCTCCTACTGACGCCCTGCCACCTCGTCTTCGAGCTCAGCCTCCGGCGTCGTCATCACCGTCCAGCCCTGGGGAGGCCGCCGGGATGTCTTCTCGGTACCTTCTGTCACCCGTAGCTCGCCTAGGCGCCCCTTTTGCCCTTCTCGCCTCCTTGACCTATCTCCTGAGGAGAGGGACAAGAAAGGCATTACGGGCATCTTATCTCTTTTTAGTCTGTAAGCCTTCGGGCATTTGTAAAGTTTAAAACTTGTAATCCTCCTTATCCATGTTTTTCATTCCCTATGGAATGTACCTGAATGGAATGTTTTTAATGAAAAAGGAATGTCTGCCGGGTCCTTTTGTTCGTAGGTAAAAACCCACAACAGGGAATAAATCCCTGATATCCTCAAGATGAACATTCTCTCGCCCGGCAACAAGCCCTGCCGTTTCCCCACTTCGCTCGACCTTTCTCAAGCTCTTGGCGGAGGCAGGGATGAAGCGGGCCTAGGCTCCTCGTACTATCCTTTTGCTGTCGCGACTACGACCAAACTTGGTCCTAGGGACGAGCCTTAGGACCTAGAGTTATGGGAGCACGGTAGCTCAAGGAAAAGAACGAGGTTTCACATACCTCAGTTGAGGGATCGAAGAAGGTGAGAGTGTCTAGAGGGGGGGGGTGATTAGACTACTCGACAAGATAAAAATTATGTCTTTTATCAAGGACAGATTTTGGCAGATTTTGCATAACACACAAGTCAAGTAGCACACTACACATGCAATTCTAGAGTATGGGCAGCGGAAAGTAAATTGCACAAGTAGTAAAGAGAAGTGGAGAAGATCAAACGCAATTTGGAGACGCAATGATTTTTCCCGTGGTTCCGATAGGTAGTGCTATCGTACATCCACGTTGATGGAGACTTCAACCCACGGAGGGTAACGGCTGCGCGAGTCCACGGAGGGCTCCACCCACGAAGGGTCCACGAAGAAGCAACCTTGTCTATTCCATCATGGCCTACGCCCACGGAGGGCTAGCCTTACTCGGGGTAGATCTTCACGAAGTAGGCGATCTCCTTGCCCTTACAAACTTCTTGGTTCAACTCCACAACTCGATGACGGAGGCTCCCAAGCGACACCTAACCAATCTAGGAGGCACCACCCTCCAAAAGGTAATAGATGTTGTAGATGATGATGAACTCCTTGCTCTTGTGCTTCAAATGATAATCTCCCCAACACTCAACTCTCCTCACTGATATGGCTGTGGTGGAAGAAAGGATTGAGTGGAAAGCAACTTGGGAAGGTTAGAAATCAAGTTTCATATGGTAGGAATGGAGCAACTTGATCTCAACACAAGGGTAGGTAGTTCTCTTCTCAGAAAGTGTAAGGTAGGAGTGGTAGTTCTTTCTGATGGCTCTCTCCACGAATGAAGAGGGGGTGGAGGGGTATATATAGCCTCCACACAAAATCCAACCGTTACACACATAATTGAGCAATCTCGGTGAGACCGAAGTGGAAACTCGGTCAGACCGAAAGTTCAAATATAGTGAACGTTGGGGTTTTCGTTGGGACCGAAAATACCATCTCGGTTTGTCCGATTTGAGTCAAAGACAGGAACTTGCCAGTTTCGGTGGGACCGAAAATGCAATCTCGGTGAGACCGATTTGAGCCAAGACAGGTGCTTGCCAATTTCGGTGAGACCAAAAATGCAATCTCGGTTATTCCGAAATGATGTCAAACGGTTACAGAAGGTTGGCAGCCCGTATTTCGGTGAGACCGATCTCAAACTCGGAATGACCGATTTTTCTAGGGTTTGGCTTATGGCTGAGGTGGTTCATCTCGGTGGGACTGAGTTTGGAAAATCGGTTTGTCCGAGATTACTTATGAGTGTGTATAGTAGTGAAAGTTGCTGATAGTTGAAGGAGATATATCACTAAGCACTTGAGCAACCAGATCATCAACACAACCTCATCCCCTTTTAATAGTATTGGCTTTTCCTATGGACTCAATGTGATCTTGGATCACTAAACCAAAAATGGAGTCTTGAGCTTTTGCCAATGCTTGCCTTAGCATTTTGAGGGGTCCACTTCTTCAGTCATTTTGCCATACCAATGTGATTGGATTTCCTGAAACATACTTGATAAAAGCATTAGTCCAACCACAGAGTATGTTGTCATTAATTACCAAAACCACCCGGAGAGCAAATGTGCTTTCAATCTCCCCCTTTTTGGTAATTGATGGCAACACACTAAAATCACACTAAACAAGACATCAAAGCTTATTAAAAGAAAGACAGAATTATCATGAAAGCTTTGACAAGCATGTAGTACACAGGCTCCCCCTACAAGTGTGCAGGATTTTCATAAATTTTGGTTTTGGACTACCTCAAGCACACAAGAGAGATAAGCAAGATGTGCTACATGCAGCTTGGCTATATGCATCAGAGCAGAAGAAAAAGAAGTGAGTGATAATACGTATGTGCATGGTGATTTCTTGCAAACAAGTATTTACAAGCAAGTCACCATCATGCACATTCTGCAAGGTGCATATACTTACCTTGAGGTTCCTTGACATTATACCTGAAGGGATAAACTTGAGAAAACAAGGTTAGATAACACAAGAGTATTCCTTCAACCAACTGCAAGAACATCAAGAGTACCAAGCCAGGGATGACATGTATAAGGAGTGTCTCATATTGAGCACAAGCTTGAATCAGCAAACATGTCTCCGAAACTTAAAAGATTTTCAATGAATTCTGAGAGATTTTGCTTTCCATAAGATATCAATTGTGAAAATTCATCTCCCTTTGAGTTCTCTCAGAATAAGGGGTTTGATGGAAATAGCAAAATCAAAAGAATGATGCCAAATGTAATGTCCAATGTAAAACACGACAAAGCTTTGATGTGATTCTCTCCCCCTTAAGATAAGATTGCTTTTCTTCTCCCCCTAAGTCTTCTCTTCTCCCCTACTCCCCCTAAGTCTTCTCCCCCTTTGACATCAAGTGCCGAAAAGGACAGCAAACTAGGAAGGTTAGGAAAGATGGAAAGAAAGAGGTGGGATCCTTAAGAATCACAACAGGGCAAATAAGAACATTCATAGAGAAACAATGAGTGGAGCTGCAGAAGATGATATCCTGGAGGAAATAAATCAGTGACACCGAATTGAGTTAGGGTAGACCCTTTTCGGTTAGACCGAAATAAATAAATCGGTGACGCCGAGTTTAATTCCAGGGAAATACAGAAATAATTCAGCTCACTTTGCGAGGAATGTTTCAAAAGATTTGCAATGAATTTGTAAAAGATTTTCGGGGAATTGATCAGAGCCAGAAGGATATTCACAAAGACATAAGAAAAGAAATGAAAAGATTCCTAGATGAAGTTTTTTTTTTGTTTAAAGAAAAACTCAATGAGAGAACATAAGAGAAAACAGAAAAACTCCAAAAGCATATGTACTTCATCTAGATAAAGGTCGGCGACAAGGTCACCTATGTTTGAGTATGTTGACTTAGGAGTCAAATGAGGACATTTGATCATAGGTCATACTCATCATTTAAGCTCAAAATGGGGTTGCCATTTTTCGATTAAGCATTTGATGTGATCACATCTTATGAAGCTGCTTGTACTCATGACTTTGAGTAAAGCTCCTTAAAGATGTGAAGAACATACCTTGGGCTTGTTGATGCTTTGCTCATGTAGGTAAGCTCGATGTAGGTGCTCATTGAATGTGAGGTTGGAGCGCCATTTCTACTTGTGTAGTTCATCTTCCTACATGGGTTAGGCAAGCAAGGAAATACTCGAGGATATCCAAGATGACAAGAGTGAAATACTAGATGTATAAGATGTCAAAAAGGATATGTGGAATTTTGTTCCTTGAACTCAACATCCCAAAGGGCTAGATACTTGGTCAATGACAAGATTACTCATGAATTGAGTGTGTGGTAATCTTGTGGAATGTTGATCATCCAAGTACCTGCAAAGAGTTAGATGCAATACAAGGAGGCAAATGTGTCCAAGACATATGATCATCATCATAAGAGAAATATCAAGGATTAGTCAAGTGAGCTCATGCCTTGTATGCATCAATGGAGTTATCACTCCAAGTTTGAAGCATCAATGATGTTCAACTCACTCCTTAAGCGACAAAACACCTTCTCATCAAGAGGTTTTGTAAAGATATCAGCAAGTTGTTTGTCAGTACGAACATGCTTAAGATTAATGTCACCCTTGGCAATATGATCACGAATAAAATGGTGACGAACTTCAATATGCTTTGTTCGAGAGTGTTGCACTGGATTGTGTCCAATTTTGATTGCACTCTCATTGTCACAAAGCAAGGGAACATGTCTCACATGTATCCCATAATCCTTAAGCGTTTGTGTCATCCATAGCAATTGAGCACAACACGAACCAGTAGCAATATATTCAGCTTCGGCAGTGGATAATGATACTGAATTTTGTTTCTTGGAGGACCAAGATACAAGGGATCGACCAAGGAATTGACATGTACCCGAAGTTGACTTTCTATCAACCTTGTCACCGGCATAGTCCGAGTCGGAATAGCCAACAAGGTCGAAAGAGGCTCTCTTAGGATACCAAATGCCAAAGTTTGGTGTGTGTATCAGGTATCTCACTATCCTTTTAACAGCTTTAAGATGACATTCTTTAGGGGCTGCTTGATATCGTGCACACATGCATACACTCAACATTATGTCAGGACGAGAAGCACAAAGATATAGTAGAGAACCAATCATAGATCGGTAAACCCTTTGATCAACGGGTTCTCCATCTTTTGTCAAGTCATTATGTCCACTTGTAGGCATGGGGGTACTCATACCTTTGCTTTCTTGCATGTTGAACTTCTTGAAGAGATCCTTGGTGTACTTCGTTTGTGAGACAAAGGTACCCTCCTTAGATTGCTTGATTTGCAACCCAAGGAAGAATTTGAGTTCACACATCATGGACATCTCATACTTCTCCGACATGAGCTGTCCAAACTTCTTGCTAAAATGAGGGTTAGTTGAACCAAAGATAATATCATCAACATATATTTGGCACACAAATAGTTCACCATTAACCCTTTTTGTGAACAGCGTTGAGTCTATCTTTCCAATCTCAAACCCTTTTTCAAGAAGAAAACTAGTCAAGCATTTGTACCAAGCTCTAGGAGCTTGTTTAAGACCATAAAGAGCTTTGTGCAACTTGTAAACATGATTAGGCTTTTTGGGATTCACAAATCCGGGAGGTTGTTTCACAAATACTTCCTCCTCAATTTCACCATTTAGGAAAGCACTTTTGATATCCATTTGATAGAGAGTAATGTCATGGTGATTGGCATAAGCAAGAAGAATGCGAATGGACTCAAGTCTAGCAACGGGGGCATAGGTCTCAGCATAGTCCATACCTTCGACTTGTGTGTAACCTTGAGCTACGAGACGAGCCTTGTTGCGGATGACTTGTCCATCTTCATCTTGCTTGTTCCGAAACACCCATTTGGTTCCAATGATGTTTTGATCATCTTTGGGCTTCTCTACCAAAGTCCATACCTTGTTCCTCTCGAAGTTATGTAGTTCTTCGTGCATAGCGTTCACCCAATCCGGGTCTTCAAGTGCTTCTTCTACCTTCATAGGTTCAATACTAGAGATAAATGAGTAATGCTCACAAAAGTTAGCTAAGCGAGTTTTAGAGCGAGTAATTCTCCCGGAGTTGATGTCGTTCATCATTTGTTCCACGGGATGATTCTTCTTGACTCTTGCTCGAACTCGGGATAGCTTTTGTTGATGTTGTGGCTGAGCTTCCTCATCATCTTCATCTTCCTCTTCTTCTTCTTCATTGTTGTTGGTGTTGTCTTGAGGCGGTGGAGAAGGAGGTTGTGGTGGATCTTCTTGTTGCACTTCCTCATCTTGGTGAGTTCCACTTGTGGAGGCCTCCATATTGCCTTGAGGTTCATCTCGTCGTGAGGTAGGTGGCTCCACATATGTAGATGAGGTACTCTCCTTCACTTCCATGGGACGGATCTTTCCAATAGATAAGTCTTGGATAGCTTCCGATGGGTCCTTGTCTCCTACATCAATAGGCATTTGCTCTACTTGCGAGCCATTAGATTCATCAAACTTCACGTCTACCGTCTCTTCAACCTTTCGGGTGAAATTATTGTAGACACGGTAGGTGTGAGAGTTTGATCCATAACCAAGGAGAAAGCCTTCATGAGATTTAGGAGCAAATTTAGACCGACGATGCTTATCAAGGATATAGCATTTTGAACCAAAGACATGAAAGTATCCCACTTGGGGTTTGTTACCGGTGAGGAGATCGTATGATGTCTTGCCGAGGAGCTTATGAAGATAAAGCCTGTTGATAGCATGACAAGCTGTCTCGACCGCTTCTCCCCAAAAATGCTTCGGTGTCTTGTATTCATCAAGCATCGTTCTTGCCATCTCTATGAGCGTTCGGTTCTTCCTCTCAACAACTCCATTTTGTTGAGGAGTGTACGTAGCCGAGAACTCATGTAGAATCCCTTCCTCATCGAGAAAAGAGTCTACATTGGCGTTCTTGAACTCCGTTCCATTGTCACTCCAAACTTTCTTAATCTTCACCTCAAATTGATTTTGGGCCTTTTTGGCAAAGGTCTTGAAGATTCTCTGAACCTGCGATTTATGATCAAGGAAAAATACCCACGTAAATCTGGAATAATCATCAACTATAACTAGACCAAAGGAGTTACCACCAAGGCTTTTGTAAGCATTGGGACCGAAGAGATCCATATGAAGAAGCTCAAGCGGTCTCCTTGTGGTCATGATGTTCTTCACGGGATGACTTCCACCTACTTGTTTTCCTGCTTGACAAGCACTACAAAGTCTATCTTTGTCAAAGAGAACATCTTTAACACCAAGAATATGATCACCTTTGATTAGCTTGTCTAGATTACGCATACCAACATGTCCTAGCCTTCTATGCCATAACCAACCTTTAGAAGATTTAGCAATGAAACAAGCTCTAGGTTGGGCTTTCTTAGTGAAATCAACAATGTATAGATCACCTCTACGGATACCGGTAAATGCCATGTTTTGATTGTCACGACGAAAGACTTGGCAATCTACTTTGGTGAATAGCACATTGAATCCAAAGTCAGCTAATCTAGACACGGAAAGTAAATTGTATCCAAGAGATTCTACAAGCATGACATTTTGAATAGAGCTATCATGAGATATGGCCACCTTACCAAGGCCAAGTACCTTACCCTTGGAGTTGTCTCCAAAAGTCACATACTTGCGTGGACCATCGTTCTTTGCAAGCTCTCGAAACATGTCTTTATCTCCGGTCATGTGGTCGGTGCATCCACTATCAAGAATCCACTCTTTTCCGCCGGACATGTAGTCTCTCAGATTTGCCATAAGATTGAGACTCTTCATGACCTTGTCTAGCTTGGCGTCCGAATCGAAGTAATCATCATCATGCTCATGCTCATCATCATATTGACCCATAGATTGTTCATCATCAACACCTAGGTCAATTTGATAAGTACTTGCATTAGTTTTGTCAATGTGACAATAATCTTCGGAATGCAATGCAAGAGCATTTCTAACTAAAACATTGATAAGAGCGGGATCACCCTTCTTTTTCATAAGATCACGAAGCTCAAAGAAGCATTTATCAAGGTTGGGATCATTGGGGTGCATCTTATCAAATTCAATAGTCTTGTATAGAATTTTATCAAGACCTCTCATAGAGTAGTCCGGATAAAGTTCTTCCAAGAACTTCCACATAGCATAGGCACACTCAAAGTTTGTAACAAGCTTAAGCAAATCATCAGGTAACCCTCTAATGATAAGATTTACAGTTCTAAGGTTACAAAGCAAATCAAGTTCTTCATCCATGGTAGGGTGCAAGGGATCAAATGGAGGCACATAGGGGTTCTCAATATATTTGCACAAATTGTACTTCTTAAAGATACTAAGCATTTCAAACCTCCATGAGTTATATGACTCACCATTAAGAATAGGCACTCTATGGCTAATACTCCCAAACGTAGACACGTCCATCTTCCTCCAATGGTGTGTAAACCAAAGCAATGGAGACCAATGCTCTGATACCAATTGAGGGATCGAAGAAGGTGAGAGTGTCTAGAGGGGGGGTGATTAGACTACTCGACAAGATAAAAATTCTGTCTTTTATCAAGGACAGATTTTGGCAGATTTTGCATAACACACAAGTCAAGTAGCATACTACACATGCAATTCTAGAGTATGGGCAGCGGAAAGTAAATTGCACAAGTAGTAAAGAGAAGTGGAGAAGATCAAACACAATTTGGAGACGCAATGATTTTTCCCGTGGTTCCGATAGGTAGTGCTATCGTACATCCACGTTGATGGAGACTTCAACCCACGGAGGGTAACGGCTACGCGAGTCCATGGAGGGCTCCACCCACGAAGGGTCCACGAAGAAGCAACCTTGTCTATTCCATCATGGCCTACGCCCACGGAGGGCTAGCCTTACTCGGGGTAGATCTTCACGAAGTAGGCGATCTCCTTGCCCTTACAAACTTCTTGGTTCAACTCCACATATCGATGACGGAGGCTCCCAAGCGACACCTAACCAATCTAGGAGGCACCACCCTCCAAAAGGTAATAGATGTTGTAGATGATGATGAACTCCTTGCTCTTGTGCTTCAAATGATAATCTCCCCAACACTCAACTCTCCTCACTGATATGGCTGTGGTGGAAGAAAGGATTGAGTGGAAAGCAACTTGGGAAGGTTAGAAATCAAGTTTCATATGGTAGGAATGGAGCAACTTGATCTCAACACAAGGGTAGGTAGTTCTCTACTCAGAAAGTGTAAGGTAGGAGTGGTAGTTCTTTCTGATGGCTCTCTCCACGAATGAAGAGGGGGTGGAGGGGTATATATAGCCTCCACACAAAATCCAACCGTTACACACATAATTGAGCAATCTCGGTGAGACCGAAGTGAAAACTCGGTCAGACCGAAAGTTCAAATATAGTGAACGTTGGGGTTTTCGGTGGGACCGAAAATACCATCTCGGTTTGTCCGATTTGAGTCAAGATAGGAACTTGCCAGTTTCGGTGAGACCGAAATCATCAACTCGGTTATTCCGAAATGATGTCAAACGGTTACAGAAGCTTGGCAGCCCGTATTTCGGTGAGACCGAACTCAAACTCGGATTGACCGATTTTTCTAGGGTTTGGCTTATGGCTGAGGTGGTTCATCTCGGTGGGACTGAGTTTGGAAAATCGGTTTGTCCGAGATTACTTATGAGTGTGTATAGTAGTGAAAGTTGCTGATAGTTGAAGGAGATATATCACTAAGCACTTGAGCAACCAGATCATCAACACAACCTCATCCCCTTTTAATAGTATTGGCTTTTCCTATGGACTCAATGTGATCTTGGATCACTAAACCAAAAATGGAGTCTTGAGCTTTTGCCAATGCTTGCCTTAGCATTTTGAGGGGTCCACTTCTTCAGTCATTTTGCCATACCAATGTGATTGGATTTCCTGAAACATACTTGATAAAAGCATTAGTCCAACCACAGAGTATGTTGTCATTAATTACCAAAACCACCCGGAGAGCAAATGTGCTTTCATCAGTCCATAACAGAATGCATGACAAGGGAAAAAGGACTTATCTGAGATTGCAGCCCCCGGCAACCCTGGTCTGCCGCGGGCGAACTCTTACTCTTGTAGCCTCCGGCAATGCTAACTTGTCGGGACCCAAATACTGATTTGTTCTTCTCACCTTCCTCCATGTGGCCCAGGCAAGGATGCATGTGCGTCCTGTAAACCAAGGAAGATAGATGAAAGACCAAGACTCGACCTCTAAGCTAGGGGTTAGCCGTCGCTAAGCACTATCAACCCTAACCAAGGACGAGACTCGACTCAGCATGCATGCTAAAACTCAGGGCACCAGCGCTTCATTTATTTATGCTCAGGGTCTGCGCCTGGCTTTGTACAAAGGGTTACATGCCTTGCCGGCAAAGCTTGTACAAAAGGGTGGCTTGCCGGGAGGCCCGGCAAGCCGCGCCTTATGGGTAAAACTTGCGAAGATGCTCGATATTCCAGGAATTACTCACCGGAACGGCATCCTCGGTCTCCAGGCGGACTGCGCCAGGCCTGGTTACTCGTATTACCCAATAAGGGCCTTCCCACTTTGGTGTCAACTTGTTCGTATTCCTGGCCGATTGAACGCGCCGGAGAACAAGGTCACCTTCCTCAAAGCTTCGGGCATGAACCTTGCGGCTATGGTAGCGGCACAAGGCTTGCTGGTAGCGCGCTGCTCTCACAGTCGCCCGAAGAAGATCTCCCTCAAGGAGCATTGCGTCATCTTGCCGCAATCGCTCTTGCTCAAGCTCATCATAAGCGAGCACTCGAGGTGACCCGTATATGAGTTCCGTGGGGAGAACTGCTTCTGCCCCGTATATCAGGGCAAAGGGCGTCTGGCTGGTGGTTCGATTTGGCGTCGTCCTGATCGACCAAAGAACCGCCGGCAATTCATCAATCCAGCGCCTCCCGCTCTTGTGCAGCCTGTGTCAAAGGTCTTTGTCCTTAATCCTCGCAGCACTTCAGCATTTGCCCTCTCAGCTTGACTGTTGCTTCAGGGGTGAGCAACGGAAGCGAAACAGACCTTGCTGCCGAGGTCTTGGGTATATTGCATGAAGGTGCGGCTTGTAAACTGCGTGCCGTTGTCGGTGATAATCCTGTTGGGGACACCAAAATGGCACACTAGCCCTTTGAAGAACTTGACGGCTGACTGAGCTGTGACCTTCCTCACTGCTTCCACTTCTGGCCACTTTATGAACTTGTCGATTGCGACGTACAAGTACTCAAAGCCCCCGACGGCACGGGGGAAAGGGCCCAGTATGTCGAGCCCCCAGACCGAGAAGGGCCAGGAGAGAGGAATGGTTTGGAGGGCTTGAGCTGGTTGATGAAGCTTCTTCGAATGGAATTGGCACGCTTCACACCTGGTGACCAGCGCCGCCGCATCCTGGAGGGCAGTGGGCCAGAAGAAGCCCTGCCGGAATGCCTTGCCGGCAAGGGCTCTTGACCCTACGTGGGATCCACATATGCCTCAATGTATTTCTGCCAACAGCTCCAGTCTTTCCTCTCGAGGGATGCACTTCAATTTCACACCGTTCGGTCTCCTCCTGCACAGGACGTCATCGACGAACTGATACATGGCGGACCGACGGGCTACTTTCTCCGCTTCTTCCTGCTCCTCAGGAAGTTCCCCAGTCTGAAGGAATCGGACGGTATGCTGCGCCCACGCTGGAGCCTGGGGCTCGACGGCGAGGACTAAGGGCATTTCCTCCGCCAAGGGAGTGGCCATCTCGACGGCAAAAGCTTGACGCTCCGCCGGAGTTAGCCCGAGGCGGGCTCAGTGTCCCCGGAAACATCCTTGCCGGCGGCTCCGGGGAGCTCGGCGGGAAAGTACTTGCCGGGCCCTGACTTCCTCCTCTTGTTCTGCTCTGTTGATGGATCAACGGATGGCTGAGAGAGCTGGAGCACGAAGGTACCTTGTTCCACAGGTAACTTGAGAGCAGCGCGCTTCGACAGGTAATCGGCGACGTCGTTCTCCGCTCGGGGAACGTGCTCCGCCTGTATACCGTCAAAGCGCTCTTCCAACTTTCTCACTTCATCAATGTAGGCCTTCATCAAAGGGCTTTGGTAATCCTTGTTGACTTGTTTGACGACAAGCTGTGAGTCGCCTCTGACAATGAGCTTCTTGATTCCGAGGTCCGCCACGATCCTAAGACCGGCAAGCAGCCCCTCGTACTCGGCAGTATTGTTCGTTGACACCTCCCTAGGGAAGTGCATCTGGACCACGTACTTGAGGTGCTCTCTGGTGGGCGCGACCAGCAGTACGCCAGCCCCGGCGCCCTGTAAAGAGAAAGCGCCATCAAAGTACTTGATCCAGTTGCAACTTGCCTCTTTGCCGGGGAGAGCAGTTTCTTGGACTTCTTCATCAGGCGTTGCAGTCCATTCTGCGACGAACTCTGCCAGGACTCGGCTCTGAATTGTCGAGGTACTCTCAAACTTGAGGCCAAAGCTGGACAGCTCCAGTGCCCACTCTACAATCCTTCCTGTTGCATCTGGATTGTGCAATATCCGTTGCAGAGGGAGGCGAGTGACGACAGTGATCTCGTGTGCCTGGAAGTAGCGACGCAGCTTCCTCGAGGCCATAAGAAGGCCGAAGAGCAGTTTCTGCACGCCGGAGTACCTCGACCTAGCCCCCCGCAAGAGGGAGCTAACGAAGTAGACCGGGTGCTGCATCATCCTCTTCTTCGGCTGCACTCCAATCGGTTGTGTTGTCTCTACGCCAGTGGCACCAGGTTCTGTCACTGCTATCACCTCGTTATCGATTTCTCTCTGCGCCACCAGTGCAGCACTGACCACCTGGTTCGTTGCCGCTAGGTACAACAGCAACGGTTCCTGTGGTCGGGGCCCAACCAGTATTGGCGTGGAGGAAAGATACTTCTTCAGATCATGTAACGCTGCTTCTGCTTCCGGCGTCCACTCCATTGGGCCCGCCTTCTTCAAAATCTTGAAAAAGGGGAGGGTGCGCTCAGCAGACTTGGAAATGAATCTGCTCATGGCGGCAACGCAGCCGGCAAGCCGACGCACATCCTTGACCCGTTTGGGTGCTTCAATCTGCTCTATAGCTTTGATCTTGTCCGGATTGGCTTCTATCCCACGCTGCGACACAAAGAACCCGAGAAGCTTGCCAGACGGAACGCCGAAAACGCACTGCTCAGGGTTTAGCTTGAGGTTGATCTTGCGCAGGTTCACAAACGTTTCTTGTAAATCCGGTACAAGGGTCGCCCTGTCTTTGGTTTTGACCACTATATCATCCATATAAGCCTCCATATTTCTATGGAGCTGGGGTTCAAAACCAATCTGGACTGCCCTCGCAAATGTCGAGCCAGCACTCTTCAACCCGAAAGGCATTCGTACGAAACAGTACGTACCACATGGGGTGATGAATGCTGTCTTCTCTTCGTCTTCTCTCGCCATGAAGATCTAGTGGTAGCCGGAGTAGGCATCGAGGAATGATAGCAGGTCACACCCTGCCGTGGAGTCCACGATCTGGTCTATGCGCGGCAACGAGAAGGGGTCCTTGGGACAAGCTTTATTGATATCTGTGTAATCAATACACAGCCTCCACTTCCCATTTGGCTTGTGCACTACCACTGGATTGGCCAACCACGTTGGGTGGAGCACTCCTCTCACCAAACCCGCAGCCTCCAGTTTCCGGATCTCCTCGGTGATGAACTCTTGCCGTTCCAAAGCTTGCTTCCTGACCTTCTGCTTGACGGGCCGCGCATGAGGGCAGACAGCAAGGTGGTGCTCAATCACCTCCCTGGGAACGCCGGGGATGTCGGATGCTTGCCAGGCAAACACGTCGACATTCGCCCGCAGGAAGGTGATGAGCGCGTCTTCCTATTTGTTGTCAAGGGCGGAGCTTATGGTAAAAGCCCCTCCCGTGTCGTCCTCCTTGATAGAAATCTTCTTGGTTCCTGGCGGTGTAGCCCTTGATCTCTTGTTCCTGCCAGTGGAGCTCTCTGGCACGTCCTCGACGGGAGCGCGACACTCCGAAGAGGTGCGCTAGCCGGAGTGGGTGTCTGAGGTCTCGCCGGCCTTCTTCTTCCCGGTGGAGCTCTCAGGCACGTCCTCGACGGGAGCACAGCACTCCGAAGAGGTGCGCTTGCCGGAGTGGGCTCCCGGGGTCTCGCCGGTCCTCTTCTTCTTCCCTCCCGGGGCTCCAGTGGCAGGAGCAAGTGCCCCCGTAGCGGCAGTTGCTGCAACTGCTTGCTGGTACAATTGGTCGGCGCAAATCAGCGCGTCTTTCTTGTCGGAGGGGACGGTGATGATCGTCACGGGCCCTGGCGTCTTCAGGGTGTTGTAGGCGTAGTGCGACGCCGCCATGAACTTGGCCAGCGCTGGGCGGCCGAGGATCCCGTTGTAAGGCAGGGGGATCCTGGCGACATCGAACACAATCCTCTCGGTCCTGTAGTTCAAATCACTTCCAAAAGTCACGGGCAGTGTGACTTTCCCCTTTGGTTGGCTCCTTCCTGGGCTGACCCCTTGGAACGTGCCCGTCTCCTCGAGGTCTCCATCAGGAACTTGTAGCTTCTCGATCACGGTGGGTGAGAGTAGGTTTAGGCCGGCCCCGCCATCGACTAGCATCTTCGTCACCTTGAGGTTGCGTATTGTTGGTGAAACCAACAATGGCAAGCACCCGACCGCAGTAATGCGATCAGGGTGATCCTCGGCGTCAAAGATGATAGGTGTGCTGGACCATTTCAGCGGCTTTTGGGCACTGGGTGATGGCTCTGCCGCAATAATCTCTCGCGCCCACTATTTAAGCTGGCGGTGAGAAGCATGCAGTGAGGCGCCACCATCGACGCACATGGCGTCCGTGGCCTTCTGAAACTCTTGGCCTCCGAACTCGTCGTCCTCTTCGCGATCGTCGTCTTCAGGTCTTCTATCGCAGCCCCGGGCGGGCCTTTCTTGTTGTTTCTCCTTGCCACGACGGCCTGCCTGGCCGTCACGCTTCTTGCTGGATCCTTCAGCGCCGTCTTGGCTCTTCTCTTTGTCCCGCCTCTCGTATTCGGCTCTTTGCTTCTCAGCAAGGAGCTCAACCTGGTGGCAGTCCTGGAGATCATGGCCCTTGGTGCGATGGATCTTGCAGTACCGTTTGCCGGAGTTTCCCGGCTTCTCGGCGGCCGCCAAGGCCCGGCAGGCGACACATCCGGCAATTTCCTTGCCAGGGTCACCCGCCTTGGTTTTCTTGGTGGAGCCGGCGTCATCGGATCCCTCGACGGCAAATACGGCCTTCCCCCTGCGCTACCTGTTGCGGTTCCGGCCCTTCTTCGTCGGAACGACGGTATCTTCGTCCGAGGAGTCGGTTTCCGCACCGGCGCTCTCGCCGGGGTACTTCCTCCCCTCTTCGGCCCGGGCGCATCTGTCGGCAAGAACGTAAAGTTCTGCCACGTCCTTCACCTTGGTCATCGCCAGTTCTTCACGCATCTTGCGGTTGCGCACGTTCTGGTGGAACGCGCTGATGATGGCAGCAGGGTGAACATCGGGTTTGTTGTATTGTACCCGGCTGAATCTCTGTATGTACTTGCGCAGAGTCTCGCCTTCCTTCTAGGGTATGACATGCAGGTCACTCGCTTCGCCATGGGCTTGATGGCCTCCGGTAAAGGCACCAACAAACTCATGGCACAAGTCGGACCAGGAGGAAATAGAGTCTACGGGCAAGTGCATCAACCATGACATGGCGTTAGGTTTGAGAGCTAATGGAAAGTAATTCGCAAGCACCTTATCATCGCGGGCCCCAGCAGCTTGCATCGCGATGGTGTAGATGCTGAGGAACTCCGACGGGTGGGTCTTGCCGTTGTACTTCTCGCCAACGTCAGGCTTGAAGGTGCGGTGAGAGAGCCACTGGAACTGCCACAGCCCACGGGTGAAAGCCGGACAGCCCACCTCGTAAGGTAGACCTCCAGGGCTTTCCGGCGCTGGGCGGTCCGCAGTAGGCCCCGCTCTCCTGTCTGACTGGTGGCGCGTTTCGCGCCAGCGCTCGATGGTGGTTCGAGCGTCTTCATGGGCTCGCTCCTGAAGAACTTGACGCTGGTCGCCGTGGGTCCGCGGGTCGGACGACGCTATAGAGATGGCGTCGCCCGCGATGTCCCGACGGGTCGACGCACGTGGTGCTGGGCGAGGAGGAGGCGAATGCACCGTAGCCACGGCGCTGCCAGCTCTCCCGCCCGCGGTGCGTGGGACCCCATCGGAGCGTCGGCCCGGGAGCTCCGCTGGATTTAGGTCGTCCCTGTTGGCGACTGCGACAAGGCTTCGGATGGTGGCCCTCCATTCATCGAGTTTCCCCGTAACGGGAGGAAAATCGAGGAGCAACTGCGCGCGCGCCAAAGCTTCGGCTGGCGTCGGCGGTAGTGAAACCTGCACGGATCGCGACGCGCTTCGACCCCTGACTGCGTCAGGGGGAGCTCCATCACGATTCCACAGTCGCCTATCGTCTCCACCGGCGCTTCGGTGAGCAGGCAGGCCTTCTACGTCCCGGGAGCGGCGCTCGGGGCTCTTCCCATGGCGACGTCCGGGGTCTTCAGGACGACGACGCCGTTCGTCGCGCGCTGCTTGAGAAGAGCGCGCTGTTGGCGCCGGCGTGGGAGTTCTGGAGGGCCTCGCGTCGTCCTCGGGTGGTGCGAACGCGGCCTTGGAAGGCCCCGCGCCACCCGCGGAGGGCCGGGTTCCATCCCTGGAACCGGCGACGTGCGGCCTGTTACCAGGCGCACAGGCATCGCCACCTCCCAAACTCCGGCTATCGGGATGGCGTTGGTGTTCGCGAGCAGCGCCCCGGGTCCTTTCCGCGACTGGCCCACTGCTCGCCCGTGCCGGGACGGGCTGTCCGGCTTCCGATTAGCCAACCGCCACCGTCGTCTTCTTCTTGGGCGCCATGATGACGCAGAAGCGTCGAACTAACCGCTAAAGCCGATTCTCACAACTGCGCACCCCCTACCTGGCGCGCCAAAGATATCGGTGCATTTGGATCGACACCTATGGGATCACAAGAATCCCTACTACGGTTGCGGGGCGCGGGGTTGAGAGAAGAGCGGATCTAACGATCGGGACACGGTTCCTTTACCCAGGTTCGGGCCGCAAGGATGCGTAAAACCCTACTCCTGCTTTGGTGGATTATATGTGGTGTTCTTCAGCTAACGAGGAGCTCCAAAAGAGTCGTGAGGGGTTCCGAAAAGCCGAATCCTTCTCCTGGTCGCCTCGGGCCTCCTTTTATACGGAAAAAGGGGTCGCCACAGTGGCACACAGGAGGTGGAAAGGGTATAGTAATGCGAGGTTATCCCTCGCATTACAGGACAAGGTGCATTTAATGCGCCCTGCTTAGGTGTCCTTGCTTTATCGGGGACGAGGGGAGACGCCCGTCTTGTCCGTCGCCGCTCCTCCTCGTGTCGACACGCGCCCTGGCCAGTGGTGCCTGAGGTGCCATGTAGGCAGACAGGCATCTGAGGTGGCGCAACGGCGGGCCTCCGCGAAGACCTATGGGTTGCCACGCAGGAGCCTGTCCAGCTGGTTGGCTCGGCAGCTGCGTGGGTCGGTGGAGACCCAGTTGGCGCGGGCCTGATGGTGGCCCCGTGGGTGTCCTTGGCAAGGACCTTGCCGGGGCCCCGGCAAGGGTCTTGTCGCGGCGCCTGCTGTCATCCCCGGCAAGGTGCTTGCCGGGGGCCTTGTGGATCCCCTTGGCTGGGATCCCACCAAGGGTCGTCTTCTACCTTGTATCTGATCTTGAAGGTCTTCACAAAGATCTGCGTGCCACCACGGGGACATCTCCCGAATCCTCCCCCCATGGGGGTGGCGGACTGAAGGGCGATTCGCTCCGTAGGCGGGGGGGCGAGCTGCCGCGGCAAGGGCCTTGCCGGGGCTGCCAGAGCCGTCCCCGGCAAGGACCTTGCCAGGGAAAACCGCTTCGTCCCCCTTGCTCTTCGTGGTCTTGTTCTTGGTGTCGCTCCAGTCTTCACCGAGCTTCAGTCTTGCCCCGGCTTGCCTCCCTTGCCTTGCTTGGTGGGATAGCACCGTGGCTCAGACTGCCCATGCATAGTCATAGGGGTACAAAAAGTGCACCCCTCTTTTTGTACACCGACAAGTATGGACCACATATAGATGTATATAGATGCATTTTCGAGTGTAGATTCACTCATTTTGCTCCGTATGTAGCCTATAGTGGAATCTCTAGAAAGACTTATATTTAGGAATGGAGGTACGAGGTAGTATCATGTATGACATCTACATATCTAATTTAGCAGCCAATAGTAGAAATCATTGTCTGCACAAAGGGATTACTGGTCGAAAATCCTAGCAAAGCACGCTGGCAGGCACAGAACAATACAAGAGAGAGAGACACGCTTACAAGATCATAGCAATGCCTCGGTCCAGGATCTGGGTTGGCCAAGCTGTTAGATCCAGAAGAAACATCATCCTTGTAGTTTTTGCCAGCTGTATAACAGGTAACAGCGACCTGTTAGTATGTTTGAAGTACATCAGGCAGGTGATGTTGGACGGGTTTAAAGGTGACAAGTACCTAGGCCGAGGTGGGTGCTTGGCATCTTGCCAGAAGGTGGGAATCAGGTTAGAAACGTCAAGGGTGATGACGATGCGCTGGCTGTCGGGGTCCGGTAAGGAGATCTAGAACCATCGAGTAGGGTGTTTGTGGAGCGGCTCCGGTAGGGTGGACTACGGTGTGGGTGAAGCAGATCTGTGGTCTTGGACGAGGGCGTAGGTGAAGCTGCTCCGGTGGTTGGGTTAAGGATGGTGTCGATGATGCGGATCTGTGGCCATGGACGGGGCATCAGAAGATGCTCCGGTAGGTTGGATGAGGGTGCGAGGAAGCGGATCTGAGGCCGTGGACTTGTGAGTTGGCAAAGCGGCCCCGGTAGGGTTGAAAATGGTATAGGCGAAGCTACTCCGGTGGGGTTGACGATGGTGTTGGCGAAGCGGCTCCGGTAGGGTTGAGGAAGGTGTCGGCGAAGAGGGTCAGAGGCCGTCGACCAGGGCGTCGGTGGGGCGGCTCCGGGGGGGTGTGGACAAAACGTCTCCGGTGGGGAGTACGAATGAGCCGCTGCAGAGGCGCTGCGGTTGACGAGAGTACCGGCGAAGCAGATCCGGCGCCGTGGACAAGGCCGGCACTGAATGGGCTATGGTATAGTGGTGGATGAGCAGTCTACTTGTTTCTAGGGGAGGTGGGAGGGGTAGATGCGGCCGCAGAAGCAGATCCGGCGAGGTGGACGCCGCTGGCAGTGAATGGGCTCGGGTACACCGGTGGATGAGCAGTCTAGGGTTTCAAGAGGGGAGGGGATAAAGGCCGATGAAGTACGGACGGCGTGATGTGAGATGCTCTGGTGCTGTGGAGTTAGTCGTTTTTGCGAGAGGGGGAGAGGAAATGGGGGTGCCGTGTAGTGGGGGGAACCGAAAGTTACCAAAGTAGCCCCGACCTATTATGTAGATGAGGGTGGTATTGTAACTGTTGGTCTCCGTGCACCAAGGACAAAAGGGGAATTTCGCATGCTAAATACTAAGGTGGCGGAAATTTTAGAAGGAGGTGGGAGATTTTGCCGCCCGCGGGATTGTTCGTATCCAGTTTCAACTAATTTTGGACCGTGCTAGTGGGAAGGTCATGCGAGACTGTGTACACAGGGCACGCGTCAGCAGTTAATAACTGGTGTGAAGTCCACCCCATAAAAAAGACAATAACTCGGGATGATGCGCCGATAAATTGGACGTTCACACGGGCGCGGCCAATCGTACGGGTGTAGTGGCGCGTTCACAAAAAAAGGGATCAAACACTCAGCCTATGTATTTCTCGTGTAAATAGATAATTTAGTGCAATTGGTTATTTACTTTAAACATAATGCATTGACGTGTTAGTGTAGAGACGCACCAAAAGAAATGGATATTGTAGTCTGCTACTTAAAAGTGTTACCTCATATGATTACGTAGCCTCCATTTCATAAAATGCATACCTGTTGAATTCATATATGAATATTACATATATTACTTCATAATAGAACATTAAATCATCCAAGACTAATGATTTTGAATGCAAGAGTAAAAATGGTGCATGTACATGATAGCTACATTGGTTGTTTGAAGAAACATCACTGTAACTTTGGCATGCACAACTGATAAGATTTATTTAAATAGAAACAAATATGATATGTGAGTGTCCAATCTTTATACCGTTGAATCGATATTGTACCTTTGGCCATGATACGAAGTAGATATTGATTTATGTTCAAGCGATGCACGTCCACGATCGCTAGATAGTGATGCGTGAATGAATTGTGCAATCTCTCTCACACGCATACATATCTCATTTCCCTGTGGGCATCGGAATCACATACGCACACTTCGTGTATTTCTCTTCCTCCGTCAAGGTTAGAATTCATCTTTCTACCCCACCTACAAGTCTCTCACACAGAAACACACACGCTCTCTCTGTCAAACACGTCCACCCCTTTAATTCCGCCCACCCACAGCCACTAATGTCTCAAAGTATAATAATGTCTCTCACACATATGCCTAAGGTTAACTCGAGTTCCGGAACCATATGAATACACACAATGGGATTCCAACAGAGCACCTTTTGTTTTGAGATTTCTCTCTCTCGCTCCCTCTCTCTCTCTCTCTCTCTCACACACACACACACACACACACGCGCGCGCGCGCGCACACACACACACACATTGTTTCTCGCTTCATTTTTCTGGGAACTTGCATGTGCAAAATTTTGTTTATCCTCGTGATGCTTTAAGTATGCCTCGCACAAATGCTATCTACCTATCCCTTAATATAGCTAGATGTGTGTCGCACAAACTCCTTCTCCCTACTAGCAAGATGCCCATGCGTTGCACCGAACATCAAGTTGCATTTCTTTGAGTAGTTTATCTTGTGGGAGAAAAGGATGAACGAGGGAATGCCTTATTTGCAAATGCGGAGAGGGGAATGCCTTATTTGCAAATGCGGAGAGGGGTGTGGGTATCTTTTTGCAAAATTGCCACAGTTTCCTTCCTATCCATCGGGTATAAATCGGATGGCCTATATTGCGGGGTGGCAGGAACACCATCATCACCAACCCTGTTTTTTATAAGAGTAGGGATATGTAAGTGTCACTACCCCCCTCCCCCCCCCCAAACCCACACCCACACCCACACAACCACACACACACACTTCCCAACACCGAAGGAGTA
>LR738713.1:22054452-22067208 GCA_902687465.1 Secale cereale
AAGGAGTAGGGCGGCACCTCGATCTTGATAGTAATCTATCTACTACCTTTCAAAAACACACACACACACACACACACACACACACATACACACACACACTCGCTAGTTGTGCCTCTGTGCCTACCGCGCACACTCTCGATACGTCTTTCTCTCCCTCCCCCTCCACCCCACCCCAATGTAACACCCCAAATTTTTGAGTTGGTTTTCTTCCAAACTTTTGGCCTTTTGGAAGAGGGTTGTTTGATCTTTTCTTATGCCTCTTCTAAAATTCTTTTGGCCAAAGTTTTTGGTGATTTCTCAAGCTTGGTTTTTGGCCTTGAAGATCCTCTCTTGGGTTGGCTCAAGCCCAAGTTAAGTTTCAAAAGACGTTGTTGAAATTCTCCCCTTCTTGAGTTATGCCTTTCAAATTTGATCTTGGACTTATCCTCCCCTCCAACCTTCATCATGCCATGGCCCCAACAGAAATGTTTATCTCCAAAACCCTCTTCACACCTTAGGACAAGTTTCTCATCAATTCCAGTAAGTTTTGACCTTATTGGGATTTTTCCCCTATTTATTTCACTCCAAAACTATTTCTGTCTTTTATAGTGGACCTTGGTGATTTACAAAGGAGCCATCATTTCCATCCAGATATTTGATTCCAAACCAACTCTCCTAGATGGCCCTTAGTACCCACAACCTAGATCCATCTTGTTTCACTGGTCCATAGTTCAAAATTTTCAAATTTCACCTGCTGCAAGTTTGGACCAGATCTGCAAAATTTGGTGAAATTCATATTTATCTTCTTCCAAAAATCCTGTGAAAAATCAGGCAGCCTCTAGATGCATCAAGAGGCCACTCCACCAAATATCAGCACCAGAAATATTTCACACATGCCAGAACCATTTCATCAAACACTTAGCATACACTGTGCTGTCAAGTTCAGAAGCTTTAACTGAAACTGTCGACAAACAGTTCGACAGTTCGTCAGTTTCGTCAGGCTCTTCGACAATCTCACCAGTAGCCTCCTTGGCTCGACGCTGCACTGCACTGTCTTCTTATCCAGAGCGACGCACGGTTGCTTGGCTGCTTCTGGGCGTCGGTGGCGCCCTGGCCCGACCGCGCCGGCGACTGCCACGGCAACAGCGCCGCCCGTGGCGGCTGACAGAAGTAACCCCGCAGCTCGACGCCGTTTAGTGCCGCCCAAATCACCCCAGCGCTCCGCGTGTCCACCTCCAGTGCCAGCGCACGCTTGCCGCACCATCGCCGTGGCCTGGCGCGCGTAGAGCGCGATTTCTGCCGCCGACGTACCGCGCGGCCGTTCCGTCGAGGACAGCCCGTAACTCCCTCTCCCCTGCTGAGTTAGGTGCGGGAATGGAACCACTACACCTCCTAGACGATGCTCAAGCCCCTAACTCCGTCGTCCAACCACTGCAGCACCGTAATCGACTCGCCGGACTTATCCATTCACGGCAACCGCCTCGGGCCGGCTATATAAGGCACCCCCGAGCTCGTTCTCGAGGCCGCACATCTTCACTACCTCCCAAGACCACGCCCAGCCTCTGGAAGAGCCTCGAGGGGCCCTTCTTCTCCAACTCCGGCCAACTCCCTCCGCCTCGGGCTCCAGCATCGTTCACTCCGGTGAGAGCTTCTCCGCCGCCGTGGACTCGAGTGTGGCACCCTGGCACCCACCTAGACCTAACCCCCACCTCAATTTGATCCCAGGAACCCCCTCCGACGAGGCCCACGACCACCCGAGCCGCCATCTGCCGGAGACAGGGTCGCCGTCGACGTGTGATAACCCTCAACCGTAAGGGATCGAGATAGTCTTCGCGGGTAAGAATAACCCAATTTATTGATTCGACACACGGGGAGCCAAAGAGTATTTATAAGCTTTGATAGTTGAGTTGTCAATTCAACCGCACCTGAAATATACTTACTTGCAACAAAAGATAAGTGGTAACAGTGATATGATAGTGATGATAGTAATAGTAAAAGTAAACAGCAAAAGTAAATAGCAGTAGTAAATGGCAAAAGTAGCAACTAGTGACAAGCAAGGTTTAAAATATTGTAGGCTAGGGAGATGGATGGTTGGGCGCTGCATGGATGAGATAGATTCTAACTTGGGGCACGGCACACAGAAAAGTAATGATCATCTAGGCAAATATCAAACATTAGGCATGTATCCCGTAGGTAGTTGTACGTGCTTGCAATAAGAACTTGCACAACATCTTTTGTCCTACCATCCCGCTACGAACGGGGCCAAAAGGAACTAATGGATATTAAGGTGCTCCTGTCAAAGAGCACCGGAATAAAGCAATGAACTCAATGGATACATGTAATCCTCAAACTACGGACCATCCCCTTTGGTGTCCCAAGCTGTCACTTTTGGGATCGCCGGTTCCGAACCGTAACAGGTGCAAACAACTCATAGATAGGATCACGAACACAAATATATTCATACAAACACATAAGGTTCAGATCTGAAATCATGGCACTCGGGCCCTAAGTGTCAAGCATTAAGAATAACAAGTTGTAGCAAAGATGATAAACACCATAGTAGATGATAGGCAACATGCCCCCAACGATCTGACAAACTATTACATGATCTAACTCATCCAATCCCTACCATCCCCTTCGCCTACAGCAGGGGAATTACTCACACATGGAGGGAGAAGTCATGGAGGGATGATGGAGTGGTGATGATGATGACGATGGCGACGATCTCCCCTCTCCGGAGGCCAAATCAGCCTCCAGATTAGCCCTCCCGAGGAAGAACAGAGGGTGGCTGCGGCTCCGCGACGAAAAACTGCGAAAGAACTTCTGACCTGGGGTTTCTGCGTCGGGAGTAAAAATACGGGGTAAAGTAGGGCACCAGGGGGTGTGGGCCCCACCCAGGCGCCCCCCCCCCCCGGCGTGGCCCAGGGGGGGCGCGCCCACAGGGCGCCTGGGCACCCCCTAGCCCCCCTCTGGCCCCACTTCTGGCATCTGGTTCCTTCGGGTGCGTGGATTTTCTGTGATTTTTCGTGGATTTTTCTGAGATACTTAAAAATCCGTTTTCCTGCACACAAATAAACCATACAGGCAGCTCTGCTGAAAAAAGCGTCAGTCCGGGTTAGTTTAGTCCAAATCATGCAAGAATGAGGTCAAAACAATATCAAAAGTGTTTGGAAAAGTAGATACGTTTGAGACGTATCAACTCCCCCAAGCTTAGCATATTGCTTGTCCTCAAGCAATTCAGTTCAACGAACTGGATGCGACAAAGAAAACTTTGACAAACTCTTTTGCTTCATTAGATGTATATAAGCATGTACGACGAAAAGAGTTTAGCAAGTATTGAAACAGTACTTATGAGGACAATGCAAGGAGCAATCCTTCTTTCAAGTGACCAGTCACAAATACTTAAAATTAAATAATATATTACTGAAAATCAAGACAAGATTACATTGCACATAGCTTGAGCATATTAGGGTGGTATCTCGCTAGCCTCCATGAGTGAAGCAAAACATAAATGCAGAGACTCCTCCAGAGTTTTAAAGGAGACTAGAACTAAGAATTTTAGAATAAATCATATCACAAGTATGCAGAAGACAATGTAATACTTTGGGACAATGCACATTACACTCAGAATGACAACTATGCTCTCCTAGTCGGTGCTTTGAAGAGAGAAGGTGAGACTCTCGAACCGTGGCTTTTATTGGCAAGGTTGAAAACCCGTGATCGGAAACAAAAACTAAACATGTACCAGAGCTCTTGGTTTTAAAAACAGGAGTAAATATGTTTTTGAGAGGTGCATATTTCGTCAACGAATGCTAGCAGATAACTCAATCACTTTTTAAGCACGACAAGTCTCGAGGAACGGCTCCCGCATGAGGACGATCACATCCTCTTAATCTCCTTTGTTTATCACTGCCAAAGTTTTCTGATTTCTCATGAACAAAGCGTGAAGGAGGGTTTGTTTGTTATATTATCTTTTAGAGCCGGGCGCACTCAATGCCAGTTCCTTTTCATATTAGGGGTTTGCACATTATACATGCAATCCAGGGGTGAAACTTGTTCAACTTAAAAAGATTATGAATTAACTACTACTTCCTCATGAGCTAAAACATAGGCACAAAAAAGGAAAATGCTTTTGATTAATTTCGAGATGGTACACGAAAGTCTTCGTTAGGAATGGCAGGTAAATACCATGTATAGGAAGGTATAGTGCACTCATATGGCATAACAGGTTTAAAGGGTTTGGATGCACAAGCAGTCAGTCCACTTAGTACAGGTGGAGGTTTAGCAAAAGACGAGGAAGCGACCAACTAGAGAGCAATAACGGTCATAATCATGCAGAGCGACAAAGCAACATTGAATCGGGCATGAAAGTGATATAACTATTCTAAAACTCAAAGATCGTCAAGGCAAAGTGGACTTTTAGTCTTAAACATGTGTAAGCATGTGCCAAGTCAATCCAAAAATTCTCTAAAGGGAAATACCACCTTAGTATACCAGACTATGAACAGTGCAATGCATGTGGATCATTTCAATAACACATTATATACTCTAGTTATTCGGGACTAGCCACAAGGAAAGCATGAACCACTGGAAGAGCATTGTAAACATAGCACTATGTCGCTACAAGCTGGTCTCTAGATCATAAGTACAGGCATATGTACAAAAGTAGAAACAATAAGAGTTCATACCGGTCTTCCTTGTTGCTTCCTTTGAGTCGATCTTCGTCATTACTGCTTGTCACTTGCACGATCGAACGTAGGAAATATAATCAAATGCCATCACGGACTCGAGCTGATCTCTGAAAACAAAGCAAACTAAAGAGAGAAAGGAAATCTTTTTGGTTTTTTTTTCAAAGGTTGAATAAAAGCAAAAGAAAGAGAAAATCTTTTTGTTGTTTTTGCAAAGAGAGAAATAAAGAAGAACGGGCAAAAACTTTGAAAAGATCAAAGCGAATAAAACGGATAATGCAATGGAAAAGTGAGAAGGGCACGTACTCCCCCAAGCTTAGGCTTTTGGCCTAAGTTGGTAGCAGCTACTGCCCCCAGGAGCCTCCTGCTCCAGGGGTGTGGTGGTGAGACCAAGGGTCGTAGAAGGATGCTGGCGCGTACACGGAACTCCTCGGAGTCTCCCATGAGGAAGGTTCCGAACGCCAAACAGAGGAAGAACCTTCACCAAACTCGGTGGCGGTCTCTTCCTGAAAATGTGGTATCTCACCATGCCTCTCCTCGTCGGGCACAACCCCCTCCATGGGGTTATGGAACTGATGCTGGACCATGAACTCATCGAACTGAACAACATCAAAGGACCATCCGTTCCTGCGAGAAAAATCAAACAAAAGAGGTGCAGGTAGACGGATCTCGCGTTCCCCGGTAGTTCCGAAACGCAAGATATAAACAAGGTTATCAAGCTCAGAACCCATGGTAACAAACTTATGCCTTTTCATAGCAGCAAGATCAAAGCTTAAATAAGTAAAAGGAGTATCATCAGGGTGTGGTGTGCCTCCAAGATGCTCTAAGATAAGTGTGGCATAAATGCCACCATATAAGTCCCCCTTGTTACCGTTCATAGCAAGGCGTCGAGAAATTAAGGTACCCAGATTATAATCAGACCTCCCTGAGAGGGCTGCTGCCAGGATAGCAATATCCGGAGCAGAAATGCTGCTCATGTTGTCACGAGCTAACACCCCCCTAGCAATATAATATGCAAAATACCTGAGGTGAGGAAATAAGATGCTGGAGATCTTCGACCGATGAATATCCCTCGTACCCATGCTGCAGAGAGAGTTGATGACGGTTTTCAGCTCGGAGGGCTGAGTGGCCATCCTTGCCGTCCTCCCAACGTTTGGTACACCTATTATTTCACAAAAAATTTCCAAAGTCATGGTGATAAGATCATTATAAATTTTAAACTCAATAGCACCTGAATCAGGATTATATCTAAAACTGTTAATGAAACTGGAGGTGAGTTTTTGATACTGGGTAACACGGCTCGTGACGAGTCGTGTCAAACTTGCATTAGCACAAAGATTATAAAACTCATCCTTGATTCCCGCAGCTTCCATGAATTCATCACATGGAAATGTCATCGCACGTGCTGGACTTGTATCCTCCAACAACTCCAGGGGCACATGATCTTCATTATAGCTCACCCTAGCAGTCGATGGTGAAGCTGCGGCTCTAGTAACTCGATCGGAGTGTGCGGGCCTCCTCTTCTCAAGCCACCCTTTTGCCCTTCCTAACAAACTCATTTCTGAAATTTTTACAATTTACAAAAACGAGGATTAAAACAAAGTGAGCTAAGGCAAACTACTCAACTCACTTGCCCAAGGTATAAACTTGCATCAAAACTGGGAAAATAACTTTCTACACATGCATGCAAGCTCATCTCTACAGCACCAAGAACTACTAAATACTCACAAATGAGGCCACCAATCAAAAATCTAATTGGAGGGGTGGAGGAGTCACATACCAGGGAGTATTTGCTCAAAATTTCAGCTCAAATGAGGGGCTGTAGAGAGAGATCGAAGAATCGCCTCCAAGAACAGCAAGAACACAGGAACAAGACCAGAACTCGGGTTTCTGGAGAAAAAGAGAGAGGGGGGAAGAAGACATACCTGGAGGGGGGGTCCCGTGGGCCCCAGGCGCCCTGTGGGCGCGGCCAGGGGCTGGGCCGCGCCAGCTGGCCGCCTGGGCCACTGGTGGCCCCTCCTGGCTGGCCCCAGGACTTTCCGGGTCTCTCCCGTCGTGGAAATTTTTATTATAATTTTTCTGGAATTTTTCTGAAAACTTCACTGTTGAAAATTTTTCGAAGTTCAAAAAGCTGCGAAACTCTCTGAAAACTTGAAGCAGTTAGTGGTATTGTGAAGCTTCAAAAACATAAATACTTGGTATAGTAAGTAGGACAAAACTAAAAACAAGTGAAAACATAACAAGCTCAACTTTTTATCCATATAAAACATGCTTACTAGTAAGGTTGATCAAGTCTCACCAACAAACAAGCGATATATAGAGCAAAAAGTCTCACCTCTTACGAAGTAATCACTGAACCTTTACTTTCATGGACATTGTCCCCACCATGATAGTTTTATATTTGTGAGGCACATGTAGTGGACAGTCCCATTCTCCAATCTTCACGGCCTCGATATTCTCTATAGAGTTGAGGGCATGCCTCCTGTCGGTCTTCTTCGGAAAATATACCGTGTGTTCTTTATCATTCACATGGAAGGTAACCTTCCCTTTATTGCAATCAATAATAGCTCCTGCGGTGTTAAGAAAAGGTCTACCAAGAATAATGGACATGCTCCCATACTCGGGCATGTCAAGCACAACAAAATCAGTAAGAATTAAACAATTAGCAACTTCAACTGGAACATCCTCACAAATACCTATCGGAACAGCGGTTGACTTGTCAGCCATCTGAAGGGAGATATCTGTAGGAATTAGTTTCTCTAAACAAAGCCTCTCGTAAAGAGAGAGAGGCATAACACTCACTCCTGCTCCGAGATCACATAAAGCAGTTTTGACATAATTATTCTTTATGGAGCAAGGAATGGTGGGTATACCTGGATCACCGAGCTTCTCAAGAATCTTTCCACTGAAAGAATAGTTAGCAAGCATAGTAGATATTGCATCATTAGGAACTTTTATTTTATTAGTGACAATATCTTTCATGTATTTTGAATAAGGAAGTAACTTAATAGCATCAGTCAAAGGGATTTGAAGAAAAAGAGGTTTGATCCACTCGCAAAACTTATTATAATGCTCTTCTTCTTTGGATTTGATTGACTTACTTGGAAAGGGCATGGGTTTCTGTACCCATGGTTCTCTCTCCTTCCCGTGTTTTCTTCCGATGAAGTCTTCTTTAGTGTACCTCTTACGTTTGTCAGGTGCTTCTTCTTCTCGAACTTCAGGCGGATCATTCTTCTCATTATCATTACCTTCAGGTTCAGCACCGTCTTCAGTCTCAGCATCGGAAATAGATACACTGTTGGGATCAATAGCTGGCTCTTCATCTGCAATAGGATCATTAGAATTGTCAGTCTCTTTATGTTTCTTCTTCTTATTTGGAGAGACAACAATTTCTTCTTCCTGCATTTGAGAATCCTGTTCGATCCTCTTCGGATGTCCCTCTGGATAAAGAGGATCTTGAGTACTAGTTCCTCCTCGGGTCTTAATCCCAAAAGCCTGCAAATTATCTTGTTTGGCATTGTTAGCAAGACAATCTATTTGCACATTAGAAATTTGATCAAGCTGAGTTTGAACCATATGAAAATGCTTCACAAGACATTGAACATCATTAACTGTTCTATTTAAAACATCAAGCAGTCTTTCGATAGCAAGGGAATTATCATGCAACTGACTTTCTATCCTCTCATTAAAATGATTCTGTTTTATAATAAAATTATCAAACTCATCTAAACATTGATCAGGAGGCTTACCATGAGGGATGTCACTTGCGTTGAAATCTAAAAGAGAGTGTACCTCTACCATAGGAGGGTGAGTGGTAGGCTCACACAACTTCTCAATAGGGGGTAGATTCTTCACGTCTTCAGCTTTAATACCTTTCTCTTTAATAGACTTCTTTGCTTCTCGCATATCTTCGGGGCTCAGAACAAACATGCCCCTCTTCTTTGTTGGTGGAGGTGGTTCAGGGACAGACCAATCTTCATGGTTTTTGGCAATCCTGCCCATTAAATCTTCCGCATCGTCCGGTGTTCTTTTCCTGAAAACACAACCAGCACAACTGTCCAAATAGGACCTGGATTCATCAGTTAGACCAGCATAGAATATATCGATTAAATCATTCTTAGGGATTTCATGTCCTGGTCTAGCCCGAATCAGACCGCAGTACCTCCCCCAAGCTTTAGGGAGGGACTCATCCTGCAACTGTTTAAAGTTATAAATTCTTTGTAAAGCAGCATGTTGCATGTGAGCAGGAAAGTACTTATCAACAAAAGAGTGAGCTAAGTCCTGAGGACTCTTAATGGAACCGCATGGGAGTGAATCATACCATGCTGTAGCACCTTCCTTCAACGAGAAAGGAAGAAGCTTGGTCACATAAAAGTATCGTATCCTTTCATCTGTGGTAAACAGGCTACCTAGCTCACCAAGTTTAGTTAGGTGTGCAATAGCATCATCATTTTCTCTGCCATAAAAAGGGTCAGCTTCAACCATAGGTATAAGTGAAAGATCAACAGAGAAATCAAAATCAGGATCATCAATGCATATAGGAGATGTAGCAAATTCAGGATTAGGAACGGTTTTGTTCTTCAAAGAGTGTTTTTCAAACAGTTTCTTAATAACTTCAGGGTCAGAGCCGGAAAACTCTGTCAGTTCCCTGCATAATTCTTCATCTAGTATATAGTAATCATCATCAAGGAGACTCTCCTTGAGTTTACTCAAATCAGGATAATCATAAGTTTCACCAATAGGGTAGCGACTAACAGGGAGTTCAATTCCAGATTTTTTAGCAGCAGCAGCAATTTGTTTCTCAAGAGCATAACCAAGCGAACTAATATCATCAAAAGTAGTAGAAGCATCATCAAGAGTATCAGACATAGTAACAGATTCAGTAGTAGCATCATGTGGTGGTGGTGAGGCAAACTTACTCATAACAGAAGGTGAATCAAGCGTAGCACTAGTGATCAGAGCAGTACCTCTTCTTGTAGTGGATAGTAAGATCGGAACCTTGGGGTCTCCTTTCTTACCCATAGTGAATAAAGTGCAGCAGGTAGGATACCTCAAGTAGACTTGTAAATATTGCTATGCTCCCCGGCAACGGCGCCAGAAAACGGTACTTGATAACCCTCAACCGTAAGGGATCGAGATAGTCTTCGCGGGTAAGAATAACCCAATTTATTGATTCGACACACGGGGAGCCAAAGAGTATTTATAAGCTTTGACAGTTGAGTTGTCAATTCAACCGCACCTGAAATATACTTACTTGCAACAAAAGATAAGTGGTAACAGTGATATGATAGTGATGATAGTAATAGTAAAAGTAAACAGCAAAAGTAAATAGCAGTAGTAAATGGAAAAAGTAGCAACTAGTGACAAGCAAGGTTTAAAATACTGTAGGCTAGGGAGATGGATGGTTGGGCGCTGCATGGATGAGATAGATTCTAACTTGGGGCACGGCACACAGAAAAGTAATGATCATCTAGGCAAATATCAAACATTAGGCATGTATCCCGTAGGTAGTTGTACGTGCTTGCAATAAGAACTTGCACAACATCTTTTGTCCTACCATCCCGCTACGAACGGGGCCAAAAGGAACTAATGGATATTAAGGTGCTCCTGTCAAAGAGCACCGGAACAAAGCAATGAACTCAATGGATACATGTAATCCTCAAACTACGGACCATCCCCTTTGGTGTCCCAAGCTGTCACTTTTGGGATCGCCGGTTCCGAACCGTAACAGGTGCAAACAACTCATAGATAGGATCACGAACACAAATATATTCATACAAACACATAAGGTTCAGATCTGAAATCATGGCACTCGGGCCCTAAGTGTCAAGCATTAAGAATAACAAGTTGTAGCAAAGATGATAAACACCATGGTAGATGATAGGCAACATGCCCCCAACGATCTGACAAACTATTACATGATCTAACTCATCCAATCCCTACCATCCCCTTCGCCTACAGCAGGGGAATTACTCACACATGAAGGGAGAAGTCATGGAGGGATGATGGAGTGGTGATGATGATGACGATGGCGATGATCTCCCCTCTCCGGAGGCCAAATCAGCCTCCAGATTAGCCCTCCCGAGGAAGAACAGAGGGTGGCGGCGGCTCCGCGACGAAAAACTGCGAAAGAACTTCTGATCTGGGGTTTCTGCGTCGGGAGTAAAAATACGGGGTAAAGTAGGGCACCAGGGGGTGTGGGCCCCACCCAGGCGCCCCCCCGGCGCGGCCCAGGGGGGGGGGCGCGCCCATAGGGCGCCTGGGCACCCCCTGGCCCCCCTCTGGCCCCACTTCTGGCATCTGGTTCCTTCGGGTGCGTGGATTTTCTATGATTTTTCGTGGATTTTTCTGAGATACTTAAAAATCCGTTTTCCTGCACACAAATGAACCATACAGGCAGCTCTGCTGTAAGCAGCATCAGTCCGGGTTAGTTTAGTCCAAATCATGCAAGAATGAGGTCAAAACAATATCAAAAGTGTTTGTAAAAGTAGATACGTTTGAGACGTATCAACGTGGAGCTCGCCGACGCTCAACTCAACCACCATTTGACGCGGAAGATCACCGAGAAGCCGTACGTATCACTCCCCTCCCCTAACTCGCCATGGATCGGCGCCGGCGACCACCGCAGCACCGGCGCGACTCTGCTCCAATTTTCAAACCTGACGTGTGGGGCCCCTTGTCAGCCTCACACCTCTCCCTTCCGAACCGTTTTCTGTAAGCGCATTCGGGCAAAGTACGTTTCCCCTCTGCGGTTGACGTACTGCGCACCGATTCGATTTGCTGCTTTCTGTTCTAGCCCCTGGAATTTTTCTGTTTCATTACAGATGAGTCCCTGGACAGAAACTCTAATATCTTTTTAACTAAAGATGATTTTTAGTTGATTCTTTTTCTGTCCTCTTTAGTTTTCTGTCTAGTTTTTTGTCATATTTATGTGGAAATTTTTGGAGCAACTTTATTTGCACGCGCGGTATTTATGTTAGTATCTATTTGTTTGAATATGTAGATAGCGGAGGTCATGACGGAGACGCGAACCACATCGGGTTAGACTCCGACTTCTCAGAACCAGGCAAGCATGTTTGAACCTTTGATATGATGAGTGTGTTGCATGTCTGCTTGAGTAGTTCTTTTCATAAGCATGGTCATATAAGCATATGTGTATGGTTATATTTCATGCAAGTGAGCTTCGGGTGAGCCACGAATGATAATTGTTGAACCACCTCGATCATGTGGTGACATGATGGGTGGAATGCTGGTATTGTTGGAGCATGCCAGTATTTGGTTAACTCAGCATAAACGGAGATCATGTCGTGACTCCGTTCATCTCCTTTTTGGTACTACCATAGGCTGTCTGTTGAGATTACGGTCTAGTCAGTTGTAAACCACTTCTCGAGTACACACCAAGTAGAGGGGCCAGGATGAGGGTTCCATGGCCCTGGATTAAAGCCCGTCATCCGGTCAGGGGGCATGGGTGTTTCCGGTTGGGACCGAGAGGGGGCACCCCTTAGAGCGCGCATATATAAATTTGATCCCATGCTATTCGAGGTTGTAGCCTCCCCGTCTTAAAGTTTTTCGTGAATGTTGTCGCGGGTGATTCCGGACAACAGGATGTTAAATGGGTGTGTACTGGTTAGTTGGGTTTCTACTAAAACACCGTAGACGGAACTAGCCCACGTGGCTAGTAGAATCCGTTGGCTATGAGTTAATAGTACAAGCTCTGCAGAGTTAAATTCCTTCAGTAGCCATGTTCGTGGCCTAGGGTCAATATTCATATCAACCCGGTGACTGTCTCTAGTAAATCCTTGTTGGTAACCAGAATGGTGTTTTCGTCAAGTTCATTTGGTAGATGAACTCACCAACTATCTCTGTATTGATTTACTTCCAGAAATATATCATCATTATACTATTTTTATTTATAAGCCCTTTATGTGATGTCGCTCAGACGTCCGACTGTGGCATTCTTTTTATAAGCCCTTTATGTGATGTCGCTCAGACGTCCGACTGTGGCATTCTTTTCATTTATAAGCCCTTTATGTGATGTCGCTCAGACGTCCGACTGTGGCATTCTTTTTATAAGCCCTTTATGTGATGT
>LR738713.1:22067307-22080069 GCA_902687465.1 Secale cereale
CGTCCGACTGTGGCATTCTTTTTATTTATAAGCCCTTTATGTGATGTCGCTCAGACGTCCGACTATGGCATTCTTTTTATTTATAAGCCCTTTATGTGATGTCGCTCAGACGTCCGACTGAGGCAGTCTTGTTATTTATTTTGCTATAAGCCCTTTATGTGGTGTCGCTCAGACGCCCGACTGTGGCCTGCTATCATTTATTATTTCCTTACGAGGCGTCCCTCAGACACTCGTTTGGTCTCCTTCTTTTATCTTATGAATTTCGGGAGGATTACCGCCCGACTTCTATCTTTACTTACCGCATGTTAATATTTTATTCCGGTCGCTTTTTTGCTGGAATAATCTTATGCGTCATGTTGGCATTTGTTATTGATGGGCCTCGAACCCCTCGTTGGATTACCCCAAGTGGAAGGTGTAAGATGCAGTAAGTAGAAGTGTTTTCCCTTAGCAAAGATGCCAAGGATCGAATCCCCAGAGACTCCTAGGTTCAACAGGTAGGTGTCAACTGCTAACGGCGCAATTAGTAATCAACGTGGACCTGCACACAGATACAAATAACGTTGCTCCCAACGAGTACAGAGAGGTTGTCAATCTCTCCGGCCTTGTAGTTCACAAAGGGTTAAAAGCAATATGATAGTAGTGATAGATAGTGTTTTGCAATAGTAAGTAAAATAGCGAAAAGTAAAATAGTGTATGTGATCAATGATGGTAATAAGGACCGGAGTCACATGATGTTCACTAGTGATGTCTCTCTCCCAAAAGACGATAAAACGGCTATGTGAGGTAACAAATTACAGCTGGGCAATTGACAGGACCCACGAGTGCAAACCAATGCTGATTACATTGCAAGAAAGGTTGAGGTTCAAAGCATGAGCGGTACGCCAAAGTAAGTAGACCGAAATCCATCAATATCTACTACTAATCATCCACCTTGAGATATCTATCCAGAACATCTCGCTGGTATTAAGTTGCGAGTCCCACCCATAGTGTAAACTCAATGCAACAGACAACTGCATTAAAAGAACTTTGCGTAAAGTAAACAATCCTTGCACCCGCGGGCACAAGCACCGTTGTTTTCCCCCTTGTGGCAACAGCACATCCCCTAGACTCATTTTTCTGTCACTCAAGCTAGTCATCGAGGGGCATGAACCCACAATCGAGCATAACGTTCCCTGTTGGAGTCACTACCTACAACTTGGCCAAAGCAATAAATAACAACGGAGAACATGCAAGAATTACTTATGAACTAAAATATAAAAGAGGTGAATCAAATATATTACTCAAGATCAATCTGAACATAATCTCATAATCCATCGGATCCCAGCAAACTCAACATAGCAACAGCATAAGGATTACATAGGTGCCTCGATCATGTAGGGCAGCTCACGAGGACTAATTAGTGAAGCACAAGAACGGGAGGAGAACATCACATAGCTACTGGTCATGGACTCATGGTCCAAGGGAGACTACTCACGAGTCATCCGGGAGGCGTCCATGGTGGTGGAGAAGCTCCCGGTGGTGATCCTCCCCTCCGGCAGGGTGCCGGGAATAGTTCTCGTGGTGCTCCCGATCTTGGAAGCGGCGGCGGCGGAACAGAGATGGGATCGCGAAAAGAAGTCTTGTTTCAAGGGTTACGGGGGACCCTTTAAATATCTGCCAAAGTAGGGCATCGGGGGGCTCTCGGGGGGCCGAGGCGCCCCCCCCCCCCCCGGCGCGGCCAAGGGGGGGCGCGCCCACAGGGCGCCTGGGGCCCCTGTGGCCCCCCCAGGCTCCCCTTCGGAAGCAGTGTCGTTCCCGGAACGCTGATTTTTTATATATTTTTTCTGTATTTTTCTGGGCAGTTCTCGAAACGTGAAAACCTGAAATACAAAAACAGCCGAAAACAGAAACTGGCACTGGGGTGCACTGGATTAGTAAGTTAGTCCAAATATGATCAAAAGTGTATGGAAGTGTATGAATATCATAGCAATATCACCCAAAAGTGGCATGGAGCAAGCAGAAATTATAGATACGTTTTGGACGTATCAACATCCCCAAGCTTAATTCCTGCTCGTCCTCGAGTAGGTAAATGATAACAAGAATAATTTCTGTGGTGACATGCTATTAACCATATAAGACTTTCTCATAGTCATATGACAAAAGCTTACTGAGACAATGATTCTAAAGTAATTAAGTTGTCTCAAGAGAAAATCACAAATGACTGAAAGTTTTACAATATGAAACTGAAACAACAAAAAGATTTGCAATGAACATGATGTACAAATATGATCAAGTGATATCTAGCTTGCCCCCTTTAGTGATGCAAAACATAAATGCAAGGGCACCTTCAAGGTTTAAGTGATGACTAGATACAATCATTTCAGAATAAACGATATCACAATCATGCAAAAGACAATGCTACTTTGGGACAATGCATATTACACTCAGAATGATAATCATGCTCTCAGTAGTTGGTGCTTAAAGTGCTAGAGCTTTTTATTATGAAACATGGAAGCAATTGTGTCAACGGTAGTAGTACTTCATATGTGTCATGTATAAAACATCTTATAAGTTGCAAGCCTCATGCATCGAATACCAATAGTGCTCGCTCCTTGTCCTAATTAGCTTGGATCCCCATGGGTTATCATTGCATTGCATATGTTTTTACCAAGTGTCACAAAGGGGTACCTCTATGCCACCTGTACAAAGGTCCAAGGAGATAGATCGCATTTGATTTCTCGTTTTTGATAAATCTCAACTTGAGGACATCCATACCGGGACAACATAGAAAATAGATGATGGACTCCTCTTTAATGCATAAGCATATTCTCATGAGAGATTGAGGATTAAGGTCCAAGCTAAAACTTCCACCATGAGGCATGGCTTTGGTTGGCGGCCCAATGTTCTTCTCTAACAATATGCATATTAATTCAACCCACGGTAAATCACCCTTACTTCAGACAAGACGAACATGCATAGCAACTCACATGATATTCAACAAAAGTGTGACAGTTTATGGCGTCCCCAGAAACATGGTTACCGCTCAGCAAGCAACTCATAAGAAATAAGATACATAAGCAACATATTCTTTACCACAATAGTTTTTAGGCTACTTTCCCATGAGCTATGTATTGCATGATTAATTTGCTTAGTGCAGGTGGAGGTTAGCAAAAGACTGGGAGCGACCAACTAAGAGAGCAATGACGGTCATAATCATGCAGAGCGACAAAGCAATATTGAATCAGGCATGGTAGTTATATCGCCACTTAGAAACAAAAGATCATCAAGGCTTGACAGACTTTCTTTACAGTCTTGAATATGCGTGAGCATACGCCAAGTCAATCAAAATAAATTCTCGAAGGAAGATATTACCAAACCATACCACATCATAGGCAAACAAACCAAGTTGGTACTCCAATGACACATTGGGAACCCCCCAGCTATCTGAGATTAACCATAAGAAAACCTGAACTACTAAGCACCATCATGAAAGTAGCATATTTATCATAGACACATTAACCCATGAAACGGAAGCAAACTCTCTTAATAAGGTGAGCATGGTAATTAAAGAGAGTTCAAGCAACCAACTAAATAAAAGCTCTTTGAAAAGATAAGCATGAGTACTAAGAGCAAAGCACGATAGTAGCTATTAAAAGATAAAGAACACACACAGCATAGATAGACATGAAAATTCTATGTAATGTTCTAGGTAGAGGTGGAGCGTGTTTCTCTCCCACATAAAGGAATGCTGAGTTCCGACTCGTTATGAAAAACTAAAAAGAAAACTAAAAGCAAGACGCTCCAAGCATAGCACATAACACATGAAGTGATAAAAATATAGCAGAACGAAAGACGAACTGATAATGTTGATGGAGAAGGGGATGCACGGGGGCATCCCCAAGCTTAGACGCTTGAGTATCCTTGAATATTTCTTGGGGGTGCACGGGGGCATCCCCAAGCTTGAGCGCTTGACACTCCTGAATCTTTTTATCATCTTCCCTCGCACACTTGAAAACTCCCTTCATACATAACTCATTCATAATCTGATTAGCGAGGTTAGTACCCTTAATAAAATAATTATACCTTGCTGGAAATAAGGATATTCTTGAAGTTCTACTGTTTCTCAAGATTGCCAAAAGGTTTTCGCAAAGAAAAAACAAGTTCTTAATTTGCAAAGTGAAGGTAAGGCAAAACAGGACAGAATCTGTGAAAAACAGAACAGCAGGCAGTAATTGACCTGTTCGGGATACTTCTGCAACACAAATCAAAAAACTCAGAACTGACGCACGAAAGACAATTATATAGAGAATGCTGTCGAAAAAAATCAGACCAAAAAGATGATCTGGTGATTTTATACGAAATTTTCTATCCAAGGACAGAATCTGTTTCCTGGACAGCACCTCACAACTTTTGAACTTTCTAGCAATCAGAGGCTATACTTGGCACAAATATGAAAAGCAACGATACAATGATGATGCTACGGCAGTAAACAACATCAAGACACAACAAAAGCAAAAAATTTATTCATGTGGGCTGCCTCCCAAAAGCGCTTTCTTTTATGCCTTTAAGCTAGGCATAATGCAAAGATCAAGTTTTATCAAGAGTAAAAGAATAACTAGCCCGTACAACGGACTCAAAAGGTAACTTGACCTTACGAGGGAAGTGTTCCATCCCTTTCTTGAGAGGAAACTGAAATTTAATATTACCCTCTTTCATGTCAATGACAGCACCAACGGTGCGCAAAAAGGGATGTCCCAAAATAATTGGACATGAAGGATCACATTCAATATCCATAATAGTGAAATCAACGGGCACATAATTATCATTGACAACAATAAGAACATCGTCGATCCTCCCCAAAGGTTTCTTTATGGAAGAATCAACGAGACGAACACCAAAAGAACAAGAATCATAAGGTTTCAATTTAAGCATATCATATATCCTTTTGGGCATAACAGAGGTACTAGCACCAACATCACATAATGCATAACAAGAGAAGTCATTCAAATAAATTTTTATCATAGGATGCCAACCATCCTCTAGCTTTCTAGGTATGGAGGCTTCTACTCTAAGTTTCTCCCTAGCTTTGATGAGAGCATTAGTGATATGCTCTTTGAAGGCAAGGTTAAGCGTGCTAGTGCGGGGATCTCTAGACATTTTGTGAAGGAAATCAATAACTTCGGTAAGAGTGCAATTATCAAAATCAAGGTCACGAGCATCAAGTAAGGTAGTAGTGGTGTCCTTAAGGCTCACCTGTTTGGTAGTTGACATAGCATCACCATTAATAGGTCCATTGGGACCAGGAGTACATTGGGTGCTAAGAGTGTGAACATTCTCAATAACTTGGATAGTAGCAACAGTGTGGTGGGTAGGAAGGCTCTTAATTCTTTCCTCTTCCTCCCTTTCTCTAGCCCATCTCTCTTTAAGCTTAGCCATCATCCTAATATTTTCATTGATTTGCACTTGAGTAGCATTAATAGGGATGACTTCCTTCTCCTTAAGAGAAGAAGTTTCAATTTTTAGCAATTTTAACTCATTGGCTAAGTGGTCTACCTTAAAAGAAAGATCATCTAGTTTATGTAGTCTCTCTTCTACATTCTTATTAAAGGCTTTTTGGGTAGTGATGAAATCTCTAAGCATGTTCTCTAGTTCAGTGTTGGAGTTCTTGGTACTAGGATAAGCATTGTTGTTCCCATAAGAGTTAGAGGGGAACGGTCTAGAATTGTTACCAAAGTTACTCCTATAAGCATTGTTGTTGAAATTGTTTCTAGAGATAAAGTTAACATCTACTTGTTCTTGAGCAATCAAAGAATTCAAAGGAACATTACGAGGATCAACAGTAGATTGCTTTGAAAGTAGAGACATGATCAAGTCAACTTTTTCATTGAGGGAGGAAATCTCCTCGACAGAGTTTACCTTCCTACCTGTTGGAGCGCGTTCGGTGTGCCATTGGGAATAGTTGGTCATCATCTCATCGAGAAGCTTTGTGGCAGCACCAAGTGTAGTTGACATAAAAGTTCCTCCCGCGGCCGAATCTAACAAGTTCCGCGAGGTAAAGTTCAAGCCTGCATAAAAAGTTTGGATAACCATCCAAGTAGTCAAACCGTGAGTAGGGCAGTTCTTGATAAGAGATTTCATACGTTCCCAAGCTTGGGCAACATGTTCATTATCCAATTGTTTAAAATTCATGATGTTACTTCTAAGTTGGATAATTTTAGCAGGTGGATAGTATTTTCCAATAAAAGCATCTTTGCACTTGTCCCATGAATCTATGCTATTTCTAGGCAAAGACTGAAACCAAATTTTAGCTCCTCCTCTCAAAGAGAAAGGAAAAAGCTTAAGCTTAACAATATTACCATCTATTTCTTGGTACTTTTGCATATCACAAAGTTCTACAAAGTTGTTCAAGTGTAAAGCAGCATCATCTCCAACACCGGAGAATTGTTCTCTCATGACTAAGTTAAGTAAAGCAGGTTTAATTTCATACGAAGGTGCTGAAGTGGCAGGTGTAGTGATAGGTGTGCTGATAAAGTCATCGTTGTTGTGACTAGTGAAGTCACACAACTTGGTGTTTTCGGTGGAACCCATAGTAGCAAGCAAGCAAGATAACTATTTTTGTGATTTTCGATAAAAGGAACTAAAGCAAAAATGAAAGGTAAACTAACAAGACTAATAAGCAAAGGTAAAAGATAGCATGCAACTCCCCTATCCTGAAGAGTGGAGTCCCCGGCAACGGCGCCAGAAAATACTCCTTGATGGGCCTCGAACCCCTCGTTGGATTACCCCAAGTGGAAGGTGTAAGATGCAGTAAGTAGAAGTGTTTTCCCTTAGCAAAGATGCCAAGGATCGAAACCCCAGAGACTCCTAGGTTCAATAGGTAGGTGTCAACCGCTAACGGCGCAATTAGCAATCAACGTGGACCTGCACACAGATACAAATAACTTTGCTCCCAACGAGTACAGAGAGGTTGTCAATCTCTCCGGCCTTGTAGTTCACAAAGGGTTAAAAGCAATATGATAGTAGTGATAGATAGTGTTTTGCAATAGTAAGTAAAATAGTGTATGTGATCAATGATGGTAATAAGGACCGGAGTCACATGATGTTCACTAGTGTTGTCTCTCTCCCAAAAGACGATAAAACGGCTATGTGAGGTAACAAATTACAGCTGGGCAATTGACAGGACCCACGAGCGCAAACCAATGCTGATTACATTGCAAGAAAGGTTGAGGTTCAAAGCATGAGTGGTACGCCAAAGTTAGTAGACCGAAATCCATCAATATCTACTACTAATCATCCACCTTGAGATATCTATCCAGAACATCTCGCTGGTATTAAGTTGCGAGTCCCACCCATAGTGTAAACTCAATGCAACAGACAACTGCATTAAAAGAACTTTGCGTAAAGTAAACAATCCTTGCACCCGCGGGCACAAGCACCGTTGTTTTCCCCCTTGTGGCAACAGCACATCCCCTAGACTCATGTTTCTGTCACTCAAGCTAGTCATCGAGGGGCATGAACCCACAATCGAGCATAACGTTCCCTCTTGGAGTCACTACCTACTACTTGGCCAAAGCAATAAATAACAACGAAGAACATGCAAGAATTACTTATGAACTAAAATATAAAAGAGGTGAATCAAATATATTACTCAAGATCAATCTGAACATAATCTCATAATCCATCGGATCCCAGCAAACTCAACATAGCAACAGCATAAGGATTACATAGGTGCCTCGATCATGTAGGGCAGCTCACGAGGACTAATTAGTGAAGCACAAGAACGGGAGGAGAACATCACATAGCTACTGGTCATAGACTCATGGTCCAAGGGAGACTACTCACGAGTCATCCGGGAGGCGTCCATGGTGGTGGAGAAGCTCCCGGTGGTGATCCTCCCCTCCGGCAGGGTGCCGGGAAGAGTTCTCCTGGTGCTCCCGATCTTGGAAGCGGCGGCGGCGGCGGAACAGAGATGGGATCGCGAAAAGAAGTCTTGTTTCAAGGGTTACGGGGGACCCTTTAAATATCTGCCAAAGTAGGGCATCGGGGGGCTCTCGGGGGGCCGAGGCGCCCCCCCGGCGCGGCCCAGGGGGGGCGCGCCCACAGGGCGCCTGGGGCCCCTGTGCCCCCCCCCCCAGGCTCCCCTTCGGAAGCAGTGTCGTTCCCGGAACGCTGATTTTTTATATATTTTTTCTGTATTTTTCTGGGCAGTTCTCGAAACGTGAAAACCTGAAATACAAAAACAGCCGAAAACAGAAACCGGCACTGGGGTGCACTGGATTAGTAAGTTAGTCCAAATATGATCAAAAGTGTATGGAAGTGTATGAATATCATAGCAATATCACCCAAAAGTGGCATGGAGCAAGCAGAAATTATAGATACGTTTTGGACATATCAGTTATATCTTAAGTCCGAACTGTCTTGCGAGTACATTCAAAGTACTCACCTGGCTTGTTGATTTGGCCAGATATGGACGAAGGCGATCTCATGGATGAAGAGTTCGATAGCGAGTCCGGCGTCTAGTGGAGTCCCAGTCAGTCCCTTGCGATCCTGGAGTTGATCACTGTTTTATAACTGCTTCCGCCTACCACCAAATAAATTCATCGGGTCTCACTCCGACACTCGATGAACTGTATTATATTGGAGTAACATCACCCACTTCACTGTGACATATACACCACCTTTTATTACGAGTTAGTAGTATGCCACCCTGTCTTGTGTCATATCCGCCTCTATGTATTATATTGGCGCGCTTGTAATAAAATTGTTGAGCAACCCCAGCTCAACCTTGCAAAATATTCAGTGTACTGGAATTCTGTATCAAGGATTTGTCTGCCAGCAGGTAATAATATTCCTCGCTGGGTTTAAATAAAAAGGTCGGTATTCCGGTAATTATTTTACTGAAGGACCGGTCCTGACACCCAACAATGACAACAGAAGGGTGACAACTCGATCTGATCGTAATCTGTCAATTGGTTTCTCTCTCGAACATTGTGTCTCTGTGCCTCGCTTAGTAGCCCCCTCGATATGTAGACTTCTCGCACGTGCACAACTGTACTGACGATGACGCTGAACCCAGTGTGCCTCGTTTGTACCGGCCTCATGTGATAGTTTTCATCATGTTTTCTGTTAATTAACAAGGCAACCTTTTCTTTGTTACTACTAGTGAATCTGAAATCATTCGGTGCAGAAATAAAATATATCACTTCAACCCAATTATCGCAGTAACTATTTTAAAAGAAACTAGCTAGATGCATGTGCGTTGCACGGAACATCAAGATGCATTTGTATGAGTAGTTTATCTTGTGAGAGAAAAGGATGGACGAGGGAAGACTGTATTTGCGAACGTGGAGAGGGGTGTGGGTATATTTTTGCAAAATTGCCATAGTTTTCTTCCTATCCGTTAGATATAAATCCGATGGCCTATATTGCAGGATGGCACGCACACCATTATCACCAACTCTATTTTCTACTCCCTCCGTTCCTAAATATTTGTCTTTTTAGAGATTTCAACAAGTGACTACATATGGAGCAAAATGAGTGAATCTACACTCTAAAATATGTATACATACACATCCATATGTGGTAGTCCATTTGAAATCTGAAAAAGACAAATATTTAGGAACGGATGGAGTATAAGAGTAGACATGGAGATATATCTCCAGCATGGTCTACAACAAAAATGTGCTGGACTGGTTAGCGTCGGATGCTCGCAACGCGATGACATGTGTTCGAATTCTGTCTTTAACTTTAGATTTTTATATTATATATTACTTATTTAATATATACTTCTTTCGCTACTGTACTGGCAGTGGAACCCACAGAGTACTTAGGATACAAGATTAAGGATGGACTTGTTTCTTTTTAACTTTCTGTACGAAGTTGTAGCCACCCTGCAAGTCACGTGTACACTGTACATGCAATTAACTTTTTATAGAGGGACAATCATACACGCAGTTAACTCAAATGGATTGGATGTCACTCTATTATTTCTAGCATAAGAGCATCTCCAACGTGAGCCGGAAAATTTCCTCCCGCTTCCTTCCGCGGAGGACAACATCAAACGCCAGCGGCATACATTTTCACAACTCTAACCAACCAGATGAAATTCATGCAAACACGAACTGATTTCATATAAGCATGAAGGATTTCGTATAAAAAAGCCGGATCTTCATATAAACATGATGGATTTCATTACATTTACATGAACTAAGCGGTGCCAATCCGGCTCTGTTGGTATAATTAATACTCCCTCCGTTCGGAAATACTTGTCCTAGAAATGGATGTATCTAGACTTATTTTAGTTATAGATACATACAATTTATCCATTCTTAGAACAAAAATTTCCCGCCAGCTGGAGAGGGAGTACATAATCTAAATGGCCGCCCGCGGATCCCTTTGTCTTCCTCATGTCGGGCAGACACTTTGCGGGGTCGACGAAGGTCCTCGGAAGAGACGAAGAAGCAAAGAAACCACCTGAATGCGGAGTCGTCGCCTCGGCGGTGGACTTCATGGGACCCAAGTGGCGGCGGCCTCCCGTGTTCTACTTCTCCTCGATGATGGCGGCGTACACGGAGAAGCTGGCCACCGACTCGTCGCTCTCCACGCACCCGGATTCTGTCTCTGCCTGCATGGCACTGCCGCAGGCACGGGAGGCGCGCCCACAGACACGGGAGGCGCGGCACCACAGACACTGGTGGCGTGGTACGATGCGACAATGATGACGCCCGTACCGGTGTGCTCGCCGCCGTGCCAGCGTGGAGCAACTCGCCACTCCTCATCGAGCTGAGCTGGAGCGGCGAGTTGCTGAACCACGCGCCTGCTTGGGGCGGCAACTGGCTCCATCGGGCCAAGCGAGGTTGGTGAAGCACCGGGAGGCCTCGCCCGTGTCCGGAGGTCTCGGGGGCCACCCAGCCGGGTAATATGCCAGAGAACGGCTCCTCGGAAGCCATCGGAAGAGTGGAGAAAATGGTGAAGGAGGAGATGGGGGAGCGGCGGAGGGGTGCGATTCTTGCCCGCTGTCTGTCTGGCCTCGTGTAAATAGAGTGCGGGCGGTAGGAGCTTGGCCGGCGTCTGGCCTCGTTTAAACCGAGGGCGGACGGGAGGAGCTCGGCCGGTGTTTCGTTTAATTCCGGCCCGCTCATGAATGGACGTGTGGCCGGAGTAGGTTTCTCGGTTTGCATGCGGGTTTAACGGAGGGGTTTGATGGAGGCGAGGAGGCGTGTTCGGCCGGGCGTGTAGCGGGCGACACAGTACTATTCAATTTGACAACGGGCGGCGCAGTTCCCGATACGGCTTTAATGTAGACGCGGGAGGGAGTAGCGGTTCCCGAAATGTTGAACGGTCAATGCATCCTCCTTCAATTAATGCATTAGGGAAGTAATGGGAGGAGAACCGGGAAAAGAGGCTGCACGATGTGAATGCAACACAGTTTTCCCTCATATAAAGGCGCTCCTCCATTCAAATGCATCTACCACATCGTACGCACCTAAGCATTTGACTAAGCACCTACACTAAGCGCAAAAGAGCTCACTCCAGACCCATGGCGGCAATGCGCGCGAGCGGCCAGCGGCTGTGCTAGATGGTCCATGACGTCGGCCTGCGGCATGGCGCCGATGATCCTCTCCAGACGGTGTTGGAGACCGGCTGGTGGAGGCCGCCGTCGACGCCAACTATGACTCTCAGTTGGACCAGATGATCGTTGCCACCACCAACAAGTTCACCGTCCTCAAGAAGATCACGGACGACATTGCCGTACTCCTCCAGCCCGCGTACCCGGGCTCCTCATTACCTGCCACCCTAATCGGCCTCCATGGCCAGAACCTCTTTGAAGCACTGGTGGCCCTGTGACTGCCCGCCGATGCCACGAAGAATGTCCACCTGGAGGTCGCGCTTGTCGCGAGGTGCCTCGCCCTGCAAGAATTCGTCGACCTACACATCCACGTGTACGAGCAAATCATGTACATAGGTATCTACAAGGCCAGTGAGGACGCTACGACGTTGGCCTTCCTCAACGGGCTGGAAGCCTTGGATGCCTTTGTTGAGAAGCACCTCGACCTCGCCACAAAAGCCGCCGCTCCTTAGCCACCGGTCGATGGCCCGGCGCACTAAGTTGAGGAGGAGGAGGTCGTACGTTGATGGATGCATCTTTCTTCTTGCCTTCTGTAACCACCACTGCGATCGCATCATCATCGTGGCCTTAATTCTTATTGTGTTGTTGCATTCTCATTCCAGTCAATACCGACATGTGCGATCCCTTTGCTTAATTATATGCATCACTGTAACAAGTACTCCATCCGTCAATTTATAAGTTGTGCTTACCTTTTCCATCAACTCCGTGCAACGCGCGGGCATCTTGCTAGAAACACTAGAACATATCGGACCGCGTGTGACCAAACCAACGATGCGCCAACCTAGCTACTACGTACCATGCTTATCTGGCGGAAATGGCCCCGCCCTAGCATTTCCAATCGTTATTTCTATCTATCGATCGTGCCAAGGAGCAGAACGAAAATGTTACAATTTATACATGTTTCTCTACTCCTACTCCTATAAAAGACTCAGTTGGTGATGGTGGTGTGTCTGCCATCCGTCGTTTCTGACCATTAGATCTGCATCTAACGGCTGTGAGGTAAGTTGTGGCATTTCTGCAACAATAGCCCACTTCTCTGCTCCAATTTGCAGAAAACCCCTTATTATCTTGAAAACAACCACATCCCTCCCCCACCTCATCAAAACAGCCTGAGAAATATATATATACTCCTATAAAAGACTCAATTGGTGATG
>LR738713.1:22080407-22096412 GCA_902687465.1 Secale cereale
CTCATCAAAACAGCCTGAGAAATATATATATACACTCCTATAAAAGACTCAGTTGGTGATGGTGGTGTGTCTGCCATCCGTCGTTTCTGACCATTAAATCTGCATCTAACGGTTGTGAGGTAAGTTGTGGCATTTTTGCAACAATAGCCCACTTCTCTGCTCCAATTTGCAGAAAACCCCTTATTATCTTGAAAGCAACCACATCCCTCCCTCACCTCATCAAAATAGCCTGAGAAATATATTTTGAGTGAAAAGTACTCCCTCCGTTCCTAAATATTTGTCTTTCTAGAGATTTCAATAAGTGACTACATACAAAGCAAAATGAGTGAATGTCCACTTCAAAATATGTCTATATAATCCGTATGTGATAGTCCATTTGAAATCTCGAAAAATTCAAATATTTAGGAACGGAGGGAGTAATATATTAGGAGTATATCAAAACAAGAGTGATTTCTTTCAAGTTTGTGAACAAGTACTACTATTCTACTACTTTGGATCCGTCGCAACGCACGGGCACATTGCTAGTAAAATGAAAAAGGCATGCCGCGTTCGCGTCGCACTCCCCCCCCCCCACACACACACGCGCGGGAATCGGGAGTACTCCACGGCCCGTCCGGCACGACACATAGCTTAGGGAAGGCGTGTTGCCTAGCATTTTCTCTTTCATGTGGGACCATCGTTGAGCAAACCGACTATTGGTAAACCGCACCCCGCCCGCCATAGGGTTGGAAAACAGAAACGAGGGGAAGATCTAGCTGTAGCACGGAAGCCAAGAAATTTGGTGTCAGATGGGGCTCGTTGATAGAGTAGGAGCATTCCGTACTACTCTACTCCTACTAGTACCAAGTTTGTACTATACAACTAGTACTACCACTATACAACTGGTAGGTACGTGCATGGCACAACCTCGTAGGAACAAAAAACGGGAAGATCTTGTTTTGGGTGATTTATCTTTTTTTCTGTCAATGTAGTATGAATAATATGATGTGGGGGGGCAGCCATGAAGCTTATGTGGCTTGGTTGCATGGCTACGAAAGGTTAGAGAAAAATAAATAGATAATGTGTTTAGAGTGCACTCCACTAAACAGATATACTTTGGATCCATTGCAACGAGCTGGCACATCTATATCTATACCCCCTATATAGTGTGTGAATAACTTTGAAAGTTGGTCGTTAGATCAAGCCAATCCGACGGTACAAAGATGGCAAATCCGAGCACTACTGGCCGTTGGATATCATCTACATTCCACCAGATTCTGCCACATGTAGAATCTAGAAGACTCCACATGTAGAAGCATACTGCACAAACCACCAGAATCTCATGCGTGCAATGCACGTGTACCTTACTAGTAGTTGGTAGTAGTAAGAAACAAATCCCGGGTTTGGCACGAGCTCGTACTGCTGGAGCACCACAAGGCCTGCCGCAGGAGTTAGATTTCCCTCTCGGGGCCCACGGGACCGAACTTCAGTGGCTTAGTGCCCGGCCTATGAGTCAATGACATGCGGACCTTAAATGCGGCTAGCCCACATGTCATTCTCATGGTGGTGGTGTGGTTCGCGACTCACTCGTTCGAGATGAACCGGCCGGTGGTGGCGTGGCCGTGGCGAGGGTGCCACAGCTGGGCGTCGGGGCGTTACGAGGCGTAGATGGCCACACCGATGGGCACTACCTGTAGTACAGAATTACTCTAGCTGAGAATTGATGCCCGAGACGAAATGTGTCACAGCCGCTGGATGAAAATTCGATGGTGCGGGACATGTGGTGTCATGGGTTCGTGCGGCGTCGTGGGAATCGCGTGTGGCTGTGGTAGAAACTTGATGCTCGCCGCATTTAAGGTGACCCACATGTCATGCACACAAAGGCAGAGGGGCGATGCAGCCGAGAGGGGTGAGGCGCACATCGGGGGACGTGATGCCGTGGGTTGGAGCGGCATCGTGGGAATCGTGAGTGGCAGTGGATGAAACGTGATGGTCATCGTAGTTGAACTTCCATGGACAAGCTGTCATGTCTATGGACACATGCATTGCATACCGATCACTGGAAGGGGTAGTAGAGAAAGCTAGGCGGATAAATAGTTCCTTATAGTCAAGCGGACCCACGCTACTACTTATTCCAAAGACATGCACACCATCGAAATAGTCCATCTATATCAATATACATAGAGAGGGAATATTTTTTTACAAGAGAGGAAATAGTTCATCCATCCATAATGCCCTGCTGCTGGTGCAGCTTCTTCTTCTTCTTCTTCTTCTTCTTCTTCTTGTTCTCATTTTCTGTGGGAGACGGCTTCGCAACAAGCTCTCTAGACCTTCCAGCTATCTCAAAACTCACACGGGCATCGAGGGCAGCACATTTTATCTGCTCGTACGTCAAGGGATAATTCTCCCATCCAGACGACCTTAATGCCAGCGTCTCATCATCCTTCTGAAGATTTGTTCCTAGCACAAAATTTGCTACGTTGAATAGGGATGGTGTCGGTTCATCACAATCTTCTACATGGATTTTTATTCTGGTTTGTAGGTCAGCGATGCTTTTCAAATCAAGGTTGTACGGCTCCAACTTCTGTTTGTCCCCTGCGATGGCTGCCCCATAGAAGTATATGTCCTCCCGAGACAAGAAATCGTGAAGCTCACCTAGTATGGAGGGCGCGTGTATGATGTGGTACACCAAAACATGATCTTCGAGGTACAGCTGAAGGACGGCGGCGCATTGGATCTTCCCAGTGGCACGCTCCATGTACTCTGTGTCGAGACCGATGACATTCATCTCCACCTTTTGGAGGGAGTTGGATACATTGTTGATCCACTTCCGAACAACCCTTGGGTGGTCCGTGACTGTGGCAACTATGCTCAACGAGCCTTCGACGAGGACATGTTGGACGCTAAAAACCTGCATCTTGATCTCTTTCGCCATTTGGAACCGCTGGACCGGAGGGCTATGGTTTCGAGAATTAGGATTAGATGGCTAGTCTAACGGAAGAAGATGATTATTTATAGGGGCTTAAGAATTACTCCAGGAGGATGTGAACAGGTTAAAACAATGTGAATGCAATGTGGTTTGGATGCAAATGCAGATCAAGGAGTAGCGAAGAAGCCGAGGAAAATTGGTTCCCGATGGAGAAGTAAATGGTAGAAGTGGCCTGCAGGCAGTTGATTAGACGGCTAGGTAGACTAAACGTAAAGGCTATGCGGGTAGGCTGAGGAGTGGGGGCTATCCATGTACGTGCCCATCCTTCCAGCGCTACATGTGCCACTGGCTAGTTGAGGTCACTCTTTCGAATCACCGTGGCGAGACATTTTATGATTCCTTTTTATTTCTGCACCCCTCCTGACAGGTGGGACCTATGCAAACGAGAATTTTGTTCTGCTCGCAATATGGATGATACCTGGAGGATGAAGTGAACCCAGAGGCATGCTAGCACGGGATTACTACTCATGTTGCTACTACTCCTACTAGTAGTAGTAGTACAACTGTGGTACACTTGATGGTCAAAATACTATTATTCATCCGGTCCTCACAATGAAGTGACAAGACCCTGCGCCCGAGGTGACACCTGTCCAGGTGGCATGTCCGGGTTACCAAAGTCAGCCTCACCTTGTGCATTGTGCAGTCACTATCACCGTCGCTGTATAGCATGTCTTGCCTCGTCTCCCTCTCCCCTAGCACCACTCCATCTCCATCTCCGTCTCATCGGAGATCCTGAGGTCACTCATCATTATCTCACTGTGCCCCCGCATACCCTCGCCTCGCTCGCCTCCCCTAGTACCACTATTCCCTCGCTAGCCGCTCCAACACCGACAGCCTTCTCCCCCGTAAATCAAGCCCCCCAAAACCCCACCTTCCAAACTCCACCATGGCCGAACGCAAACCACGCATGATCCATATGAGCCGTGATTGGAGCAATCTCCCCAGTGACGTCCTCGACCTCTGTTGTTCGTGTATGGATATATTGAGCGCACTGCAGCTGGCTGCATGCTCGAGGGGCATGCACACGGCCATCATCGAAGCGAGGCCAAAGCTTTTCAAGACACCCTGCTTGCTACTATCTGGTCTTGCGAGATTGGCTCACCATGATACGGAGGTGTACGTGATGCCCCTCAACTTCAATCCAATCTCCATTAGCCGAAACTTCTTTGCAGGTATGTAGTGGGTCGTCGTACATCATTTCCCTCGACTTCGATCCAATCACCATCGCTTGAAACTTCTTAGCAGGTATGTACTGGGTCGGCATGAACTCCCACTGGATGGTTGCCTTCAGAGAAGACGGTAAAAAGTTGGTGCTCGTGAACTTCCAGACCTCCCATGAGATTATCCTTCCTCCATTGGATTATATAGAGTTTTACCATCGTGGTCCTAGTCATCTAGATTACCACGTTAGTTGGACGGACCTTGTTTTGCAGAAGATTGTAATCTGCCAAGTGCCCACACGACATGCGAATTACGCAGACTTCAGGCTAATTGCCTTGTTCGACCGTGGACTCGCCTATCTTTACGCCGGTGCCTTCTTTAGCTGGAGACAACTCAGCTCGCAGTGGATCATCGTCAAAGCTGATACACACTTATGTGATACTATTGAACACAATGGCATCATCTACGCGATCGACAAAGCAGATGGTACAACGTATTGCTGGGACGGCGCGTGTAAGTTGTTGCCGTCTCATGTTAATGATGACGCCATGGCACTGTTTGAACTTTTTGTGATGATTGGCATATCCCTGTTTGAGCAGGATTTGAGTAGAACTATGGCAATTTATTAGAGACACCGTAAATCAGCTATATTTGGAATGAGTTAATTCATGCGATTGTGATAATGTCATTACAACCAATTTGTACCCCTGAATAATCAAACGGTTAGGAATATATGGATATTCTCCTTATTTTACAGTAATCTATATACTACTACTAAATATGAGTGTGTATCAATGGCCATGTTAGTTTCCTCATTTTCATGATGTAGAAACATGCACCACACTATTGGTTTCATCTAACCATACATTAGGGAAGTAAATGTGCATATGGAGAACTCTATATTTGGAAGTAGTGAAATCATGTAATGCTTACCATGTGTACATACCTATATTTGCCCTTCAGCAATCAATGGCTAGAATAATATCCTCACAAAAAAAATTCCCACAGAACACGAGTATATAACAATGCATGGTCTGTTAGTTACCTTGAAGAATTTGTTTGTGAGGACAGAAATGATTCCATAACATGCATGACATGGTAGTTTCCTGTGAAGAATCGATTGCGAGATAACATGAGTATAACCATGCATGGCACTTCTATATTTTCGAATCCAATATACATTTCCCTGTATTTTCCTCCCAGTTCCAACAGGGACATATCAATGATGTTTCTTGCATTATCCTACGCATACTCTGAACAATGCTGATCTTACATTAACAATGCCTGTCCTTTTTGATATGATGCAGTGTCCCTACAGTTACTGCCCTTTGTGATCACACCACCTTTGCCAAAAACAGGGAAGCATAACTGGTTCCTCGCTCGATCATACGACGGCAAAAGGCTGATGATCATTCAGACACATGAGCCGGCAAAGTTATATTGCAAAAACCCCACTGTATACAAGCACCATGAAATACGTGAGTATCTGGACAGTCGGTGTTACGTCTATGAGCAGGATACCAGCTTGTTGGGGCCTTCAGGATTTTTTAGTTGGAGGTGGGTAAACAGCCTTGGTTCACATTCTCTATTTCTCAGACTCAATTATTCGATTAACCAGGAGATCACCGTTGGCAAAGACCTTGATGGCAGAGAGGCTCTGTTTGCTATGGAAAACTGTGTCTACACGGCGAGACCTAGGAGTTTGGGAGCAAACTCCCTAGATTGTCAACGATACAGCCTGTAGCCAAAAGAAGGTGAGAATGACAAAGGCATCCGGATTAACTTTGATCCTTGGATGTCTCAATTACGACAGGCAGTGATGTGGTTCAAGCCTTCAGGTTCATAGGTAATTGGGCTGTTGCGTCGAAAGGGTGGAGTACTGGTGTCTCCGGGTCATTGGTCGCGGAAGCGGGGCTGCAAATTATGATGGTGTTGGATCATCTCTTCGAATGACTTTGTTGTCTTTGCTGCTTGTTCTGGATGGGTAGTTCTTTCTTTTGTTATGCATATTCCTTGTCATTTGGTCATCCTTGTCTATGTCACTCTTACTATGTAACAGTTGGCTCTGTTTAGAATGTCATTCTCATTTGGATCACGAGAGTCTGAGCGCTGCAGATGGGTGCGTTTTGGTGGTGTAGCAAGACTTCTTATGAACTATCATGTCTTGCTGTTTATGTCAGTAGTAGTCACTAGTCAGTGTTTGAATGTTGTATATATAGTTGTTTCGAGCTGTTTATTGTCTCGAACTACTGGTGGGCTAAATGAGGGCATCACCATTCTCCAGTGTTCAGAGTGTATCTCCTTTTTCAAGTTATATAATTTGAGCTCAGTGTCTTTTTGATGATGTACACTTGTTTGGGCTAGTGAGGTGTCGTTGAATATGGGCCGAGTATAACGCAATGCCAAACAGGTCAATTATGACTCTCAAGCCGGGCTCTCAAAAGATCCTAAAAAAAGGTCGGGCTCTCCAAAAAAGAAAGAATAATGACTCTTAAGCCGACATGTGGGCGCCACCAGTGTTTTTGTGCGCTTGCGCGCAGAGAGCATATTGGCGCGTGTTCGAAATTCAAGCTACCTTTTCATCCCCAATCTCCAGCCCCTCCCCTACCTCTGGAATCTCGATTCCTACTCCAGTTCCCCCAAACCCCCCTCCTGTACTCCCTGTACTCAAGATCACTATCATGTCGCCAGTCAATGCGGATCTCCGAGCCGGAGATCCTGAGGTCCGTCCTGCCTTCGATCGATGGGTGATGTCGCTCAATAGTGGCCGGCAAAGTGCTGATGGTAACCATCAACGGTGACCGGCCTCCCATCTCGCCGGATGACCTTGTCAAAGCTCTTGGCATTGCGCACGGCATCCAAATAAGTGACTTGCTCGTCGAAGTCTGTCCGCCACCGGCTGATTTCTTCATCAGGTTCTGGACAACTTTCGACTGCAGCCGTGTGTTCGAATCTTCCCGGCGTTTGTTCTGCGATGGCGCGCTGGTGAGCTTTGATCGGTGGCACCCAGGATGGGGCTCGGTGCCCTTTGAGCTTGAGTTTCAAACAAATCTTACCTTCCACGGCATGCCTCGACGTGCTTGGAACAGCGAGTCCATGAATGAGCTTATCAATGACCTTGGAGGTGAGCTCGTAAGTATGTCTGTTCCTCTAGACAGCTGGGCTCTGACGGTTATGGCATGGATGAAGAAGCCGTCCACCATACCGAAGGTGATTGGTGTTGAGATATCGGTGCAGGAACCGGGGTTGTACTATTCATCGCCACCAAGGCCGCCGCGGACCATGTTAGGGATGTACCTGTATCGAGTGTTCGTGCATGTCGAAGCAGTGGTCAATCCATCAATCGAAGTCCTGCCGCCGCCGCTGGTGCCAGGGTCCGTCGACAACATCCATTACATGAGTCAACATCAGACTTTCCCCGCGTTGCTAGGAACGATGGATGGCACAGGGCCTACTCCATCACGCGGCGGAGGCCACTGCTTCTTTGGGAGAAGAGGCAGGGCTAGCTGCTTGGATGTGCTCTAATTTGAGGTAGCAACTGAATCTTGTTAGATACTAGTTAAATTCGAGCTATGGGTGTGAAGCACTGATGTGCCAGTACATTTGATTGTGACCTGTTCTAATTTTGTACCTGAACTTTTTTTAGAAAGGGTTGCACGTCAACTTAATATGCTAGCTGTTGACACACGAACACGTCACGTGTACCCTCGACGCCGGGGGTGATGCACCGCAGCTCACGTCGAAGGAGGCCCGACCAACAGTGCGATACGCAAGACAGTCGACGGGCGCTTTTGCGGACCTGAAACCCCAGACGCCCGGGAGGGACCCCGTCAGGGCGCGCGACGGCTATGGGCTGCTCTAGGTCGATTCGCTCGCCCCTAGAGCCTCGTGGATCGCTGCCCTCCAACGCGAAGAACGAACGAAGAACGAGAATGAAAGATACAAGGGTAGGGGATAAAGATAGATGAACACAAAAGTGTAATAGATTGATTGGTTCGATTGGTGTTGTTCAATCGGCCGTCACCCCAACATATATAAGAGGCGGCTAGACTTCCCGTACAAGTAAAGGATTCATCTAGGCTTTCCTTACAAGAAAATTACATCAATTCACGTCCTAGAGTCCTAGTTTTACTCCAACTCGGATTCAGCCCGAATCTGGTTCAAACTTCTGTCCTGCTTCTTGCGCGGGCTGTGGAATTTGCATATGACCTCCGATTGGGAAGATAAAAATACCAAATTTGTGTGCCTCGATGTGACAAACAATTCTCATGTTGATCATTTTTCTAAATAAGTCCATCTTGAAGACTCCACGGGGTCATCTTTAATTTGGAGTCGGACTCGGTCATGTAGCTGACTGGACCGTCGGACTCTTGTAATGTCTCTGCACATTGTATACTACGTCGGATGATGATGACTTGAAAAGCAAAGTTGACTGCTTCGACATGACGAACAACTTTTATGTTGAACATTTTTTTATCCGAGGCCATATAGATAATTATTTGAGCCCATCTTCAGCTTCTGGTCGGATTGGCCTTGGCAGTTTCCACCCCGGCAAGCTTTCCCCCGGCAAGCTCTTTACCCGGCAAGATTTTCACCCGGCAATATTTTCACCCCGGCAAGCTCTTTGCCCAGCAAGCTTTTCACCCGGCAAGCTCTTTGCCCGGCAAACTTTCCAAAATCGTTCGGTTTAAACTGGCTGTACCTTGCGGGTCTTTTTTGTAGCAGTAAACGACATCGAATGAAAATTAGCCCAAAGGAAATCTTCACCGTTTTGATGAGACGAACAACTTTCATGTTGAAGGTTTTTCGATTAGAGGCCATCTTGAAGGGCTAATTGCTCACGCATTGCATCAGACACCCATCAGACATGTGTTTGATGGGCCGCGTCATATTTCACCTCTTGATAGGGCTGCATTCCGATGGCTCTAACTTTTGCATACGAACTCGGATTGAGACGATTTTTATATTTAAATCGACCGTTTTGACGATACGAAGACAATCTGTGTAGAAAGTTTTCTCATTTGAGGCTTCGCTTGAGGCGTAATCTGCCGAATACTGCTCTAGATATAAAATCTCAGTGCTTTGGGCATAGTTTCGGCCCTCAAGATGAGATCGGATGGCGATGACCAAAACTTCAAAGATGTTCACCTTGACAATACGAAACTTTTTCACTTTGAGCACTTTTCCATTCGAGGCCATCTTATTTGCTTTTTATGCCGTGCCAAAATCTGGTGTCAACACATGCCCCCCCCCCTGTTTTCTGGCAGAGCTTGCGCGCCAGAAAATACTTCATCCAAGCAGGATGTCAACACTACATCGGCTGTGCATGCTAAGGACGATAATTGTTATCATCCATATGCTTAAGCTTGTTACTTCTTGGGTAGAGCTTCCTGGATAATAGTCGTCTGAGAACAACAATTGGATGTCACAAAGGCCTCCACGTAAGTTTCTTATGTCAATCCGGACCTTGCTTTGTCCAGGCACTCCCTGGGAATATTAAAACCTTTCGGCGGTAAGCCGGTTGCTGAACGATTATAACCATTCACCACAAAGGAATACTGTCAACTATTCGGCGACTCAACTCATTATTGATCAAAGTAAACCATCAAGCCCCCGCCGAACAATGTCTGTCTCCTGACTTGGATCCTGCAAATAACTAACACCAGGAGTCAGAGCTTTTATGTACTAGACTCTTGATCAGTGGCCGACTCAATAATTAAGTCGGCCTTGCCAATATTGGCAAACACTGAGCATCGGCTATAGGACTAGGAGATCAACTATGGTGAACACCGTTAGCCAGATGCCGGCTTTGCCAACACAATGAATTCTGAGGGCGATATGCAAATATCGGCCATGCGTTCTCATCTCAAAGGTGCTCGGGCGTCCATCCACCAAAGTGTGAATAGCCGAAATAAGTCAGATGTTTCGGCTGAGGATAAATTCCATAGCGTTGATTTTGATGATAAGATTGAAGAATGTGCATGACACGCCTCCTGGAGTTTCCTGTAGTGAGATGAAAATTGTCGTCCTCTCCTACGGGCTTTATGCTTGTACTCCCTTATTTCGGCTAGCTTCGCAACAGGAGATGTGATGCCGCACTTGTCTCGAGGATTTCCCTTAGGAACCCAGGCCATGTTCCTCTTCTCCAGCTCTTTGGCCCTAAGCCGTTTCAGCTTCTTCTGTTGCGAATATGGTAAGCCGAGAGGGCGTCCCAGCTGGGATTTTGATTTATGCACTGGCAAGTTCTTCCTGGCTTTGGACATCTCCGTCTTGGCCTATCCAAACTCGGTGATCGGATCCCTGAGATTAACTTGCTTCACTTTCTTGTCCTTAGCAGCCAACATATACTCGGCTGGCTTTTTGTCATTTGGAGTCGGATCTGAAATAGCACTCTTGCGGCCATCCTTTACTTTCTTCACTTTTTTAACACTTGTTGCAATAGAAGGTCGGACATCATCTCTATTTTGACTGCTCCTCTTGGGAACCCATACCTTGTTCTTCATTCTCAACTCATGTGCACTAAGTTTTTGTAATTCCTTCTCTTGCCAATGCGCTAAGCCGAGTGGGCACCTCGGCTATGATTCTGTTTCAACCAATGCCAATTCTTTTTTGGCTTTGTGCACTCTCAACTTCTTCCCTTCAGATTTGGCAGTTGATTGACTTGCCTCTTTGACTTTTGTAGCCAATGTCAATACTTTAACTGGCTCTTTGTTATTTGAGAACAAATCTGAAGTAGCACACTTACGACCATCTTTCTTGACCTGGTACACTTGCTTGACCACCTCTTTCTTGTTCCTTGAGCTCCGAACCGATTCCTTATGATTGAAAAGGTCTTTCACGTGTGATTGTTCATCAAATGTTGATATTTTTGGAGCTGCATAATGTTGGTGAGATGATCTAAAATAAGATGGATAATGTGCCCTTGTATCATACCTGCCCCATGATGGATATGGATTTACATGAGCGTAGGGAGGCATCCACGACATTGGCATTGGCGGCCCAAAAGGAGGATATGAAGTCTGCTTGCTCAACGTCTTCCTTTGCCAATCGCAGTCTTCAGATTTATGCCTTGGGGGTGACATCGATGCTTTTGCTTCACTCGGCCGATAAGCACTCTTTGCCTCACTTATCTTTTGGTACTTTTCTAATAACTGCACGAAAGTGACTTTCGGCTTTTTGCTTTTGTGCTTACCATGACCTTTGCTTTCTTTGGTTGTGCGTGCACCGGCCTTTGAATTCTTTTGTTGCCCCCAGTGCTAGATGTTACCATTGTAGCTTTGATGGAATTTATGTCTTCAAGATTGTTCTTGATGCACTTTTTAACAATATCCTTGCTCGAAGACTTGACCCCATCATCATTGACGTGTACATGTCCACTTTTAGATAAATCGGCTGGAGATAGCCGAGTCAACATTTGATTGCTGTCAAAATGATCCGGCTGTCCAAATGATCGTGCCTCAACAAACTCCAATCGTCCTATCTTGTCCGATTGCTTGACTTGATGGATCATGTTGCAATCTTTGACATTTTGCTTGAACGAACATTGTGTTGGCTCTTCTCTTGACGGCTCGACATCGTGATCAGTTATAATAATAGGATTAGTCAGCAATGTACCAATGATGTGATCAACTATGCCTGCACTGGACGTACACTCCTGGTCCATTAACCGATACCGGCTTTGATGCGGAACAACCGAGCGGTGTCAGTTTAACATCATCCGACTCGGGTACGCATTGATTTTTGTCCTCCTTTCCCGATGCTCTTGAATTGGCTATCCTGGAGAACTTTGAACATGACTTTATATTCCTGCATCCAAAATAATTACAGAATATACGTCTCATCTGAGACCAAATGTTAGCCAGGCATGAAACAAACAAAGTTGCCCATATGAATATAAAGTTCAGTCGGTATGACGGGAACAACTTTGGTTGCGATAAGTTGTTACTGTTAGCCTCTATGAATGGTGCCATGTGTTGATCAGCATGATTAGTAACAAGATAATTCGAAACAAACAGATTACTCATCTCGATCGGTCTTTCAAAATTAATTAGAATCTTACTAACGGGTGCATCAACAATATGATTTTGACCGAATCGAAAACTAAGTAAACTCTCGGCTAGGTGTACCTTTATGAAGTCATTGGAACGAGAAGATGGTTGTACCACTGGAACAATACCTTTCTCCACTTTTGAATAATTCTCGAATGGATCTTCCTCTTTTTCTAGATCTCGTGCCTCATCACTCGGATTGCCTGAGTAGATTTCACTCGGATGCTCTTCGTTAGTTGAACTTTGCTCGGCTGTATTTTGATGTTCATTGTTAACCGAACTTTGTTCGGCCATATTACTTTGTTCTTGATGCTCATCAATATCTTTAGCACAAAACTCATAGGGTAGAATGTAAGCTTCCTCACATCTAGAAAAATCAAGCACGGCCAATTTGTGGCGTTTACCGTTCCTTTGCTCGGTGAAGTTTGCATCTTCTATTTTGGTACATGCAACAATAACTGGCTTGATGCACTCAGCTTTAGCCGGTGATGCACTCGTATGGAACGACGCACTCGGTTGGCATGATGCACTCGGCTGGCTCAATGCAACGCACTTGGCCTTAAATTTCTTCGTGGTCAATTTGGTTTCAATTAAATCCACCATTGTCTTGTCACTAAAGGTACCGTTCAACTCGGATGTAGACGGCTTAGTCATATTTGACTCGGTTTCAACCGAATCAACTGTAATAGCCGAGTGAACCCTTTCTTGATGATTTTCTTGTAAAGCTTCTATTTTATCTTGCCTCAAAAGTGCAGAAGAGCCAACATGGTTGCTACATGGAGGAAGGCACTTGATATATTCTTGCAAATATTCCACTCCACGCTTCTTCTTGAGTGCTTCATAAGCCTGTCGATATTCTGCTGGTAATTCCTCAAGAGTTGCCATAGTAAATTTGTTGACGCTATTCCCTGTGAGCTTTGGCTTGATCTTGTCCACTTGGGCCACATATTTTTCTTTAAACTCGGCCCAGCTTGGATCGGCTTGCCCCCCAATACTTTTATGATATTTCCGCAATGAATTGATGTTGCCGAAATTTTGCGATTGTATAGGGGGTGTATAACATGCTGCAATGATAGGAGAAGACATGTGTACTGTTGTTGAATATTTTCTCACGCTAATTTGATCAATCGGCAACACTTCATCTTCTTTTAAAACCCTAGCTCTTATTGCCTCATAATCAGGAACCAATCCCTTTTCGTGCTGCTCAAGGCAAATAGCACTAATCTTCTTATTTTGGGCTAAACTTTTTAATGCAGCCAGAGCCACCTCATCTCCTGTAATATTAGGCACATTTTCTCCTATAGAATCTCCATTCACTCGGCCATAACCGCGAAGGCGAGCCGAGTCATGAATATTTTTAGTTTCATATGCCCCTGAACAATTAATCTCATGACGTGTAGTATATGATGTTTGAGGATAACCAGCTGAATAGCTAATGGAAGCATGGCCAATTTCCCCATCCATCGGCATGTTTGGGGATGAACCCGCATATTGTGAGTCGACTGCCGATGGATAAAACCGTGAGACATCCTCTTGTATATGAGGTGCCATATATTTATTACTCAAATAAATCGTGTTGTTCACCGGCATATTGAAAGGTGTTGCCGACGCACGAAAGTTCAGATTCATAAGTTGCATGTCGTGATTCTGTAAATTCCAAGTTTCTCCAACGGAATAAGTAGTCGGCCTTTGCTCGTTACGGCTAGCCGACATGACATGTCCATTGAAAGATCTAGCAACATCAACATAATGGCTATTTGCATCTACGTAAGGAGTTTGATGATACATGTTACCGTTGTAGATTGCAGCCGCTTGATGACGCTCTCCTTGTAGCAAGAACGGGCTGGAGACTGTTCAAAGCTTCGTCCCCAGTGGAGTCGCCAAAAAGTGTGTTGACACACGAACATGTCACGTGTACCCTCGACGCCGGGGGTGATGCACCTCAGCTCACGTCGAAGGAGGCCCGACCGACAGCGCGATACGCAAGACAGTCGACGGGCGCTTTTGCGGACCCGAAACCCCACTCGCCCGGGAGGGACCCTGTCAGGGCGCGCGGCGGCTATGGACTGCTCTATGTCGATTCGCTCGCCTCTAGGGCCTCATGCATTGCTGCCCTCCAACGCGAAGAACGAACGAAGAACAAGAAAGAAAGATACAAGGGTAGGGGACAAAGATAGATGAACACAAAAGTGTAATAGATTGATTGGTTCGATTGGTGTTGTTCAATCGGCCGTCACCCCCAACATATATAAGAGGCGGCTGGACTTCCCGTACAAGTAAAGGATTCATCTAGGTTTTCCTTACAAGAAAATTACATCAATTCACGTCCTAGAGTCCTAGTTTTACTCCAACTCGGATTCAGCCCGAATCTGGTTCAAACTTCTATCCTTCTTCTTGCGCGGGCCGTGGAATTTGCATATGACCTCCAATTGGGAGGATCAAAATACCAAATTTGTGCGCTTCGGCCTGACGAACAATTCTCATGTTGATCATTTTTCTAAACAAGGCCATCTTGAATACTCCACGGGGTCATCTTTAATTTCGAGTCGGACCCGGTCATGTAGCTGACTGGACCGTCGGACTCTTGTAGTGTCTCTGCAAGTCGTATACTACGTCGGATGATGATGACTCGAAAAGCAAAGTTGAATGCTTCGACGTTACGAACAACTTTTGTGTTGAACGCTTTTTGATCCGAGGCCATCTAGATAATTATTTGAGCTCATCTTCAACTTCTGGTCGGATTGGCCTTGCCAGTTTCCACCCCGGCAAGCTTTTCCCGGCAAGCCCCGGCAAGCTTTCCCCCGGCAAGGTTTCCACCCCGGCAAGCTCTTTACCCGGAAAGATTTTCACCCGGCATGCTTTTCACCCGGCAAGATTTCCACCCCGGCAAGCTCTTTGCCCAGCAAACTTTTCACCCGGCAAGCTCTTTGCCCGGCAAACTTTCCAAAATCGTTCGGTTTAAGCTGGCTGCACCCTGTGGGTCTTTTTTGTAGCAGTAAACGACCTCGGATGAAAATGTGCCCAAAAGTAGTCTTGACCGTTTCGACGAGACGAACAACTTTCATGTTGAACGTTTTTCGATTAGAGGCCATCTTGAAGGGCTAATTGCTCACGCATTGCATCAGACATGTGTCTGATGGGGCGCGTCATATTTCACCTCTTGACATGGCTGCATTCCGATGGCTCTAATTTTTCCATACGAACTCGGATTGAGACGATTTTTATATCTCAATGGACCGTTTCAACGAGACGAAGACAATCCATGTAGAAACTTTTCTCATTTGAGGCTTCACTTGAGGCGTAATCTGCCGAATACTGCTCTAGATATAAAATCTCAGTGCTTTGGGCATAGTTTCGGCCCTCGAGATGAGATCGGATGGCGATGACCAAAACTTCCAAGATGTTCACCTCGACAATATCAAACTTTTTCACTTTGAGCACTTTTCCATTCGAGGCCATCTTATTTGCTTTTTATGCCATGCCAAAATCTGGTGTCAACACTAGCAGAACTTATTGTGTTGTTTGTCTGTTTTCTTTGCACAACATTCAAGATATTTCCGTGTCAGTGATAAAGACGATGACCCGTTATGTACGAGTTCGTTGGTTTCAACATAGCCCTACTCGTAGCAATCCACTGCTTCCATCCTGATTGTGCCGCCTGCGTGAAATTTTTGTATGCAAGTTCAGTGTGCTATGATGTTCTGTATGATTGTGTCAACTATATAAGTTTTTACTGAGCATCAGCAATGCATATGGCTGAAAGATGTATTTACGAGCATCGACCGATGGGTCTCTCTCTCTCTCTCTCTCTCTCTCTCTCTCTCTCTC
>LR738713.1:22096585-22118056 GCA_902687465.1 Secale cereale
TCTCTCTCTCCCTCTCTCTCTCTATCTCTCTCTCTCTCTCCCTTTCTCTCTCTCTCACACACACACACACGCACACACGCACAAGTCGGACCCGTTGAAATATTTCTTTGCTCGTGACAGCTTTTAATTAGGTTTCACTGTAATCTAACTTTTTTCCTATGTTATTAATTGATCTCACTGACTTCAAAAAGTTGTACAGAAGCCTTGTTTGGGCCTTTCCGGCGTCGCTGAATGTGGGCTGAGTAGCCATGTTAGGTTGTACTTGAAGGAAATATGCCCTAGAGGCAATAATAAAGATGTTATTTGTATTTCCTTATATCATGATAAATGTCTTTTATTCATGCTAGAATTGTATTAACCGGAAACTTGATACATGTGTGAATACATAGACAAAATAGTATGTCCCTAGTATGCCTCTACTAGACTAGCTCATTGATCAAAGATGGCTATGTTTCCTAGCCATAGACATGAGTTGTCATTTGATCAACGGGATCACATCATTAGGAGAATGAAGTGATGGACAAGACCCATCCGTTAGCATAGCACTATGATCGTTTAGTTTTACTGCTATTGCTTTCTTCATGACTTATACATGTTCCTATGACTATGAGATTATGCAACTCCCGAATACCGTAGGAACACCTTGTGTGCTATCAAACGTCACAATGTAACTGGATGATCATAAAGATGCTCTACAGGTGTCTCCGAAAGTATTCGTGGTGTTGGCATAGATCAAGATTAGGATTTGTCACTCCGAGTGTCGGAGAGGTATCTCTGGGCCCTCTCGGTAACACACATCATAATAAGCCTTGCAAGCAAAAAGACTAATGAGTTAGTCACGAGATGGTGTGTTACGGAACGAGTAAAGAGACTTGCCGGTAACGAGATTGAACTAAGTATAGAGATACCAACGATCGAATCTCGGGCAAGTAACATACCGATGACAAAAGGAACAACGTATGTTGTTATGCGGTTTGACCGATAAAGATCTTCGTAGAATATGTAGGAGCCAATATGAACATCCAGGTTCCGCTATTGGTTATTGACCGGAGATGAGTCTCGGTCATGTCTACATAGTTCTCGAACCCGTAGGGTCCGCACGCTTAACGTTTAATGACGATCGGTATTATGAGTTTATGAGTTTTCATGTACAGAAGGTAGTTCGGAGTCCCGGATGAGATCACGGACATGGCGAGGAGTCTCGGAATGTCCGAGAAATAAAGATTGATATATTGGACGACTATATTCGGACACCGGAAGTGTTCCGGAAAAGTTTCGGATTTAACTGGATTGCCGGAGGGGGTTACCGGAACCCCCTACGAGGGGGGATGGCCCATAGTGGGCCTTGAGGAAAGGAGAGAGGCAGCCCATAGAGGCTGGCCGGCGCCCCACCTAGGGATCCTAGTTGGACTAGGATTGGGGGGGCGCCACCTCTCCCTCTTTTCCTTTCCCTCTCTTCCTTCTTGGTGGACTCCTACTAGGAATAGGATTGCAATCCTATTCCTAGTAGGATTGCCCTAGCCGCACCATAGGAGGCCGGCCGGCCCTCCCCTCTTGCTCCTTTATATACGGGGGCAGGGGGGCACCCAAAGACACACAAGTTGAATTGTTCCAGCCGTGTGCGGTGCCCCCCTCCACAGAAACACACCTCGGTCATACCGTCGCGGTGCTTAGGCGAAGCCCTGCGCCGGTGAATACATCATATCCGTCACCACGCCGTCGTGCTGTTGAAACTCTCCCGTAAAGCTCAACTGGATCAAGAGCTCGTGGGACGTCATCAAGCTGAACGTGTGCTGAACGCGGAGGTGCCGTACGTTCGGTGCTTGATCGGTTGAATCGCGAAGAAGTTCGACTACATCAACCGCGTCACTTGACGCTTCCGCTTCCGGTCTACGAGGGTACGTAGACACACTCTTCCCTCTCGTTGCTATGCATCTGGTAGATAGATCTTGCGTGATCGTAGGAAAATTTTAAAATACTACGTTCCCCAACAGTGGCATCATGAGCCAGGTCTATGCGTAGATGATATGCACGAGTAGAACACAATGAGTTGTGGGCGATACTAGTCATACTGCTTACCAGCATGTCATACTTTGCTTCGGTGGTATTGTGAGATGAAGCGGCCCGGACCGACATTACGCGTACGCTTACGCGAGACTGGTTTCACCGTTACGAGCACTCGTTGCTTAAAGGTGACTGGCGGGTGTCTGTCTCTCTCACTTTAGCTGAATCAAGTGTGGCTACGCCCGGTCCTTGTGAAGGTTAAAACAGCACATACTTGACAAAACATCGTTGTGGTTTTGTATGCGTAGGTAAGAACGGTTCTTGCTAAGCCCGTAGCAGCCACGTAAAACTTGCAACAACAAAGTAGAGGACGTCTAACTTGTTTTTGCAGGGCATGTTGTGATGTGATATGGTCAAGACATGATGAGTTATACGGTTTTGTATGAGATGATCATGTTTTGTAATGTTATCGGCAACTGGCAGGAGCCATATGGTTGTCGCTTTATTGTATGAAATGCAATCGCCATGTAATTGCTTTACTTTATCACTAAGCGGTAGCGATAGTCGTAGAAGCAATAGTTGGCGAGACGAGACAACGATGCTACGATGGAGATCAAGGTGTCGCACCGGTGACGAAGGTGATCATGAAGGTGCTTTGGAGATGGAGATCAAAAGCACAAGATGATGATGGCCATATCATGTCACATATTTTGATTGCATGTGATGTTTATCTTATTATGCTTCTTATTTTGCTTAGAACGACGGTAGCATTATAAGATGATCCCTTACTAAATTTCAAGGTATAAGTGTTCTCCCTGAGTATGCACCGTTGCGAAAGTTCGTCGTGCCGAGACACCACGTGATGATCGGGTGTGATAAGCTCTACGTTCAAATACAACGGGTGTAAGCCAGTTTTGCACACGCAGAATACTCGGGTTAAACTTGACGAGCCTAGCATATGCAGATATGGCCTCGGAACACTCGAGACCGAAAGGTCGAGCGTGAATCATATAGTAGATATGATCAACATAAGATGTTCACCATTGAAACTACTCCATCTCACGTGATGATCGGACATGGTTTAGTTGATTTGGATCACGTGATCATTTAGATGACCGGAGGGATGTCTATCTAAGTGGGAGTTCTTTAATTAATATGATTAAATTGAACTTTAATTTATCATGAACTTAGTCCTCGTAGTATTAGCATATCTATGTTGTAGATCAATAGCTCACGATGTTGCTCCCCGTTTATTTTTTATATATTCCTAGAGAAAACTAAGTTGAAAGATGTTAGTAGCAATGATGCGGAATTGTTCCATGATCTGAGGATTATCCTCATTGCTGCACAGAGAAATATGTCCTTGATGCACCGCTAGGTGACAGACCTATTGCAGGAGTAGATGTAGACGTTATGAACGTTTTGACAAAAGCTAGGTATGATGACTACTTGATAGTTTAGTGCACCATGCTTTACGGCTTAGAACCGGGACTTCAAAAACGTTTTGAACGCCATGGAGCATATAAGATGTTCCAAGAGTTGAAATTAGTATTTCATACTCATGACCGTGTCGAGAGGTATAAGACTTCTGACAGTACTTTGCCTACAAGATGGAGGAGAATAGCTCAACCAGTGAGCATGTGCTCAGCTTGTCTGGGTACTACAATTACTTGAATCAAGTGGGAGTTAATCTTCCAGATAAGATAGTAATTGACAAAGTTCTCTAATCACTATCACCAAGTTAGTAGAACTTCGTGATGAACTATAATATGCAAGGGATGACGAAAGGAATTCCCGAGCTCTTCGCAATGCTGAAGTCAGCGAAGGTAGAAATCATGAAAAAGCATCAAGTGTTGATGGTTAACATGACCACTTGTTTCAAGTAAAGGGCAAAGGGATAGAAGGGGAACTTCAAGAAGAATGACAAGCAAGTTGTCACTCCCGTGAAGAAACCCAAAGCTAAAACTCAAGCCTGAAACTAAGTGCTTCTACTGCAAAGGAAATGGTCACTGGAAGTGGAACTGCCCTAGATACTTGGCGGATAAGAAGGATGGCAAAGTGAACAAAGGTATATTTTGATATACAGATTATTGATGTGTACTTTACTAGTGTTCATAGCAACCCCTGGGTATTTGATACCGGTTCAGTTGCTAAAATTAGTAACTCGAAACGAGAATTGCAGAATGAACAGAGACTAGTTAAAGGTGAAGTGACGATGTGTGTTGGAAGTGGTTCCAAGATTGATATGATCATCATCGCACACTCCCTATACTTTCGGGATTAGTGTAAAACCTAAATAAATGTTATTTGGCATTTGCGTTGAGCATGAATATGATTTGATCATATTTGTTGCAATACGGTTATTCATTTAAAGTCATAGAATAATTGTTATTCTGTTTACATGAATAAAACCTTCGATGGTCATACACCCAATGAAAATAGTTTGTTGGATCTCGATCGTGGTGATACACATATTCATAATATTGAAGCCAAAAGATGCAAGGTTAATAATGATAGTGCAACTTATTTGTGGCACTGCTGTTTAGGTCATAATGGTGTAAAGCGCATGAAGAAACTCCATAGTGATGGGCTTTTGGAATCACTTGATTATGAATCACTTGGTGCTTCCGAACCATGCCTCATGGGCAAGATGACTAAAACTCCGTTCTCCGGAACAATGGAGCGAGCAACAGATTTGTTGGAGATCATACATACAGATGTATGTGGACCAATGAGTGTTGAAGCTCGCGGCGGGTATCGTTATTTTCTGACCTTCACTGATGATTTGAGCAGATATGGGTATATCTACTTAATGAAGCACAAGTCTAAAACATTTGAAAAGTTCAAAGAATTTCAGAGTGAAGTGGAGAATCATCGTAACAAGAAAATAAGAGTTTCTACGATATGATCGTAGAGGTAAAATAATTGAGTTAGCGAGTTTGGCCTTCAGTAAAAACAATGTGAAATAGTTTCACTACTCACGCCACCTGGAACACCATAGTGTAATGGTGTGTCCGAACGTCATAACCGTACTTTATTAGATATGGTGCGATCGATGATGTCTCTTACCGATCTACCACTATCGCTTTTGGGGTTATGCATTAGAGACAGATACATTCACGTTAAATAGGGAACCATCTAAATCCGTGGAGATGACACCGTATGAACTGTGGTTTGACGAGAAACCTAAGCTGTCATTTCTTTAAGTTTGGGACTGCGATGCTTATGTGAAAAAGTTTCAACATGATAAGCTCGAACCCAAATCGGAGAAGTAAATCTTCATAGGATACCCAAAAGAAACTGTTGGGTACACCTTCTATCACAGATCCGAAGGCAAGGTCTTTGTTGCTAAGAGTGGATCCTTTCTAGAGAAGGAGTTTCTCTCGAAAGAAGTGAGTAGGAGGAAAGTAGAACTTGATGAGGTAATTGTACCTTCTCCCGAATTGGAAAGTGGAACATCACAGAAACTAGTTCCAGTGATTCCTACACCAATTAGTGAGGAAGCTAATGATGATGATCATGAAACTTCAGATCAAGTTTCTGCTGAACGTCGTAGATCAACCAGAGTACGTTCCGCACCAGAGTGGTACGGCAACCCAGTTCTGGAAGTCATGTTACTAGACCATGATGAACCTGCGAACTATGAGGAAGCGATGATGAGCCCAGATTCCGCAAAATGGCTTGAGGCCATGAAATCTGAGATGGGATCCATGTATGAGAACAAAGTGTGGACTTTGGTTGACTTGCCCGATGATCGGCAAGCCATCGAAAATAAATGGATCTTCAAGAGGAAGACCGACGCTGACGGTAATGTTACTGTTTACAAAGCTCGACTTGTTGCGAAAGGTTTTCGACAAGTTCAAGGAGTTGACTACGATGAGACTTTCTCACCCGTAGCGATGTTTAAGTCTGTCCGAATCATGTTAGCAATTGCCGTATTTTATGAAATCTGGCAAATGGATAACAAAACTGCATTCTTTAATGGATTTATTAAAGAAAAAAATTTGTATATGATGCAACCCGAAGGTTTTGTCAATCCTAAAGGTGCTAACAAAATGTGCAAGCTCCAGCGATCCATCTATGGACTGGTGCAAGCATCTCGGAGTTGGAATATACGCTTTGATAAGTTGATCAAAGCATATAGATTTATACAGACTTACGGTGAAGCATGTATTTACAAGAAGTGAGTGGGAGCACTACAACCTTTCTGATAAGTATATGTGAATGACATATTGTCGATCGGAAATGATGTAGAATTTTCTGGAAAGCATAAAGGAGTGTTTGAAAGGAGTTTTTCAAAGAAAGACCTTGGTGAAGCTGCTTACATATTGGGCATCAAGATCTATAGAGATAGATCAAGACGCTTGATAAGACTTTCGATAAGTACATACCTTGATAAGACTTTGAAGTAGTTCAAAATGGATCAGTCAAAGAAGGAGTTCTTGCCTGACTTGTAAGGTGTGAAGTTGAGTAAGACTCAAATCTAGACCACAGCAGAAAATATAGAGAGAATGAAAGTCATTCCCTATGCCTCAGCCATAGGTTCTATAAAGTATGCCATGCTGTGTACCAAACATGTTGTGTACCTTGCCATGAGTTTGTCAAGGGGGTACAATAGTGATCCAGGAGTAGATCACTGTACAGCGGTCAAAATTATCCTTAGTAACTGGATGACTAAGGAAATGTTTCTCGATTATGGAGGTGATAAAGAGTTCGTCGTAAAGGGTTACGCTGATGCAAGCTTTGACACTAAATCCAGATGACTCTAAGTATCAATCTAGATGCGTATTGAAAGTGGGAGCAATTAGCTAGAGTAGCTCTATGCAGAGCATTGTAGACATAGAAATTTGCAAAATACATACGGATCTGAATGTGACAGACCCGTTGACTAAACTTCTCTCACAAGCAAAACATGATCACACCTTATTACTCTTGGGTATTAATCACATAGCGATGTGAACTAGATTATTGACTCTAGTAAACCCTTTGGGTGTTGGTCACAAGGCGATGTGAACTATGGGTGTTATTCACATAACGATGTGAACTATCGGTATTAAATCACATGGCGATGTGAGCTAGATTAGTGACTCTAGTGCAAGTGGGAGACTGAAGGAAATATGCCCTAGAGGCAATAATAAAGATGTTATTTGTATTTCCTTATATCATGATAAATGTCTTTTATTCATGCTAGAATTGTATTAACCGGAAACTTGATACATGTGTGAATACATAGACAAAATAGTATGTCCCTAGTATGCCTCTACTAGACTAGCTCATTGATCAAAGATGGCTATGTTTCCTAGCCATAGACATGAGTTGTCATTTGATCAACGGGATCACATCATTAGGAGAATGAAGTGATGGACAAGACCCATCCGTTAGCATAGCACTATGATCGTTTAGTTTTACTGCTATTGCTTTCTTCATGACTTATACATGTTCCTATGACTATGAGATTATGCAACTCCCGAATACCGTAGGAACACCTTGTGTGCTATCAAACGTCACAACGTAACTGGGTGATCATAAATATGCTCTACAGGTGTCTCCGAAAGTATTCGTGGTGTTGGCATAGATCAAGATTAGGATTTGTCACTCCGAGTGTCGGAGAGGTATCTCTGGGCCCTCTCGGTAACACACATCATAATAAGCCTTGCAAGCAAAAAGACTAATGAGTTAGTCACGAGATGGTGTGTTACGGAACGAGTAAAGAGACTTGCCGATAACGAGATTGAACTAGGTATAGAGATACCAACGATCGAATCTCGGGCAAGTAACATACCGATGACAAAAGGAACAACGTATGTTGTTATGCGGTTTGACCGATAAAGATCTTCGTAGAATATGTAGGAGCCAATATGAACATCCAGGTTCCGCTATTGGTTATTGACCGGAGATGAGTCTCGGTCATGTCTACATAGTTCTCGAACCCGTAGGGTCCGCACGCTTAACGTTTAATGACGATCGGTATTATGAGTTTATGAGTTTTCATGTACCGAAGGTAGTTCGGAGTCCCGGATGAGATCACGGACATGACGAGGAGTCTCGGAATGTCCGAGACATAAATATTGATATATTGGACGACTATATTCGGACACCGGAAGTGTTCCGGAAAAGTTTCGGATTTAACTGGATTGCCGGAGGGGGTTACCGGAACCCCCTACGAGGGGGGATGGTCCATAGTGGGCCTTGAGGAAAGGAGAGAGGCAGCCCATAGAGGCTGGCCGGCGCCCCACCTAGGGATCCTAGTTGGACTAGGATTGGGGGGGCGCCACCTCTCCCTCTTTTCCTTTCCCTCTCTTTCTTCTTGGTGGACTCCTACTAGGAATAGGATTGCAATCCTATTCCTAGTAGGATTGCCCTAGCCGCACCATAGGAGGCCGGCCGGCCCTCCCCTCTTGCTCCTTTATATACGGGGGCAGGGGGCACCCAAAGACACACAAGTTGAATTGTTCCAGCCGTGTGCGGTGCCCCCCTCCACAGAAACACACCTCGGTCATACCGTCGCGGTGCTTAGGCGAAGCCCTGCGCCGGTGAATACATCATATCCGTCACCACGCCGTCGTGCTGACGAAACTCTCCCGTAAAGCTCAACTGGATCAAGAGCTCGTGGGACGTCATCAAGCTGAATGTGTGCTGAACGCGGAGGTGCCGTACGTTCGGTGCTTGATCGGTTGAATCGCGAAGAAGTTCGACTACATCAACCGCGTCACTTGACGCTTCCGCTTCCGGTCTACGAGGGTACGTAGACACACTCTTCCCTCTCGTTGCTATGTATCTGGTAGATAGATCTTGCGTGATCGTAGAAAATTTTTTTAAATACTACGTTCCCCAACAGTACTGTACTACACAACCCTTTTTTTCAACATCAGCAATGCAACTGGGCCGAGAGTTGTACACAATATCCGGGTCAACTTGTTATTCTCCGCCCCGCTGGGCTGCAAACTTTCCTAGGAGGTATGCATTAGGCTTAACAAGAAAATGGCATTTAAGAAATAATAAATGGGATGTAATTATAATAACTGGGTAGTAACTATAAAAAAATGCACCAAACGCGTAATTAGTTTTAAAAATATATTATTTTCGGAATTTAAAAATTTTAATTTCATTACTTGTTGCGCGCACAATATTCGTTGGATTTTAACATAATACAACTTTATTTTGAAATTATATTTAATCTGACTAGAAATTTCGGATAAAAATATTTCGGATCCCATAAAAATGTGGGAATTTTTTTGAATTCTGTTTTGAGCGGTTGGTTGAAATTATTAATCGTTGTCCTAGCTAGAAAACGGGTTGTACATTTAACAAGCTGTAAATGGGCTGTAGTAAATTCCATTAGAATTAAAAAAATGGGTTGTACATTCTTACAAATCGTAAATGGGCTATATGTTCTCTGCCACACACTTGTGGGCCTTCTAAGTTGACGCGTCCCCTAAAAAAACTAAGTTGACGGGTATGCAAGGCTTTCTCAACAACACACGGTTCTCGCAGCTGTGGCCGTTGGATGTCCATCCAACGGATGTCGTGCTTCTTCTTCAATCTCGGATATTCTTGCTTCAGCCGCCCAAAAAATGATTTCTCCCCCTGACATCTAGGGCGCACCGTTTCGAAGGCTGGCCTGTGGGCCTACTAAGTTGACGCGTACCAAGGGCTTTCTCAACTTAGTCAATATAAACGATTCTAGCTGCAGTGACCGTACGATGTCCATACAACGGCCATAGTGCTTCTTCAACCTCTGGTCTTCTTGCTCCAGCTGCCCAGAGCAGCGCCGGTCGTGTCGCGTGCTCCTGCCTCCCGTGGCCGGCTGTGATGCCGCGGAGGCCTCACCGCCCCTACTACTCCCACCACTGGCCAAGCCATCCCTCTACTCACCCACACCCCATGTTATTTCGCGGCGACGGCAGCCTCACACCGCAGCCGAACTAGTGAACCCTCGTACTCCTCTCCGCGCGGGCTTTCTCTGCCGCATCTACCCCGGCTCCGTGTCGTTCCCTTCCTAGCCCTCGCCATCGTCCACCGCCCTGGTGCTCTTGGCGCGGCGTGGTCAACATGGTCAAGGAACGGCTTCCATCGGACGTGAAATGTACAGGAAGAGGCTGATAGCTGGGTCCACGATGACAGCAAGGAAGTGTCTCCTTATTACGCGGAAAATAATGATTCCTCCACCTGACAGCAGGGACCCACCGGACGAGCCACCGTATTTCGCGAAAAAAGGTTTCCCCCTGACTGCGGGGACCCAGCGGACGGGCCATCGTATTGCGCGAAAAAAACGTTCCCCCGCTGTTAGCTCGGACCCACCCGAAGCGCCTCCTTATTACGCACAAAAATGAATACTCCCCCTGCTAGTTGAGACCCACCTTGGTGGGAGGCTGACTTGTGGGCCTACTAAGTTGACGGGGACGGAGTGCTTTGTCAACTTAGTCAATATGAACGATTCTAGCTCCAGTGACCGTACGATGTCCATCCAACGGCCGTAGTGCTTCTTCAACCTTTGGTCTTGTTGCTCCATCCGCCCAAAGCAGCGTCGGTCGTGCCGCATGCCCCTGCCTCCCGTGGCCGGCTGTGCTGCCGCGGAGGCCTCACCGCCCCCTACTATTCCCAACGCTGGCCAGGCCATCCCTCTACCTACCCACACCCCCTGTTATTCTGCGGCGACGGCAGCCTCACACCGCAACGAACCAGTGAACCCTCGTACTCCTCTACGCGTGGGCATCCACTGCCGCGTCTTCCACGGCTCCATGTCATCCCCTTCCTAGGCCTCGCCATCGTCCACCGCCCTGGTGCTCTCGGCGCGGCATGGTCAATGTGGTCAAGGAACGGCTTCCATCGGACGTGGATTGTACGTGGAGAGGCTGACATCTGGGTCCACGACGGCAGCAAGGAAGTGCCTCCTTATTACGCTGAAAATAATGATTCCTCCACCTGACAGCCAGGACCCATCGGACGGGCCACCGTATTTCGTGAAAAAAATGTTTCCCCCTGACTGTTGGGACCCAGCGGACGGGCCACCGTATTGCACAAAAAAAACGTTTCCCCCGCTGTCAGCTCGGACCCACCGGAAGCGCCTTCTTATTACGCACAAAAAAAATGAATGCTCCCCCTGCTGGTTGGGACCCACCTTGGTGGGAGGCTGACTTGTGGGCCTACTAAGTTGGCGGGGATGGAGTGCTTTGTCAACTTAGTCAATATGAATGATTCTAGCTCCAGTGACCGTACGATGTCCATCCAACGGCCGTAGTGCTTCTTCAACCTCTGGTCTTGTTGCTCCAGCCGCCCAAAGCAGCATCGGTCATGTCGCATGCTCCTGCCTCCCTTGGCCGGCTGTGCTGCCGCGGAGGCCTCACCGCCCCCTACTATTCCCACCGCTGGCCAGGCCATCCCTCTACTCACCCACACCCCCTGTTATTCTCCGGCGACGGCAACCTCACACCGCAGCGAACCAGTGAACCCGCGTACTCCTCTACGCATGGGCATCCACTGTCGTGTCTTCCCAGGCTCCGCGTCGCCCCCTTCCTAGGCCTCGCCGTCGTCCACCGCCCTGGTGCTCTCAGCGCGGCGTGGTCAACCTGGTCAAGGAACGGCTTCCATCGGACGTGGACTGTACGTGGAGAGGCTGACAGCTGGGTCCACGACGGCAGCAAGGAAGTGCCTCCTTATTACACGGAAAATAATGATTCCTCCACCTGACAGCAGGGACCCACCGGACGGGCCACCATATTTGGGGAAAAAAGTTTCCCCTTGACTACTGGGACCCAGCGGACGGGCCACCATATTGCGCGAAAAAAATGTTCCCCCGCTGTCAGCTCGGACCGACCGCAAGCGCCTCCTTATTACGCACAAAAAAATGAATACTCCCCCTGCTGGTTGGGACCCACCTTGGTGGGAGGCTGACTTGTGGGCCTACTAAGTTGACGGGGACGGAGTGCTTTGTCAACTTAGTCAATATGAACGATTCTAGCTCCAGTGACCGTACGATGTCCATCCAACGGCCGTAGTGCTTCTTCAACCTCTGGTCTTGTTGCTCCAGCCGCCCAAAGCAACGCCGGTCGTGCCGCATGCTCCTCCCTCCCGTGGCCGGCTGTGCAGCCGCGGAGGCCTCACCGTCTCGTACTATTCCCACCGCTAGCCAGGCCATCCCTCTAATCACCCACACCCCTTGTTATTCTGCAGCGACGGCAGCCTCACACCGCAGCGAACCAGTGAACCCTCGTACTACTCTACGCGTGCGCATCCACTGCCGCGTCTTCCCCTTCCTAGGCCTCGCCGTCGTCCACCACCCTGGTGCTCTCGGCGCAGCATGGTCAACTTGGTCAAGGAACAGCTTCCATCGGACGTGGACTCTACGTGGAGAGGCTGACAGCTGGGTCCACGGCCGCAGCAAGGAAGTGCCTCCTTATTACCCGCAAAATAATTATTCATCCACCTGACAGCGGGGACCCACCGGACGGGCCACCGTATTTCGCGAAAAAAACGTTTCCCCCTGACTGTTGGGACCGACCTGCTACATCTTCGCACGCAAGGAAGTGCGTCCGGGCAAAAAACGATTCGCCCCCTGACTGCTGGGACCCACCAGCTACATCTTCGCACGCAAGGAAGTGCCTGACAATCGGGACCCACCTGGTCGAAGCGTACATAGTGTTGTCATTCTGGTCGCGAACGTGTACGTACATACTGGTCGATGTAGAGGCGCACACTTGTCACAGCAGAGGTGCGCACGTAGCATGTACACGTACGTACAGCGGCCAGGGTGCAAGAAAGTAAATACGACCACGTACGTACATACGGGCAAGGTCTCGAACGCCTACTCACGCGTACGTACGGCCAGGGCTCGTGTACATGGCTGGGTCAAAACAGAGAAACGGCGTCGTCGTCGTGTTCATGGGGAGCCAACCGACTGGGTCGGAACAGAATGCGTCGTCGTGTTCATCGGGAGGGCTTGGATGGAACAGCTGATGAAAACGAGGCCTGGCGTATCGCAGAACGAAGGAAACGGCCTTGTGTTCGACCGGCCATGGTCGAAACGGGATCCTGTTCATCAGGAGGGGTCTGGCATACCGCAAAACGGAGGAAACGGACCTCCTACGGTCGAAACGGGGGTCCTGTTGATCAGGAGGGGTGTGGCGTACCGCAAAACGGAGGAAACGGGCTTGTGTTGGAGCGCTATGGTCGAAACAGGGGTCCTGTTCATCGGGTGGGGTGTGGCGTACCGCAAAATAGGACTCCACGGGATACTGTTCATCTCCACCATCGACCCCCTCCAGCCTCCACGGGCTACTTTTTATCCACCGTCGACCTCCTCCTGCCTCCACCTGCGACTGTTCAGCCTCCACCGCGCGCTACTCCACCGGCTACTGTTCAACCAGCCCTCTCCACGGGCTCCTGTTCAACCACCCCTCCACGGGCTACTATTCATCCAACCCTCCACCATCTACTGTTCATTCAGCCCTCCACGGGGTGGTCCTGTTCATCCAGCCCTCCACGGGCTTCTGTTCATCCAGCCCCAACCGGCTCGATCGATCGGGGTCCTATTCATCCATAGGCAACACCACGGGGTCCTATTCAGCCACGCCCACCGGGAACTGTTCATCCAAACCCCCCCAGCAACGCTCACTGTTCATGCAGAGGCAGCATCGATCGGCTTCAGTTAGCAGCAGTAGCGAAGGAATCGCTCGATCGGGTTCAGTTAACAGCCATCGATCGATCGCTCGGGTTCAGTAACGCGTAGCCTGCAGTACAATCGCTCGGGTTCAGTTAGAGCCCAACGCCTCGCTCGGGTTCAGTTAGAGCCCAACGCCTCGCACCCACGCGTGTGCGTGTACGAGAGAAACGTGCATCCCTCGAACCGACCATCCACCGTAACCAGGAACACCCCGATATTTTCCTCGCCCTCGCTTCTACCACTTTTTTTCCGTCATGGACAGCCCAAAGAATATCATGCAGCTGCGTCTCCGGCCCGCCCAGGACGAAAAGCCCATTTTCTGTCATGATTTTTGTCATAGAAGTAGGACCCCACCACATCTATGATGATACCGTGTTTTGTCACAATTATTGTCATAGAAGTGTCATAAGTATGACAGATTTTTTTTTCGTTCGGCCCAAAATGTCACGGATGTGTCTTTTTTTTGTAGTGTATGCACCATAGTAATGGAATCTTAAACGAGAACAATTATTCTTCAGTTTTAAGCACTTGTTCTACACTAATAGAGTACAGTAAGACGGAGGATACAATACTTCAAAATAAAAAAAATGAGCTCATAGACCTTACCACATTCTTGGTTCGGGACCAGTACAGAACAAGGCGTTCCCAATCATCGTCCCGTAAATGTGTCTCGGGAGAACGTAAGGGAATTTGATGAGTTTCTTTGCCCGTGAAGTACGTTTTCTTCAGGTAATTCCAATACTACCACCAAGCATTCTTGAAGACAGCAGAGGTGCGCAGGTTACCTCATCGTGAGTTTCCAAATCGGTCCTTCTCTATAGAGAAAAATGGGAACATTTGATGTATTATAACCAGCATGGAGGTAGAATGTATGGGACAGAGCAAAGTAATTATGATGAATAACATTACTTACACATAACTCCTGGATGAACAGTTGCAACTGGCATTTTCCTTCATCTTCAGTATAATATTTCCATGATGGGAAGATACGCACATAGGATTTAACAACATCAAATGCGATAGATGCTAAACTGCGAATGGCTGGTTGTGCTTCGTCCAAAGGAATAGGTGTACTAACTAGTGGAGTTGGGGTTCGCCGTGGTAGTCCTGGCGCTATGGGCACTAGAGCTGCCTTACCAACTGCTCTTGTTTGGGAGCTCTGTGGTGGAGATGGTGTTGTGTCAACTAGAACTGGGTTACAATCTGCTAGGGTTGGGGTTATATTGGGTGAAGCTGGTTCTCTATCCATCACAGTAGGGGTACAATCTGCGAGAGTCTGGGTTATGTGTGGTAGGGCTGGTTCTCGTGCATGTACAACCGGGGTGCTATCTCCACCAAGATGTAGCACTATTTTATTTGAAGACCGTGTTTTTACTCTGCTAGATACTGCCATCACCCGCTCCAGTTCAAATGGCTGATAAACAAGAAACGTAGTTGAATGTACGGACCTTGTATGAGAGACATATGCGCTAGATAGTGTGGAAATAAGACGGCATGACATAGTTCAAATGTATATTGTTTAACTAAAAAGGATAGCATGACATAATTTCACATATATTATGTGTATATAAACTGGATAACATAGCATGACATAATTCAAAGATGTGATAACTAACTAAATAGGACGGAATGAGATAATTATATGATGTCTTTAGTAAACAGGTTCGCATGACATAATTCATATACATGTTATCTAAGTAATCGGGATCGCATGATATAATTCACATATGTGATTTATATACTAAGCAGAGGGCAGTCGCATATACGATGTCTAAACTAAGAACATGGTGTTGAATATTGCGTATATGATGTCTAAACTATGCAATGCAAGACACCATATGCATGATACGAGCTGTATAACTTTGCCAAGTTAGAGCATACACCTCGGTGGGGGAATAGGACTGGTCATCTGTCTCTGAATCCATCTCTAAGGAGCTATCGGGACCCAGCAAGAGATCTGCTTCGACAGGTAGCACTGTCTGCTCTGAAGACCTTATTTTCTCTCTAGATTTTTTCCATCACCCACTGAAATGGCTGATTCACAGGAAGAGTAGTTGAATGTACAAACATTATTGACAAATGGAAATGTAATGAAGAAAAGGATTGGCAAGATATCATTCAAATATATGATGCATGGTTAAACAGGATGGCATTGCATATTTCACATATATTATGTCTGCCTAGAAGAGATGAGATTGCCTAATTCACATATATGATATACAAACTAAACATGTGGCATTACAGAACATGTCTAAACTAAGCAGACGACATACATCATGTCGAAAGTAGGCACTGCAAGGCAACATATGCATGATATGACAAACATCATCATGCCAAGTTAGAGCAAACACCTCGGGGGTAAATAGGAGTGGTCAGCTCTGTCTGAATCAGCCTCAGAACAAATATCTTCCTCTGGATTACAATCTGGAGGGGGGGATTTGCCATTGCACCCACCATCGAGCGATGTATGCACGACTGTGTATTGCCGCGCAAAACTTTTCTCTTTTTCTCTACATGTTCAACATGACTGCGTACAATATCTAACATGCATACAAAAAAATAGTGAGATTGTGTAAAGAGAGCATGCAGAATCTAGAGAGATGGTTGATACGTCCATTTTGCATCATGTTTTCATATCGATATTTATTGCATTATGGGATGTTACTACACATTATGTCACAATACTTATGCCTTTCTGTCAGGCCCAAGATGCGATTCTATCCCGATCACGTGACACTTACGTGATTGGGGCACAACCGCATTTCAGGCGCTTAGCAAGATGGATATCATTACAACGTACCATTACATACATACATGGGGGATACAACAATACATACAAATCTCATGAATACAACAACCTCAATACAAGACATCCCACTAAGGATGCAAACAATGAAAAGAACACGATATCCATCTGCTATCCCAGGCTGCCGACCCGGAACCTAACCCAAGACTGAAGAAGAAGAACTCCAACAACAGAACAACGCTCTCACGTCAAGACATCGGAAACCTGCACCTGCAACTGTTGTTGTAGTATCTGTGAGCCACGAGGACTCAACAATCCCATAACCATGGGTAACAAGACTATCAAAGCTTAATAGGTAGGAAGAGGTAAAGTGGTGAGGTTGCAGCAGTGGCTAAGCACTGTATGGTGGCTAACTTACGAGTACAAGAATAAGATGAGCATCTACGCAAACGGTCGCAAACTAGTAGTGATCGCTAAAGATCCTGAACTACTTACGACTCAAACATAACCCCACCGTGTTCTCTTCTCAAAGTGAAAAGAGACAGTCACGGTTACTCACACAGTTGTGTGTTTTACTTCGGATCCTCTGTCAAGTTTTCTACAACCGGACATTAACAAATTCCAATCTGCCACATAACCACGGGCACGGCTTTCGAAAGATCATAACCCTGCAGGGGTGTCCCAACTTAGCCCATCACAAGCTCTCACGATCAGCTGAAGTGATAAATATAATATCATCACCCCTTATCTTAGGGAAATCCGATCTGGCTCGGCATCCTGGTGCACAAGACATTTCGACAATGGTAAAACAAGTCCAGCAAGACCTCCCGGCGTGCCGACACCCTGATAGTAGCCGCGCGTATCTCGTCTCAGGCCACGACCAGATGGGACATCCTACAGGAGCCAATCCTCGAGTTTCCCCGTGGTGGTTCCCGCAGTCCGCCCGTTTGGGACCAACACCATCAGGACTGGCCCCCCCTGCTATGTAGAAGAATCCTCGGGTAGCGCTAACTCCCTATGCAATTTAATTAATTAATTAAGTTGTTATTATGAGCAAATTAAAAACCAATGTTGGGTCTTGCTGGAGGAGTTTTATTCAAAGACGAACTGTCAAGGGGTCCCCATATACCCATCGTGTAAGGAACGCAAAATCAAGGAACATAATGCCGGTTTATCGGCGCCTAAGGTGGCATGAGTGGAACAAAACACCGAGCAAAAGTCCAAGCCTTCCACCCATGCCCAGTATATAGGTGTGTTATTATATATATAACATATTGTGATATACCAACAACAAGTTCCCTCCTGGAACGATCTTCATCTTCACCTGCAACTAACAACGCTATAAGAGGGGCTGAGCAAGCGGGTAAGATAGCCAAACAATGGTTTTTGCTAGGAAGGTGTCAAAGGTTAGAGGTTTCATGGCAACAAGGAGAGGCTGACAATAATGATGGGTAGCGCGACACATAACGATAGCATCGAGACACTAAGCATGGCAATGATAGTAAAGGTATCCAAGGTTACGGTCATCTTGCCTGAGATCCCGCAAGGAAGAAGAACGGATCCATGAAGAAGACGAAGAAGAAGCCTTGAAGAAGAACCACGGGTAGACGAACGAATCCTCACGATCGCAACGGAACAAGCACTAACGAGAAGAAGCAAGAAATACGGTAAACACGCCACACGAGACATGACAATATGCTCAACCAAGTATGATGCAAAACAAGTCTACTTATGATGCACAGCAAGTCTACACAGGAAGCACAATATGGCAAGGTAGGAAGCACAGCAAAACAACACAAGTCTATATGATGCAATACATGGCAAGGTATGATGCATGACAAGTCTATACAGGAAGCATAGAAAGTTTATACAGGAAGCATTACATGGCAAGGTAGGAAGCACATCAAAACAACACAAGTCTATATAATGCAATACATGGCAAGGTATGATGCATGACAAAACTATACAGGAAGCACAGCAAGTCTATACAGGAAGCATAACATGACAAGGTAGGAAGCACAGAAAAACAACACAGCCTATATATATGATGCAATACATGGCAAGGTATGATGCATGACAGGTCTAAACAGGAAGCACAGCAAGTCTATACAGGAAGCATTACATGGCAATGTAGGAAGCACAGAAAACAACACAAGTTTATATGATGCAATACATGGCAAGGTATGATGCATGACAAAACTATACATGAAGCACAACAATTCTATACAGGAAGCATAACATGGCAAGGTAGGAAGCACAACATGACAAGGTAGGAAGCACAACATGGCAAGGTAGGAAGCACAACATGGCAACGGTGCAAGATGCACCCAAACATCAACCAAACTCACTCCAAACATGTTAACAAGATGATATTATGATTCTACATGCAAAATCACACAAGTTTCATATAAGGAACACCCCAAACGGAGCAACGGGCTAAAAGATACACATGAAACAAGATATAACAACAAGCTGAAATTAACAGCCACATAGCAACTTGGAAGCAAGAAATATATATGCTACAGCACTCAAACATGGTGACAAGAAGCATGGACATGAAGTAGACATATCCTACAGCAAACAACTCCATTGGAGCATCTCCATAGGAGGCATGGATCAATAGCAACAAGCTACAACATTTTGATCATGACACTAAAAACCTGACAGCAATATTTTATAGCAACTTGGGAGCAAGATTTAAATAAGCTACAGCAAGTCAAATGAGAAAGTAAGGGCATGAATGGATAGCCAACAACATATACAACAAGGAATGATCAATGGCCACCCCAAAACTAACATGGATTCACCTAGGGCATCAAGCAAACATAGCATCAGGATATTACAGATTCCAGACTTAGTGAAATTTCACTAAGTGTTAAAACAGCAATAACAACATGGCATGTTTATAAGCATGTTTAAGTCAACACAAGGCATATCATGGAAAGTTAAATACACCATCTCAAAGACCACATCATGGAGAATCTAAAACATCAAGGCATGTGACATGGGGACAAACACAACAATAGCAACGAGCTCCACAACTAGGCATCTCGTAACAAGTTACAAAACCTAACAGCCACATGCACTTTTGCAACAGAGATAAACATGGCAATATGAACTCAAACAAGCATGCTATAGCAACCAACATGTAGAGCATCTCATGATGAACATTTTGACATATCATTTGCATCATTTGGATAAACATGCACCAAGTTATCATATCTCAAACATAGCAACAAAATAACAAGTAGCAGCAGTTTATAACAAGTAGCACCCTTGCAACAGATATTAGAGCATCTAGATGAACTCAAATGAGCATGCTACAATGGAACAAAGTGTAGAGCATATCACCACGATCATTTTGACATATCATTCACTCAATTTGGACAAGCACACAAAAAGTTATCATCATGCAAAGATGCAACATTATATGCATTTTTCTGGGACTTAGTGGAAAAATGGGGGCAACCTCGGGAAACGGACATTGTCTGTTGTGGGGCGGACACTCCTGGCGGCGGGACCCACCGGTCAGGCACAGAGGGGAAGCGGGTGGAGGCGGAGCGGGTCGGGTTTTCGGGCGACGAAACGGGTGCGCCGGGATGCCCGTTCCCGAACGGAAGAAGGGCAGCGGCGGACGGCCTTCGACGGTGGCCGGTGACGAACGCCGGCGAGCGGGACGATGGACCCGGACGAGATCCAGCGGATCCGGCCGGCCGGCGGCGAAGGATGGGTCGCGGCGCGCTGGAGGATCCCGGAGGAGGGGCAGCGACCGGCTCCAGCGATCTGTCGCGGCGGGGCGGCGAGGTAGGCAACGACGGCGGGGCAGTGAGGCCGAGGAGGAGGCCGGAGGGAGCGGGTGGAGGCCGTCGCGGTGGCGCGTGGGGATCCCGGCGGCGGGGCTGGAAACGGGAGGCGCGAGGCGCTCGGCCCAGATCGGCCCGGGGCGGGCCTGGAGCGGGCTCCGCGGGCCGCGCGGGAGCTGGGAGCGGGGCGATGGGGAGCCAGCCAGGTGCGAGGAGCCGCGGCTGGTTGCGGGAGCCGGCTCGAGGGACTCCGGGCCGTCCGATCTGGCCGCGGACGGCCGAGATCCAGGCTCGGGAGTCGGCTGACGGCTCGGGGAAGCCGGCGGCACGGATGGCTCGGGTGGCGGCGCTGGAGGGGGGATTCTGACGCGGATTTCGAGGGGAGGAAGAAGAAGGCCATTTTTGGCAGGGGTAGACTGCTTAAATAGGAAAGGGGAATTAGGGATAGGGTTTGGAGGGGTTTTAGAGCCCTCCGATCGCGATCCGACGGATCCGATCGCGAGGTGAGGTAGGATGGGCCTAGGGGATGTTAGTGGGCTGTGTAGAGTAGTTGGGCAGAGGTGAGAGGAGAGGGAGAGAGGCCCGCGGGGGTTTTCGGAGACCGAAAACGTCCGACGAATTAACCGGTGACTAGTGCCGCTATATAAATCCGTTGGGCTATCAAACGAGCTCCGAATGCGACGAAATTTGGCAGGCGACCTTTCTACACTATAATAAGACCACACGCCAAGTTTCAACCCATTCCGAGAACATTTTTCGGCCACTCACAAAATAAAATATTCGGAGGCACCATGGGCGCGTGCAAGTGTGTCTGGGCTCAGAACGGACAACGGAAAGGACGAGAGGACTCGGGCGGATGCAAGTTTTGAAAACATGATGATGCAACACACATGATGACAAGGCAAGGATGCAACACGCAAGCAGATGACAAGGCACTGACAACGAATAACTGTCTGACACCTGGCGCACCGGTCTCGGGGTGTCATACTTTCTCTCTTATTTTACAAGGTTTACATGAAGAGGGAGAATGCCGGCAGCTGGAATTCTGGGCTGGAAAAGGAGGAAATATTGGAGACCTATTCTGCACAACTCAAAAAGTCTTGAAACTCACCAAAAATCAGTTTTGGAATATATAAAAAATATCGGGCGAAGAAAGCACCAGAGGGGGGCCACCCACCGTCCACGAGGGTGGGGGCGCACCCTACCCCCCTGGGCGCGCCCCCTGCCTCGTGGGCCACCTGGTAGCCCCTCCCCCC
>LR738713.1:22118122-22152553 GCA_902687465.1 Secale cereale
CCCCCCCCCCGATGCCCATCTTCTGGTATAAGGTGTCTTCTACCCTAGAAAAAATCATAAGGAAGCTTTCGGGATGAAGCACCGCCATCTCGAGGCGGAACCTTGGCGGAACCAATCTAGGGCTCCGGCGGAGCTGTTCTGCCGGGGAAACATCCCTCCGGGAGGGGGAAATCGTCACCATCGTCATCACCATCGATCCTCTCATAGGGAGGGGGTCAATATCCATCAACATCTTCACCAGTACCATCTCCTCTCAAACCCTAGTTCATCTCTTGTATCCAATCTTTGTCCCAAAACCTCAGATTGGTACCTGTGGGTTGCTAGTAGTGTTGATTACTCCTTGTAGTTGATGCTATTTGGTTTATTTGGTGGAAGATCATATGTTCAGATCCATTTTGCATATTAATATCCCTCTGGTTATGAACAGGAATATGATTTGTGAGTAGTTACGTTTGTTCCTGAGGACATGGGAGAAGTCTTGCTATAAGTAGTCATGTGAATTTGGTATTCGTTCGATATTTTGATGAGATGTATGTTGGCTTTCCTCTAGTGGTGTCATGTGAACGTCGACTACATGACACTTCACCATTGTTTGGGCCTAGAGGAAGGCATTGGGAAGTAATAAGTAGATGATGGGTTGCTAGAGTGACAGAAGCTTAAACCCTAGTTTATGCGTTGCTTCGTAAGGGACTGATTCGGATCCATATGTTTCATGCTATGGTTAGGTTTACCTTAATACTTCTTTTGTAGTTGTGGATGCTTGCAATAGATGTTAATCATAAGTGGGATGCTTGTCCAAGGAAGGGCAGTACCCAAGCACCGGTCCACCCACATACCAAATTATCAAAGTAGCGAACGTGAATCATATGAGCGTGATGAAAACTAGCTTGACGATAATTCACATGTGTCCTCGGGAGTGCTTTTCCTTATATAAGAGTTTGTCCAGGCTTGTCCTTTGCTACAAAAAGGATTGGGCCATCTTGCTGCACCTTATTTACTCTTACTACTTGTTACTTGTTACAAATTACCCTATCACAAAACTATCTGTTACCGATAAATTCAGTGCTTGCAGAGAATACCTTACTAAAAATTGCCTATCATTTCCTTCTGCTCCTCGTTGGGTTCGACACTCTTACTTATCGAAAGGACTACGATAGATCCCCTATACTTGTGGGTCATCAATGGTAACAACCAGTGGATAGATCCAAAAATAATGATAACAGGCTCATGATAGCTTTAATTTAATAAAAATACACATGATGATTGCTTTACTGTTTGTTTCCCACCCAAGATGAACAACTAGATAATAGACAGAGATATTATTCATTGCTGCCTCGATATGTGCCCCACAAGGCCATAAGCATTTTAAAACTCAAGTTTGAACATTAATTTGGACCTGACTTGGAGTCTAAGAGGTGAACAGGACGATAAAGTAGCAGGTAATATTAAGCAATGCATAACATAAGCAGAAACAAAAGATTGTGACCTCTCTTGCAGACTCGTGCACTCCTCAGGTTAATCTGCTGAGTCGATGATGGTGATGCAGTTGCGGTGGATGCCGGTAGCAGGGAAGGAGATCTGAGGCGGCGAAAGACGGTCGGGAGTCGTGATGTCTGGTATGGTGGACGCTTCTGTCGATGGAGCAGCTCAGGTGAGGTGGACAACCTTGCGGCAGGAGCAGGACAAACCACACAAAGTTTTCTTCGACGCCTATCTGTTACTGAAGTGATTCCGTAAGGGCTCCTTTGGCTTGCAGAATTCTAAAAACGCATGGATAGGAAAAACACCGAAATAGAATAGGAATGCACGTGGGAAATAGAGCATTTGTAAACACATGATTTCTATCAACTTGGGTGTTCGGTTCACAAGAATTGGAAGAGTAGAGAAATGCAAAGGTACATGGCCAAATTAAAATGAAACCAAAGGAAAGTGTGTACAGTTAGAATGTTATTCTGCCACTGATGCACTTAGGGCTCCTTTGATTCAAAGGAATTTTATAGGATTTCTAAAGGACTGAAATCCTTAGGATTTTCTCCTATGTTGGTGCTTTGATCCATATGATTGGATTCCATAGGAATTTTTCCTATGGAATCTTTTGTACTACATTTTATAGGAAATCTAACATCCACTCCAACCTCCTTTTACAATTCCTTTGTTTTTTCTGTGGCATCAAACACTCATTGCTAATCCTAGAGGATTCAAGTGGGCATGCCACTCCAACCCTATACTTTTCCTATTATTACGTTTGCAAAATCCTACGAATCAAAGAGGGCCTTAGTCCCGTTTTCATGCATAGGATTTTGAAAAGTAGGTCTAGGTGGATGGTTTGCTCCATTCCTTTCAACGAAATGCATGAATAATTGAACAGTAGAGTGCAATAGGAAAATTTCCTATTGCTATGTTTTTCCTTCACTTTTTCCTTTGAACCACAATAGCCCTAGTGGATCGACATGAACCAAGAGTAATAAGTGATGCGACAAGTGTACAACCTCTTTGGCGTAGCCGTGTCGACCTCGGCATCATTGGGTTGGTCGCCGAAGAAGTTGCGGCAGAGGTGGCTGTCAGAGGTGTGGAGGAAGATCTGAGGTGTCTGTAGACGGCGTCCAGGGTACTGCTCTGTTGTGATGGATGGTTCCGTCGTTGGAGCACTACCGGCGAGCCGTAAGACGTCGAGGCTGAAGCAGTACAAGACTGACATTGTTAATCTCAAGTGAGATTCTAATAGCATCTCCCATAGATGATTAAAATACATTACCAAAAAGTGATAGATGTAAAATTTACATCACAAAAAAACACCTGACTACAACAGATAAGGTAAAAACTGTTGACTCTGAACTTAACTGTCGAAACTGAAATTTACCTTGGTATCTGAATGTTACTGTTGAAACTGAACGCACTGGTAGCAAAGAGGCACTTCGCATGTAGTTTAGGTTGCTAGAGAACTAGTAGTGGAGAAACAGTGAAATCAGCAGGCGATCGACGGGGAATACAGTAGCAGATAGCAGCCGGAGCAGCTACGCCTGAAGGAGCAACGCGAACTAGAGCCAGAGCAGCAACTCGTGTAGCTACAGCAGCCCATGTACCAGCATCAGCAACGCGAGCAAGAGCAACAGCACGAGCGAGTGGAAGAGTAGAGCAGCAGCAGCGCGAGCTAGCGAGAGCCGGAGCAGCAGCAGCAGCGCGAGCGAGCGAGAGATGGAGCATGAGCAGCAGCGCGAGCGAGCGAGAGCCGGAGCAACAACAGCAGATTTGGCTGGTATGGATGCCGCCGCCGAGGGAGCCCCGCACTAGGGGAGAGCCACCGTGGAGATGTCGCCGGCGGCACCGAGTTCGAGGTAGCCGCGCCATGGGGGCGCGGGATCGAGCTCCATGGCACCAGGAGGTCGAGTTAAGGAGAAGGTGTGATGCGATGAGTGTACAACCTCTTTGGTGGCGCCGAGTAGGCCTCAGCTTCGTCCGAGGAGTCGGTGAGGATGTTGCGGTTCCGGTGGAGCAGGTTAAGGCGGCTCTATGGGGATGGATCATCCGCGATGGACGAGGCGATCGTCGGAGCAGCTCCTTGGAGGAGGAGGACGGGGCGGCTGAACCGGCGGGACAACGAGATCGACGACGGATCCTCATCCGGGGAGGTGGATGAGGGACATCGAGTTGTTGCGGTGGACGACCTCGTCAGGGAAGAGGCTCCGGCTAGGGGCGGTGGGGTGGCGGACGGCGGAGGGTGGGGTTTCGTGGCTGGAGCAGAGAGATTATGGTGACCTAGGTTTTCGAATGGCGAAAAGGAGGTGACGAGAGGGGGGAACCATGACTTAGGGACATGATTGTCCGAAATGTAGGGTGTATTACAAAAGTACCCCCACCATTTTGAACTAGTTGTTCGTTCGTCTTAGGGTTAGAACGGGGATTTTGAATGTTGGGATTTGGCAGCAGGAGGGAGTTTTCGCGTGCGTTGTTATTTCGGGATAGCAAGGCATGGGGAGCGAATTACGGAGAGTACCAAATCCAACCTCACTTCCCTCTACGAGAAAAAATTTAATAAAATAATTCGCACCACACAAAGAGAGAGTCTTGTCCCGTTTTGTTGTATGGATTGCTACAAATGCTATTCAAAACTTTGAATCCATGTTATGTCCAATTAATTTTTTTCGCTCGCTGTATAATGCATGTAACCTACTTATGCGAACATTTTAGTGCATTCCAAATGTCTATACTACCGCTGCAATTCGAACTAAATTTGAATTTGTTTGTCTATTTGAATAAGAATCTACAATCATGATTGTTGCCAAGTTAAACAACATTTGTATATTATCTATACACCACACCACATGATTGATATAGAGATAGATATGAACTATGTGCACTATATGAACTTGAATTCAAATATTTGAATACATTTGATGTCGACTCCAAATAATAGTACATTTGATGTACTAACTAGATCTTCATAGTCTAAACCATGTTTCATACGTACACTGTGTTTATCACACAAAGTATAGTGCCCCGCCCCCTATATTATGACAAGTATTTAGCCCTGAGCTGCAAAAGCCACACATTATCACAAATTCAAAAAAAATGTTTATGTAGTATAACATGCTCATAACCACACCATGCATATCACCATTATATTCATGCATGAGTGGATTAAAAACACTATGATCTTTTATTCAAATTAAATATTTGAATCCTCCCTCAGCATCCTCTTTGTTGTGCACGTTCATTTTTTTCTTAGGTCGTTCTCCCATGGTGTCTGCACGTCTCCCCACCCCCTTCTTTTCAGCACACACACCGATCATTATACCTCTCTAGCCAGGTATGGGTACCACAAATACATGTTTTCCCTCTTCTCTTCTTAGCGTCCATGCCTCCATGTGTCTAATATGGTACCACACAAATGCACACTCTCGCCCCTTTTTTCATTGATCTCGCACTTGCACATGCCTTCCCCCCTCGACATAGTAGGTCCCTCACACCGGCCACCTTCTAGCTGCATACCTCTCTCTGTGTCCATCTCTCCGGGCCTTGTTAATCTCTAACATATGCATGTATACCAATTGATCTGCCTACATATAGCTAGGTCGACTATAACTCTTTTTCCCCACGCACCGGCCAATATACCTCACTACTCACTAGTTATGTCTCTCACTTTTTCCGACACACATCGATTGATTTACCTATCTAGCTAGGTCTGCTTACCACACACACATCGTCCGCCCTCGTCATCCATGCATGCCTCTCGATCCATCTCTCACATGCACGTGTACACACAGAGACACGTCCCCTCTCTTATTGTTACTGCAGTCGTCCCCTCTATTTGCCTAGTAGGCCTCTCCCACCCTCTTCGAGAAGCAACTCCACCACTAACTCTCCGGCACTATCTCTATCTCTCTCCCAACCATATTACTTTCCTACATATATGCATGGATGTCGATCATCTCCCTCAATACATAGCCAGGTCTCTCTCCTTCTCCGCACATATACCAATCGATCTACCTCTATATAGTCAGGTATCTGCCCCCACCCTTCTCTCTCTCACACACACACCGACTGTTGAATGTTGTAGGTAGGTATCCATGCCACACAGACAAACTTTAGATCTCCCCTGTAACGTTCCAGTAGGCCAGCCGCCCTATATCTTTGACGTGGGCACACACAATCTCGCTGGCTTTCTTTGTCGTTAGTGCACCCATACACTTCATCTCTCTCTTTGATACTATTGATATCTCACGACAATGATCCCTCCACTCTCTTCTGGTGGATCGCCGCCTCTAGATATGATATATCCATGCCTCTGTTTCACACACATTGCATATGTTACATTTGTTTTTTGAGATATCATGGACACATATTCCGTGTCTATCTCTCACGCACGAACCCACACACCATCTCTCTCACACACGCCCACGTAGGCGGGGTACGTACATGAAGAGGAGAGGTGCACGCATGATGCACGTACTCACGTCTCGTTCCCAGCAACACCCACGCGGGTGCACACGGTGGAGCTCATTTATGTATGAAAAGGCAGCCCATGTGCTAATTTGACTCGTGTAGCGTTTGTTTACTTGAAGGAGGGTCGTCTACCACGCGTGCACGAAACAAAGTTCGACTTGACGCATTGGTGTGCTATTTTTCAATAAACTAGCAAGATGCCTGTGCATTGCACGGAACATCAAGATGCATTTATACGAGTAGTTTATCCTATGGGAGATAAGGATGAACGAGGGAAGGCCTTATCTGCAAATGTGGAGAGGAGTGCAGGTATCTTTTTGCAACATTGTCACAGTTTCCTTCCTATCCGTCAGATATAGATCGGACGGCCTATATTGCAGGATCGACTTGTAATGCCCAGAATGGGACTATACCTCCTACGTGTCGAGGCACGACTTAAAGGTATAAGCCCATCCTAGAATGATCTCAAGTTTGGTATCTTTGCACGACTCATGTAAAAGAGGGATTAAATTGCAAAAGAAGATAGTTGGCTTACACTCGCCACTTCACACATTACAATACATAAGCAATTCATCATTCAAAACAGCACAGCCCAACTACGGGCGAAGATCCAAAAGAAAGATACCAAAACAACATAAAGCCACAGGTCAGGATCGAATCCTAGTAGAAACCACTACTGATCGTCGAAAACGTCACAAGCATACGGCCAAACTCTTCATCGAGCTCCCAGTGAAGCTCTGAACCAGCTCCGGCTTCAAACTCGGCTGAACCTGCATCTGGTGTTGTAGTATCTGTGAGCCACGAGGACTCAGCAATCCCATAACCATGGGTATCAAGACTAGCAAAGCTTTATGGGTAGGAAGAGGTAAAGTGGTGAGGTTGCAGCAGCGGCTAAGCATAATATGGTGGCTAACTTACGAGTACCAGAATAAGAAGAGCATCTACGCAAACGGTCGCAAAAGAGGTGATCGCTAAAGATCCTAACTACATACGAGTCAAACATAACCCCATCGTGTTCTCTTCTCAAAGTGAAAAGAGACAGTCACGGTTACTCACACGGTTGTGTGTTTTACTTCGGATCCTCTGTCAAGTTTTCTACAACCGGACATTAACAAATTCCAATCTGCCACATAACCGCGGGCACGGCTTTCGAAAGATCATAACCCTGCAGGGGTGTTCCAACTTAGCCCATCACAAGCTCTCACGATTAGCTGAAGTGATAAATATAATATCATCACCCCTTATCTTAGGGAAATCCAATCAGGCTCGGCATCCCGGTAGCACAAGACATTTCGACAATGGTAAAACAAGTCCAGCAAGACCTCCCGGTGTGTCGACACCCTGATAGTAGCCGCGTGTATCTCGTCTCAGGCCACGACCGGATGAGTCATCCTACAGGTTATACCAGATACCTCGGGTTTCCCCGAGGCGGCCCCGCAGTCTGCTCGTTTGGGACCAACACCATCAGCACTGGCCCTCCTGCTATGTAGAAAGAAACCTCAGGTAGCGCTAACTCCCTATGCAAATTTAATTAGTTAATTAAGTTGTTATTATGAGCAAATTAAAACCAAAGTTGGGCCTTGCTGGAGGAGTTTTATTCAAAGTCGAACTGTCAAGGGGTCCCCATCCACCCATCGTGTAAGGAACGCAACATCAAGGAACACAATGCCGGTTTATCGGCGCCTAAGGTGGCATGAGTGAAACAAAACACCGAGCAAAAGGCCAAGCCTTCCACCCATGCCCAGTATATAGGTGTGTTATTATATAATAATAGATATTGTGATATAACAACAACAAGTTCCCTCCTGGAACGATCTTCATCTTCACCTGCAGCTAACAACGCTATAAGAGGGGCTGAGCAAGCGGGTAACATAGCCAAACAGTGGTTTTGCTAGGAAGGTGTCAAAGGTTGGAGGTTTCATGGCAACAAGGAGAGGCTGACATAAAAGATGGGTAGCGCGACATGTAACGATAGCATCGAGACAACTAAGCATGGCAATGGTAGTAAAGGTATCCAAGGGTATGATCATCTTGCCTGGGATTCCGCAAGGGAGAAGAACGGATCCATGAAGTAGACGGAGCAACAAGTCGAGCGAATCCTCACAACTCCGGAACGAAACCGAAGCTAACAAGAGAAGCAACCGGAAAGAAGCAAACAACACGGTAAACACACAAGCTTAAACAGGGCATACGATGCACATCCAAGTATGATGCATGTCCGGTTTAAATATGCATGGCATGGCAAAGTGCACAAACAAAACTACAAGTTAAGTGGAGCTCAATATGCAACGAGTTGCATATTGACGAAACACCACATTTTGTTATTTAGTTGACTCTCGTTTATTTACAAGACAAGATTAAATGTTTGTTAACATGGCAAGAGGTGAAGCAAAAACAAACTACACTATTTAGGCATTTTAAATGAGGCCGGAATATAACAACAACAATTCCGGAAAATCCCCATGAGCATGTTTAGTAATTATTAAAGCAACAAAATTCACACATTTTAAATGTTGTTAACGTGATGCGGATGACATGATCAAGCTTATGCAATTTATTACTTAAAGGTTAACATGAAGAAGATATGAAGCATTTGTCACCGTGGTGGAAAGAAAGGGTGCCACGGCAACGATCCGAAAATGATGCAACGCAACATCTCGGTATCGGTAACTCGTTGAGAGTCCGGAACAAAAGAAAGAGGTGGCGTGAGCGAGTCAAACGAGACGAAAGGTGGGGCGATCCCGTCACCGGGTTCCCACGAGTCGGCGACGAGGCAACCGAGGAACATGACAAAAGGACGAAACGGGCACGGTGCTCACAAGGGAAGAAACATCTCATACAACACATCAAGCAACATCCACGGGTCATCGTCTCGGGGTTATACCTTCGAAGCGTTCTCTCTCGAAGGGGTTCGAGATCGTAGAGGAAGAAGTCGTTCTCGCGATCGGAGAGGAAGTAGGCGGAAGTAGTGGTACACGGCCGTAGAGGAAGTAGTTGTTCACGTCATCGGTAGGGGAACTTGTCGCGGCACCGGACGTCTTCGGGGCGACGGTAGTCGAACTTGGAGCTCGTTTTTCCCGTAGATGTTCGGGTCGGTGTCGTGGTACTTGTCGGGGTCCTCGTACTTGCGACGGTAGTTGTACTCGATCCGTAGAGGAACTTGACCGATCTGAACCCTTCGGTGTCGTCGTGGTACTTGTCGGTCCATGAAGTAGTCGAACTTGACGGGTCGCCGAGTAGCCGAACTTGGACACACCGGAAGGAACACTTGGCAAAAAAAACATAGGCAGCAACAAACTTGGCGGTCTCGGTACTTGGACAGCAGCATGGCGAAGAGGTGCTGGAGGGCGAGGGACCAGCCACCATGGAGGAGCTCGGGGCTCGGACCACAATGCAGCGGCCGGCCGGCTGTTCTGGTCGCTGGAGGCGAGGAAGGGACCCGGACGCAGGGGCCATGGCGCGGCTTCGATCCGGCAGCGGTGCCGACTGTCGAAGGGAGGTGCGTGCGGAGGCGAGGGTCCAGGGCATCGGAGGAGGTGCAGGGAACGAGGCGGCGCCGGCCTTGGTGATGCGCTCGGCACTGGAGGGAAGGGGAGGCGAGGCGCTGGTGGAGACCGGAGGGAGGTCGCGGCCGGGACGGCGGCGGCCGGCGCGGGCTCGACGCTGGGGCTCGCAGGGAGCGAGGACGGGCGCCGGACGGCTGAGGGAGGAACGAAGCCGGCTGTCGCTGGCTCGGCGACGCGAGGAACGAGGCCTAGGCGAGGCTGCGGCCCTGGGGCGCTGCGAGGGGCGCGAGAGGAAGGCTCGCGGGGCTCTGGGCTCGGGCTCCAGGCGAAGCGGGGCGAGGCGCAGGGGATCGAGAGAGAAGGGGATGGAGGCGAGCGAGGATGCGGGAGAGCGGGGACGAGCTGGCGGCGGGCTCCAGGGAAACGCCAGGAGGAGAGGGAGTGGGGTCGCTGCGCTAGGGTTACGAAGGGGATGGCTGGGTCGGGCCAATGGAGAGGGAGGCTGAGGCCCAAAGGAGGGAGGCTGAGGCTGGGCCTTAGGGAGGCCGGAGGCTGGGCCAAAAGGAGGCCGGCTGGCTTCTTCTTCATATTTTCCAATTACAGGAAAAAAATGCAAAGAAAGAGAAGGATGGTAGAAAAGGTTAGATAAGAGATTTAGACACGGAGTTAAATTCCTGGACTCACACAAAAGTGCTTGTTCCAATAAAAATGGAGTGGCATGAGTTGTGAAGTTGATTCCAAACTCGTTTGAATTTAATTCAAATGAGTGTGAGAAGGAAGTGGCAAACAGTAGATCCAAAAATGCTCGGATTTTTAGGGAGCCTCGATAAAAGGAAAAAGAAGTATTGGCAAGGTTTGGAAGTCGAAACTTGAAGTGAAAAAGGCATGGGGAATATTGCAAGTGTGTTTGGGTTAATTCCAAACAAATGGAATATTTAATATAGCTCCCTAATAATATTGAGAGGCTTTTATATGTTATAAAGAGAAGTCACACTTCCCTCGATTTAAATGGATCGAAGGTCCACACAATTTATTTAGGTTGAGATGCAAAATAAATATGACATGATGGCATGATGACATGATGCAATGCAAAATAAATAAAGCAAGCACAAAAGAAACACACGGGAATACCGGAACATCTGGAATCTTCTGGAATCTTCTGGGACGTCGGTCTTCGGGCGTCACAACTCTCCCACACTAACAGAGGATCTCGACCCGAGATCCTAGAGATGGCACCGGTTAGAAACGAAAAGAAGAGGAAGAGGTAAAACAAATTTTCTTCTTTGACAGACGAGTGAAACCAAAGAACCTTGAGAGGTTGAACAAATTGAAAGAAGAATACAACGGAGATGAACGTAGATGAAACACTCCGTTAGAAAAGAGGAACAAGGAGCATTATGAGAACCTTGAAGGTTGAAAGACATTAAACAAGAGCTTACGAACCAAAAGAATATGAAACTGCAATGGTATGGCCAAGGAATAAGAATGACAGAATTTGGACAGCACTCCGTCTGAAAATGGAAGGAATTAACAAGAGCTAGCCAAGTTGAGATGATACTTGATGAAAACAACAACATACTGCCTCCGAAACAATTGAAAGAATGGCACAAGGGGTAAGAAGGATTCAGACAGCACTCCGGTTGAAAAGTGAGGCAAAACTAGATAAGATGACGGAACTTGAATGAAGAATACAACACTCCAGTTAAATAGATAAACAAGGAAAGAACATGATCTTGATAAAAACGAGAAGATGGTTTGGAGAGAGCAATATTACAATGCCTCCGGAATGAAAGAATAGCATATAAATCAACGAAAGAAATGAATGGAGAAGAAAATGACAACTTCTCCCAAAATTAAATTTGAAAGAGCATCCTTACAAAGAAGGGTTGAACAGAGTTGTTGGGAAATCAACAACGAAAAGAATAAGCTCGTTGTGGGCTTATGGAAAACATCTCAAAACTAAGAGGTGACAACCAGCCACTAACGGAAATATTTGATTGGATTGAGATTAATGACAAGATGAAAACTTACTTCACCGGATGATAAATGAAGAACTTGGGTCATTTATAAGCACCATAATAGCAACAATCCTTAGGGAAAGCTTTTAGGTGAAATACAACCCAAGATAACTCCAACGAATAATTAAAGGGTTGAAAAGATCTCCTGAACAAGGAAAATGATGGTTTAAATATCTCATTCCTGATAACTCGTGAATCATGAAACATGAAGGAATTGTCAAGAATGACATAACACCATCATAAAAGATAAGGGAGAAAGAATTGCACTTGGAAAGCATGATGAAGAATGCTTGAGCTCCAACAAGAATCTTGATGAAGACTTCGAGGATGAGTTAAAACATGATGAACCACCATGAGAACTCCGGTAATGAAAGCATGAGAAGTGAAAGATGAAAAGAATAAGATTCAAGGCCTGCGATGAATTGGATTGAGCTTTGGAATGGTATAATTGAAATAACTTGGAGCTCCGGAAAACAAGATGAACAACTTGAAAACTAGAATTTATTCCTCATGAATAAACTCTAACAAAGGGATTAATCCACTTGGATGAAATAAGAATAAGAATTATGTTATGCATATCCTTCACCAATTTAAATTGGCGACAAGCAATGGATTTGGCATACTACTTATTCTCGTTGGAAAGAATTAAAGAGAGATCTAGCACAAGCTCGGGTAAATCTTCAACGAACCACCGGTAGGATTGTGAAAAGAACAAATGAATTAATACGAAAACAAGGAAGAGTAATCTTGAAAGAACCACCGTAAAAAATATGGAGACGAACGAAGAGACATCAATGAAGAATATTTGGAGAACGAAGTTGAAAACTGAGAACGAAGAAATATTCTGAAATGATGGCCTTCGAAGGATCACAATGAAAAGAATTCATGAAAAGCTTCGGATGGTATAAAAGATTCCTCACAATCGAAACAATAATGAGGATGGCATGAAGCTAGAACCACGAATCTTGAAGAGAACGGCCAAGATTTAAGAGAAACTCTTCTCCGATCTTCAAATGTTGAGAATGAAGACGAGAAATGACATGAAGAATTTCGAGATACTCCGGACAAATGACAAGAGGAAGGTGGAGCAAAAGATGGGAATAATTGAAAACAAGCTTGGAGAAGGCATGTGACTGATGGAGATCATTCTTACGTCACACTTTGAAAAGAATTCTCCGGAAAAAGAAGAGTCAGGTAAGATCCTGGGAAAAGACCTGTGGGTTAGGGCCCACTCAAAAGAAAATCACCGTTGAAAGAGATTTCTTGAGAGATATTGCACCGGTTGAATTAAATGGCTTGAATAAGAAGACAATGCTCAAAAATAATTTGAACGGATTAAGAATGGAATTATGAATCTTCAGCACTCCAGATATGAATAGCAAGAGGAGAATGATTAATTGGTGCACCGGAATAAGAAAACATTGTGAAATGAGGAAAAGGATAAGATCAACACCGAAATCTTGAATTACATCCACCGGCAGAATTTGAGAACAAAAGAATGATGAACTTGAAGCTCTTGAGCATCTTCACGATAAATCACCGGATAAGAACATTGAAGGAAAAGAATGAAGAACCATCACAAGAATAAAATGGATACTTCATCTGAGAATTGCTGGCTCCAAAAAGAAAAAGGGAGGGAGGGTGGGGAAAACAAAGACAACTTGAGACGAACAAAAATAGACAAATCGTCAGATTTCTCAACGGCGTCCATAAGGAATAACTTGAAAAGAAGGGACACCGGTTGAAAAGGATTAACATGAAGATCTCGATGGTCAAGAAGAATTAGCACTCCCATAGAAATATGAGAATACCGATTAGGAAAGGTATGGAATCAACATTTGACATCGAAGCAACTCGAATACCAGAATCAAAACAAAAACAAAGGATAGATATGTTTATGAAGAAGATTATGTTGCAACATATCTATCCGAACAGAGAATTGAACGAATGAATTCCTCAGGTACATCAACTTGTCGAGAAGCCACTTGGAAGAACAAAAGGTAAATAAAAAGAAACAAGGGGCAGATAGAACAAATACAAGATAGAAGTTTCGTTCGACATCTTCGTGCTGAAAGCTCATGGAACGTGTTACAAAAGGGTTTTGCAATCCCCGGATCAGCATAGCCAAGGACCCTTTAAGATGCAACTCCCGATCGGAACAAGCCCATAAAACCACTTCACTCAATGTAGAACCCCAAACTTCATATCATGCACTCGTTGGAAGAATGCCTAGAACTACTTGATGAACCCACCTATTAATTTCTGAAAGTTCCCAGTTATGCAATCAGGTGTTGGGGATACAGGGGAAGCACCGCGCACTCAACTCTAATCCTACATCCAGCTGTATCCATCCTTCAACACATAACCAGTTATCTCCGGAAACCGTTTACCTCGGACCTTCGAAACGCATCCACTATACAAGCTATGGCAATACTCTCGAACTACCTCCCCAGTACTGGGTGATGTCGGGGTTATCTTGCCACTAACCGCATAGGACAGTTTTCGATGTCGGCCGTCTTAAGTATTCTAGTACTGCCGCGATGGATTTGTGACGACAACACCTCGGAGCTCAACTCCCCGGGACACTGCCACAACCCCTAATGTCAGGAGGCATCGAGAACAAAGTTCTCGTCACAAAGACATCGAAACAATCCAAACAATACTCGCGAGATCCTAAAAAAAAATTTGTGCGATTTTTGAAAGTAGAAGGGGCAAGAGTAAACGTCAGGAGTCCTCACCAGAATGAAAAGAGATGAGAAGCAAACAGAAATCCTACTCTCCGATATATATAGGACTCAAAATAATTTTCAGTGTGTGCCTAGACTCAACCGTCAACGATTCGATCAATCAGTGGGGGCTTCTAGGTCGGAGAAGGCTCTGAATACCAACTTGTAATGCCCAGGATGGGACTATACCTCCTACGTGTCGAGGCACGACTTAAAGGTATAAGCCCATCCTAGAATGATCTCAAGTTTGGTATCTTTGCACGACTCATGTAAAAGAGGGATTAAATTGCAAAAGAAGATAGTTGGCTTACACTCGCCACTTCATACATTACAATACATAAGCAATTCATCATTCAAAACAGCACAGCCCAACTACGGGCGAAGATCCAAAAGAAAGATACCAAAACAACATAAAGCCACAGGTCAGGATCGAATCCTAGTAGAAACCACTACTGATCGTCGAAAACGTCACAAGCATACGGCCAAACTCTTCATCGAGCTCCCAGTGAAGCTCTGAACCAGCTCCGGCTTCAAACTCGGCTGAACCTGCATCTGGTGTTGTAGTATCTGTGAGCCACGAGGACTCAGCAATCCCATAACCATGGGTATCAAGACTAGCAAAGCTTTATGGTTAGGAAGAGGTAAAGTGGTGAGGTTGCAGCAGCGGCTAAGCATAATATGGTGGCTAACTTACGAGTACCAGAATAAGAAGAGCATCTACGCAAACGGTCGCAAAAGAGGTGATCGCTAAAGATCCTAACTACATACGAGTCAAACATAACCCCACCGTGTTCTCTTCTCAAAGTGAAAAGAGACAGTCACGGTTACTCACACGGTTGTGTGTTTTACTTCGGATCCTCTGCCAAGTTTTCTACAACCGGACATTAACAAATTCCAATCTGCCACATAACCGCGGGCACGGCTTTCGAAAGATCATAACCCTGCAGGGGTGTTCCAACTTAGCCCATCACAAGCTCTCACGATTAGCTGAAGTGATAAATATAATATCATCACCTCTTATCTTAGGGAAATCCGATCAGGCTCGGCATCCCGGTAGCACAAGACATTTCGACAATGGTAAAACAAGTCCAGCAAGACCTCCCGGTGTGTCGACACCCTGATAGTAGCCGCGTGTATCTCGTCTCAAGCCACGACCGGATGAGTCATCCTACAGGTTATACCAGATACCTCGGGTTTCCCCGAGGCGGCCCCGCAGTCTGCTCGTTTGGGACCAACACCATCAGCACTGGCCCCCCCTGCTATGTAGAAAGAAACCTCGGGTAGCGCTAACTCCCTATGCAAATTTAATTAGTTAATTAAGTTGTTATTATGAGCAAATTAAAACCAAAGTTGGGCCTTGCTGGAGGAGTTTTATTCAAAGTCGAACTGTCAAGGGGTCCCCATCCACCCATCGTGTAAGGAACGCAACATCAAGGAACATAATGCCGGTTTATCGGCGCCTAAGGTGGCATGAGTGAAACAAAACACCGAGCAAAAGGCCAAGCCTTCCACCCATGCCTAGTATATAGGTGTGTTATTATATAATAATAGATATTGTGATATAACAACAACAAGTTCCCTCCTGGAACGATCTTCATCTTCACCTGCAGCTAACAACGCTATAAGAGGGGCTGAGCAAGCGGGTAACATAGCCAAACAGTGGTTTTGCTAGGAAGGTGTCAAAGGTTGGAGGTTTCATGGCAACAAGGAGAGGCTGACATAAAAGATGGGTAGCGCGACATGTAACGATAGCATCGAGACAACTAAGCATGGCAATGGTAGTAAAGGTATCCAAGGGTATGTTCATCTTGCCTGGGATTCCGCAAGGGAGAAGAACGGATCCATGAAGTAGACGGAGCAACAAGTCGAGCGAATCCTCACAACTCCGGAACGAAACCGAAGCTAACAAGTGAAGCAACCGGAAAGAAGCAAACAACACGGTAAACACACAAGATTAAACAGGGCATACGATGCACATCCAAGTATGATGCATGTCCGGTTTAAATTTGCATGGCATGGCAAAGTGCACAAACAAAACTACAAGTTAAGTGGAGCTCAATATGCAACGAGTTGCATATTGACGAAACACCACATTTTGTTATTTAGTTGACTCTCGTTTATTTACAAGACAAGATTAAATGTTTGTTAACATGGCAAGAGGTGAAGCAAAAACAAACTACACTATTTAGGCATTTTAAATGAGGCCGGAAGATAACAACAACAATTCCGGAAAATCCCCATGAGCATGTTTAGTAATTATTAAAGCAACAACAATTCACACATTTTAATTGTTGTTAACATGATGCGGATGACATGATCAAGCTTATGCAATTTATTACTTAAAGGTTAACATGAAGAAGATATGAAGCATTTGTCACCATGGTGGAAAGAAAGGGTGCCACGGCAACGATCCGAAAATGATGCAACGCAACATCTCGGTACCGGTAACTCGTTGAGAGTCCGGAGCAAAAGAAAGAGGTGGCGTGAGCGAGTCAAACGAGACGAAAGGTGGGGCGATCCCGTCACCGGGTTCCCACGAGTCGGCGACGAGGCAACCGAGGAACATGACAAAAGGACGAAACGGGCACGGTGCTCACAAGGGAAGAAACATCTCATACAACACATCAAGCAACATCCACGGGTCATCGTCTTGGGGTTATACCTTCGAAGCGTTCTCTCTCGAAGGGGTTCGAGATCGTAGAGGAAGAAGTCGTTCTCGCGATCGGAGAGGAAGTAGGCGGAAGTAGTGGTACACGGCCATAGAGGAAGTAGTTGTTCACATCATCGGTAGGGGAACTTGTCGCGGCACCGGACGTCTTCGGGGCGACGGTAGTCGAACTTGGAGCTCGTTTTTCCCGTAGATGTTCGGGTCGGTGTCGTGGTACTTGTCGGGGTCCTCGTACTTGCGACGGTAGTTGTACTCGATCCGTAGAGGAACTTGACCGATCTGAACCCTTCGGTGTCGTCGTGGTACTTGTCGGTCCATGAAGTAGTCGAACTTGACGGGTCGCCGAATAGCCGAACTTGGGCACACCGGAAGGAACACTTGGCAAAAAAAACATAGGCAGCAACAAACTTGGCGGTCTCGGTACTTGGACAGCAGCATGGCGAAAGGTGCTGGAGGGCGAGGGACCAGCCACCATGGAGGAGCTCGGGGCTCGGGCCACAATGCAGCGGGCGGCCGGCTGTTCTGGTCGCTGGAGGCGAGGAAGGGACCCGGACGCAGGGGCCATGGCGCGGCTTCGATCCGGCAGCGGTGCCGACAGTCGAAGGGAGGTGCGCGCGGAGGCGAGGGTCCAGGGCGTCGGAGGAGGTGCAGGGAACGAGGCGGCGCCGGCCTTGGTGATGCGCTCGGCACTGGAGGGAAGGGGAGGCGAGGCGCTGGTGGAGACCGGAGGGAGGTCGCGGCCGGGACGGCGGCTGCCGGCGCGGGCTCGACGCTGGGGCTCGCAGGGAGCGAGGACGGGCGCCGGACGGCTGAGGGAGGAACGAAGCCGGCTGTCGCTGGCTCGGCGATGCGAGGAACGAGGCCTAGGCGAGGCTGCGGCCCTGGGGCGCTGCGAGGGGCGCGAGAGGAAGGCTCGCGGGGCTCTGGGCTCGGGCTCCAGGCGAAGCGGGGCGAGGCGCAGGGGATCGAGAGAGAAGGGGATGGAGGCGAGCGAGGATGCGGGAGAGCGGGGACGAGCTGGCGGCGGGCTTGAGGGAAACGCCAGGAGGAGAGGGAGTGCGGTCGCTGCGCTAGGGTTACGAAGGGGATGGCTGGGTCGGGCCAATGGAGAGGGAGGCTGAGGCCCAAAGGAGGGAGGCTGAGGCTGGGCCTTAGGGAGGCCGGAGGCTGGGCCAAAAGGAGGCCGGCTGGCTTCTTCTTCATATTTTCCAATTACAGGAAAAAAATGCAAAGAAAGAGAAGGATGGTAGAAAAGGTTAGATAAGAGATTTAGACACGGAGTTAAATTCCTGGACTCACACAAAAGTGCTTGTTCCAATAAAAATGGAGTGGCATGAGTTGTGAAGTTGATTCCAAACTCGTTTGAATTTAATTCAAATGAGTGTGAGAAGGAAGTGGCAAACGGTAGATCCAAAAATGCTCGGATTTTTAGAGGAGCCTCGATAAAAGGAAAAAGAATTATTGGCAAGGTTTGGAAGTCGAAACTTGAAGTGAAAAAGGCATGGGGAATATTGCAAGTGTGTTTGGGTTAATTCCAAACAAATGGAATATTTAATATAGCTCCCTAATAATATTGAGAGGCTTTTATATGTTATAAAGAGAAGTCACACTTCCCTCGATTTAAATGGACCGAAGGTCCACACAATTTATTTAGGTTGAGATGCAAAATAAATATGACATGATGGCATGATGACATGATGCAATGCAAAATAAATAAAGCAAGCACAAAAGAAACACACGGGGAAACCGGAACATCTGGAATCTTCTGGAATCTTCTGGGACGTCGGTCTTCGGGCGTCACACGACTTGACGCGTTGGTGCGTTATTTTGAAATAATGTTACATTGCTCAGTGGCACATACAGAATATAAAATGATCGTTATGAAGAAAAAGGTAATCCGCTCCATGATATACAATGGAGCTTGCCTGCTGGGATTGGTCTGTATTCACACTCTCTCTCACAAGACAGTGGCGGCCTCTCTCTCTCTCTCTCTCACCACTGTCATAGAATCCAGCCCAATCCCGTCTAGTGATGGAAAGGGAGGACGTGCATCATTACTCCGTTCAACGGCGTCGAGGCAGCACGTCCCGATCTGCGGTACCGGCCGTTCTCTCTGACCAAGCTCCGGCGCGGCAGGGTAGATCCCGCCTACCGGTGCCCTCCTAGTTACATCCAGACTACCCCCCAGGTACATCTTCCACCCCTCTGACCTTGCTCCACATCCCATCTTGGCATCTCCCCACGTCGCTGCATGTGGAAAATCCTTCATGTGGATCTTCCCTAGTTCTTCGCCCAAATCGTAGCTCGGCCGGCCTACTTTCCATGTTGCAATCTCATCCTCACACCCTTTTTAGATAAACAACCGGCCTCAAATTTGAAATTAGTTGGTATGAGTAAATACAGTGATGTAAGAGCAAAGGAGTATGAACCATAGCTACCAAATTTGACATGAGAACAATTATTCCGCTTTAAGCATTGTGTTGGGGTTCAGAGTGGTAGTCCTCGTGCTTTGGGCACTGCAGTTGCCTTACTAACTGCTCGTGTTTGGGTGCTCCGTGGTGGAGACGGTGTTGTGTCAACTGGAACCAGGTTACTATCTGCTAGGGTTGGGGTTAGAAGGGGTGTAGCTGGTTATGTGTCCAACTGGGTAGGGTTACAATCTACGCGAGTCTTGGTTATGTGTGGTGGGGTTGGTTTTTGGGCAAGTACAACCGTGGTTCTATCTGCATCGATGGGTAGCACTGTCTTTTCTGAAGACTGTGTTTTTACTCCCTTAGATAATGCCATCACCCCCTCCAATTGAATTGGCTGATAAACAAGAAAAGTAATTGAATGTACATGCATTGTATGATAGACATGTGCAATCGATAGTGGGGAATAAAAGAGAGCATGAAATAATTGACACTTATGTTGTCTAACCAAAGAGGATAACATGACACAATTTCACATATATGATGGCTAATGAAACATGATAGCATGCCACAATTTCACATATATGATGGCTAACTAAACAGGATAGAAAGACATAATTGAAAATATGATGACTATGTAAATAGGATGACATGATTTAACTATATGATGTGTTAATTAAATAGATTGGCATGTCATAATTCACATACATGTTGTCTATGCAAACATAATGGCATGATATAATTCACGGATAGAATGACATAATTCAAAATATGATGACTATGTAAACATGATGAGATGATATAACTATATGATGTCTTTATTAAATAGGTTGGCATGCCATAATTCAGATACATGCTCTCTATGTAAACATGATGGCATGATATAATTCAAATATATGATTTATATACTAGGCAAGTAAGCAGATGGCAATTGCATATATGATGTCTAAACTAAGCAGATGGCATTCAATATTGTCTATATGATGTAAAAACTAAGCAATGCAAGACAATATATGCCTGATATGAGTAATATAACCCTGTCATGTTTGACCATACACCTCAAGGGGAAAATAGGACTAGTCATCTATCTCTGAATCCTTATCCAGGGAGCTATATGTAACCAGCAAGATATCTGCTTCAGCAGGTAGCATTGACTGCTCTGAAGACCTTGTTTTCACTCTAGATTTTTCCATCATTGATTCAAATGGATGATGCACGTGAAGAGTGGTTGAATATACAAACATTCTCGACAAATGGAATATGTAATACAAAAAGTATGGCAGGTGCTGCCCCGCAAGAAAAACACCTCGTGATGATGGACCGTCACAGAAAGTGATTTCAGGCGACGTTTCATATTTCATCGCTAGGGTTTCTGTCACTAAATAGAAAAAAAATTGTAGTGTATGAAAGTGGTGGAACGTACGCAATAGAGCAAGACATGGAGAAAGAGGCCTTACATCAGATGAATTTGGCTCTCAAATCTCCCTCTATTTGGCAGAATAGGGCTAGTTCTTTACACCACAGTCAAAGTCTTAGACTACTTAGTACTCCCACTGTTCCATAATATAATATTGTTTCCCAAGCTATTTGTAAAACGATCTTATATTGTGGGGCGGGGGAAGTACAACGGTACAAGTAGGTGAAGGACGCCATTGGAGGAGTTGGTGAAAGTTATTGTTGAAGGTGCTTAGAGCATCTACAACCGGACTTGGCAAATCCGGCCCCTCAAATGCTCGCGGACACGCCCGGGCGCATCCGTGGAAATTGACCGGGCACCCCTCAAATAATATAATACGCATTCGGACACTTCAATTATCATATCTCAAATCCGTACAAACTCATGCAACAACGTCGATGCACACACATCGTCTGGCTACTCCATCACTACTAACTACATGCCACCGGACTACCAAAATTTGGCATGTTTGGCTATGGTGGAGTTCATCCATGGCTACCCTTGCCTTCCCGGCACTTTTGCCGCCCTTCCCGTCGAAGTACCGGTCGAAGACGCAATACAGATCGAGTCAGATCTTCTCGTCGCCGGAGTTGTCCTCGTCGTCGATGTCCTCCTTCTCCTTCTTTGGTGGCAGTCCAGCCATAGCACGCATCACCCAATTTTGCTCTCGGGCGACGGCACACGTGTTTCTTCGTTGCCGTTTGTTCACAATGCGAGCGCGGATGGCTTCCTCCTCTGCGGCTATCCGCGCCCGGGCATCAGCCGGCGCTGCCACCATTTCCGCCATGATACGGGCCTCCACGGCCCTTATCCTCTCCTTCCCACGATGTGCCACCAGTTCCTGGTGGGACTCATAGTATGCTCGGCCTGTGATGCGGAAGGGAGGGGTGTTTTGGCTGCCGGGCCCGCGTGGATCAAGAACCAGAGGACCCGATCGCCCGTTGAGCCGACGCTATGGCGTCGCAGCGGATGGATCCGTCGGTCGGTCGGGCGCTATCCTCCCGGGAGCGGCGGAGTGCAATGCAGACCGCCATTGCCTCCTCCAACCCGCACGGGATGGCACCTCGGTCGACGGATCCGGAGTGGTCGGAGTCTGATCCGCTGCCTGCCATGCCGAAGACGACGGGAACTCGCCGGAGACGAGCTTGGGTGGTCGAGGCGAGGGGAGAGGAGTGGAGTGACGTGGGTAGGGTTTGCTTCGGCGAGCGGACGGGGACAGATATATGTGGGGTCGTGTGGACTAACATGGGCCGGATTCGACATGACGGGAGTGCCCAAGCACCCCCATATCCGCCCCATATTTAGGCTGGATATGAGGCACGCCCTGCCCCATATCCGCCCTATATTTAGACTGAATATGAGGGGTGCCGGTCAGCCCGGACATTTAAGACCCGTTTGAGATGTCCGCCTGGATTGAAAAAAGTGACCCGTTAATGACCAGGCGGTCCGTCGGATGTATAAGACGAGTTTAAAGCACCCGTCAGTAGATGATCTTCCACTTACAAGTTACAACCGGGCCGCTGGGTCGGGAGGATGGGGTTGCTCTACAAGAGCACCGGACGGAGACATTTGTTTGCAGCTGCATGCAATAAAAAGTAACTTGTCTGAGCCGCTACATGCAGAAAGAAAGTAGTGCACTTCTGAAGGCGATTGAATTATCAGAGAGCTTTGGGATGAGCAAGGTCATATTCAGACAAAATTGTATGAATCGGAGGTAAGGATGGCAATGGGTAGGGCATGGGCAGGGTAGAGCAATCCCATACTGAAAGCACAAGTGCTCCCTGGTTGATTTTGGTAATTAATGTCAACATATCTCTTGTTGGACTAATACTTTTACCTAGTATATTTCAGATGAGTTCAAAAGTGGAGTGGCATGGACAAGAGGATGTGGAACCCCTTCAAGATGCTAAGGACAGAAGATTGGCAAAAGCTCAAAGCTCGGGTCTCTACATTTTCTATTTCAGTGATCCAAGATCACATTGAGTCCATTGGAGAGCCAATACTATTAAAAGGGGATGAGGTGTTGCTTAATGGCTTGCTTGCTCAAAGTGCTTAGTGATATGCTCCAAAGCCCTCAACCACTTTCTCATTCCACATATGTCCTAAACCTAAACTCAAACTCGTCCCCACCGATTTGATCTATCCGGCGCCACCGAGTTCACTTGACAAAGCCACTACCAAAACCCTAATCAGTTCGGTCTCACCGATAGGGATCTCGGTCTCACCGAGACGGGAATGTAAACTATTTGTTTCCTATTTGTAACATTTTGGTCCAACTGAGATGTGAGAATCGGTCTCACCGAGTTAGCATTGCAAACTCTCTGTTGCCTCTTCGTAACATTTCCGTCTCACCGGAATGAGCGAATCGGTCCCACCGAGTTTGCCTGACCAACCCTCTGTGTACCTATTACAGAAATCGGTCTCATCGATTTTATGTGATCGGTCTTACCGAGATTATGTATGCCCTAACCCTAATGAAATCGGTCCCTTCGAGTTGATCATATCAGTCGCACCGAAAAGCCTAACGTTCACATTTTGAACCTTTCGGTCGGACCGAATTTCATGATTCGGTCCCACCGAGTTTGGTGATTTGTGTGTAAAGGCTAGATTTTGTGTGGAGGCTATATATATACCCCTCCACCCACTCTTCATTCGTGGAGAAAGCCATCAGAACGTGCCTACACTTCCAGCATACATTTTCTGAGAGAGAACCACCTACTCATGTGTTGAGACCAAGATATTTCAATCCAACCACAAGTATCGTGTTCTCTAGCCTTCCCCAAGTTGCTTTCCACTCAATCTCTTCTTCCACCATATCCAAATCTGTGAGGAGCTGTTTGAGTGTTGGGGAGACTAACATTTGAAGCATTTGAGCAAGGCACCGTTTGTTACCTTTTGGAGAGTGGTGTCTTCTAGATTGGTTAGGTGTCACTTGGGAGCCTCCGACAAGATTGTGGAGTTGAACCAAGGAGTTTGTACGGGCAAGGAGATCGCCTACTTCATGAAGATCTACCCTAGTGAGGCAAGTCCATCATGGGCGATGGTCATGGTGGGATAGACAAGGTTGCTTCTTTGTGGACCCTTCGTGGGTGGAGCCCTCCGTGGACTCGCGCAACCGTTACCCTTCGTGGGATGAAGTCTCCATCAACGTGGATGTACAATAGCACCACCTATCGGAACCACGCCGAAAACATCAGTGTCTCCAATTGTGTTTGCACACTCCAATCTCATCCCTTTACTTTCTTGCAACTTGCATGCTTTACTTTCCGTTGCTCATATACTCTTGGCATGCTTGCTTGAAATGTATTGTGAATGTTTGAAATCTTTCCCTAATAATAAAGCACGTATTGAGTCTGTCGGGTTCACCGTCGCCTTCTTTTAACACAAAGGTCCCTGTGGTTTTTAGGAATTAAACCCACAGTCCCTTTCTAAGTGACTAACCGGAGATAGAGTTTCGTCTTTGCAAAATAGACCCTGTAGTCTGATATATTTGACCCGTAGTCCTTGTAAAAGTGGTTAATCGAGAAAATGCATGGGCTCCTTCTCTGATGCGTGCCCTCCTCGATCCGTAATGTTGCCGCCGCCGCCGGCGGACAGCCTTCTTCTCTGACCACCATCCGCCACACTTTTGTCCTTCCCCTCCCCATCCAACCTTAATATTCTCCGGCGCCACCCGTAGCCTCCTCAATCCCCAACCTCCACTCTCTGATTTGGATCGAAGTTGGATTTGGATCAAAGTTAGAGCCCGTGTCATTTCTCCAGCACAAAGCCATCGAGCTACTTGGCTGCCATAAGAGGGAAGGAGCCTCGACCGGAATCTCTATCGAGCTCCGCCGAGTTCACCGGCTGAAGAAGAACATCCATCAAGCCATACAATGTCGCCTCCGCTGAGTTCGCTAGAGGAACAACATCCACCGTCCGAACGTGCTTCACCAGAGGTATGCACCCCCTAAATATAATCAGTTGATAGAAGCCCCTGATTCATTTTATGTTTCTCATTGCTGCCACTTCCGATTGCTCTTGTTCAGTTTAATGTTTCTGAATTGGCCAGTAGATAGAAGCCCCTGAAATCTAGCCCAACTATGTATTGGCCAGAAGAAGCCCCTGATTTTGTGTTATGCACCAAGATAGCTTAGCAACAGATGTTTCCTGTGTCAATTTCTAATTTGTTTTATGGAACAATTCGTTTGTCGGGGGGATGAACCCCAGGCAGGCAACGGAAGCCGAAACCTTTTGAAAAACAACGGGGCCAGCATCGCCCCGCAATCTGGCTCTCGCTTGGCCGGGTCGGTCGACCCGGACAAACTCTCCAATCCGGGCGGCTCCCATGACCTGGCCCCAACGGCCCGCTCAAGGGATCCGGACCCGGCGCGTCAAGACTTCCCCAACAAGCCAGCCCAGCCCGTGGCGTGTTTCCCAATCCGGCCACGGGTCAGCTCCCGTCCCATCCCAGCCGTACGATGGGATGAGACACCACCTACCGATGACCGAGGCAACAATACCTTACCCATGCCCCTGGTCAGCCAAGGCATGGCAATAGTGCAATCATCACCACCCATGACGCTGGCAGACGGTGACATGACGGAACGCCACTGTACCTGACTCAACCCGGCCACTCCCTGACGATCGACAAGACGGCACACAGTGCCCCCGTACCCGGCAGGCCCCGCACTCGAAGAACCCGGCGAGCCCTATACCCGGCGGGTCCCAGCACCGGCTTCCCGGATGATGACAACCCGGCCCCACGGCCTTGTAACATTACCATTGTATCCCTGGGGGGTTGGCCTATAAAACCCCCCAGGAGCCCTCATGCATATGGGCACGCACATACGACGAACAGGATAGACACACCTCTCAAGGAGAAGCAGCCTAAGCCCTGGCCTGTCTTCCTCCTTCCTCCATACAGCTCAAGGAGCAACTTTGTACTGATAAACATCAACCTCACTCGGCAGGATTAGGGGTGTTATCTCTCTGGAGAGCCCCGAACCTGGGTATGTCTTGCGTCCAGCGCTCGCTCATGCCAACCTCGCCTCTGAAGTCCACCAATGCCCTCGAGCCTCCTCCTATCTTTAGCCATCCCTTGCCATCTGCCGTGCGCCCACCACAACAGTTGGCGCCCACCGTGGGGCAGCTCGAGGTCCTGGCCGGGAGCATGCTTCAGACGGGGCTCCCCTCTGACTTCGACGAGCCCGTCGCGCTGGCGGACGACGTCATCGACGTCCTCGCCGCCTCCTTCACCGCACTACGCATCTCCGATGCGCCTACGGCCGACGAGTATCCAAGTGAGGTACTTGACTTTTCTGACTCCCCCATCTCTCCCGACGGCAGTGTTCCCGACGGAGCGATGGACCTCTGCGTAGAGGTTTTCGTCACCGACACTGGCGCCACCTTGTCGATGAGCGCGGCGAGAAAGGCCGCCGAAGCTGAGGCCGCGGTGGAACGGGCCGGCTCGCCCAACCCGCTGCGTGCCACGATGCAGATCCTCCGCGTTCCCATCGGCACCGACATCGACGCCTCCAACATCGTCGAGGCCCGGACTCGCCTTGACGAGGACCGCCAACGCCTGCTGGACCTCACCCAGACGCTCGCCGCCACGCAGCATCGTCTCGACTCCGCTCAGATGGAGGGCAACGCCGCCTACAGCTTTACGCCTGGCGCGCCCGAGCCACGCCAGGACGCAGACGTGCGGGCCCGGGGCAGTGCGATCGGACCCGCCCTCAGCGCCCTCCCTCCCATCTAGAAACTCCCGTGAAGAACATGTGCACTGCTCAGGCGGCCGCGGTCGGCCTGGAGCAGCTCGCAGGCGAAGAACTACAGGAGCGCCTCAAGAAGGTGAACGATCTCCGTACTGCGGCCAACGCGCAGCAGGACCGCCTCAACCAGCTCGCCAAGCCGGCCGGATCCGGCTCCGCCCGCATCGCTGGAGTCGGCGACAACCAGCACACGGCGTCTTCACCACCCGGCGAGGCACACTCCGGCCGCACCCAGACCCGGCGCAACCCTGCTCCGGCAACCGCTGGCGGCTTGGGCGACGAATCGCCCTCGGAAGCCCATCGCCGGCTCAACCCTGCTCATCAGCCGACCCCGCAGCAAGCCGCGGTCGACCCAGGTCCCCGTGGCGCGGTCATCGGCCGGCTGGGCCGGCGCGCCATCAACAACACCGACGCTCGCCATCGCCTCGACCGGCTCGCCCTCTCCCAGGAGCTGGAGGAGACCGACGCGGTTGGACCGGCGTGCTTCGGCCCACGCATCTGGAGCGAGCCGTTTGCTAAAGGGTTCACGCTTCCCCGTGATGCCCCCAAATACAATGGCACCATGAAGCCTGAAGACTGGCTCACCGACTACACCACCGCCATCGGCATCGCCCGCGGCAACCATCTTCTCGTCGTCCGCTACGCACCACTCATGCTCCAGGGGCCAGCCCGCACGTGGTTGAACAGTCTGCCGGTGGGCAGCATCAACACGTGGGTTGATTTCAAGTAGGCCTTTGTGCGCAACTTCACCGGAACCTACCGGCGACCCGGCCGACCCAGCTAGCTCGTCATGTGCGTGCAGGGGCCGGCAGAGACCGGCCGGGAGTACCTGGCACACTGGACCGAGCTCTAGAACAGCTGCGAGGGCGTCCATGAGGTCCAGGCAATCTAGTACTTCGTCAACGGGTGTCGGGACGGCACCCTCCTCAAGCACAAGCTGCTGCGCTCCGAGCCGACCACCATGTCCGCACTCATAGGGACGGCAGACAAATATGCGAACGCTGACTCCGCCATGAAGATCCAGGTAGCACTAGATGAAGCCGGCAAGGCGAAGCCGGTTCCCCCTCCGAAGCCGGCTGGCGAAGGAAGCCGGCAGCATCAGCACAACCAGCGGCAGCACAAGCGCAAGGCCAAACAGCAGGCCCAGCATCATGACAACCGGCTCGTAGCGGCCGCCGAGCAGGCACCCACGATGGAGCCAGCCGCCAAGCGCCGACAGACCGGCAAGTCGACATGGCATCCCGCCATGAGCTTCGAGGAGATGATCGACGCTCCCTGCAAGCACCACAGCGGTGCAAGGCCGTCCACGCACACGCTCAGATAGTGCGCCATCACCAAGCGCATCATGAGGGGCGAAGTCCCGCCTCCTCCAACCCCGCCTCCAGGAGCGGGGCGGCCGCCTCCGCCTCCCCCACCACCTCCGGCTGGCGGCGCTATGCGCAACGACGCCTACCCGGACCCGAATGCAGCATACGTCGTCTTCACCAGCCTCAGCGATGACAAATGAAGTGAGCACCTCCTCCGGCAGGAGGTAAATACTGTCGTCCCGGCCAGGCCAGAATACATGCACTGGTCGAAGCGCTCGACCACCTGGACACGGGAGGATCACCCGGCCGTCATGCCGAACCCAGGTGGTTACGCCCTCGTCCTCAACTCCACCATCGTCGTGCCTCGATGCATGTGCAAGTTCTCCCGGGTCCTCATCGACGACGGCAGCAGCATCAACATCCTCTACCGGGACACCATGACCAAGCTCGGCCTCGAGGCAAGGACCTGGAGCCGACCATGACCGTCTTCCATGGCATCGTACCCGGTGACTCCTGCTCTCCGATCGGCCCGATCCGGCTCGACGTCCTGTTCGGCGACAGCAGCCATTTCCGACGCGAGCCGATCTGGTTCGAGGTGGTGGACCTATCCAGTGCGTACCACGCGCTGCTGGGCCGGCCCGTGCTCGCCAAGTTCATGGCGGTCCCCTACTACACCTACCTGAAGATGAAGCTGCTGGGTCCGAAGGGCCTCATCACCATCACCGGCGACTACCGCAAGTCCCTGGAGTGCGCCCGAGATGGCTCCAAGCTGGCCGAGTCGCTGGTCATAGCCGAGGAGCGGCGCCAGCTCGACTGGATCATCGCTCTGGCCAGCGATGCGGCAGCCGCGCCAGTCCCAGCCAAGGAGCCGGCCAACGAAGCCTCGTTCAAGCGCTCTAAGGAGACCAAGAAGGTGAAGCTGAACCCAGAAGACCCCAGCTGCAACAAGTACATCGTCATAGGCACTCGCCTCGGCAACAAATAGGAAGGCGAGCTCGTCGACTTCCTCCATGAGAATCGGGATATCTTCGCATGGACCCCCAAGGATATGCCGGGTATCCCGAGGGAGTATGCCGAGCACAAACTAAACGTACGCAAGGACGCCAAGCCTGTCCGCCAACCCCTACAACGTTTCTCTGAAGAGAAGAGAAGGACCATTAGTGAAGAGATCGCCAAGCTTTTGGCGGCCGACTTCATCATGGAAGTATTTCACCCCGAGTGGCTGGCCAACCCAGTCCTCGTCCTGAAGAAAAACCACACTTGGCGCATGTGTATCGACTACACCAGCCTGAACAAGGCCTGCCCCAAGGATCCGTTCGCCCTCCCGCGGATTGACCAAGTCATCGACTCCACCGCCGGGTGCGAGCTCCTGTCCTTCCTGGACGCTTACTTCGGCTATCACCAGATCAAGCTGGACCTGGCCGACGCCCTGAAGACGTCCTTCATCACGCCCTTTGGGGCGTATTGCTACATCACCATGTCGTTCGGCCTGAAGAACGCCGGCGCCACCTTCCAGCACTGCATGCAGAAATGCTTGCTGCCGCAACTCAGCCGCAATATCCATGTCTACGTGGACGACATCGTGGTGAAGACCAAGCAGCACCTCACGCTCCTCGACGACCTGAAGGAAACCTTCACCAACCTGCACGAGTACAAGGTCAAGCTCAACCCATAAAAATGTGTTTCTAGCGTCCCAGCCGGAAAGCTACTTGGCTTCCTCGTCTCGGAGCACGGCATTGAGGCAAACCCGGAGAAAATCAAGGCCATCGAGCATAGGCGCAAGCCGGATCGGCTGCGTGATGTCCAGAAGTTCATCGGCCACTTGGCCTCGGTCAGCCGGTTCCTCAGCCGGCTAGGCGAGAGGGCCTTGCCCCTATACCAGCTGATGAAGAAAATGACGTCGTTCGAGTGGAACGACCAGGCGGACGAAGCCTTCCGGGACCTCAAGCGGATGCTCTCCACTGCACCCGTCCTGGCCGCACCGGCCGAGAAGGAGCCGCTGTTGCTCTACATAGCCGCAACCTCGCGCTCGGTCAGCACGGTGCTGGTGGTCGAGCGACCAGAGAAGGGCAAGATCCAAGCCGTCCATCGTCCCGTCTACTACCTGAGCGAGGTGCTCTCCGCCTCCAAGCAGAACTACCCGCATTACCAGAAAATGTGTTACGGCGTGTACTTCACCGCCAAGAAGCTGAAGCAGTATTTCGAAGAGCACGAGGTCATCATGGTCAGCACGGCCCCCCTCGGCGAGATCATCGGGTGTCATGATGCCTCTGGCCGGGTCGCCAAGTGGGCGCTCGAGCTAGCCGGCCACACCATCCTCTACGAGCCCCGCACCATAATCAAGTCTCAAGCTTTGGCCGACTTCCTCGTCGACTGGACCGAGACCCAGTACCTGCCGCCACCACCGGACTCGACGCACTGGCGCATGCACTTCGACGACTCGAAGATGCGCCTCGGTTTGGGGGCCGGCATTGTGTTGTCCTTCCCAAAGGGCGACCGACTCAAGTACGCGCTCCAGATCCACTTCACTGCCTCCAACACGTTGCCGAATATGAGGCCCTTGTGCACGGCCTCCGGCTAGCCAAGGAACTCGGCATCCGGCGAATCCTGTGCTACGGCGATTCGGACTAGGTGGTGCAGCAGTGCTCCGACGAGTAGGACGCCCGCGGCCCCAACATGGCAAGCTACCGCTTCCTCGTTCAGAAGTTGTCTGGATTCTTTGCGAGCAGCGAGTTCCTCCACGTCCCGCGGGCGGAGAACGAAGCGACCGACGCGCTCGCCAAGATTGCCTCATCTCGACAGTCCATTCCGTCTGGCGTCTCCCTGGAGCACCTGCGCAAGCCGTCCGTCAAGCCGTCTCCGGACTCCAAGTCCATCTACATCCCGGACAACCCGGCCGCACCTTAGCCCGGCCCGGGGACTGCCGAGTCCGGCCCGAGGACAGCCAAACCCGGCCCGGGGACTGCAACCCTCAATCCGACCGCTCCCGCTCCCGACCCGGGGACTGCTGGACCCGGCTCGGGGACTGCCGCCCTTGAACAGGCCATGGTGGCCGTTCTCGCCGTGGTAACAGCGCCATCATGGGCCCTCCCCATCTCGGAGTTTCTGGAGAGCGGGATCCTCCCCATGGACGAGATCGAAGCTCGGAAAGTGCAGCGCCGAGGGTCTGCCTACAGCATCATCAACAACGAGCTCGTTAAACGCAGTCCCACCAGCGTTTTCCAACGTTGCGTCGAGCAAGACAAGTGCATGGAGATCCTCCTCAACATACACCAGGGCGAGTGCGGGCATCACGCCGCCTCACGATCCCTGGTGGCCAAGGCTTTTCGCCATGGTTTCTACTGGCCCACGGCCCTCCAAGACGCCGAGTCGCTCGTCCTCAAATGCGAGGGATGCCAGCGCTTCAGCAAGCGCACCCACCAACCAACGTCGGCGCTCCGGACCATCCCAATCGCCTGGCCCTTCGCGGTCTGGGGGCTCGACATGGTTGGACCCTTCAAGACCGCCCGAGGCGGCATGACGCATTTGCTGGTAGCAATCGACAAGTTCACCAAGTGGATCAAGGCGAGGCCGATCAAGAAGCTGTATGGTCCAACGGCCGTCCGATTCATCAAGGATATCGCGGTGCGCTATGGCATGCCGAACAGCATCATCATGGACAACGGCACCAACTTTACCAAGGGCACGCTCGCGCAGTACTGCTCCGTCTCCGGCATACGCCTTGACCTGGCTTCCGTTGCACACCCGCAGTCCAACGGCCAGGTCGAGCGAGCGAACGGCCTCATCCTATCTGGCATCAAGCCGTGGCTCGTCGAGCCGCTCATCCGCTCACCCGGCAGCTAGCTCGACGACCTGCCGGCCGTCCTCTGGAGCCTCCGAACAATGCCAAACCGGTCGACCGGGTTTACCCCGTTCTTCCTCGTCTACGGAGCAGAAGCTGTCATCCCGACCGACGTCGAGTTCGACTCGTCACGCGTCATGATGTACACCGAGGCCGAAGCCAAAGAAGCCCGCGAGGACGGTATCGACCTACTCGAAGAAGCACGTCTCCTGGCGCTCAGCCGCTCGGCCATCTACCAGCAAGGCATGAGGCACTACCACATCAAGAAGATCAAGCCCCTCGCTTTCCGAGAGGGAGACCTCGTCCTCCGACTCGTCCAGCAGCAGGCCGGCCAGCACAAGCTGTCCTCCCCATGGGAGGGCCCCTTCATCATCAGAAAGGCCTTGTGCGACCGCAACGCTTACTACCTCATCGACGCCCGCAAGTCGAACAAGGGCAAGAGGGACACGACTGGAGAAGAAACAACCCGGCCCTGGAACGCGGAACTCCTTCGTCCATTTTACAGTTAGCCGCGTACGCGTATGTATCACTGCCGTTTGTACTCAGTTAAAAACTATGGGGTCCCCGAACGACGCTCGGGGACCGCCATTTCCGACCAAGTTATTTTTGTCTCCAGCATTTTACGCTTTACATATCTCCTCGTCCAAACCCGACCACCGGTCCGACTCGCTCGACCTGGGGGCTCGAGGGCTGGCCGGCTCGGTCACTACCCGCCACCTCACTTAGCGTTTCCTGACGAGTTGGGATCACCGCGGCCTTCCGCTCTGCCCTAAGCAACAGAACCAGCTTCGGTTGTCGGCCGACGAGCATACAAAGGCCAGAGCACCAGCACGCCATGAACACTAAGCCAAGGACCGCCGGGTCGCTCAACCTGGCCACGCCACGAACAGTCAAGTCACCACACGGACGGCTGCTCGACAAACCGGCTACGCTGGATCGCCGCCAGCCGGCCCAATGGGTGCTTCGCCCGCGCTCAATGTTTCGAACGCATAAGTACCGCGCGCTCCTCTCAAAGGTTGAACCCCTTGTCACGGACCGGAGCCTCAGCCGTCAGACTCGCGGGGGGGAGCCCGAGGGGAGGGAACGCAGGAAAATGGCTCGACAAACGAAAAGCAAAGGCGCAGGCATCCACAAATTTGACAACACGGCGTCGGATTGATCGATCCGGCCACATCATTTGTAGACACCACCGCACGACCGGCTGCTCGCGAACCGGCTCCGCCGGATCGCCGCCAGGCGGCCCAGTGGGTGTTTCGCTCGCGCTCAACGTTTCGACAGCTCAAGTACTGCGCGCTTCTCTCAAAGGCCAAACCCCTTGTTGCGGACCGGAGCCTCGGCCGTCAGACTCGCGGGGGGGGCGAGCCCGAGGGGGGAAAACGCATGAAAACGGCTCAAAAGACAAAAGGCAAGAGCGTAGACATTCACGAAATTTATACATTATGAGTTCAAATTCAAGCAGGCCCAAGGCCATAATTCATTACACCCAAATACACCCAGTGGGTGGGGTGGACCTGCTACCTAACAGAAATTTCTACAAAGTTCAAAAAACAGGCAGCCTTAGGCATCCTCTTCGACATCCACCGGGCCCGCCGAGGTGCCGGTGTCTCCGTCGTCGACGCCCGCATCGTGGTAGACGCCCGTCTCCTCTGAGCTGTTGTCCGGATCGTTCAGGAGCAGGCCGAAGTCGTCGGCAGGCATGACTCCGCCGTCTTCCGTCTGCTCCGTCCGGAACTCGTCGTGGAAGGCGAACCCGGCGATGTAGCTGGCCCGGGCAGCAATCCGTCCGGCCTCCGCCTGCAACTGTCTCTCCGAGACGGCTCGCTGGCCCATCAGCGCCTCCAACGATAGGTCCGGATGCCAAGACATCGCAAACCTAAGCGCCATCTCGGCGCCAGCACGGGCGGCGGAAAGGCGCCATTCATGGAGCCGATTCGGCCCCGCCTCCAGCCACCGCGCCAGCCGCGAGAAGCTGTTGGGCGCAGCGGAACCCGGCCAGAGGGCCGTCGTCATCGTTGTTCCGGCCTCGGAGAGCCACGCCATCTGCCCGCCCAAGACTCGCAGGAGAGCCTCGACGGCGGCCATGAGCTCCGGGAAGGTCCAGGCCACATGCGGGTCAGTCCTGGAGCCGACTACGCCCGCCGGATCGCGCTGAAAGCGGACCGCCTCCTCCGCCAGCTGCTGCGTCTCCGGGAAGGCCCCTAACCAAAAGACCATTTTATAGACCTTTCATCTTGCGATTACCCATTGCCAATATACAGATGAATGGCAACAACATAAGTATCTGCATTCTTATCATCCACTGCGTCCTTTACAGACCTTTCATCTTTACAACCTCCATCAGATCTTTTTTTATGGGCGTCGGTGCTACGCGTCCGTCACTGTATGATCTTTTTTTGTCATCCTGCATCTGGGGTTATACGATTCAGAAGACTTTTGAAAGGCTTGGTGTTACCTAATGTTATTTTTGTTTCTTTAATATTTCTATCATTGGTCTGTCCCTCTTAATTCTACAACTCTGAAATTTTTAGTTAGATGCCACGGTTGTCAAAAGCATTCAAACTGCATCCTCTAATATTTTCAGCGAAGATTATTCATAGCCTCCCCAATTATGTATCTTTTGTTATGGATCATCTTTTTTTGTAGGGACGTTGTGGATGATCCTTCAAGAGTATGTATTTTGACCAAATTATTGTTTGTCCCCGTTGCAACACACGAGCACATTTCGTATTTATGCTAAAAACTCTACCTCGACTATAAGAACTTAAAAACTGCTACTTGTCTTGTTGTGTGTCTAATCACCCC
>LR738713.1:22152652-22163064 GCA_902687465.1 Secale cereale
CCCCCCCCCCCCTCTAGACACCTCTTCTTCGATCCTCTCAATTGGTATCAGAGCTTTGGTATCCATTGCTTTGGTTTAATCGCCATTGGAGGAAGATGGATGAGTATACATTCGGGAGTATTAGACGTAGAGTACCTATGCTTGATGGAGAATTTTATAAGGAATGGAAAAATGAAATGCTTGAGATCTTCAATGTATATCATTTGAACAAGTATATTGTTAGTCCTTGTGTGCCCCCCATTGATGCTTCAAATCCTACTTCCAATTAGAAACTTGACATGATTCGAAATCTTAAAACTATTGATCTTATCACTAGAGGATTGCCTAGAAACTTGCTTGTATGTTTGCCAACTTTCGAATGTGCTTACACTATATGGAGATTCCTCGAGGAACAATTTTCGGACTACTCTTTGAAAAATCTAGATGTGATCCTTCAAAAGTCCATTGCTTTAAATAAGATGAAATCTAGTGATCCCAAATTTGATGAATGTGTATTTGAACTTTGTGACCTTATACGTGCCAAAGGAGATGTAGGAATCATTAGTAATATCATCTCGGAAGTCACTAGAATTCATAAAGATGAACATTGTCATGATCACATAAATAATGAATTACTCTCTCTAGGTGTTGATCTATCTCAAGACAATGTTGAACATGGTTATTATGATGAGGATGATGATAGTGACTTTGACCTTGATGAACAAATGAGACATTTTGGTCTTATGGAAAATCTTCGTGGTTACGCAGCCGGAGGAAAGGAATGGGTGCTTGATAGTGGATGCACGGATCATATGACCGGAGATAATGATATGTTTGATGAGCTTGCTAGAAATGATGGTCCACGAAAGTATGTTACCTTTGGTGACAACTCTAAGGGTAAAGTTGTTGGCCTTGGTAAGGTGGCCATATCCAACGATAGCTCTATCAAGAATGTCATGCTTGTAGAGTCTCTCGGATATAATCTTCTTTCCGTGTCTAGATTAGCTGATTTTGGTTTAAATATGCTATTCACTCATGTTGATTGCCAAGTCTTTCGTAGAGATAATCATAATATGGTCTTTACCGGCATTTGTAGAGGTGACCTATACATTGTTGACTTCACTAAGAAAGCCCAACCTCGCACTTGTTTTATTGCTAAATCTTCTAAAGGTTGGTTGTGGCATAGAAGGTTAGGTCATGTCGGCATGAGAAATCTTGATAAGCTTATTAAAGGTGATCATATCCTTAGTGTTAAAGATGTTATATTTGACAAGGATAGACTTTGTAGTGCTTGTCAAGCAGGAAAACAAGTTGGAGGAAGTCATCCCGTGAAGAATATCATGACTACGAGAAGACTGCTTGAGCTACTTCACATGGATCTTTTTGGTCCCAATGCTTACAAGAGTCTCGGTGGTAACTCATTTGGTTTAGTCATTGTTGATGATTTTTCAAGATTTACGTGGGCGTTCTTTCTTGATGATAAATCGCAGGTCCAAAAGATCTTCAAGAACTTCGCTAGGAAGGCCCAAAATCAATTTGAAGTGAAGATAAAGTAGGTTCGGAGCGACAACGGAACGGAGTTCAAGAACGCAAATGTGGATACCTTTCTTGACGAAGAAGGGATTTCACATGAGTTCTCGGCTACGTACACACCTCAACAAAATGGAGTTGTTGAGAGGAAGAACCGGACACTCATCGAAATGGCGAGAATGATGCTTGGCGAGTACAAGACGCCTAGACACTTTTGGGCAGAAGTGGTTGCGATAGCTTGTCATGCAACAAATCGCTTGTATCTTCACAAGCTACTCGGCAAGACGGCATACGAGCTTCTCACCGGTAACAAACCCCAAGTTGGATACTTTCGAGTATTCGGCTCAAAGTGCTATATTCTTGATAAGCATCATCGTTCGAAGTTTGCTCCTAAATCTCATGAAGGTTTCCTACTCGGTTATGGCTCAAACTCTCACACTTACTGTGTCTACAACAGTTTCACCCGAAAGGTTGAAGAGACGGTAGATGTGAAGTTTGATGAATCTAAAGCTCGCAAGTAGAGCAATTGTCAATTGATGCAGGAGACAAAGACCCTTCGGAGGCAATACAAGACTTGTCTATTGGCAAGATTCGCCCAACGGAGGTAAAGGAGAATACTTCATCCATTCAAGTGGAAGCCTCATCTTCACGACAAGGTGAACTAAGAGTTGACACGGAGGCATCCACAAGTAGGACACGCCGAGATAAAGAAAACGAGGAAGTACACCAAGATGAACCTAATCAATCTCCTTCTCCACCTCAACAAGAGAACAACAACAACAACAACGAAGAAGGCCAAGAAGAAGAACAAGATGATGAAGATGATGTTCCACCCCGATCCAAACAAAAGCTCTCATGAGTTAGAGCAAGAATTGCTAAAGATCATCCCGTAGAGCAAATCTACGATGATATCCAAACCGGGAGAATCACTCGCTCTAAATCTCGCTTAGCTAACTTTTGTGAACACTACTCTTTCATATCTAACCTTGAACCTATGAAGGTTGAAGATGCTCTTGATGATCCGGATTGGGTGAACGCTATGCACGAGGAACTACATAACTTCGAGAGAAACCAAGTATGGACATTGGTTGAGAAGCCCGACAACAACCAAAACATCATCAGTACCAAATGGGTGTTTCGCAATAAGCAAGATGAAGATGGACAAGTTGTGCGCAACAAGGCCCGTCTCGTCGCCCAAGGCTACACTCAAGTCGAAGGTATGGATTATGGTGAGACATATGCCCCCGTTGCTAGACTTGAGTCCATACGCATTTTACATGCTTATGCCAATCACCATGATATCACTTTATACCAAATGGACATTAAAAGTGCTTTTCTCAACGGTGAAATTGAGGAGGAAGTTTATGTTAAACAACCTCCTGGCTTTGTTAATCCCAAGAAACCTAATCATGTTTACAAACTTCACAAAGCTCTTTATGATCTTAAACAAGCTCCTAGAGCGTGGTATAAATGCTTGACCAAGTTTCCTATTGAAAAAGGCTTTGAAATTGGGAAAATTGACTCAACACTTTTTACTAATAGGGTTAATGGAGAATTATTTGTGTGCCAAATTTATGTTGATGATATTATATTTGGTTCTATTAACCCCCATTTTAGTGAAAAGTTTGAAAGGCTAATGTCGGAGAAGTTTGAGATGTCTATGATGAGTGAACTCAAGTTCTTTCTTGGTTTGCAAATCAAGCAAACTAAGTAGGGTACCTTTGTCTCTCAAACAAAGTACACCAATGACTTGTTCAAGAAGTTCAACATGCAAGAATGCAAAGGTATGACTACACCCATGCCTACTAGTGGACATCTTGACTTGACAAAGGATGGCGAACCGGTTGACCAAAAGGTTTACCGCTCTATGATTGGTTCATTGTTATATCTATGTGCCTCCCGTCCCGATATTATGCTAAGTGTGTGCATGTGTTCACGATATCAAGCGGCCCCCAAAGTATGTCATCTTAAGGTTGTGAAAAGGATAGTGAGATACTTAATTCATACACCAAATTTTGGCATTTGGTATCCTAAGAGGTCCTCTTTTGATCTTGTTGGCTACTCCGACTCGGACTATGCCGGTGACAAGGTTGATAGAAAGTCCACTTCGGGTACTTGTCAATTTCTTAGTAGATTTGTTGTGTCTTGGTCCTCCAAGAAACAAAACTCGATATCCTTATCCACCGCCGAAGCGGAATACATTGCCGCCAGTTCATGTTGTGCTTAATTACTTTGGATGACCCAAACTCTTAAAGATTATGGGATATATGTGAAACATGTTCTATTGCTTTGTGACAATGAAAGTGCTATTAAGATTGCTCACAAACCCGTGCAACATTCTTGAACTAAGCATATTGAAGTTCGTCATCATTTCATTCAAGATCATGTTGCTAAGGGTGATATCAATCTTAAACATGTTTGCACCGATAAGCAATTAGCGGATATATTTACTAAACCACTTGATGAGAAAGTGTTTTGCAGGTTGAGAGATGAATTGAACATTACTGATGCCTCAAACTTGGAGTAGTAACTCCATTTGGATACATGCAAGGCATGAGCCTTTGACTAACCCTTGATATTTCTCTTATGATGATGATCATATGTCTTGGATATACTTGTACCCTTGCATGTTATTTAACCCTTGTAGGTACTTGGATAAGCCCACCTCTATGAGATTGCAACTCGCTCATTTCTTGAGCAATCTCTACACCACCAAGTCTCTACAATATGGTGGTTGAAGTCAAGGAAGCATGAATCCTTTCAATATATCCTTTGACAATTTCTCTATATCAAATTTCATTTGGTATCAATTTTTCATGATTGTCATTTTGGATACACAAGTGCTCTTCCTTGCAAATCTAACCCATGTAGGAAGATGAACTCAAATTACAAGTGGTGCTCCCAATTCTTGATGAGCTACATCAACCTTGAGCATCCCACACAAGTTCAACTACATGATCAAGATCAACACCACCACCCAAGGTATGTCATTCCATCTTAGAGAAGCTTTACCCCAAGTCATGGGTCAAAGCAGCTCAACAAGATGTGAATACATCAAAATGCTTAAACGAAAAATGGCAACCCCATTTTGAGCTTAAACGATGAGTATGACCTATGATCAAGTGTCTTCACTTGACTCCTAAGTCAATATACTCAACATAGGTGACTTTGTTTCCGACCAACTCTAGATGAAGTTCTCTAGTGTTTCTTTGTGCTATTGCATACTTGTTTCCCCTTTCAAAAAAAAACTTCATCTAGATTTCATTTCTTTTATTTTTCTGTGTTTTGCATTCCCTGCATCCAATTCATTGCAAATCTTTTAGTTAATTCCTTGCAAATCTTTGTGAGAATTTATTTGCCTAGTGAGCTGAGATGAAAATTGTTCTCTCTGTGTTGAACTCGAACACACTGATTTGCCTCTTTCGGTCAAACCGAACCATCTCGGTGCCACCGAAGAAAACAACTCGGTGTTACCGATTTCAATACTGAGGAGACACTTTGTCATTTGCATCATGCATATTTGTTACAGCTTCACTCAATGATTCTTATCCTTTATCAACATCACATTCTACATATTGCTTTGTACTGTCACTCAAGGACCAAACCTACTTGACATAAACCAGAAGAGCCCTTCTTGGAAATTGATGTCAAAGGGGAAAGAGAGTTCACATCAAAGCTTACTTACACCAAAGGGAGAGAGAGACCCTATGGGAGAGAGCAATTTCTTAGTCCTCCCAGATGCTTGGTATTAAAAGAGGAGAGAAGTCACATGTCATATCGATTAGTAGGAGCAAATAGTTTTACAACCGGATCCATACTGGGAGGCCCAAAACTGCATCTCCCATCATCCTGAACAACTCAAACAAAAGCTCTTTCCCTCTTCCTCACCAAATCTAAAAAAACTAACTCAAATCTCGAATGTTGCATCACTGAATCCCTGTGACTTATGAGATTTCATGCCAATGAACAAGCTCCAAGGCTTACAAATATGTCCTAAAGCCACATCTTTTGAATGGCACATCAAAATTGAGAATTCCATTATCTGCACCCATTAAGTCTAGCACATTCTCTTTTTTGCCACTAACTTCAAGAACTTGAGGAGTCCAATTTCTGCTTGTCAGTGTCAGCTTGCCACGATGTGTATGCGACAACAGAAAATTAGCTGAAAATCTAATTATCTACAACTTCAAAAATACAAATGATTAGAATATTTGGCAGAGGCTTGAGTTCTGCAATACCGAGACTTTCTGCCATAATAATCAGAAGTACCCCATCTGTTCCTAAATGTAAGACGTTTTGGCAGTTCAATTTGAACTGCCAAAGCGTCTTTATATTTAGGAATGGAGGGAGTACAAAACTGGAGCAAACATCATTAATGGAAGAGCCTAAAAGAATGTGGGTTTTTTATGGCACAAATCAACACTGACACCCTTAAAATGGTCACTAGCGGTGGTTTCAAGCCAAATATATTCATTCAGATCTTGAGGTTCGCATCATTCAAGGCCACCATTTGTTTCTTTCTTCAGGCAAGATCAGGGTGAACTCTGAGATACCAATGTTAATGTCATGCGAAGATGAGTTCAAAAAAAAAATTGTCATCTGAAGACCAGATATGATTTTTTTTCAACTGCTCTTCACATCACATTAACAAGGTACCAATGTCGTGTGAAGATCAGATATGACAATTTTATTTTTGAACTGATCTTCACATGACATTAACAAGGTACCAATGTGCTGTTGTTTTTTAGCAGAGCAGAGAATCTCGCTAAAATTACATGTAAAGAAGTTATTTCTAAGATATCTAGAGTAGATAGAACTACATATGGTGATATGGATGAGTACCCCATCACAGTACGTCCAATATGGAAACATCCAGTAGCCTTTTCTGGCAGCCAGTTCAAGAGACTGTAGCACCTGTTACAAAGAATAACACAACACGAGTGTCAAATAACAAAGCCTTTTTCTGCATGCAAAATACCTCTCTCAAGGGAAATGTTTTTCAAGATCATGCAAACAATGTTTAATTCATATTCTTTTCTTCTTTTTAAAATGATTTAATTCGTATACTTTGCAACATGTCACACAACTGACTTAGTGCCTCATAAATCAACAAGGGTAGACACAAACATTCTAAAATTTACAAGTTTACAGATAAACTAACATTGATGCTTTTGGTAAAAAAATAAACATTGATGAACTCTGTTCTCAACAATTTACTTTTGCTGGACCAGCCATTCATGAAAGCCATAAACTCCCAAAATATCAAACAATTTCAACCGATGCTTACAAGGGATTAGAAACTGCTGTTTGCAGATTCATTCCGTGATTGTGAACATAGGAAGTGTACGAGGCACTCATATGGCAACTTCCTGAATAAGTTTTGATGTGAAGCGTACACACAGCACTCTGCACCACAAAACTTGCCACATGGAGAAGATATATGCGCCAAAATCCAAATGCTGTATAGATTTTCTATAATTGCCACAAAAAATATGGTATGGATGTGGGTTCTCTGAAGCTAATAGCTCATAAAATAACATATCTGAAAGTTTTAACAAAAAAAAATGAAGGACCCAACATCACAGCTTCGAAAACTGGTGGCTCTCTGATGGCCTTTCGATTCCAGGAAACAAGAGAAAATGTTTTTTATAGTCTGTTTCCTGGGAGCTATGGTCAAACTGGAGGGAAAGAAATGATCGGAATTTAACGGAAAGGATGCAGCTCTTGATGATTTCTTTTTCCGACCATAAGCTCTTCAGGGCATGGTTAATAAGCTCAGAGTGGTTTACATATTGTGGAGTCTGGCCAATGTTAAGGGCTAGAGCAAACTGGTAGCTGTTGTAAGTTGGCAGGTTGCCTTTTTCAGTTTAGTTTGGGCCGTTAAAATGTTGCAGGTCACATCAAGGTTGTTTCTTCCTTGGTCCTCATGTACTAAACCTCTTTTCTTTCTTCTATTGGAATACATGCAGACCCTTTGCATGGTTAAAAAAAATAGCAATCAAATAAAAGGACTTCAAGGAGCTGCATCAGAGAGCTCATTGTGGGTATGTTTAATGTGAGGAGACAAATAAGTAAGAGGTTCGAAGGCCGATCTTGCCAAGTGTATGAACTATGAAGCAACTAAATGCATTGAGCAAAAGAATTGGGGTCCATACAGTTGCTTGGACAAATGAGTTTGAAGCAGAGATAAGTATGCTTGAATCACAAGGGCGTGATACGCAACAAGTCGTAAACATAAAAGATATGACATGTTCAGGCAGAGTGTGACAAGTTTCTGGGAAGCCATGCCTTCATGCATTGGCCTTCCTCTGCTCAATCAGGGGAGCTGAGATCCAAGCACATGTGGATGATTATTACAGCATTGCGAAGTTTAGGGCAACGACAGCTGGGTGAAAATCGACTCGGGTTGTAAAGTACACCGAACAACTCTAAAAAGGCCTCCAGGCAGACACAGGAAGCAGAGAATTAGGAGATTGTTCTTGAACCTGGTAGAAAGGTGGTCAGATGCAGAAGATGTAAATGATTTGGCCATACGAAGAAAGCCAGAACCCGAACAAGAATTCTTATTATCTTATCTCTTATGATCTTATCTCTTATGATCTTATCTGATATTGATGAGGGCCCAACTTCAAACTAATGTGTTCTGTCATGTTGATTTGCTTTACATATCAGTGGTTAGTACTGAGTACTATGTTTTGTATCATTGCAGAAACAAATGTGCACAAGTGGTTGAAGAACATGTAGAAGCTCGAGAACAAACTCCAAGGAGAAGGTAGAGTATTGAACATGCTTTTGGTCACATTTTTACTGCTCACTGTAATGTTTTTGGCTCAATAAGCATTTCAGGAAAGAAGTGCCCAAGGGGATGTTGAGTAATCTGTAGATGATATAGAACCTATAGCTAATTACAAGAGGTATTAACCTGATTTGTACATATTTACATGTGGAAATAGATTGAAGAACCTGTACTAACTATATTAGTACTCTATAGGAAGAAAACTTCTGTGAACATGACTCCTACTAAGCAAACACATCTGAAAAAGGCCACTGCCAAAGGAAATGAGAAGATAACTCCAGTGAAGAAAGCTGCACCTAAAGCGAAGAAACATGGAGCATGGATGCTTTGGTAAAAAATAACATCGATGAACTCTGTTCTCAACAATTTACTTGCTGAACACCACCCATTTACCAAAACCATATAAAATCCCAAAATATCAACATAGTTTATAGTGTGGTATAACATTGTAAGCATCACATGGATGCCACATAGGAGTGTATTGCACAATGCACATAAGCTTACATATTTGAATTAAAATATAATCGATCTAAAAAAAACTGGAATATACATACTTGAGAATGAAGTGATAATTTGTAGATGGGACTGGTTAAAACTTAAAAGAGACGTGTACCTCTTGCAATAACTTCTCCAAGGTCTGATACATTTGCAGTCAACTTTCTGGTACTTCGGTATTTTTTGAGTGTGTGAAACACCCCAATCTATGAAGTTAGCATAACACATTTCTCAGTGCTAACATTTTGCTAATAACACTTTGTTACAAAGGAATGGATGGCAGGGATCAAGCGAACCGTCGCTATAAGATAGAACTGAACTTACAGATATACAAACTTTAGCATTATGGCCATTTTGACTGTCTGAAGGGTCTTTGCATAGGCTCATCAACATATTTTCCAACTGACAATTTCAGAAAAAAAAAATCATAGAAGTCAAGACCATGAAGCAAACGAATATCACACAAATATAATTTATTTTCACTTTATTAACCTAACAAATACCTAATACACCCACCTCAATTGTGGTAGAAATGCATTTTCCATTCATACATTCAATAATATCACCTTCTTGGATTCCGAGTATCTCAGCATTAGATCCTTTCGACACCTAAGGTTCAATTGCCAAATAATTAAACCATATACGCATGGGGAAAATAGCACTTTCAGGAAGGCGTTATATACCTCCTGAACAACAAGACCGTCATCAATGTTACACATGCGCCATAACATGTCAACATGAGCAGGCTGTAGAAGCTTGACAGCCTTAAACGTCATCCCAAGATGGGGCCGAGCGATGTACCTACACCAAATCAGATACCATTTAACATATTTCGAGCAAGGTATACAGGAGTAAGTAACCTTTCAAAAATAAACCATTTTAGTAGAATCCAACTTCTATCTTTTCTTTATTTGAACAAGGACTTCTATCTAACATGTTCAAAAATTTCTATCACTAACCAAATACTTTGATTCAAATAGATTTCAAAAAGGCCCAAAGGGGTAAATCATTAATAGTAGCTAGAAGATGCTCAAAGATGATTTTTCATGATTTTACGTAAAATTTGAACATCATATTTAAACGAGATCAGTTGAGTATCACAAAACTATTTGTTCATGAATACCCCCTAGGTTTAACTTCAAGCCCTCCTTGAAAAAGATGGGTTCGGGGAAATTGTCCATCAAAATTAAGAGAAAAAACTAAAACAAAGTTTTCCATTTAACTTTACTCTACACTTTGGTTGTAGATAGTACTAAAGACATGCGAAGCAAAATTATAAAGTGTTATCAGTTTTATCTTATAAATAGTTGTCTCGATGGAACATTTTGTAGTCAAAGAGTGGTTCTGATTGTTTCTTTCCGTCTAGGCCACATCGAAGATCCAGTGCTTGATTTGCTTATAAATGATTGTTGCTAAATTATTTATTGCAGCAACTTGTCGAAACATATCACTATATATATAACACGACAATGACTATATATATTTTTAACACAACTTAAAGGGCGTACCCGGTGCTGAAAGCTCACACACTAGTTGGGGCCTGGGGAAGGGAATTTCTCGACAGCCTTACCCTTGCATAATAAAATTTGTGGAAAGTATCATTCCCCCCCCC
>LR738713.1:22163112-22196879 GCA_902687465.1 Secale cereale
CCGAAATCCTCTTTAATGGACCAATTTCCCCCTCAACTCTAATACCGGACTAATCAGCCCCTCAAATCTTTAAAACCGGATCAATTCCCCCCTAAGGTGGTTTTGGACTTGATTTTGAGTGGTTTTGACCCACCCCATGTACCCGCTTTGCTCTCCTCTGTTCCGTCTCGCTTTAGGTCCTGCCAGTCATGGACTCAGGTTATAGCTCGGCTTACTAGTAGTTAAAAATGTCGATGGTGCAGACATGCTGTATATAGGTTGACCGTGCTCCGTGGCGCCTGCATGGCGGACGCCTACTCCCGGTCCTCCAAGCAGAGTTACAAGACCGGCTATGTCTGGCACGACCTCGCCGTCGATGATCCCGTGCACCTGGCAGGGCGCCGAGTACGCGCTCAAGGGCTCCGAGCTACTCCGCCTCCTCCCTGCGCGACGCCTCCACTGGCTCATCTTGTCCTCCTCCACTGCTAGGCCGGGAATGAGAAGATGCCCACAGCGTCCATTAGCGTCCATTAGCAGGGGCCATGGCCAGTGCAAGAACTGGAGCTCCTTCGCCATTGGCGAGTAAAGTGTGGCCGCCACGCAGTGGCGCCTGAGCGGACACTGGCCACGCGGACCGTCCAGAGACGCCGGCGGCACTGAGGCCCCGAGCCGTCTCCACCACAAGAGCCTACGACAGAGCTAGAAGCCGACAAGATCTCGCTGCCGCCATCGTCCAGCAGCCCCAACACGCTGGAGACGCTCATCAAGAAGGACGCCTGCGTGGCCGCCGCCTCAAACACCGTCGCCACTCACTGCGGGCGTTGCGAAGGGCGTCCGCGAGCGGCCAGATGAGCGTGTCGGCGGTGCTCATGCATCTCATCTCCTGCGGCGGCCAAGTGGGACGCCGGTCCGGGCGGTGCGGGGCACACAGAGCGGTTCCCGCACGGGCGGTCGGACTTGAGCAGTAGCATGGCTTCTCGGGAAGCATTGGCGTCAGTGTAGGGATGGAGTGGGAGTACTTCTGCGGCAGCCTGGTCGAGTCCAAGAAGATGGCGAGCATGCTGGCCACGGAGGCGAGTTGGGCGAGCTGGGCGCTAAAGACGCGAAGTGCACTGTCATAACCAAGAGAGAAGTGCATGGTCTGGCTCAAAACCACTCCAAATCAAGTCCAAAACCACTTTAGGGGGAAATTGATCCGGTTTCAGAGATTTCAGGGGCTGATTGATCCGGTATTAGAGTTGAGGGGGAAATTGATCCATCACAGAGGATTTCGGGGGGAAAACGATACTTTCCTCTAATAATTTTGCAAGGAGGCTGGTTCAAACCCAGGACCTCCAGGCCACAAGTGGCGAGACTTATCACTGTGCCGGGCCCGCCCTTCAAAATCATAACATAACTTATGGCCATTAAATTGCATAAAAGTGACCTAACAATAATACAAAGAAACAATACAAAAGAACACATTGTCAAACAATAATAGATACTGTCATAAAGCTGAGAGGAAAAACGCACCGACATTTCTTCCACGAATCCAAACAATTGAGCAAAATGGAAGAAGGTATAAAAGACCCAAATCTCTCAGGGTTGTTGACCATTCCGACAACTTTTCCATTCAAGTCAATAACTGGCCCCCCGTTGTCGTACTGCAACAATTCGTATTGACAAAACATGAGTTTACAATAACAAGAAAAATGAAATACAATAGATTGCAATATAGAACTCAAAGTTGTAAAAAATGTATATAATACCATCTCATGATAAGATATATTACCTCATTTTCATAGTAAGGGCCATCTAGAGAATGGAAGTACACTTTGTGGTGCCGCTCAAACATGGTTGGATTCATATACTTTGCCCTAGCATATGTTATCCTTAGATTTAAGGAATTGTCTCTTCCGAGCTGAAAAACCTCTTCAGCATATTTTACATCTTTTTCACGAAGACATGGTAACTTGATTGGTTGATCCACCTCAACATTCAAGAAAGCGATATCGTAATGGGGCTGATAGTAGACCAGCTCGCCCTTTGCACTAGTGCCGTTTAACAAATGAACAGTGACCTAAAAAAGTTGCGGAACAGATTGTATTAGATTTTTGAACAATGCTTAATTAGTAAGTAAATCGCATATGATGTTTCCAGTTTGTTATCATAGAAGGCCAATAGCAGAAAAAAAACATGTCCACTGCACTGGTGCCGTCTAGCAAACGAACAGTGACCTAAAAAATGTTCTGGAACAGAATGTATATATTTTTTGAACAATGCTTTGTAAGCGAATTGCATATGATGTTTCCATTTTGTTATTAACTAGAAAAGGCCAGTAGCTAGCACAAAAACATGTCCTTTGTAGTGGTGCGATTTAGCAAATGAATAGTGAGCTAAAAAAAGTTGCGGAACAGATTATATAAGACTTTTGAACAATGCTTAGCGAGCAAATCGCATATGCCGTTTCCATTTTTGTTATGATAAAGGGCCAATGGCACACAAAAAAACATGTGAATTGCAACTTAGTTAGATTTACACTGGAGATTAAATTATTTATTTGGGGGTGGAAGTGGTTGGGCTGGAAAAGACCGTAAATGGGTAGAAATTAATATAGGAAACACTAGATTTGACTCACATCAGCACGAGGGGCATACTCTTCGCCGCCTGACGAAACGCTGTGAGGAGCATCCTTTGTGCGAATGAGCCGCGCAGTTGTCAAAACAAGGCCGGTTTTCTTCTCCTCATCCCAATCGACCCAGAAGCCGGAGCACCGTCTCAGCGGTTCACCATCTGTTTGAAGCAGGGTATATACATCAATCAATCAATCCAAAACAGAGAGGGAGCTGCATATATATAGACATACAGACCAAGGGAGGATGAAACCCCTAGAAGGAATCTGGCAGCGGAGAGCACGGCCTGGCTTCCAGATTCACGGACGGCGAAGAGCTCGGCAATGTGGAACCGGGTCGGGGGTTTGAAGTGATCGAGCGTGGGGATTTCCACAGGGCGGGGAGCTACAGGCAGGCAGGCAGGCGGCAGGAGCATAAATAAATAAATAAATAAATATGGAGAGAAATTAATGAATAAACTTGATGAAAAAGACGGACCTGATTCTTCATCGCGTCTGGGCTGTTCCATCTTCTTGGCCAAGTAGTAGGAGCCCAAGGAAGCAGGATAAACCCCCGCGAACGGGTCAGGCGACGAGACATCGTCCTCTTCGCTCCACACGACCACCTTCTTCCTCTTCCTCTCCAAGGGACCGTCTCGTGTGCTTCCATAAGCCGCCATGCTCCTTTTGTTGCTCGAACCTGATCGAGGAATCAACCGATCCTCTCGCAATCGCGCCGCCGCAGCCGCCGCCGGCCGCCAGTGGGGGATTTCTGGGGAAGGGATCTATTCGTCGAGTATCCCCCTTTTTTTTTTAGCAAAAATCTTCTTTTTTTTATTAGGGACACCGTGTTCAGCCTTCAGCGCCGCTTGTGCTCACTGGCGTGCACGGGCTCGCGGCCTGGGCCTGGCCCAACAAGGCGCGCGCGCTCTGCTTTGTTCGCTCGCCAAAAAACAAAACTTGACTTTTGTCAAAACCAATGAATCTGGAAAGAGTGTACTACATAAAACCTAGAAGAAACATGAAAATTTGACAAAACACATGGATCTAAAAAATTCATTGACTTTGAAGAAAATTTCATCGATTTTCAAAATAGTTCATTGATTTAAAAAAAAATCATCAATTTGGAAAAACGTTCATCCATAATTTAAAAAAAAACAACTAAATTGGAAAAAAGTTCATTGATTTTGGAAAAAACTTCATCCTTTTTTTAAAAGGTTATATATTTTTTTTAAATTATGAATTTTGAAAACAAAAATCACAGATTTGAGAAAAAAATACAAACTTGAAAAAATACGAGTTTTGTAAAAATTCACTAATTTGAAAACAAGTTCGTGGATTTAAAAAAAGAAGTGAGTGGATTCGAAAAAAGGTCATGAGTTTGAAGAAAAGCTAATGCATTGAAAAAACTTCGTGAATGTAAAAAAACACGGTTTTGAAAAGTTCACGAATTTTAAAAAATAAAATAAAACAGAAAAAAGAGAGATAAAGAGAAGAAAAACCGGACAAGCACAAAAAGAAAACAGGAAACCAATGCGTTTTTCTAGTGTTATTGAAGAAGAGAAAAGAAGTATAAAAGTCACAATGCCTAAGGTGATTCAATGGTTACTGTTGTATGTATGCTGCCTAGTTTTTATGAAGAGATTGCGGCGCATGCTGGATATGGGCCCCGCCCAAGCCTGATTTGGGTTATGGGGTCACGGTCATACTGCCTTGTGCGGCTGTCCGTTTGGAGCCGGTATGACAACTGCGGTGTGTGGCGGGACCATGATGTTGAGTAAACTAGATGACTTCCTGCATGTTGATCCGGAAACATCAGGAGACATGTATCTATGGAAACTGGATGACCTCTGTTCTATAATGTAAGACGTTAAAGTGTTTTATATTATGGGACGGAGGAAATACTACTATTACTACATCCTAGTATTTATTTTGTTAAGCTAGCAATTTAACGGTCTGAGATACTTTCAAGATAAGTACATCTGCGAGACGTCATACCAATAGGATTAATTTCCTCACAAGATCAGATGGTACTCGATGTGAAGATCGTGTGGCACTATGCCGATGGTGCGTGATTTCTATGAAGTTCTTTTCAGTTCTGAAAATTGTCATTCTATTGAGGAGTTTTTACAAGCAATACCAACCAAGGTCGCTAGTGCAATGAATGAGATGCTTACAGCTGAGTTTTTAGTAGAAGAGATTAAAGCAGCTCTCCTTTAAAGATCGAGAAGAAGGGTCTAGAGGGGGTGATTACACCCTTAACAAGTAAAAGTGGCAGTTCTTAGTTTCTTCAAGGTAAGGTTGAGTTTAGCACATGTTAATAGGCACACAATACATTTTACACTAGCATGGCAAGAGTATGAGCAACGAAAAGAGTAAAGCATGCAAGTGCCAGAATGTAAAGAGATGAGCTTGAAGTGTGCAAACACAATGGAGACACGGAGAATTTTTGGCATGCTTCCGATAGGTGGTGATATCGTACGTCCACGTTGATGGAGACTTGAACTCACGAAGGGTAACGGCTGCGCGAATCCACGGAGGGCTCCACCCATGATACGTCCATTTTGCATCATGTTTTCTTGCTGCTATTTATAATGTTTTTATTCATAATAATGCTTTATGTTGTAATTCTAATGTTTTTCTGTCATAATATGGAAGGTTTACGGGGGCCACAGAGACCTTCAGAATGGCCATCTGCTTCGTCTAGGGTTAGGGTGACACGGGCGATGGGTAATCTTGCGCCGCCGCCGTCCCTCCCTGTCGACGAAAGCGTGTCGGAGAGCCGGAAGGAGTCCCGCCCAGCTACGACCCCGATGTCTACACTGTCTACGAGTCTCTGTCACCCGCGAGAACCCAACCGTGTCGCGCACGGCCGCCAGACATTTAGGGCTGGGGCTACAAATATCTTAGTCCCTAATCGTCGCAATCTAAAACCTTCGAGCAGCGCTGACAACCCTCTGGATCCTGATCTCAATCACCGCCGCCAAGAGCCTGAGATGTCTCACGTCGTGCCCGCTACTGGAGGTGGGGGTGAACAAGGGGGATCCGGTGAGGACCCCACCCGCCCGAAGCCTCCTTACGGCGGCGCACTCGCCACAATTAGGCAAGCGGTCATGAACGTGGATCCAAGAGAGTTCATGTAAGAGGATAGCAACTGGGGGGGGCCATCGTCTGATGGCGGACTATCGGGTGGTGCAGAATCACATATTGAAGGAGAGGTCGACATGGACGATGTGGCGTTCGTCACCGTGGACTTTGATGACGATGAGGATGAAGAGGAGGAGGTAGTGTTGGGGAACGCAGTATTTCAAAAATTTCCTACGATCACGCAAGATCTATCTACTAGATGCATAGCAACGAGAGGGGAGAGTGTGTCTACGTACCCTCGTAGACCGAAAGCGGAAGCGTCTAGTGACGCGGTTGATGTAGTCGAACGTCTTCGCGATTCAACCGATCACGGGAGAGTTTCATCAGCACGACGGCGTGGTGACGGAGATGATGAAGCTACCGGCACAGGGCTTCGCCTAAGCACTGCAATGTTGGAAATATGCCCTAGAGGCAATAATAAATTGGTTATTATTATATTTCCTTGTTCATGATAATCGTTTATTATCCATGCTAGAATTGTATTGATAGGAAACTAAGATACATGTGTGGATACATAGACAACACCGTGTCCCTAGTGAGCCTCTACTAGACTAGCTCGTTGATCAAAGATGGCTACGGTTTCCTAGCCATAGACATGAGTTGTCATTTGATAACGGGATCACATCATTAGGAGAATGATGTGATGGACAAGACCCAAACGATAAACGTAGCATATGATCGTGTCAGTCTATTGCTATTGTTTTCTGCATGTCAAGTATATGTTCCTACGACCATGAGATCATGCAACTCACTGACACCGGAAGAGTACCTTGTGTGTACCCAACATCACAACGTAACTGGGTGACTATAAAGGTGCTCTACAGGTATCTCCGAGGGTGTCTGTTTAGTTGGCATGGATCAAGACTGGGATTTGTCACTCCGTATGACGGAGAGGTATCTCAGGGCCCACTCGGTAATACAACATCACAATGAGCTTGCAAGCAATGTGACCAATGAGTTGATCACGGGATCTTGTATTACGGAACGAGTAAAGAGACTTGCTGGTGACGAGATTGAACTAGGTATAGAGATACCGACGATCGAATCTCGGGCAAGTAACATACCGACAGACAAAGGGAACTATATACGGGATTGTCTGAATCCTTGACATCGAGGTTCAATCGATAAGATCTTCGTAGAATATGTGGGAACCAATATGGGCATCCAGGTCCCGCTATTGGTTATTGACCGTAGAGGTGTCTCGGTCATGTCTGCATAGTTCTCGAACCCGCAGGGTCTACACACTTAACGTTTGGTGATGATATAAGTATACTCGAGTCGTTATGTTGGTAACCGAAGGTTGTTCGGAGTCCCGGATGAGATCCCGAACGTGACGAGGAACTCCGGAATGGTCCGGGGATGAAGATTGATATATTGGATGATGGGAATCGGAGTCCGGAAGTGTTCCGGGGAGCACCGGGGAGTCGTCGGATGACCGAAAGGAGTTTCGGGGGGTCCCGGCAAGTGTTGCGGGCCTCATGGGCCAAAAGGGGGGAGGCACATCAGCCCACACAGGGGCTGTGCGCCCCCCCACAGGCCTCCCACGCAGCTAGGAGGGTGGGGGCGCCCCTAGGGCAGCCGGCCCCCTCTGGCTTGGGGGGCAAGGCGCCTAGGGGGGCCACCCAAACCCTAGCCGCCCCCCTCTCCCTTGTGGCCGCCACCCCCTAGGGGAAACCCTAGGGGCGCCTCCACTTCTCCCCTCCCCCTATATATAGAGAGGGAGAGAGAGGGCAGCCACACCCCTACGTGCCTTGGCGCTGCCTCTCCTCTCCCTCGTAGCATATCTTCTTCTCCGCAGTGCTTGGCGAAGCCCTGCTGAGTTTTCTCCACCACCACCTCCACCACGCCGTCGTGCTGCCGGAGGACTCAAGTTGCTACTTCACCATCGCTCGCTGGATCGAGGAGGTGAAGGCGTCATCAAGCCGTACGTGTGTTGAACGCGGAGGCGCCGTCCGTTCGGCGCTAGATCGGATCTTCCGCGATTTGAATCGCCGCGAGTACGACTCCATCAACCGCGTTCTAGCAACGCTTCCGCTTAGCGATCTACAAGGGTATGTGGATCCGACTCTTCCCTCGTAGATGCATCTCCTAGATTGATCTTGGTGAGCGTAGGAAAATTTTTGTTTCTCATGCAACGTTCCCCAACAGTGGCATCATGAGCTAGGTTCTTGCGTAGATGCTTTCACGAGTAGAACACAAAGGGGTTTGTGGGCGTTGATGTTTAGATTGCTTCCCTCTTTGGTCTTTCTTGATTCAGCGGCATTATGGGATGAAGCGGCCCGGACCAACTTTACATGTCCACGTACATGAGACCGGTTCCATCGACAGACATGCGACTTTTGTTGCATAAGATGGCTGGCGGGTGTCTGTCTCTCCTATCTTAGTTGAATCGGATTCGACGAAGGCGATCCTTGTAGAAGGTTAAATAGCAACTTAAATATCACCGTTGTGGCTTTGCGTAGGTAAGAAGCGTTCTTGCTAGATACCCATAGCAGCCACGTAAAACATGCAACAACAAATTAGAGGACGTCTAACTTGTTTTTGCAGGGTATGTATGTGATATGATATGGCCAAAGACATGATGAGATATATTTGATGTATGAGATGATCATGTTGTAATAGTTAATATCGACTTGCATGTCGATGTATACGGCAACCGGCAGGAGCCATAGGGTTGTTTTTAATTTTTGTATGACCTGCGTGTCAATCATTAAGCGCTATGTAATGCTTTACTTTATCGCTAAACGGTAGCAATAGTAGTAAGAGCATGGTGGGCGCGCGACAACCCCGATGGCGACACGATGATGGAGATCATGATGATGGGGATCATGGTGTTACGCCGGTGACGATGGAGATCATGCCGGTGCTTTGGAGATGGAGATCAAAAGCATGAGTTGATGGCCATATCATGTCACTTATGATTTGCATGTGATGTTAATCCTTTTATGCATCTTATTTTGCTTAGGACGACGGTAGCATTATAAGATGATCCCTCACTAAAATTTCAAGATAAAATTGTGTTCCCCCCGAGTGTGCGCCGTTGCGAAGGTTCGTCGTTTCGAAGCACCACGTGATGATCGGGTGTGATAGACTCTACGTTCGCATACAACAGGTGCAAGCCAGTTTTGCACATGCAGAACACTCGGGTTAGACTTGACGAGCCTAGCATGTACAGACATGGCCTCGGAACACGGAAGACCGAAAGGTCGAGCATGAGTCATATAGTAGATATGATCAACATGAAGATGTTCACCATTGACACCACCTCATCTCACGTGATGATCGGACTTGGGTTGGTGGATTTGGATCATGTCACGCTCGGATGACCAGAGGGATGTCAATTTGAGTGGGAGTTATAAGTAATTTGATTAGTTAAACTCACTTATCATGAACAATAGTCTAAGTTGCCTTTGCAAATTATGTTGTAGATCAATAGCTTGCACTATAGCTCCCTGTTTAATACGTTCCTAGAGAAAGAATAAGTTGAAAGTTATTGTAAGCAATTTTGCGGACTAGGTCCGTAATCTGAGGAATGTCCTCACTGCTGCACAGAAGGCTTACGTCCTCAGTGCACCGCTCGGTGTACCAACCCCTCGAGCGTCGTCTATGGATGTTGTGAACATCTGGCAGACACATTCTGATGACTACTTGATAGTTTAGTGTACCATGCTTTACGACTTAGAATCGGGATTCCTATGACATTTTGAACGCCATGGAACATATGAGATGTTCCAAGAGCTGAAATTGGTATTTCAAGCTCATACCCGTGTTGAGAGGTATGACCTCTGACAAGTTCTTTGCCTTACAAAGATGGAGGAGAATTGCTCAGACAGTGAGCATGTACTCAGAATATCTGGGTGCTTCAATCGCTTGAATCGAGTGGGAGTTTATCTTCCAGATAAGATAGTGATTGACAGAGTTCTCTAGTCACTATCACCAAGCTACTAGAACTTCGTGATGAACTATGACATGCAAGGGATAGAGATGATCCCGGGTTTGTTCGCGGTGTCTAAGACCGCAAAGGTAGAAGTCAAGAAGGAGCATCAAATGTTGATGGTTTAACAAGACCACTAGTTTCAAGAAGGGCAAGGGCTAGAAGGGAAACTTCATGAATGGCAAACAAGTTGCCGCTCTAGTGAAGAGACCCAAGGTTGAACCCAAACCCGAGACTAAGTGCTTCTATTATAAGGGGAACGGTCACTGGTAGCGGAACTACCCTAAATACATGGTAGATAAGAAGGCTGGCAACTTCAACAAAGTATATCTGATATACGTGTCATTGATGTGTACCTTACTAGTACTCCTAGTAGCACCTGGGTATTGGATACCGGTTCAGTTGCTATTATTGGTGACTTGAAGCAAAAGCTACAGACTAAACGGAGACTGGCTGGGCGAGGTGACGATGTGTGTTGGAAGTGTTTCCAAGGTTGATGTGATCACCATCGCACGCTCCCTCTACCTTCGGGATTAGTGTTGAATCTAGATAAAAGTTATCGGGTGTCTACGTTGAGCATGAATATGATTGGATCATGTTCATTGTGATACGATTGTTCATTTAAGTTAGAGAATAATGGTTATTCTGCTTAGATGAATAATACCTTTCATGGTCATGCACCCTATGTGAATGGTTCATTGAATCTCGGTCGTAGTAATACACATGTTCATAATATTGACGCCAAAAGATGTAGAGTTAATAATGATAGTACCACTTTCTTGTGGCACTGCCGCGTAGGTCATATTGGTGTAAAGTGCATGAAGAAACTCCATGCTGATGGATGTTTGGAGTCATTTGATTTTGAATCGCTTGACACATGCGAGCCATGCCTCATGGGCAGGATGACTGAGACCCGTTTTCATGTTCAATGAGACGGGCAAGTGACTTGTTGGAAATCGCACATGTTGATGTGTGTGATCCAATGAGGATTGAGGCGAGCAGGGGATATCGTTGTTTTCTCATCTTCACTGACGACTTGAGTAGATATGGGGATATATACTTAATGAAGCACAAGTCTGAAACGTTTGAAAAGTTCAAGCAATTTCAGAGTGAAGTTAAGAATCATCATAACAAGAAGATCAAATTCTTACGATCTGATCAAGGGAGAATATCTGAGTTATGAGTTTGGCAATCACTTAAGACATGTGGAATTGTTTCACAGTTGAAACCATCTGGAACACCACAGTGTAATGGTGTGTCCGGACATCGTAATCGAACCTTATGAGATATGGTGCGATCTATGATGTATCTTACCGATCTACCGCTATTATTTTGAGGTTATGCATTAGAGACAGCTGCATTCACTTTATATAGGGCACCATCTAAGTCCGTTGAGACAACGCCATATGAACTGAGGTTTGGCAAGAAACCGTAGTTGTCGTTTCTCAATGTTTGGGGCTGCGAGGCTTATGGCTTCAGCCGGGAAAAGCTCGAACCCAAAGCGGACAAATACATCTTCATAGGATACCCAAAGGTAACAGTTGGGTATACCTCCTATCTCAGATCCAAGGGCAAAAATGTTTGTCCCTAAGAACGGGTCCTTTCTTGAGAAGGAGTTTCTCTCGAAAGAATTGAGTGGGAGGAAGATAGAACTTGATGAGGTTGTTGAACCTCTACTTCGAACGGAGAGTGGTGCAACACAGAAAGATGTTTCTGTGGAACCCACATCTGTTGAAGAGGAAGCAAATGATAGTGATCATGAAACTTCGGATCAAGTTACTATCGAACATCGTAGGTCGACAAGGATATGTACTACTCCTGAGTGGTACGGTAATCCTGTCTTAGATGTCATGTTGTTAGACAACGATGAAACCTACGAGCAATGGAGAAGCGATGGTGGGCCCGTGTTCCGACAAATGGTTAGATGCCATGAAATCCGAGATAGGATCCATGTATCATAACAAAGTATGGACTTTGGTGGACTTGCCCGATGATCGGCAAGCCATTGAAAATAAATGGATCTCTGAGAAGAAGACGGACGTGGACGGTAATGTCACCGTCTATGAAGCTCGACTTGTGGCAAAGAGTTTTTCACAAGTTCAAGGAGTTGACTACGATGAGATTTTCTCACCCGTAGCGATGCTTAAGTCCGTCGGAATCATGGTAGCATTGGCTGCATTTTTCGATAAGGAAATCTGGCAGATGGATGTCAAAACAAGTTTCCTTACCGGTTTTTGTAAGGAAAGGTTGTATGTGATGCAATCAGAAGGTTTTGCCGATCCTAAGGATGCTAAAAGGTATGCTAGCTCCAGCGATCCTTCTATGGACTAGAGCAAGCATCTCGGAGTCAGAACATACGCTTTGATGGAGTGATCAAAGTTTTTGGGTTTATACAAAGTTTACAAGAAACTTGTATTTACAAGAAAGTGAGTGGGAGCGCTACAACATTTCTGATAAGTATATGTGGATGACATATTGTTGATCCGAAATGATGTAGAATATCTGGAAAGCATAAAGGGTTGTTTGAAAGGAGTTTTTCAAAACAAGACCTGGGTAAAGCCGCTTACATATTAGGCATCAAGATCTATAGAGATAGATCAAGACGCCTGATTAGATTTTCAAAGAGCACACACCTTGTCATATATTTGAAGGAGTTCAAAATGGATCGGTCAAAGAAGAAGTCCTTGCCTGAATTGTAAGGTGTGAAGTTGAGTAAGACTCAAAACTTGACCACGGCAGAAGGAAGAGGAAGGACGAAGGTCGTCCCCTATGCTTTTGTCATAGGCTCTATACGGTATGCCATGATGAGTACCGCACCTGATGTGTGCCTTGCCACATGTCTGGCAAGAGGGTACAAAGGTGATCCAGGAGTGGATCACTAGATAGTGGTCAAAATTATCCTTAGAGGAATAAGGAAATGTTTCTCGGTTATGGAGGTGATAAAGAGTTCGACGTAAACAGTTACGTCGATGCAAGCTTAACACCTATCCGGATAACTCTAAGTGGAGATACCGGATACGTATAATGGAGCAACAGTTTGGAATAGCTCCAAGTGGAACGTGGTAGCAGCATCTACGATATGACATAAAGTTTTGCGAAGCACATAGGGATCTGAATGTTGCAGACCCGTTGACTACAACCTCTCTCACAAGCATAACATGATCAAACCCAGAACTCATTGAGTGTTAATCACATATTGATGTGAACTAGATTACTGACTCTAGTAAACTCTTTGGATGTTAGTCACATGGCGATGTGACCTATGAGTGTTAATCACATAGCGATGTGGACTAGATTATTGACTCTAGTAAACTCTTTGGGTATTAGTCACATGGCGATGTGAACTATGAGTGTTAATCACATAGCGATGTGAACTAGATTATTGACTCTAGTGCAAGTGGGAGACTGTTGGAAATATGCCCTAGAGGCAATAATAAATTGGTTATTATTATATTTCCTTGTTCATGATAATCGTTTATTATCCATGCTAGAATTGTATTGATAGGAAACTAAGATACATGTGTGGATATATAGACAACACCGTGTCCCTAGTGAGCCTCTACTAGACTAGCTCGTTGATCAAAGATGGCTACGGTTTCCTAGCCATAGACATGAGTTGTCATTTGATAACGGGATCACATCATTAGGAGAATGATGTGATGGACAAGACCCAAACGATAAACGTAGCATATGATCGTGTCAGTCTATTGCTATTGTTTTCTGCATGTCAAGTATATGTTCCTACGACCATGAGATCATGCAACTCACTGACACCGGAAGAGTACCTTGTGTGTACCCAACATCACAACGTAACTGGGTGACTATAAAGGTGCTCTACAGGTATCTCCGAGGGTGTCTGTTTAGTTGGCATGGATCAAGACTGGGATTTGTCACTCCGTATGACGGAGAGGTATCTCAGGGCCCACTCGGTAATACAACATCACAATGAGCTTGCAAGCAATGTGACCAATGAGTTGATCACGGGATCTTGTATTACGGAACGAGTAAAGAGACTTGCTGGTGACGAGATTGAACTAGGTATAGAGATACCGACGATCGAATCTCGGGCAAGTAACATACCGACAGACAAAGGGAACTATATACGGGATTGTCTGAATCCTTGACATCGAGGTTCAATCGATAAGATCTTCGTAGAATATGTGGGAACCAATATGGGCATCCAGGTCCCGCTATTGGTTATTGACCGTAGAGGTGTCTCGGTCATGTCTGCATAGTTCTCGAACCCGCAGGGTCTACACACTTAACGTTTGGTGATGATATAAGTATACTCGAGTCGTTATGTTGGTAACCGAAGGTTGTTCGGAGTCCCGGATGAGATCCCGAACGTGACGAGGAACTCCGGAATGGTCCGGGGATGAAGATTGATATATTGGATGATGGGAATCGGAGTCCGGAAGTGTTCCGGGGAGCACCGGGGAGTCGTCGGATGACCGAAAGGAGTTTCGGGGGGTCCCGGCAAGTGTTGCGGGCCTCATGGGCCAAAAGGGGGGAGGCACATCAGCCCACACAGGGGCTGTGCGCCCCCCCACAGGCCTCCCACGCAGCTAGGAGGGTGGGGGCGCCCCTAGGGCAGCCGGCCCCCTCTGGCTTGGGGGGCAAGGCGCCTAGGGGGGGCCACCCAAACCCTAGCCGCCCCCCTCTCCCTTGTGGCCGCCACCCCCTAGGGGAAACCCTAGGGGCGCCTCCACTTCTCCCCTCCCCCTATATATAGAGAGGGGGAGAGAGGGCAGCCACACCCCTACGTGCCTTGGCGCTGCCTCTCCTCTCCCTCGTAGCATATCTTCTTCTCCGCAGTGCTTGGCGAAGCCCTGCTGAGTTTTTCTCCACCACCACCTCCACCACGCCGTCGTGCTGCCGGAGGACTCAAGTTGCTACTTCACCATCGCTCGCTGGATCGAGGAGGTGAAGGCGTCATCAAGCCGTACGTGTGTTGAACGCGGAGGCGCCGTCCGTTCGGCGCTAGATCGGATCTTCCGCGATTTGAATCGCCGCGAGTACGACTCCATCAACCGCGTTCTAGCAACGCTTCCGCTTAGCGATCTACAAGGGTATGTGGATCCGACTCTTCCCTCGTAGATGCATCTCCTAGATTGATCTTGGTGAGCGTAGGAAAATTTTTGTTTCCCATGCAACGTTCCCCAACATGCAACGGTATGACCGAGGTGTGTTTCTATGGAAGGGGGCACCGCACACGGCTAAAACAATGTTGCTTGTGTGTTCTAGGGTGCCCCCTGCCCCCGTATATAAAGGAACAAGGGGAGGAGGCCGGCCGGCCCTAGGCGCGCCAACGAGAGGAGGAGTCCTCTTCCTAGTAGGACTAGGACTCCCCTTTCCTAGTCCTACTAGGAAGGGGAAAGGGGGAAGGAAAGAGAGGGAGAGGGAGAGGGAAAGAGGGGCCGCACCCCCCCTCCCCTAGTCCAATTCATACTCCCCATGGGAGGGGGCGCGCCACCTCCTGGGCTGCTTCCCTCTCTCTTCCCTAAGGCCCACTAAGGCCCAATACTTCCCCGGGGGGTTCCGGTAACCCCTCCGGCACTCCGCTTATCTCCGAAATCACCCAAAACACTTCCGGTGTCCAAATGTAGCCGTCCAATATATCAATCTTTATGTCTCGGACATTCCGAGACTCCTCGTCATGTCCGTGATCTCATCCGGGACTCCGAACTACCTTCGGTACATCAAAACTCATAAACTCATAATACCGATCGTCATCAAACGTTAAGCGTGCGGACCCTACGGGTTCGAGAACTATGTAGACATGACCGAGATTCATCTCCGGTCAGTAACCAATAGCGGAACCTGGATGCTCATATTGGCTCCTACATATTCTACGAAGATCTTTATCGGTCAAACCGCATAACAACATACCTTGTTCCCTTTGTCATCGGTATGTTACTTGCCCGAGATTCGATCGTCGGTATCTCAATACCTAGTTCAATCTCGATGCTAGCAAGTCTCTTTACTCGTTCCGTAATACATCATCTCGTGACTAACTCATTAGTCATTTGCTTGCAAGGCTTATTATGATGTGTATTACCGAGAGGGCCCAGAGATACCTCTCCAACACTCGGAGTGAAACATCTTATTCTTGATCTACGCCAACACCACGAACACCTTCGGAGACACCTGTAGAGCATCTTTATAATCACCCGGTTACATTGTGACGTTTTATAGCACACAAGGTGTTCCTCCGGTATTCGGGAGTTGCATAATCTCATAGTCATAGGAACATGTATAAGTCATGAAGAAAGCAATATCAGTAAAACTAAACGATCATAGTGCTAAGCTAACGGATGGGTCTTGTCCATCACATCATTCTCCTAATGATGTGATCTCGTTGATCAAATGACAACTCATGTCTATGGCTAGGAAACATCACTACAAAGATACCCCCTATAAAGCAACTAATATTCTACAACGTTTCAACTATGTGTTGCCAAATTTACAAGAGATACACATATAAGCATTGTAGCATATGCGTTGTAGATTTGTAGCTGATGGCCCATTGTAGTACATAGATTGAAACCAGCCCCAACTCAGTAAAGCCTCTTTTCTAGCCCAGCCCAAGTTGGCTTTCAGGGTAATCTTAGGTCGTCCCCAGCCTCCCCTGTTCCTCTCGTGACCTCCCACGATGGCCGCCGCCCCTCGTCAGTTGCCGCAGATACCTACTCCCCTGCGATCCTCTCTCCCGGCGTGCGGACCCTCACCACTGCGACCCTCTGGTGTGTCGGCGCGTCTCCCCTCGACACTCCCTGATGTCTACACACGCTTCTACTCTTGTAGACTATGTTGGGCCTCCAAGCGCAGAGGTTTGTAGGACAGCAGCAATTTCCCTCAAGTGGATGACCTAAGGTTTATCGAACTCAGGGAAGTAGAGGTTGAAGATGGTCTCTCTCAAGCAACCCTGCAACTAAGATACAAGAAGTCTCTTGTGTCCCCAACACACCTAATACACTTGTTAGATGTATAGGTGCACTAGTTCGGCGAAGAGATGTTAAATGGCAAGTGATATGGATGGCAAAACAAAGTAATATAAATCTGTAATAAAAAGTGCAGCAAGCAAACAAGTGGTAAACGTGAGCACAAATGGTATTGCAATGGTGGAAACAAGGCCTAGGGATCATACTTTCACTAGTGGCAACTCCCAACAACATTAACATAATCGAATCACATGATATTTCCCATAAAACATGCAATGGAGACGCACCCGGAGGTCATTCCTTCGTGGTCAAGAGAGGACGAGAATTATGTAGGGCTACAAAAGCACACCTCAAAGTTCGTAGTTCTCAATCTATGGATTTCCCAATGTCACCGCGGACATCCAAAGAGAGTCCCACAATCACCACAACATATCTAAAGGATAGTCAAAGACAAGCACCAAGAGACTCTCAATCTTCAATCAACACACAAGAGAGGAAATCACTCATGAAAATATTTTTCTAATCCATGTCCAATAGACCGCTGTCACCTTGGTCTCGGGGATTATACTAGATAAAGACAAGTGAGTACATCAATCCAATACATAGAGGAAGGGGAAATATCATGGGATCACCCTAGATTAACATAGCCTATGATCACAACGAAGATCACATCATGGGAGAGAGAATTGACCACATAGCTACTGGTAGAAACCTCAGCCCCGAGGAGGAACTACTCCTGCATCATGGAGGGAGGAAGCAACGTCGATGGAGATGAATCCGGGGGCACTTCCCCGTCCCGGCAGGGTGCCGGCACAGGAATTCTGGTCCCCCGAAGCTTGATGGCGATGGCGGCGGAGATCGGAATTGCGTCTGGAGAAAAAGGGTCTGGAATCAGGGTTTCTGCGACGCGGTGTAAATATATGCCAAAGGGGGTCGCCAGGGGAGCTAAGGGGGGCCCATGCGCCCCCCCGGCGCGGCCTGGAGGGGGGCCGCGTGGCCAGGGCGCCTGGAGCCCTGGTAGCCCCCCTCCGGCCCTACTTTGGCCGCATGGAAGCTTCCGAAACGCTGATTTTTTATATATTTTTCCCGGAATTTTTCTGGCAGTTTACGTAATGGGAAAACCTGAAATACAAAAACTGCAGAAAACAGAAACTGGCACTAGGGTGCACTGAGTTAATAGGTTAGTCCAAATATGATCAAAAGTGTATGGAAGTGCATAAATATCATAGCAATATCACACAAAAGAGGCATGGAGCAAGCAGAAATTATAGATACGTTTTGGACGTATCAACATCCCCAAGCTTAATTCCTGCTCGTCCTCGAGTAGGTAAATGATAACAAGCATAATTTCTGTGGTGACATGCTATTAACCATATAAGGACTTTTTATAGTCACATGACAAGTGCTTACTGAGACAATGGATCTGTAGTAATTAAGTTGCCTCATGAGAAAATCACAAAGAACTGAAAGTTTTACAATATGATACTGAAACATCAAATAGATTTGTAGTGAGCATGGTGTGCAAATATGATAAAGTGGTACCTCGCTTGCCCCCTTTAGTGAAGCAAAACATAAATGCATGGGCACCTCCAAAGTTTAAGTGACGACTAGATACAATGATTTCAGAATAAACGATATCATAATCATGCAAAAGACAATGGTACTTTGGGACAATGCACATTACACTCAGAATGACAATCATGCTCTAAATAGTTGGTGCTTTAAAGAAGGTGGAGACTCTCGAATCGTGGCTTTTGTTGGCAAGGTTGAAAACCCGTGGTCGAAAACAAAGACAAAACATGTACCAGAGCTCTTGGTTTTAAAAACAGAGGTAATAATTTTTTTTAGATTATGCATATTTCGTCAACGAATGCTAGCAGATAACTCAATCACTTCTTGAGCTGGACAAGTTTCGAGGAACGGCTCCCGAATGAGGACGATCACATCCTCTTAATCTCCTTTGTTTATCACTGCCAAAGTTTTCTGATTTCTCATGAACAAAGCGTGAAGGAGGGTTTGTTTGTTGTATTATTTTTTAATGAGCCGGGCGCACTCTATGCCAGTTCCTTCTCGTATTATGGGTTTGCACATTAGACATGCAATCCCAGGGTGAAGCTTGTCCAACTTAAAAAGATCATGAATTAACTACTACTTCCTCATGAGCTAAAACAGAGGAACAAAATAGGAATGCTTTTTTTTGAATAATTTCGAGATGGTACATGAAAGTCTTCGTTAGGAATGGCAGGTAAATACCATGTATAGGAAGGTATGGTGGACTCATATGGCATAACTGGTTTAAAGGATTTTGGATGCACAAGCAGTCAGTCCGCTTAGTACAGGCGAAGGTTAGCAAAAGACTGGGAGCGACCAACTAAAAGAGCAATGACGGTCATAATCATGCAGAGCGACAAAGCAACATTGAATCGGGCATGGAAGTTATATCGCTACTCAGAAATTAAAGATCATCAAGGCTTGATAGGCTTTCTTTACAGTCTTAAATATGAGTGAGCATATGCCAAGTCAATCAAAATAAATTCTTGGAGGAAGATATCACTAAACCATACCACATCATAGGCAAACAAATCATGTTGGTACTTCAATAACACATTAAGAATCCCCCAGCTATTTGAGACTAACCATAAGAAAACATGAACTACTAGGCACCATTATGCACATAGCGTTTTTATCATAGACATATCAACCAGTGCAACAGAAGCCAACTCTCTTAATAAGATAAGCATGATAAATAAAGAGAGTTCCAGCGACCAACTAAACAAAAGCTCTTTTAAAAAGATAAGCATGAAAGCTAAGAGCTGAACATGATATTAGCTATTGAAAGACAAAGAACACACACAGCAAAGATAGACATGAAAATTCTATGTTATGTTCTAGGTTGAAGTGGAGCGGGTCTCTCTCCCACACAAAGAAAGATGAGTTCCAACTCGTTATGAACACCAAGCAAAGCTAAAGAAAACTAAAAAGGAAACTAAAAGCAAGACGCTCCAAGCATAGCACATAACACATGAAGTGATTAAAATTTAGTGGAACGAAAGACGAACTGATAATTGTTGATGGAGAAGGGGATGCACGGGGGCATCCCCAAGCTTAGACGCTTGAGTCTTCTTGAATATGTCTTGGGGGTGCACGGGGGCATCCCCAAGCTTGAGCGTTTGACACTCCTGAATCTTTTTATCATCTTCCCCCGCACACTTGAAAACTCCCTTCATACATAACTCATCATAATCTGATTAGCGAGGTTAGTACCCTTAATAAAATAATTTTTCCTTGCTGGAAATAAGGATATTCTTGAAGGTCTACTGTTTCTCAAGATTGCCAAAAGGTTTTTGCAAAGAAAAAGCAAGCTCAAGGTTTGCAAAACGAAGGAAAGGCAAAACAGGACAGAATCTGTGAAAAACATACCAGCAGGCAGTAAATAATTTTTTCGGGGCACTTCTGCAACTCAAATCAAAAAACTCAGAACAGACGCCTGAAAGCCAATTGTATAGAGCACGCTGTCGAAAAAATTCAGACCAAAAAGATGATCTGGTGATTTTATACGAATTTTTCTGTCCAAGGACAGAATCTGTTTCCTGGACAACACGTCACAACTTTTGAACTTTCTTGCAATCAGAGGCTACACTTGGCACAAAGCTGAAAAGTAAAGATACAATGATGATGCTACTGTAGTAACAACATCAAGACACAACAAAAGCAAAATAAAATTTTATTCATTGTGGGCTGCCTCCCAAAAGCGCTTTCTTTTATGCCTTTAAGCTAGGCTTAAGACTTTAATGATGCTCTCGTAGGAATAAGAGTTGAAGAACAAAAGAGAGCATCAAGAAGCAAATACCAAATACATTTAAGCCTAACATGCTTCCTATGCATAGGAATATTGCAATAGAATAATTCATTGAAGCACAAAGCAATAAGCATAGGAAGACAAAACAAGTGCAACTTCAAAACCTTCAACATAAAGAGAGGGAACTTGATATTATTGAAATATCTATGAGCATATGTTCCCTTCTCATAATAATTTTCAGTGGGATCACGAATAAACTCAACAATATAAGCATCACATAAAGCATTGTTACCATGATCCACATGCAAAAAGGTACTCTTACTCTCCACATAAGCATCTTTGGGGAGCCCATGGTTAGGACTTTTTAGCATTAACGTTTTCAGTCTCCCCCAAGCTTGAGCAATGCTTTCTCCGTCCCGAGACCTAAAGTTATAGATATAGTTCCTGTCTCGATGAATTTCATGAAGAGGATAAAACTTAGTATAAAAGAGAGACATAAGCTCTTGCCAATCAAGCAAGTGCGAGTTATCGAGAAGCTTATACCAATCTGAAGCTTTATCTATAAGTGATACGGCGAACAATTTCCTCATGACAAACTCCCTTGATACACTTGCAAGCTTAAATAATGAACATAATTGTGACAGATATAGCAAGTGTTCACCGGGATGTCTGTCTCTTGCATAACGATTAGCCAAAACATAATCGATAATACCAGCTGGTATTTTATAGGGCACAATTTCAGTAGGGGGAGGAGCAACCACCACAGGTGTGGGGCGTCTTCCCACAAGCAACGAACTAAGATTGCGGTTTTCCATAAACATAACTAGTGAAATAAAAACAAGAAACAAAAAGATTTAATTGCAAGATCTAAAGATATACCTTCAAGCACTCACTTCCCCGGCAACGGCGCCGGAAATAGCTTGATGTCTACACACGCTTCTACTCTTGTAGACTATGTTGGGCCTCCAAGCGCAGAGGTTTGTAGGACAGCAGCAATTTCCCTCAAGTGGATGACCTAAGGTTTATCGAACTCAGGGAAGTAGAGGTTGAAGATGGTCTCTCTCAAGCAACCCTGCAACTAAGATACAAGAAGTCTCTTGTGTCCCCAACACACCTAATACACTTGTTAGATGTATAGGTGCACTAGTTCGGCGAAGAGATGTTAAATGGCAAGTGATATGGATGGCAAAACAAAGTAATATAAATCTGTAATAAAAAGTGCAGCAAGCAAACAAGTGGTAAACGTGAGCACAAATGGTATTGCAATGGTAGAAACAAGGCCTAGGGATCATACTTTCACTAGTGGCAACTCCCAACAACATTAACATAATCGAATCACATGATATTTCCCATAAAACATGCAATGGAGACGCACCCGGAGGTCATTCCTTCGTGGTCAAGAGAGGACGAGAATTATGTAGGGCTACAAAAGCACACCTCAAAGTTCGTAGTTCTCAATCTAAGGATTTCCCAATGTCACTGCGGACATCCAAAGAGAGTCCCACAATCACCACAACATATCTAAAGGATAGTCAAAGACAAGCACCAAGAGACTCTCAATCTTCAATCAACACACAAGAGAGGAAATCACTCATGAAAATATTTTTCTAATCCATGTCCAATAGACCGTTGTCACCTTGGTCTCGGGGATTATACTAGATAAAGACAAGTGAGTACATCAATCCAATACATAGAGGAAGGGGAAATATCATGGGATCACCCTAGATTAACATAGCCTATGATCACAACGAAGATCACATCATGGGAGAGAGAATTGACCACATAGCTACTGGTAGAAACCTCAGCCCCGAGGAGGAACTACTCCCGCATCATGGAGGGAGGAAGCAACGTCGATGGAGATGAATCCGGGGGCACTTCCCCGTCCCGGCAGGGTGCCGGCACAGGAATTCTGGTCCCCCGAAGCTTGATGGCGATGGCGGCGGAGATCGGAATTGCGTCTGGAGAAAAAGGGTCTGGAATCAGGGTTTCTGCGATGCGGTGTAAATATATGCCAAAGGGGGTCGCCAGGGGAGCTAAGGGGGGCCCAGGCGCCCCCCGGCACGGCCTGGAGGGGGGCCGCGTGGCCAGGGCGCCTGGAGCCCTGGTGGCCCCCCTCCGGCCCTACTTTGGCCGCATGGAAGCTTCCGGAACGCTGATTTTTTATATATTTTTCCCGGAATTTTTCTGGCAGTTTACGTAATGGGAAAACCTGAAATACAAAAACTGCAGAAAACAGAAACTGGCACTGGGGTGCACTGAGTTAATAGGTTAGTCCAAATATGATCAAAAGTGTATGGAAGTGCATAAATATCATAGCAATATCACACAAAAGAGGCATGGAGCAAGCAGAAATTATAGATACGTTTTGGACGTATCACTCCCCTGCGAACCTCCATCCCGGCGCGCCACCCTCATATCCACGCTGCGGCGACCCTGCATCCCATTGCGCCGCCCTCATCTCCACTCCGCGGCGACCCTACGTCCCAGCGCGCCACCCTCATATCCACTCCGTGGCGACCCTGTATCCCGGCGCGCCGCCCTCATCTCCACTCCGCGGCGACCCTGTACCCCGGCACGCCGCCCTCATCTCCACGGCGACCCTGCATCCTGGCGCGCCGTCCCTCGCACCGCTCCCCAGCAACCAATGGCGAATCCAAGGTACGACGCTCCGCCCTTCGTCACCACTCCCCTATAACCCTGTGTCCCGGTGCGCTGCCCGTCGTAACCGCTCCCCTATGACCCTGCATCCCAGCACCCTGCCCCTCGTCACAGCTCCCCTGCGACAATGGTGAATCCAAGGTATGGCCATGAACATGCTCAGGTTCTCCCTTTGCCCAGTTGTATATTGTATCATTGATGGCGAAGAGTAGAGAGACCAGGGATGAAGTTATTCTACTAGGGATCCAGTGGCAAGATAATTACTACTGGAGATTCTGACTGTGTGACGAGTTTCTACGAAACTTAAAACGTGATGTATAGGCACGTGTTCTCACATAGCAGGACTCAGACAACCGGCTTAGCCCTCTTTTCATTGGATTAAGTTTGTTTCTCTATTTTTTCTTTCTTGATGTTTAATTTTGTTTACAATTTGGGCATACTGGAAAAAGTCCAGATTACCTGGCAAAGAAAAGAGTCCAGATTCATGCTATTGTAGTTATGGTTGATACACATGAAGAAAATGAATTCGAACCTTCACTGCAAGATTTTGTGAATTATCTGACTTTTATAAACGAGACTCATAATCCATCTAAGAGCTGGCAAATGTTTTTCAGGGTGGCTTATACAGCGTCAATAAATATGGTGTCAGCAAGAGGTTTATGGCCCTGTTTGGCACTAGGTTTTATTGTTATTCGTGTTCCTGCTCTTCCATTCGAACAATCTTCTCGAAATTGGATGCCACAAGGATTGGCTTCTACTTGCACTTATGATGTGGGATAATAGTTGTGTGTGTAGCCTGACCAAACTCCGGCCCCTCCAAAGTTAGGTGCAAGCGCTCAGGTTCATTCTTCATCAGTTTTAATGCCAAGTATTCACATTTGGATGATACTTCCTGATCAACGGGGGTCAGTTATTTGGTGCATACTATTAATGGATCAACACTTGGATGGTTGGATTGTGATGTGAACATATTATTGAACAAGTTCGAACATGCATATACACTATTTACACCAATTGATTTCTTCATACAATTATGCAACTGTTAACACTCACTGATGTTGCAATATTATATGAGAATTTAACTGAATTTAATCTACTTGTCTTCTTTATGTCAATAAAAAATTGTCTAAAGATGGAGCTACATAATCGTTCGTTGGTGATCGGCCTCAACAATGTGGCGTTTCCAATATGTTGATGTTTGATCAAGGTACAAGAAGAATTTTGATTGTGTAGTTTCGGCAGACATACTTAGGACTATTCTCCTTTCATCTTCCATATGGAGGGACTATAATAGCATTTATGAAGCTTTTGTAATTCCTTTACAAGTTCTATCCTTTCGATCCACTGATAACTTTGATTTTCTCTAACATGCATGAACTAAAGTATTCTTGAAGAGCTTGGAGTATCATAACGGAGACATAGCTCTTGCTACAGTTGTAAGTTGTGGTGCTAAATTTAAACTTGACGGTGTTGAACTTACAAATGAATTTTGGGTTGTTCATGTCGATATGGCACTTGTGTAGGCTTAATATTTGTTATGGAGTCGCAAACTGCAATACTCTAGGTAATGCAAAAAAAAGATTGCATAGCTTCAACCTTTATACGTGACCCATATCCTACTCTATCACTACTTATATCATGTCAATGCATTGTTTGTTAATAGTTCATTTTGTTTTTGTGTTTGTACTTTGTAGATTCAACAGATAAGTGGATGATTATATGGGTGCATGGCAAGTATATTGCAATGATGATGAAGATTTTCCTGTTCATGATGATGAAGATGGATGCCTACAGTTTTAATTAAGTTGCAGGGATGATGTTCCTAGGTTATGTTTTAGTTAAGTTGTAGGGATGTAGAGGGATACTTTCAGCTAAACTTTTTTGTCAAGAAAATATTTAGATTATCCATCATATTTGGGTGATGTTCCCCTCGTGTAATATCCACTACTGTAATCCAACAAATTTATCTAATATATGATTTCTTCCTTCCGTGCATATATTCTATTCATTTTTTTTGTTCGCTTGAAATACATAGTTATCACAAATACGTGGAGCATTAACTTAGTAGTTGGCAATATAATTACTAACACTTGAAGAGTTGGAAATTATTCATTGCCAAGCAATGAGATTTTGCTTCCTGGAAATTAATCACCAACATATACAAGTGTTGTAGAAGTCTGTTTTATTTGTTGTAGTCTTGCAACGGTCCCTTTTACCAACGGAAATATAATCGTTGCATTACGCGCTAGCAACACTGGATAATGCTACGCATCCTAAACCGTTGGTAAAGTCACTAACAACGCATATATAGACTTTTAGATACGGAAAAATGCGTTGCTATAGGGGGGTTCCTGTTGTAGTGCATAACCATCTTTGATCAATGAGCTAGTCTAGTAGAGGCATACTAGGGACACACTGTTTTGTCTATGTATTCACACATGTACTAAGTTTTCGGTTAATACAATTCTAGCATGAATAAAAGACATTTATCATGATATAAGGAAATACAAATAACATCTTTATTATTACCTCTAGGGCATATTTCCTTCAGTCTCCCACTTGAACTAGAGTCAATAATCTAGATTACAAAGTAATGATTCTAACACCCATGGAGTCTTGGTACTGATCATGTTTTTCCCGTGGAAGAGGCTTAGTCAACGGGTCTGCGATATTCAGATCCGTATGTATCTTGCAAATTTCTATGTCTCCCTCCTTGACTTGATCGCGGATGGAGTTGAAGCGACTTTTGATGTGCTTTGTTCTTTTGTGAAACCTGGATTCCTTCGCCAAGGCTATTGCTCCAGTGTTGTCACAACAGATTTTCATTGGATCCGATGCACTAGGTATTACACCTAGATCGGATATGAACTCCTTCATCCAGACTCCTTCATTTGCTGCTTCCGAAGCAGCTATGTATTCCGCTTCACACGTAGATCCCGCCACGACGCTCTGCTTGGAACTGCACCAACTGACAGCTCCACCGTTCAACAAAAATACATATCAGGTTTGTGACTTAGAGTCATCCGGATCAGTGTCAAAGCTTGAATCGACGTAACCGTTTACGACGAGCTCTTTGTCACCTCCATAAACGAGAAACATATCCTTTATCCTTTTCACGTACTTCAGGATGTTTTTGACCGCTGTCCAGTGATCCACTCCTGGATTACTTTGGTACCTCCCTGCTAAACTTATAGCAAGGCACACATCAGGTCTGGTACACAGCATTGCATACATGATAGATCCTATGGCTGAGGCATAGGGAATTGATACGTCTCCAACGTATCTATAATTTTTGATTTTTCCATGCTATTATTTATGAAGTCTTGGATGTTTAATGGGCTTTATCATTCACTTTTATTACATTTTTGGGACTAACCTACTAACCCAAAGGCCCAGTCCAATTTGCTATTTTTTGCCTATTTCAGGGTTTTGCAGAAAAAGAATATCAAACAGAGTTCAAACGGAATGAAACCTTCGCGAGAGATAATTTTGGAGAAAATCACGCACGGGAAACTTCAGGACCAAGTCAGGGGACATAGGGGCTGCCCTCGAGGGTGGGGGTGCGCCCCCCTTCCCAGGGCATGCCCCCCTGCCTCGAGGCTCCCTCGTGTGGCCCCCGGTGCCCTCCTTCTTTCTATATATATCCACGTACCCCAGAAACTCCATACACAGAGAGAAAACCCTAATTCCACCACCGTAGCTTCTGTTCCCGTGGAGATCCCATCTTGGAGCCTGTTCCGGAGCTCCACCGGAGGGGGATCCATCACGGAGGCCTTCATCATCATCATCCCCCTCACCATGAGTTGTGAGTAGTTTACCACAGACCTTCGGGTCCATATCTAGTATCTAGATGGCTTCTTCTCTCTCTGGATCTCAATACAAAGTTCTCCTTGGTCTTCGAGGAGATCTATTTGATGTAATCTCTTTTTGCGGTGTGTTTGTCGAGATCCGATGAATTGTGACTTTATGATCAAGGTTATCTATGAAAGATATTTGGTTCTTCTCTGAACTTTTTATGTGTGCTCATAATATCCTTGCAAGTTGATAACCCTCAACCGTAAGGGATCGAGATAGTCTTCGCGGGTAAGAATAACCCAATTTATTGATTCGACACACGGGGAGCTGATGGGCCTCGAACCCCTCGTTGGTTACCCCAAGTGGAAGGTGTAAGATGCAGTATTGTAGAAGTGTTTTCCCTTAGCAAAGATGCCAAGGATCGAATCCCCAGAGACTCCTAGGTTCAACAAGTAGGTGTCAACTGCTACGGCGCCAGATAGTAGAAATCAACGTGGACCTGCACACAGATACAAATAACTTTGCTCCCAACGAGTACAGAGAGGTTGTCAATCCCTCCGGCCTTGTAGTTCACAAAGGATTAAAAGCAATGATAGTAGTGATAGATAGTGTTTTGCAATAGTAAATAATAACGAAAAGTAAATAGCGGATGTGATCAATGATGGTAATATGGACCGGAGTCTCATGATGTTCACTAGTGATGTCTCTCTCCCAAAAGACGATAAAACAACTATGTGAGGTAAACAAATTACAGCTAGGCAATTGACAGGACCACGAACGCAAACCAATGCTGACTACATTGCAAGAAAGGTTGAGGTTCAAAGCATGGGCGGTACGCCAAAGTAAGTAGACCGAAATCCATCAATATCTACTACTAATCATCCACCTTGAGATATCTATCCAGAACATCTCGCTGGTATTAAGTTGTGAGTCCCACCCATAGTGTAAACTCAATGCAACAGACAACTGCATTAAAAGAACTTTGCGTAAAGTAAACAATCCTTGCACCCGCGGGCACAAGCACCGTTGTTTTCCCCCTTGTGGCAACAACACATCCCCTAGACTCATGTTTCTGTCACTCAAGCTAGTCATCGAGGGGCATGAACCCACAATCGAGCATAACGTTCCCTCTTGGAGTCACTACGTATTACTCGGCCAAAGCAATAAATAACAACGGAGAACATGCAAGAATTACTTATGAACATAAATATAAAAGAGGTAAATCAAATATATTACTCAAGATCAATCTGAACATAATCTCATAATCCATCGGATCCCAGCAAACTCAACATAGCAACAGCATAAGGATTACATAGGTGCCTCGATCATGTAGGGCAGCTCACGAGGACTAATTAGTGAAGCACAAGAACGGGAGGAGAACATCACATAGCTACTGGTCATGGACTCATGGTCCAAGGGAGACTACTCACGAGTCATCCGGGAGGCGTCCATGGTGGTGGAGAAGCTCCCGGTGGTGATCCTCCCCTCCGGCAGGGAGCCGGGAAGAGTTCTCCTGGTGCTCCCGATCTTGGAAGCGGCGGCGGCGGCGGAACAGAGATGGGATCGCGAAAAAAGTTCCTGTTCTGAGGGTTTCGGAGGATGCTTTAAATATATGCCAAAGGGGGATATCGGGGGAGCTTCGGGGGGCCTAGGCGCCCCCCGGCGCGGCCCAGGGGGGGCGCGCCGCCAGGGCGCCTGGAGCCCTGGTGGCCCCCCCGGCTGTCCTTCGGACGCAAGGTTGTTTCCGAAACGCTGATTTTTTATATAATTTTTCTGGATTTTTCTGGGCAGTTCTCGTAACGTGAAAACCTGAAATACAAAAACAGCCGAAAACATAAACTGGCACTGGGGTGCACTGGATTAGTAAGTTAGTCCAAATATGATCAAAAGTGTATGGAAGTGTATGAATATCATAGCAATATCACCCAAAAGTGGCATGGAGCAAGCATAAATTATAGATACGTTTTGGACGTATCAACATCCCCAAGCTTAATTCCTGCTCGTCCTCGAGTAGGTAAATGATAACAAGAATAATTTCTGTGGTGACATGCTATTAACCATATAGGACTTTTTCATAGTCATATGACAAAAGCTTACTGAGACAATGATTCTATAATAATTAAGTTGCCTCATGAGAAAATCACAAATGACTGAAAGTTTTACAACATGAAACTGAAACATCAAAAAGATTTGCAATGAACATGATGTGCAAATATGATAAAGTGATATCTAGCTTGCCCCCTTTAGTGATGCAAAACATAAATGCAGGGGCACCTTCAAGGTTTAAGTGATGATTAGATACAATGATTTCAAAATAAACGATATCACAATCATGCAAAAGACAATGCTACTTTGGAACAATGCACTCTGAATGACAATCATGCTCTCAGTAGTTGGTGCTTTAACATAAAAGTAGAAGAATGGTTATGTGCTAAAGTTTTTTTATTTTAAAAACATGGAAGCAATTTTGTCAACGGTAGTAGTACTTCATATGTGTCATGCATAAGACATCCTATAAGTTGCAAGCCTCATGCATCGAATACCAATAGTGCTCGCACCTTGTCCTAATTAGCTCGGATTTCCATGGGTTATCATTGCATTACATATGTTTCAACCAAGTGTCACAAAGGGGTACCTCTATGCCACCTGTACAAAGGTCCAAGGAGATAAATCGCATTTGATTTCTCGTTTTTGACAGATCTCAACTTGAGGACATCCATACCGGGACAACATAGAAAATAGATGATGGACTCCTCTTTAATGCATAAGCATATTCTCACAAGAGATCGAGGATTAACGTCCAAGCTAAAACTTCCACCATGATACATGGCTTTGGTTGGCGGCCCAATGTTCTTCTCTAACAATATGTATATTCATTCAACCCACGGCAAATCACCCTTACTTCAGACAAGACGAGCATGCATAGCAACTCACATGATATTCAAACAAAAGTGTGACAGTTGATGGCGTCCCCAGAAACATGGTTACCGCTCAGCAAGCAACTTATAAGAAATAAGATACATAAGCAACATATTCTTTACCACAATAGTTTTTAAGCTACTTTCCCATGAGCTATATATTGCAAGGTTAGTTTGCTTAGTACAGGTGGAGGTTAGCAAAAGACTGGGAGCGACCAACTAAGAGAGCAATGACGGTCATAATCATGCAGAGCGACAAAGCAACATTGAATCAGGCATGGTAGTTATATCGCTACTCAGAAATAAAAGATCATCAAGGCTTGACAGACTTTCTTTACAGTCTTAAATATGCGTGAGCATACGCCAAGTCAATCAAAATAAATTCTCGAAGGAAGATATTACTAGACCATACCACATCATAGGCAAACAAACCATGTTGGTACTCCAATAACACATTGGGAACCCCCCAGCTATTTGAGATTAACCATAAGAAAACCTGAACTACTAAGCACCATTATGCACGTAGCATCTTTATCATAGACACATTAACCAATGCAACGGAAGCAAACTCTCTTAATAAGGTGAGCATGATAATTAAAGAGAGTTCAAGCAACCAACTAAACAAAAGCTCTTTGAAAAGATGAGCATGAATACTAAGAGCAGAGCATGATAGTAGCTATTAAAAGACAAAGAACACACACAGCATAGATAGACATGAAAATTCTATGTTATGTTCTAGGTAGAAGTGGAGCGTGTTTCTCTCCCACATAAAGGAATGCTGAGTTCCGACTCGTTATGAAAAACTAAAAAGACAACTAAAAGCAAGACGCTCCAAGCATAGCACATAACACATGAAGTGATAAAAATATAGTGGAACGAAAAGACGAACTGATAATGTTGATGGAGAAGGGGATGCACGGGGGCATCCCCAAGCTTAGACGCTTGAGTCTCCTTGAATATTTCTTGGGGGTGCATGGGGGCATCCCCAAGCTTGAGTGCTTGACACTCCTGAATCTTTCTTATCATCTTCCCTCGAACACTTGAAAACTCCCTTCATACATAACTCATCATAATCTGATTAGCGAGGTTAGTACCCTTAATAAAATAATTATACCTTGCTGGAAATAAGGATATTCTTGAAGTTCTACTGTTTCTCAAGATTGCCAAAAGGTTTTTGCAAAGAAAAAGCAAGCTCTTGATTTGCAAAGTGAAGGAAAGGCAAAACAGGACAGAATCTGTGAAAAACAGAACAGCAGGTAGTAATTGATCTGTTCGGGATACTTCTGCAACTCAAATCAAAAAACTCAGAACAGACGCACGAAAGAAAATTATATAGAGAACGCTGTCGACAAAATTCATACCAAAAAGATGATCTGGTGATTTTATACGAATTTTTCTATCCAAGGACAGAATCTGTTTCCTGGACAGCACCTCACAACTTTTGAACTTTCTAGCAATCGGAGGCTATACTTGGCACAAATATGAAAAGCAAAGATACAATGATGATGCTACAGCAGTAAACAACATCAAGACACAACAAAAGCAAAAAATTTATTCATGTGGGCTGCCTCCCAAAAGCGCTTTCTTTTATGCCTTTAAGCTAGGCATAATGCATAGATCAAGTTTTATCAAGAGTAAAAGAATAGCTAGCCCGTACAACGGACTCAAAAGGTAACTTGATCTTCTTTCGAGGGAAGTGTTCCATCCCTTTCTTGAGAGGAAACTGAAATTTTATATTACCCTCTTTCATGTCAATGATAGCACCAACGGTGTGTAAAAAGGGACGTCCCAAAATAATTGGACATGAAGGATCACATTCAATATCCATAATAGTAAAATCAACGGGCACATAATTATCATTGACAACAATAAGAACATCGTCAATCCTCCCCAAAGGTTTCTTTATGGAAGAATCAACGAGACGAACACCAAAAGAACAAGAATCATAAGGTTTCAATTTAAGCATATCATATATTCTTTTGGGCATAACAGAGGTACTAGCACCAACATCACATAATGCATAACAAGAGAAGTCATTCAAATTAATTTTTATCATAGGATCCCAACCATCTTCTAGCTTTCTAGGTATGGAGGCTTCTACTCTAAGTTTTTCCTCCCTAGCTTTGATAAGAGCATTAGTGACATGCTCTGTGAAGGCAAGATTAAGCGTGCTAGTGTGGGGATCTTTGGCCATTCCTTGTAGAAAGGTGACAACTTCTGAAATACTACAATTATCAAAATCAATTTTATCATTAGTGAGCAGAATTGTAGTGTCATCCTCTTTGTTTAATTCGCTCTCTATTATAAGAGTTTGAACATCTTCCCAAGTTTGGGGAAGCTTAGGAGCAAATTTAAACTAAGGCTCATACTCTTTTCCTGGAAGACCATGGCATGGGCATAACCAGTTTTATTACTAATATAATCACAAGTTTTATTACTTTTGTAGATCCCGACAGTGGTAATTGGGGTAATGGAAGAAGGGGTGTACTCCTCCCATTTAGTGTTTTTGGTAGAACCCATAGTAGCAAGCAAGCAAGATAACTATTTTTGTGATTTTCGAAAAAAAGGTACTAAAGCAAAAAAACTGAAAGGTAAACTAACAAGACTAAAAAGCAAAGGTAAAAGATAGCGTGCAACTCCCCTATCCTGAAGAGTGGAGTCCCCGGCAACGGCGCCAGAAAATACTCCTTGATGGGCCTCGAACCCCTCGTTGGTTACCCCAAGTGGAAGGTGTAAGATGCAGTATTGTAGAAGTGTTTTCCCTTAGCAAAGATGCCAAGGATCGAATCCCCAGGGACTCCTAGGTTCAACAAGTAGGTGTCAACTGCTACGGCGCCAGATAGTAGCAATCAACGTGGACCTGCACACAGATACAAATAACTTTGCTCCCAACGAGTACAGAGAGGTTGTCAATCCCTCCGGCCTTGTAGTTCACAAAGGATTAAAAGCAATGATAGTAGTGATAGATAGTGTTTTGCAATAGTAAATAATAACGAAAAGTAAATAGCGGATGTGATCAATGATGGTAATATGGACCAGAGTCTCATGATGTTCACTAGTGATGTCTCTCTCCCAAAAGACGATAAAACAGCTATGTGAGGTAAACAAATTACAGCTGGGCAATTGACAGGACCATGAACGCAAACCAATGCTGACTACATTGCAAGAAAGGTTGAGGTTCAAAGCATGGGCGGTACGCCAAAGTAAGTAGACCGAAATCCATCAATATCTACTACTAATCATCCACCTTGAGATATCTATCCAGAACATCTCGCTGGTATTAAGTTGCGAGTCCCACCCATAGTGTAAACTCAATGCAACAGACAACTGCATTAAAAGAACTTTGCGTAAAGTAAACAATCCTTGCACCCGCGGGCACAAGCACCGTTGTTTTCCCCCTTGTGGCAACAGCACATCCCCTAGACTCATGTTTCTGTCACTCAAGCTAGTCATTGAGGGGCATGAACCCACAATCGAGCATAACGTTCCCTCTTGGAGTCACTACGTATTACTCGGCCAAAGCAATAAATAACAACGGAGAACATGCAAGAATTACTTATGAACATAAATATAAAAGAGGTAAATCAAATATATTACTCAAGATCAATCTGAACATAATCTCATAATCCATCGGATCCCAGCAAACTCAACATAGCAACAGCATAAGGATTACATAGGTGCCTCGATCATGTAGGGCAGCTCACGAGGACTAATTAGTGAAGCACAAGAACGGGAGGAGAACATCACATAGCTACTGGTCATGGACTCATGGTCCAAGGGAGACTACTCACGAGTCATCCGAGAGGCGTCCATGGTGGTGGAGAAGCTCCCGGTGGTGATCCTCCCCTCCGGCAGGGAGCCGGGAAGAGTTCTCCTGGTGCTCCCGATCTTGGAAGCGGCAGCGGCGGCGGAACAGAGATGGGATCGCGAAAAAAGTTCCTGTTCTGAGGGTTTCGGAGGACGCTTTAAATATATGCCAAAGGGGGTCTTCGGGGGGCCCAGGCCC
>LR738713.1:22196943-22314768 GCA_902687465.1 Secale cereale
CAGGGCGCCTGGAGCCCTGGTGGCCCCCCCCCCGGCTGTCCTTCGGACGCAAGGTTGTTTCCGAAATGCTGATTTTTTATATAATTTTTCTGGATTTTTCTGGGCAGTTCTCGTAACGTGAAAACCTGAAATACAAAAACAGCCGAAAACAGAAACTGGCACTGGGGTGCACTGGATTAGTAAGTTAGTCCAAATATGATCAAAAGTGTATGGAAGTGTATGAATATCATAGCAATATCACCCAAAAGTGGCATGGAGCAAGCAGAAATTATAGATACGTTTTGGACGTTTCAGGAGCCAAAGAGTATTTATAAGCTTTGACAGTTGAGTTGTCAATTCAACCGCACCTGAAATATACTTACTTGCAACAAAAGATAAGTGGTAACAGTGATATGATAGTGATGATAGTAATAGTAAAAGTAAACAGCAAAAGTAAATAGCGGTAGTAAATGGCAAAAGTAGCAACTAGTGACAAGCAGGATTTAAAACACTGTAGGCTAGGGAGATGGATGGTTGGGCGCTGCATGGATGAGATAGATTCTAACTTGGGGCACGACACACGGAAAAGTAATGATCATCTAGGCAAATATCAAACATTAGGCATGTATCCCGTAGGTAGTTGTACGTGCTTGCAATAAGAACTTGCACAACATCTTTTGTCCTACCATCCCGCTACGAACGGGGCCAAAAGGAACTTATGGATATTAAGGTGCTCCTGTCAAAGAGCACCGGAACAAAGCAATGAACTCAATGGATACATGTAATCCTCAAACTACGGACCATTCCCTTTGGTGTCCCAAGCTGTCACTTTTGGGATCGCCGATTCCGAACCGTAACAGGTGCAAACAACTCATAGATAGGATCACGGACACAAATATATTCATGCAAACACATATGGTTCAGATCTGAAATCATGGCACTCGGGCCCTAAGTGTCAAGCATTAAGAATAACAAGTTGTAGCAAAGATGATAAACACCATAGTAGATGATAGGCAACATGCCCCCAACAATCTGACGAACTATTACATGATCTAGCTCATCCAATCCCTACCATCCCCTTCGCCTACAGCAGGGGAATTACTCACACATGAAGGGGGAGTCATGGAGGGATGATGGAGTGGTGATGATGATGACGATGGCGACGATCTCCCCTCTCCGGAGGCCAAATCAGCCTCCAGATTAGCCCTCCCGAGGAAGAACAGAGGGTGGCGGCGGCTCCGCGACGAAAAACTGCGAAAGAACTTCCGATATGGGGTTTCTGCGTCGGGAGTAAAAATACGGGGTAAAGTAGGGCACCAGGGGGTGTGGGCCCCACCCAGGCGCCCCCCGGCGCGGCCCAGGGGGGGGGGCGCCCACAGGGCGCCTTGGCACCCCCTGGCCCCCCTCTGGTCCCACTTCTGGTTCCTGGTTCCTTCGGGTGCGTGGATTTTCTGTGATTTTTCGTGGATTTTTCTGAGATACTTAAAAATCCGTTTTCCTGCACACAAATAAACCATACAGGCAGCTCTGCTGAAAACAGCGTCAGTCCGGGTTAGTTTAGTCCAAATCATGCAAGAATGAGGTCAAAACAATATCGAAAGTGTTTGGAAAAGTAGATACGTTTGAGACGTATCAAGTCCCCCAAGCTTAGCATATTGCTTGTCCTCAAGCAATTCAGTTCAACGAACTGGACACGACAAAGAAAACTTTGACAAACTCTTTTGCTTCATTAGATGTATATAAGCATGTACTACGAAAAGAGTTTAGCAAGTATTGAAACAGTACTTATGAGGACAATGCAAGGAGCAATCCTTCTTTCAAGTGACCAGTCACAAATACTTAAAAGTAAATAATATATTACTGAAAATCAAGACAAGATTACATTGCACATAGCTTGAGCATATTAGGGTGGTATCTCGCTAGCCTCCATGAGTGAAGCAAAACATAAATGCAGAGACTCCTCCAGAGTTTTAAAGGTGACTAGAACTAAGAATTTCAGAATAAATCATATCACAAGTATGCAGAAGACAATGTAATACTTTGGGACAATGCACATTACACTCAGAATGACAATTATGCTCTCCTAGTCGGTGCTTTGAAGAAAGAAGGTGAGACTCTCGAACCGTGGCTTTTATTGGCAAAGTTGAAAACCCGTGATCGGAAACAAAAACTAAACATGTACCAGAGCTCTTGGTTTTAAAAACAGAAGTAAATATGTTTTTGAGAGGTGCATATCTCGTCAACGAATGCTAGCAGATAACTCAATCACTTTTTAAGCTAGACAAGTCTCGAGGAACGGCTCCCGCATGAGGACGATCACATCCTCTTAATCTCCTTTGTTTATCACTGCCAAAGTTTTCTGATTTCTCATGAACAAAGCGTGAAGGAGGGTTTGTTTGTTATATTATCTTTTTGAGCCGGGCGCACTCAATGCCAGTTCCTTTTCATATTAGGGGTTTGCACATTATACATGCAATCCAGGGGTGAAACTTGTCCAACTTAAAAAGATTATGAATTAACTACTACTTCCTCATGAGCTAAAACATAGGCACAAAAAGGGAAATGCTTTTGATTAATTTCGAGATGGTACACGAAAGTCTTCGTTAGGAATGGCAGGTAAATACCATGTATAGGAAGGTATAGTGGACTCATATGGCATAACAGGTTTTAAGGATTTTGGATGCACACGCAGTCAGTCCGCTTAGTACAGGTGGAGGTTTAGCAAAAGACTGGGAAGCGACTAACTAGAGAGCAATAACGGTCATAATCATGCAAAGCGACAAAGCAACATTGAATCGGGCATGAAAGTGATATAACTATTCTAAAACTCAAAGATCATCAAGGCAGAGTAGACTTTTTAGTCTTAAACATGTGTAAGCATGTGCCAAGTCAATCCAAAAATTCTCTAAAGGGAAATACCACCTTAATATACCAAACTATGAACAGTGCAATGCATGTAGACCATTTCAATAACACATTATATACTCTAGTTATTCAGGACTAGCCACAAGGAAAGCATGAACCACTGGAAGAGCATTGTAAACATAGCACTATGTCGCTACAAGCTGGTCTCTAGATCATAAGTACAGGCATATGTACAAAAGTAGAAACAATAAGAGTTCATACCGGTCTTCCTTGTTGCTTCCTTCCAGTCGATCTTCGTCATCACTGCTTGTCACTTGCACGATCGAACGTAGGAAATATAATCAAATGCCATCACGGACTCGAGCTGATCTCTGAAAACAAAGCAAACTAAAGAGAGAAAGGAAATCTTTTTGGTTTTTTCAAAGGTTGAATAAAAGCAAAAGAAAGAGAAAATCTTTTTGTTGTTTTTGCAAAGAGAGAAACAAAGAAGAACGGGCAAAAACTTCGAAAAGATCAAAGCGAATAAAACGGATAATACAATGGAAAAGTGAGAAGGGCACGTACTCCCCCAAGCTTAGGCTTTTGGCCTAAGTTGGTTAGCAGCTACTGCCCCCAGGAGCCTCCTGCTCTGGGGGTATGGTGGTGAGTCTACGGGTCGTAGAAGGATGCTGGCGCGTACACCGAACTCCTCGGAGTCTCCCACGAGGAAGGTTCCGAATGCCAAACAGAGGAAGACTCTTCACCAAACTCGGTGGCGGTCTCATCCTGAAAATGTGGTATCTCACCGTGCCTCTCCTCGTCGGGCACAACCCCCTCCATGGGGTTATGAAACTGATGCTGGACCATGAACTCATCGAATTGGACAACATCAAAGGACCATCCGTTCCTGCGAGAAAAATCAAACAAAAGAGGTGCAGGTAGACGGATCTCGCGTTCCGCGGTAGTTCCGAAACGCAAGATATAAACAAGGTTATCAAGCTCAGAACCCATGGTAACAAACTTATGCCTTTTCATAGCAGCAAGATCAAAGCTTAAATAAGTAAAAGGAGTATCATCAGGGTGTGGGGTGCCTCCAAGATGCTCTAAGATAAGTGTGGCATAAACGCCACCATATAAGTCCCCCTTGTTACCGTTCATAGCAAGGCGTCGAGCAATTAAGGTACCCAGATTATAATCAGACCTCCCTGAGAGGGCTGCTGCCAGGATAGCAATATCCGGAGCAGAAATGCTGCTCGTGTTGTCACGAGCTAACACCCCTCTAGCAATATAATATGCAAAATACCTGAGGTGAGGAAATAAGATGTTGGAGATCTTCGACCGATGAATATCCCTCGTACCCATGCCGCAGAGAGAGTTGATGACGGTTTTCAGCTCGGAGGGCTGAGTGGCCATCCTTGCCATCCTCCCAACGTTCGGCACTCCTATTATTTCACAAAAATTTCCCAAAGTCATGGTGATAAGATCATTGTAAATTTTAAACTCAATAGCACCTGAATCAGGATTATATCTAAAACTGTTAATGAAACTGGAGGTGAGTTTTTGATACTGAGTAACACGGCTCGTGACGAGTCGTGTCAAACCGGCATTAGCACAAAGATTATAAAACTCATCCTTGATTCCCACAGCTTCCATGAATTCATCACATGGGAATGTCATCGCACGTGCTGGACTTGTGTCTTCCAACAACTCCAGGGGCACATGATCTTCATTATAGCTCACCCTAGCAGTCGATGGTGAAGCTGCGGCTCTAGTGACTCGATCGGAGTGTGCGGGCCTCCTCTTCTCAAGCCATCCTTTTGCCCTTCCTAACAAACTCATTTCTGAATTTTTTTACAATTTACAAAAACGAGGATTAAAACAAAGTGAGCTAAGGCAAACTACTCAACTCACTTGCCCAAGGCATAAACTTGCATCAAAACTTGAAAAATAACTTTCTACACATGCATGCAAGCTCATTTATACAGCACCAAGAACTACTAAATACTCACAAATGAGGCCACCAATCAAAAATCTAATTGGAGGGGTGGAAGAGTCACATACCAGGGAGTATTTGCTCAAAATTTCAGCTCAAATGAGGGGCTGTAGAGAGAGATCGAAGAATCGCCTCCAAGAACAGCAAGAACACAAGAACAAGACCAGAACTCGGGTTTCTGGAGAAAAAGAGAGAGGGAGGAAGAAGACATACCTGGAGGGGGGTCCCGTGGGCCCCAGGCGCCCTGTGGGCGCGGCCAGGGGCTGGGCCGCGCCAGCTGGCCGCCTGGGCCACTGGTGGCCCCTCCTGGCTGGCCCCAGGACTTTCTGGGTCTCTCCCGTTGTGGAAATTTTTATTATAATTTTTCTGGAATTTTTCTGAAAACTTCACTGTTGAAATTTTTTCGAAGTTCAAAAAGCTGCGAAACTCTCTGAAAACTTGAAGCAGTTAGTAGTATTGTGAAGCTTCAAAAACATAAATACTTGGTTCAGCAAGTAGGACAACACTAAAAACAAATGAAAACATAACACGCTCAACTTTTTATCCATATAAGACATGTTCACTAGTAAGGTTGATCAAGTCTTACCAACAAACAAGCGATATATAGAGCAAAAAGTCTCACCTCCTACGAAGTAGTTACTAAACCTTTACTTTGATGGACATTGTTCCCACCATGATAGTTTTATATTTGTGAGGCACATGTAGTGGACAGTCCCATTCTCCAATTTTCACGGTCTCGATATTCTCTATAGAGTTGAGGGCATGCCTCCTGTCGATCTTCTTCGGAAAATATACCGTGTGTTCTTTATCATTCACATGGAAGGTAACCTTCCCTTTATTGCAATCAATAATAGCACCTGCGGTGTTAAGAAAAGGTCTACCAAGAATAATGGACATGCTCCCATCCTCGGGCATGTCAAGCACAACAAAATCAGTAAGAATTAAACAACTAGCAACTTCTACGGGAACATCCTCACAAATACCTATCGGAACAGCGGTTGACTTGTCAGCCATCTGAAGGGAGATATCTGTAGGAATTAGTTTCTCTAAACAAAGCCTCTCGTAAAGAGAGAGAGGCATAACACTCACTCCTGCTCCGAGATCACATAAAGCAGTTTTGACATAATTATTCTTTATGGAGCAAGGAATGGTGGGTATACCTGGATCACCAAGCTTCTCAGGAATCTTTCCACTGAAAGAATAGTTAGCAAGCATAGTAGATATTGCATCATTAGGAACTTTTCTTTTATTAGTGACAATATCTTTCATATATTTTGAATAAGGAAGTAACTTAATAGCATCAGTCAAAGGGATTTGAAGAAAAAGAGGTTTAATCCATTCACAAAACTTATTATAATGCTCTTCTTCTTTGGATTTGATTGACTTACTTGGAAAGGGCATGGGTTTCTGTACCCATGGTTCTCTCTCCTTCCCATGTTTTCTTGCGATGAAGTCTTCTTTAGTGTACCTCTTACGTTTGTCAGGTGCTTCTTCTTCTCGAACTTCAGGCGGATCATTCTTCTCATTATCATTACCTTCAGGTTCAGCACCGTCTTCAGTCTCGGCATCGGAGATAGATACACTGTTGGGATCAATAGCTGGTTCTTCATCTGCAATAGGATCATTAGAATTGTCAGTCTCTTTATGTTTCTTCTTCTTCTTTGGAGAGACAACAATTTCTTCTTCCTGTATTTGAGAATCCTGCTCGATTCTCTTCGGATGTCCCTCTGGATAAAGAGGATCTTGAGTGCTAGTTCCTCCTCGGGTCTTAATCCCAAAAGCCTGCAAATTATCTTGTTTGGCATTGTTAGCAAGCAAATCTTTTTGCACATTAGAAATTTGATCAAGCTGAGTTTGAACCATATGAAAATGCTTCACAAGACATTGAACATCATTAACTGTTCTATCCAAAACATCAAGCAGTCTTTTGATAGCAAGGGAATTATCATGCAACTGACTTTCTATCCTCTCATTAAAATGATTCTGTTTCATAATAAAATTATCAAACTCATCTAAGCATTGATCAGGAGGCTTACCATGAGGGATGTCACTTGCGTTGAAATCTAAAAGAGAGTGTACCTCTTCCATAGGAGGGTGAGTGGTAAGCTCACACAGCTTCTCAATAGGGGGTAGATTCTTCACGTCTTCAGCTTTAATACCTTTCTCTTTAATAGACTTCTTTGCTTCTCGCATATCCTCAGGGCTTAGAACAAACATGCCCCTCTTCTTTGTTGGTGGAGGTGGTTCAGGGACGGACCAATCTTCATGGTTTTTGGCAATCCTGCCCATTAAATCTTCCGCATCGTCCGGTGTTCTTTTCCTGAAAACACAACCAGCACAACTGTCCAAATAGGACCTGGATTCATCAGTTAGACCAGCATCGAATATATCAATTAATTCGTTCTTAGGGATTTCATGTCCTGGTCTAGCCCGAATCAGACCGCAGTACCTCCCCCAAGCTTTAGGGAGGGACTCATCCTGCAACTGTTTAAAGTTATAAATTCTTCGTAAAGCAGCATGTTGCATGTGAGCAGGAAAGTACTTATCAACAAAAGAGTGAGCTAAGTCCTGAGGACTCTTAATGGAACCGCATGGGAGTGAATCATACCATGCTTTAGCACCCTCCTTCAAGGAGAAAGGAACAAGCTTGGTCACATAAAAGTATCGTATCTTCTCATCTGTGGTAAACAGGCTACCCAACTCACCGAGTTTAGTCAGGTGTGCAATAGCATCATCATTTTCTCTGCCATAAAAGGGGTCAGCTTCAACCATAGGTATAAGTGAAAGATCAACAGAGAAATCATAATCAGGATCATCAATGCATATAGGAGATGTAGCAAATTCAGGATTAGGAACGGTTTTTTTCTTCAAAGAGTGTTTTTCAAACAGTTTCTTAATAGCTTCAGGGTCAGAGCCGGAAAACTCTGTCAGTTCCCTGCATAATTCTTCATCTAGTATATAGTAATCATCATCAAGGAGACTCTCCTTGAGTTTACTCAATTCAGGATAATCATAAGTTTCACCAATAGGGTAGCGAGTAACAGGGAGTTCAATTCCAGACTTTTTAGCAGCAGCAGCTATTTGTTTCTCAAGAGCATAACCAAGCGAACTAATATCATCAAAAGTAGTAGAAGCATCATCAAGAGTATCAGACATAGTATCAGATTCAGTAGGAGCATCATGTGGTGGTGGTGAGGCAAACTTACTCATAACGGAAGGTGAATCAAGTGTAGCACTAGTGCTCAGAGCAGTACCTCTTCTTGTAGTGGATAGTAAGATCGGAACCTTGGGGTCTCCTTTCTTACCCATAGTGGATAAAGTGCAGCAGGTAGGATACCTCAAGTAGACTTGTAAATATTTCTATGCTCCCCGGCAACAGCGCCAGAAAACGGTACTTGATAACCCTCAACCGTAAGGGATCGAGATAGTCTTCGCGGGTAAGAATAACCCAATTTATTGATTCGACACACGGGGAGCCAAAGAGTATTTATAAGCTTTGACAGTTGAGTTGTCAATTCAACCGCACCTGAAATATACTTACTTGCAACAAAAGATAAGTGGTAACAGTGATATGATAGTGATGATAGTAATAGTAAAAGTAAACAGCAAAAGTAAATAGCGGTAGTAAATGGCAAAAGTAGCAACTAGTGACAAGCAGGATTTAAAACACTGTAGGCTAGGGAGATGGATGGTTGGGCGCTGCATGGATGAGATAGATTCTAACTTGGGGCATGGCACACGGAAAAGTAATGATCATCTAGGCAAATATCAAACATTAGGCATGTATCCCGTAGGTAGTTGTACGTGCTTGCAATAAGAACTTGCACAACATCTTTTGTCCTACCATCCCGCTACGAACGGGGCCAAAAGGAACTTATGGATATTAAGGTGCTCCTGTCAAAGAGCACCGGAACAAAGCAATGAACTCAATGGATACATGTAATCCTCAAACTACGGACCATCCCCTTTGGTGTCCCAAGCTGTCACTTTTGGGATCGCCGGTTCCGAACCGTAACAGGTGCAAACAACTCATAGATAGGATCACGAACACAAATATATTCATGCAAACACATATGGTTCAGATCTGAAATCATGGCACTCGGGCCCTAAGTGTCAAGCATTAAGAATAACAAGTTGTAGCAAAGATAATAAACACCATAGTAGATGATAGGCAACATGCCCCCAACAATCTGACGAACTATTACATGATCTAACTCATCCAATCCCTACCACCCCCTTTGCCTACAGTAGGGGAATTACTCACACATGAAGGGGGGAGTCATGGAGGGATGATGGAGTGGTGATGATGATGACGATGGCGACGATCTCCCCTCTCCGGAGGCCAAATCAGCCTCCAGATTAGCCCTCCCGAGGAAGAACAGAGGGTGGCGGCGGCTCCGCGACGAAAAACTGCGAAAGTGTTGGGGAACGCAGCAGAAAACAAAAATTTTCCGACCTACGCACCAGCCCAGGACCACTATGAAGACTGCATACAAGGTTTTGATCATTTTCGTTACCGACTCGTAGCGCAGCGGAAGTAGAGTCGATGACGATCGTCGGTGCAGACCCCCGCAGCTAGGATTTACAACCTCCCAACCACGAGGATGTATACCCTCATCTGCCCCTCGGACAGCCCTCCGGGAGACGGTCGAACAGTCCCCCGGACGGTGTCGCGGACAGCCCTTCGGGAGGACCTTCGAAACTCGAACGGTCACTCGGACAGCCCTTCGGGAGGACTCACAGAACTCGGACCGTCACTTGGACAGCCCTTCGGGAGGCACTCACGAATAGCCCCTCAGGGCACTAAGATCGAAACTACGACCTCTATACAGAGTTGCACACATACGGTGTCATCTATCCGGCAGGGCTTCGCCGTCCAGAACTAGTTCCCACCGGAACCCAGACAGCCTTTCGGCTCTACGAAACTATTTCGTGGGAGGGAGAGAGAAGCCAGATCATTGCAATGGCATGTATGTGAGAGAGCAAGGGATGAGTGTGGAGGGCTGCCCCTCCACCTCTATTTATAGGCCAAGGCAAGGGGTGGGGTGGTGGAGGAAATACCAAACTACCCATGCTACATGTCCAACATGGAAGGGTAAAAAGGTAACACAAGGGGGGCACCAAGGGGACATTCCCATGGCAGCCCAACACCTTGTCCCCCCATGGGGGGGGGGCCCAACAAGCCACCAACATGTCTCCATGAAACATGCATGCTCCCTAGACAAAAAGCCACCAAACATGCAACCCCCGATTCGTGGGATCTTGTCCCCTCGCGCTGAGACAAGATGTTTTCCGCGAAACTTTTTTCTGAAAAATTCCAGAAGGTCCCAGAACATTTCCGGTACCCTCTAAAATTATTCTGGGCATGATCCGAAACATTTTCGGTGCTGTGGTTTTTATCAGCGGAAAGCATTAACAGCGGTTACGGCAGTTTCGGAACATTTCCGGTTTTTCTCTCTGAAAATTCCCAGAAGTTCCCAGACCAATTCTGGCACCCTCTGATAATTTCCATGCGGTGCCGAAACCCTTTTTGACCTAATAATATATTCCGAAACATATTTTCGGTTTTACCGAAACTCTTTCGGTGTTCTCTCTCCGGAACTCTTCCGTTGTCTCCGAAACTTTTTCGGTGATTTTCTTTCAGACTCCCTGTCTAGTATTCAGCAGATAGATGACCCTTAAGCGTGTGACCCTATAGGTTCAGTGAAGTATAGACATGACACGGAACCTCTTCCGATCAATGATCAACATCGGAGCCGTGGACACCCATATTGACCCCCTATACCCACATGAATAAATATTCGAGTGAACCTCCAGTTGCTGTGTGCTATTCCTTTTGCTTCGCGATATGTCACAAACACCCGAGGTGAGATTTATTGCATCCCCGTGGGCAAACACTTTGTCCACTATGCAAGTTACCTCGTTACCGGTTTTGTTCTCTTTTCTCGTTTTCGTGTTCCGGCATCCCAGTGATCAAATCACCCTGTGTCTGGCCAGACGATGATGGATACCGTTACACCGAGAGGGCCCGAGTATATCTCTCCATCGACGGAGGAGCAAATCCCAATCTTGAGCTATCTCGTTACTTGCCATACTTTTCCATGAACCCGTAAGCCGCCGTAATAGCCACCCATTTACGGATGACGTTTAACAAACCCCAAAGTTCATGAAGCAAGCATGAAGAAACTCGATACTCTCATGGTCTAAGGAATTTTGCAAACATTAACTTCCTGTGTTATTAACCATTAACTTGTGACGAAAGTATCTCATAGCATAACATCAATTCGGGTCGATTCAACACAAATGTTCCTATAACATTGTGCCCTCAAAGTTGCTGGCATACACATGCCCATGATTGGGAAAACATAATCATCATGCAACACTTGAGCTAGTCTTAGAGGCACGACTAGGAATACTTTTTATCGTTTATTATTCCACACGTGCACATGGGTTTTCCCCAGAGCCTTTATGGATATACGGGCTCGGGAACCATAGCAGTTATAGCATGGAACATAAACCTAATAATGAACAGTGAGATAATTTATAACATTTGTTATTGCCTCTAGGGCATACCTCCTACAGACTCCCACTTGCACTAGAGTCAATATCTAGTCAATGCTAATGCACTTTACACCTATGGCACATTGGTGTAAATATGCTTCGCTTGTGGTATAGCCTGATGTCCAACGGATCTGACGACTTCAGCTCCGTGTGTATCTTTGCATATCCTCGCGTTTTCACGCCTTCACAAAATTCATATTTTGTGTGGACTTAGCTTTGTATGTATGCGAATCACAGGTCGAACCTGGATTCCTCAGACTGAGTTATGGAGCAACTACCTGCAGTAGTGTCCCATTGACAAAAGCCATCTTGGAACCATACTAAGTTCATGAATGAACTATATGATTCAACATCTTCTTTGTCGCTTCAAAAGCGGCAACATACTTCGCCTCTGTTATAGAATTCGCCACAGTAACTTGTTTGGAACATTTTCCAACTAACTGTGCCACCACATTGTGTGATACACAAAACCCTTAATTTAAATCGAAAATCACACGGAGAAAAGATGAAGACTGTATCGATGTAACATTTTACAACGAACTTTTCATGATCTCCGCTTGCGGGAAAACATGTCATCAGTACTTACTCTAGTACTCAATGACATCTTTCACTGTTGTCCCATGATCAGTACTTCGATCACTTTGGTATCTATACTCGCAACACCTTTGGAGTATTGGACATATCTGGTTGTTTTTACATACCATGGAATACATGATTAATCCAAACACAAGAGTGTGTGGAATCTCCATCATGTATTTTGCTCATCAGTGTTATGCGACACCGAGTCTTGCAAAAAACTCTTTCCATGTGACTTCGGCAAGAATCACTCCTTGGCGTTTTATATGCTAAACGGTTTTAGCATCTTGTCAATATGTATTCATTGCTTAGCCCCATTAGGTAAATCTATCTCCATAGATCATCATGCCTAATATCAAGGCTATTTAGCCAAAGCACTTCATCGAAAAATTATTTTCATATGAAGTCCTAATTCGTGTCAAGAAATTTATTTCCAATTACCAATGTGTCAAGCACACAAGGTTTTTAGAAATATTATTGCGCTCCCACTTACTTTCTTGAATTACAAGCATCTTCGTTACCCATTGATGAAGTCAAAACCCCTTTTGACCATTTCATCAAAACACGAAGATTCCAACTCCATTTTGCTCTCTTCTGTCCATTGCTGGAACTCTGAAGTTTGCACACTTACTAGCATCCTCTGGATCGACAACCTACTTTGGACTGTATCACATACAAGTCCTAGGTTTCATTTCCATCAGATGGAAATCCTTTTGTCATCCATGTTTCATATCTCAAGATTGAAATATGTATTAATTGCTAGTTCAACCCGAACCGACTTTAAGCATCGCTACGATGAAACAACCTCATCGTAGTCAACTCCTTGAACTTGTTATTGCAACAAGTCGAGCTTTATGGATAAACATTTTTATCCGTATCAGTTTTAAGTTCCATAAAAATTCGTCAGACTCTAAGTCCTCCGAAGGGTGTATCAAGGTTTTAATCTTGAATCACTTATATGGAAACTATCTCGGATTGTATTGGCATTTAGCCAATTCCGGAGTCAGGGCCCATTAACGCTTCCTTGTGTATCATAGGTATACTGTTGTCCAACAACAATATCTCGTCTGCGCACCTGAGAGGTTTGCACGAGCGTTACCTACGTGGTTCAGCTGCAAGTTCGACCGAAGTCCATACATTTTATTGTAGAGACTTCCGTATCAGTCGCAGTAGGAAACTCTGGAATTACTTCCAAGGTTCCTTTCCTTTGACCTGATGACGAAGATACTGTTATCTCGTCGAGTTTGCACTATTCTCCCACTCACCTTTTTGAAAGAACCATTCTCTTTAAAAGCATACCGTTTCGTGGCAAAACTATTTGCCTCGGTATAGTGAGGGAGGAATACCCAATTGCTTGGGATAACCTACAAAGTAGCACTTGTCTGATTTGGAATAGGTTTGTAACCTTTCACACAATCCCCATATTCCAAATGTTAAGAAAAGATATAACATGGTTGGGCGTACCATACCATGGCTTCATTTCAACAGACCCGATGGAGCTCTTTTCAGTGTAAAAGCCGCAGTCTCTAAAGCATCACTCTATTAAAAGGGATAATGGCAAATTTATTTATGTCATCTTTGATCTTACCATGTCATAAATGGTTTGATTACATCTTCACAGACTTTCCACTTGCAGTGGTGTTCCGGGAAGTGCAAGTTATGAAACAACTTTCACAACTCATCAGACATTCGCTAAACTTGTAACTCAAATATTCCTTTCTGCAATCGAATTGTAGAAACATAATTTTCTTGTTACAATAACTTCTACTTCATTTTTGAAAACCTTTCGAATGATTTCAAAAGATCCAGACTTACGTCTCAACAAGTAAATATCCATATATCTACTTGAGTCATTTCTGAAGATAGATAAATCCACTACTAACAACATTTATCGGACTACACACATCAAATGTATGATCACCAATAAGTTTGTTACTCGTTCCTTATTGCCTGTGAACGGTATTTCAGTCACTTCACTTTTCGGAGGAAAGTTGCAAGTGTCAGATGATTCAAAATCAACCGACTTCAAAATCCATCATAATGGAATTTCCCATGCGGGTTTCTCCAATGTGACCAAATGCAGTGCCACACATATGTGGTATTCTTTTAGTCTTGCGACATTTAGCGTCAGTGTTATGGATGTATCATATTACCATCAATATTCATAACATACATCCCATCTTGGATGGAAGCATGTCCCTTCATGTTATTCATAATACTAAACAACAATTGTTGTTCTTATGAACAACTCCTTTGCAACAAACATTGTGCAATGGGCTAGAGTGTATGAAACTCTAAAATGAATTATGAAAGTAAACACAGAGGTAATATATTATTATCAACATTCATAACATACATCTCATTCATAATGAAAGTATGGCCCTTATGTTATTCATAACACCGAACATCAGAAGTTCTCTTATGAACAACCTTCTTGCAAGATACCTTATGCAATGGGCTAGAGTGTGTAAAACTCCGAATGAATTATGAAAATAAATACAGACGGTAATACACCGATGGAAGGTATAGTAACATTTACTATGTTCCCTGTGTATACCTAAACCTCATTCCTGGCTAGTCTTTCAGGTCATAGTAGTTCTTACATCGAGTTGCAACAGAATGCAATCGAGCGGGTATCTTTGTGATTTAACTCACAATACCCAAGAATCAGTGATCAACAATTTAATCATAATTCCCAAGGACTATATCTTTGACCAGCCTTCTATACATCAAAAACTTGTATGGCATTCATACATGAGCTGGATATTCCAGTCTTCTTTCTTTTTGCCTTTATACTTATAACAGTTTAACTTTTAGTATTTCTCCTACTCTCAGAAGAAGCACCCAACATAAGAGTGGCGTTAGCTCCGGACTTCCTAGGCGTGAAAGTCTTACTAACACCCTTCGGACACTTCCTTTCTCTTTAAGTTGTTGTTTTATTCACCTTTCATCATATGACAGGCGTTCTACTGGATCCCTCTCTTATCAGTCTAATGCATAGTAAACTCCTTTACTAATAGTTTGCAAACAAACACTGCTTTGGATATCTCATATCTTTCAGCCTTTGTCTGTCTCTGAAAATGATTTTCAGATTCCATGAATATCACATAACTATCCAAACTTTCGAAGTTCGGGTCTCATGGAAGCAAACATATTGCACTTGACTAAAAACGGAATTCTAGCTTTTGGATCGAAGGACGAGAGTCACATGATCCATAGCATTAGCGGGAGAATACCGAAAGTATGCGATAGGACAAAGTCCTTCTCGGCACTCTTGAGGACAATCCTCACATTACGTTACCAACCGTAAGGTTTTAACCAGATATTTAACAGCTATTCAATTTTAATAGGGAAGGTGGAAACGCGAGCCATTATTCTACAACTATTATGCAAACCACACTTAGACAGTGTTCATAATTAATTGCACTAAGAATTAAACAAGTTAATTCAATAGTGCGCTCCCACTCAAATCAATATCTCTCATAATTGATTGTGAGCGATTCAAGATCCATGTTTTGATTATTCGTCATTGATGTTAGTCACCACTGATGACGAAAATCTCAACCGGTAGGCCAACCTGCCAATCACATCTCTATATGACTCTTGTTCATCTTTCGATGCGCGTGTTCCGAGCTCAGGACGATCCTGCCATGAACGTCAAGACAACCAAGTGATCTTGCTGCGAGGTCTGACCTCACCCGCCTCACACTTCTCAATTCGTTCGTACCCATGTTAGTCATGGAGCACCCCGAAAAGATAGGTGCCGTGACGGTGCTACACTTGGGAGAACACTAACTACTTGATATTTTTGTGAGAGATCACCCTAATAAAAACGACTACCGCGCAATCAAGAAGGGTGCATCATAAGGGATAAACATCTCAGGCAATTCATAATAGCATGATATGGTATAGCCCTTTCTGACGGAGAAGTCTTGTATTTCTTCGTCTTCGGCATTCGCGTCGGTATTCACCTTCGCGAAGATTGCCACCACCTTGTCGATGCACCAGATAATATTGCTATCTCTATAGCAGATAAAATAAATGCATTACACAAGGTTGACCCGCAGGTCATTAAAGTGCAATCATATGGCTCCAGCCATCATGCCGAATCATGACACGCAGGTCATGTTAATTAATTTACATCATATAGTCATCTCATACATAATCAAATTATTATGAGCTCTGCTATACCACATCACATGCACATGCAAACCCTCCTGCAAAACCAAGTTAGACGCCTCTAATCGGTCCATACAAAAGTTTATCTTACGTGGCTTCTAAGGTTTCGAAACAAACCGAAGCTACCAACGTCCATCATCAAGCATGATAATTCAAGTCGCTAGATTAACTTTTGCGGGGTGTATGAAACACGAGATAATAAAATCTCGAGCCCCATACTGAACTTCGTCATACGCATGACCCCCGTGCAGATCATATCTGCATTGCCCTTTCGTCTGCGAAACATCCATCTTTCTTTGACTAAAGTGGAACCCAAAGAACTGTTAGCACTTCGTTGATCTGTCAATCAGCATACTCAGGAGTAGCATGAAAGGATCGTGGATTGCCAGAACTTTGTCAGATTCCACAATGCTGTCAAGATCAGGACTACGCAAATTTAAGGGAAGCAACAAGAACATCAGGTAACAGATTTCATCTGCTACCCGCACAAATAATTTTCAGTAATAGATCTTATCTACTACCTAATTATATTGTGCAACACCCATACATCTCCATGTATTCTAGATCGCAACCTGCATCTACGCATAGCACGGCTCATGATGCCACTGTTGGGGAACGCAGCAGAAAACAAAAATTTTCCGACCTACGCACCAGCCCAGGACCACTATGAAGACTGCATACAAGGTTTTGATCATTTTCGTTACCGACTCGTAGCGCAGCGGAAGTAGAGTCGATGACGATCGTCGGTGCAGACCCCCGCAGCTAGGATTTACAACCTCCCAACCGCGAGGATGTATACCCTCATCTGCCCCTCGGACAGCCCTCCGGGAGACGGTCGAACAGTCCCCCGGACGGTGTCGCGGACAGCCCTTCGGGAGGACCTTCGAAACTCGAACGGTCACTCGGACAGCCCTTCGGGAGGACTCACAGAACTCGGACCGTCACTTGGACAGCCCTTCGGGAGGCACTCACGAACAGCCCCTCAGGGCACTAAGATCGAAACTACGACCTCTCTACAGAGTTGCACACATACGGTGTCATCTATCCGGCAGGGCTTCGCCGTCCAGAACTAGTTCCCACCGGAACCCAGACAGCCTTTCGGCTCTACGAAACTATTTCGTGGGAGGGAGAGAGAAGCCAGATCATTGCAATGGCATGTATGTGAGAGAGCAAGGGATGAGTGTGGAGGGCTGCCCCTCCACCTCTATTTATAGGCCAAGGCAAGGGGTGGGGTGGTGGAGGAAATACCAAACTACCCATGCTACATGTCCAACATGGAAGGGTAAAAAGGTAACACAAGGGGGGCACCAAGGGGACATTCCCATGGCAGCCCAACACCTTGTCCCCCCATGGGGGGGGGGCCCAACAAGCCACCAACATGTCTCCATGAAACATGCATGCTCCCTAGACAAAAAGCCACCAAACATGCAACCCCCGATTCGTGGGATCTTGTCCCCTCGCGCTGAGACAAGATGTTTTCCGCGAAACTTTTTTCTGAAAAATTCCAGAAGGTCCCAGAACATTTCCGGTACCCTCTAAAATTATTCTGGGCATGATCCGAAACATTTTCGGTGCTGTGGTTTTTATCAGCGGAAAGCATTAACAGCGGTTACGGCAGTTTCGGAACATTTCCGGTTTTTCTCTCTGAAAATTCCCAGAAGTTCCCAGACCAATTCTGGCACCCTCTGATAATTTCCATGCGGTGCCGAAACCCTTTTTGACCTAATAATATATTCCGAAACATATTTTCGGTTTTACCGAAACTCTTTCGGTGTTCTCTCTCCGGAACTCTTCCGTTGTCTCCGAAACTTTTTCGGTGATTTTCTCTCAGACTCCCTGTCTAGTATTCAGCAGATAGATGACCCTTAAGCGTGTGACCCTATAGGTTCGGTGAAGTATAGACATGACACGGAACCTCTTCCGATCAATGATCAACATCGGAGCCGTGGACACCCATATTGACCACCTATACCCACACGAATGAATATTCGAGTGAACCTCCAGTTTACGTGAGCTATTCCTTTTGCTTCGCGATATGTCACAAACACCCGAGGTGAGATTTATTGCATCCCCGTGGGCAAACACTTTGTCCACTATGCAAGTTACCTCGTTACCGGTTTTGTTCTCTTTTCTCGTTTTCGTGTTCCGGCATCCCAGTGATCAAATCACCCTGTGTCTGACCAGACGATGATGGATACCGTTACACCGAGAGGGCCCGAGTATATCTCTCCATCGACGGAGGAGCAAATCCCAATCTTGAGCTATCTCGTTACTTGCCATACTTTTCCATGAACCCGTAAGCCGCCGTAATAGCCACCCATTTACGGATGACGTTTAACAAACCCCAAAGTTCATGAAGCAAGCATGAAGAAACTCGATACTCTCATGGTCTAAGGAATTTTGCAAACATTAACTTCCTGTGTTATTAACCATTAACTTGTGACGAAAGTATCTCATAGCATAACATCAATTCGGGTCGATTCAACACAAATGTTCCTATAACATTGTGCCCTCAAAGTTGCTGGCATACACATGCCCATGATTGGGAAAACATAATCATCATGCAACACTTGAGCTAGTCTTAGAGGCACGACTAGGAATACTTTTTATCGTTTATTATTCCACACGTGCACATGGGTTTTCCCCAGAGCCTTTATGGATATACGGGCTCGGGAACCATAGCAGTTATAGCATGGAACATAAACGTAATAATGAACAGTGAGATAATTTATAACATTTGTTATTGCCTCTAGGGCATACCTCCTACAGAAAGAACTTCCGATCTGGGGTTTCTGCGTCGGGAGTAAAAATACGGGGTAAAGTAGGGCACCAGGGGGTGTGGGCCCCACCCAGGCGCCCCCCCGGCGCGGCCCAGGGGGGGCACCCACAGGGCGCCTGGGCACCCCCTGGCCTCCCTTTGGTCCCACTTCTGGTTCCTGGTTCCTTCGGGTGCGTGGATTTTCTATGATTTTTCGTGGATTTTTCTGAGATACTTAAAAATCCGTTTTCCTGCACACAAATAAACCATACAGGCAGCTCTGCTGAAAACAGCGTCAGTCCGGGTTAGTTTAGTCCAAATCATGCAAGAATGAGGTCAAAACAATATCAAAAGTGTTTGGAAAAGTAGATACGTTTGAGACGTATCACAAGTCTCTTCGAATTATTGGTTTGGTTTGGCCTACTAGATCTATAGTTCTTGCAATGGGAGAAGTGCTTGGCTTTGGGTTTAATCCTGCGGTGTCCTTTCCCAGTGACAGTAGGGGCAGCAAGGCACGTATTGTATTGTTGCCATCGAGGATAAAAAGATGGGGTTTTCATCATATTGCTTGAGTTTATCCCTCTACATCATGTCATCTTGCTTAAGGCGTTACTCTGTTCGTATGAACTCAATACACTAGATGCATGCTGGATAGCGGTCGATGTGTGGAGTAATAGTAGTAGATGCAGAATCGTTTCGGTCTACTTGTCTCGGACGTGATGCCTATATGCAATGATCATGCCTAGATAGTCTCATAATTATTCGCTTTTCTATCAATTGCTCGACAGTAATTTGTTTACCCGCCGTAGAATATCGCTATCATGAGAGAAGCCACTAGAGAAAACTATGGCCCCCGGGTCTATTCTCAACATATCAATCTACATCTACTTTACTTTTACCGCTTTTATTTGTTGTTTTATTAAACCAAAAATACCAAAAATATCAACTATCATCTCTATCAGATCTCACTCTCGTAAGTGACCGTAAAGGGATTGACAACCCCTTATCGCGTTGGCTGCGAAGTTCTTATTTGTTTGTGCAGGTGCGAGGGACTCGCGGGTGGTCTCCTACTGGATTGATACCTTGGTTCTCAAAAACTGAGGGAAATACTTACGCTACTGTGCTGCATCTCCCATTCCTCTTCGAGGGAATACAACGCAAGCTCAAGAGGTAGCAAGAAGAATTTCTGGCGCCGTTGCCGGGGAGGCTTACGCAAAACTCATATACCAAGTACCTATCACAAACCCTTATCCTTCGCATTACATTTATTTGCCTCTCATTTTCCTCTCCCCCACTTCACCCTTCCCATTTTATTTGCCCTTCTTTTGTCGTGTGTTTATCGTTCGCTTGCTTCTTGTTTGCTTGTGTTGCTATGTGCCCTCAATTAGCTTGCATCTTCGCTTGCTAAAGTATGGATCATCATCCACTTGCTAATCTCTTTAAGAGATCCAATTATGTTGAACCTATTGCTAGTGAGTTGCGTGCACTAGATTATCTTTATGAGGTTTTGCTCGAAATTTATGAATCTGAAAATTGTGAAGAATTGTTGAAAGAAAAAGTGATTCATGTTAGCTCCTTAAATAAAAAGCATGATTGCAATGATACTATTATAAATGTCAATTGTGTTAATGATATGCAAAACCCTAAGCTTGGGGATGCTAGTATTGTTATGCCCACTATTTGTTGCAATGATCATGATTGGGGTGATTCTTCTTATGATCTTGGAAATTTATTTAAGCCTCATGATGAATATGAGATTGATAATAATGTTTGCAATAATATTGACAGTGGGTTTGGAAGAGTGTCAACTTTAGATCCCACATATTTGGAGAATGTTCAATCTTATGAATTTTTTGATAAAAGTGGGTTTGGAGAGGTCATGACTTTAGTTAATGTTAATCCCACTATTCTGGAAGAGTGTCAACTTTGCATGCATGTGGATCGTGTTGAGAATATGTTATGTGATAGCTATTTTGTTGAATTTGATCATGATCCTACATGCAATTATTATGAGAGAGGGAAATATGGTTGTAGAAATTTTCATGTTACTAAATTACCTCTCGTTATGTTGAGATTGCTATTGTTTCTTTCTCCTTCCTTGCATATGCTAGATCTTGCTTGTCTTGGTAATTTGTTTTCCTATAAGATGCCTATTCATAGGAAGTATGTTAGACTTAGATGTGTTTGTCACATGTTTTATGATGCTCCCTTTGTGCTTCAATTCTTATCTTTCTTGTGAGCATCATTGAATTCTCAAGCCTATCTTAATGGCTATAAAGAAAGAGCTTGTTGGGAGGCAACCCAACTTTATAATTTTTTTGTTTTTGTTTCTGTTAGGGGATAAATATTGCTTCTAGCCTCTGATTAGATGTGGTTTCATGTTTTGTTTAGTGTTTCTGCCAAGTAGAACCTTTGGGAAGACTTGTGTGAAGTTTATATGATCTTGCTGTGAAAAACAGAATCGTTAGCGCTCACTAAAGTAGTCGTGGGATTTTACTGGAGCGTGATTTTTAGTTGATTCTTTTTGCTGCTGACTGGTAGACAAATTGCTCAAATTTACCAATTTAGTTTGGATTTTTTGGAGTTCCAGAAGTAGGCGTACCCTGCAGATTACTACAGACTGTTCTGTCTTTGACATATTCTGTTTTTCGTGTGTTGTTTGCTTATTCCGATGCATCTATTAGTAATATTGGAGGATATGAACCATAGAGAAGTTGGATTACAGTAGGTTTAACACCAATATAAACAAGGAATGAATTCATTGCTGTACCCTTGAGTAGTGGTTTGCTTTCTCATACTAACGGAGCTCACGAGAATTTTTGTCTAAGTTTTGTGTTGTGAAGTTTTCAAGTTTTGAGTATTGCTTTGATGGACTATGGAACAAGTAGTAGCAAAGGCCTAAGCTTGGGGATGCCCATGGCACCCCAAGTAAATTCAAGATAATCAAAATCCTAAGCTTGGGGATGCCCCGGTAAGGCATCCCCTCTTTCGTCTTCATCCATCGGTAACTATACTTGGAGCTATATTTTTTATTCGCAACATGATATGTGTTTTGCTTGGAGCGTCTTGTAAAATTTGAGTCTTTGCTTGTTAGTTTTCCACAATCATCCTTGCTGGACACACCTATTTGAGAAAGTTAAATATGTCCTAGAAATTATTAGAACACTCTATGTGCTTCACTTATATCTTTTGAGTTGAATAGTTTTTGCTCTAGTGCTTTACTTATATCTTTTAGAACACGGTGGTGGTAATATTTTGTAGAAAAAATTGTTGAACTCTCATGCTTCACTTATATCTATTTGAGAGTCTATTAAAACAGCATGGTAATGTTGAAATCTGAGATGGGCCTAGAGCCCATATGACAATTTCAGATTTGATCTCTAAGGGCCCATGTAGGTGGCATGACAAAGTGGTGGGAAGTTTAGTCCCACCATGCTAGTGGAAGGAGAGTTGGAGTGGTTTATAAGGGATTCTCTCCCTCATGCTATTGGAGCTTGAGAAGAGATGAGGCCCTCGCGCACTCCTCCTCCTCCGCTCGCCTCGCCACGCCACGCCTCGCCTCGTCACGACGCGCCGCGCCGCGGGTTGCGGGATTGAGCCGAGCCGAGCTCACTCCTATGCGCTTCTTTTTGCCAGTCAGGAACGGAGAGTCTTTGACAGGTAGGGCCACGATCTGAGACGTCAGATCGTGGGCTACCGACTTGGACGTGGGTTCGGCCCACGTTTCTCCACGCGCGGCCGCACATATATATGTGGGGCGCTGCCAACCCTAGCCGCCGCAACACATAACGCATCTGCCTCCACGCCCGCCGTCGTCCCTTTGCTGCTGCTGCCGCCGGTGACTCCATCCCGTCCGCCGCGTACACGGTCGACGGGAGAGCAGGTCTCCGAAGCCTCGCCTCTCTGGATCCTGTACGGGAGAGGGGCGAATAGGTTTTTGGGAAGCGACTACGCGACTGCTCGCCGTTCATCTACTTCCTCTACGTCCGCGTCGCCCTCGTCATCACCATGGCCACCGACGCCGAACGTGCCGCCGCCCAGAAGATCGAAGCCGACAAGAAGGCAGCCGAGGACGCTGCTGCCGTCACCGCCGCCGCGGCCTCTGCATGGCCTACTGGAGGGTATAACTCGTTTATCCCGCTCCTACTGTTTTCTATTCTAGGCATGCTAGCGTTATACGTAGATATGTCTACAATTAGCGTAGTATGTGCTCACATGATTGAATATCAGTATGCTATTATTTGTGTCAATGCCATGCTAGTAGTTAATTCGTGGATTAAATTAATCGGAAAATTGCCTATTTACTCAACAATCCAAAAACCTATTATGTGTAGGAATTTTTCGACAAGTGGCTTTGCCGCTGCACTGAAACCGGATAAGTTTACCGGTACATATTTTAAGCGTTGGCAGACTAAGACCACTTTATGGCTCACGGCTATGAACGTGTTCTGGGTCGCCGGTGTGCCCACGGGAACGATTGCTCCTGAACAGGAGAAGGCGTTCAGGGAGGCCACCGTCGTATTTCTCGGAGCACTTCTTAGCGTGATCGGAGATAAACTGGTCGACGCATATTTACATGTGCATGTCGCCAAGGACTTGTGGGAGGTGCTCGAATCTAAATTCGGGGCCACCGATGCTGGGAGTGAGATGTATATTATAGAGCAGTTCCACGATTACAAGATGGTTGAAAACCGTCCTGTGTTGGAGCAGGCTCATGAGATAATCTGCATTGTTAAGGAGCTTGAGCTTCTAAAGTGTGAGTTACCGGGCAAGTTTGTCGCGGGCTGCATAATCGCTAAGCTCCCTAATTCCTGGAGGAACGTTGCCACTACTCTGAAACATCAGAGGCGTGAATTCTCAGTGGAGGATGTCATTGGCCATCTGAGTGTTGAGCAGAACTCAAGGGCAAAGGACTCGAACGGGAAAGCAGTTGAGGGGACTTCTGTCGCCAACATGGTGAACCAGAGGAACTCCAACTCCCACAAGCCCAAGGGAAAGAATGGTGTCCAACACAATGCCGACTTTAAGAAGAAGGGTAAGAAGACCTTCAAGAAGAACAAGAAGGATGAGGGCTGCTTTACTTGTGGTTCGACTGAACATTGGGCCAACAAGTGCCCAAACAAGTACAAGAAGCCAGGACAGGACTCCAAGTCTGTCAACATGATTGTGGGCAACAATGACAATGGTGCATCTGGGTACGGTAATTTATTTACTGTTTTTTCAGTGTTTCAGCCCAACGATTGGTGGGTGGACACAGGTGCAGGAGTTCATGTGTGTGCTGACATTTCATTGTTCACTTCTTACCAGGTCACAGGCCACGGGTCCGTATTGATGGGGAATGGCGCGAGTGCTTCTGTTCATGGTGTTGGCACGGTCGATCTGAAGTTTACTTCGGGAAGGATCGTGCAGCTGAAGAACGTGCAGCATGTCCCCGCCATCAAGAAGAACCTCGTTAGTGGCTCCCTTCTATGTAGAGAAGGGTTTAAGTTGGTTTTCGAGTCTAATAAATTAGTTGTTACGAAATATGGACTCTTTGTTGGAAAAGGTTATGAAAGCGGAGGAATGTTCCGCCTTTCCCTCGCAGATTTTTGTAATAAAGTCGTGAACCATATTCATTCGAATGTCAATGAATCAGAAGTTTGGCATTCACGTCTTTGTCACATTAGTTTCGGTGTTATGACGCGGCTAGCTAAGTTGGATTTAATCCCGAGTTTCACTTTAGCCAAAGGTTCTAAGTGCCTTTCATGTGTGCAAGCTAAGCAACCTCGCAAGCCTCACAAGGCCGCGGAGGAGAGACACTTGGCACCATTAGAACTCATACATTCTGATCTTTGTGAGATGAATGGTGTGTTGACTAAAGGTGGAAAGAAATACTTCATGACATTGATAGATGATTCCACTAGATATTGCTATGTTTATCTGTTAAATACTAAAGATGAGGCTCTACACTACTTTAAAATCTATAAGGCAGAAGTTGAGAAACAACTTGAAAAACAAATTAAACGAGTCCGGTCAGATCGTGGTGGAGAGTACTTCTCGAGTGAGTTTGACTCCTTTTGTGCGGAACACGGCATTATTCATGAGAGGACGCCTCCCTATTCACCCCAGTCAAACGGGGTTGCCGAGCGGAAAAACCGTACTCTAACTGATTTGGTTAACGCCATGTTAGATACGTCGGGTTTATCCAAGGCATGGTGGGGGGAGGCTATATTGACGGCATGTCATGTCCTGAATAAAGTTCCGACAAAGGACAATGAGATCACTCCCTATGAGAAATGGGCGAAGAGAAGGACAACACTCTTGGGGCTGTTTGGCGAAAGTCAATGTGCCGATCCCCAAAAAGCGCAAGCTTGGACCGAAGACCGTGGACTGCGTTAATTTGGGCTACGCTAAGAATAGCGTTGGCTATAGATTTCTAGTAGTGAAATCTGAGGTACCTGACCAAAAGGTTGGTACAATTATGGAGTCTAAGGATGCTACATTCTTCGAGGATATATTTCCTATGAGAGATAAGCAAAGCACTTCTAGACAGGAATCTGAGGAGACTCCTGAGCCTGCCATTCCTATGGAATACTATGAACGAACACATGATGAAAATCCTGAGGAGGATGACGAGGAAACCCTTGGTAGGGGAAAGAGACAAAGGACTGCAAAGACCTTTGGTGATGATTTCTTCGTGTACCTCGTGGATGATGCTCCCACTTCTATTTCAGAAGCGTATGCCTCTCCAGAATCTGACTACTGGAAGGAAGCGGTCCGTAGCGAGATGGATTCCATCATGGCTAACGGGACATGGGAGATTACTGAGCGTCCCTATGGTTGCAAACCATTGGGATGTAAGTGGGTGTTCAAAAAGAAGCTTAGGCCCGATGGTACGATTGAAAAGTACAAGGCTAGGCTTGTGGCCAAGGGCTATGACCAAAAGGAAGAGGAAGATTTCTTTGATACTTATTCACCTGTGGCCAGACTGACCACCATTCGAGTATTACTCTCATTGGCGGCCTCGCATGGTCTTCTCGTCCACCAGATGGATGTTAAGACAGCTTTCCTGAATGGGGAGCTAAACGAGGAAATCTACATGCAACAGCCAGATGGCTTTGTGATAGATGGTCAAGAAGGAAAAGTGTGTAGGTTGATAAAATCTTTATATGGCCTGAAACAAGCACCTAAGCAATGGCATGATAAGTTTAATACAACACTAACATCTGTTGGCTTCGTTGTTAATGAAGCTGACAAATGTGTATACTATCGCCATGGTGGGGGCAAAGGAGTTATACTGTGCTTGTATGTTGATGACATACTGATATTCGGAACCAACCTCAAAGTAATTGAGGAGGTCAAGTCATTTCTATCTCAGAACTTTGAGATGAAAGACCTTGGTGTGGCTGATGTTATCTTGAACATCAAGCTACTGAGAGATAATGAGGGTGGGATTACACTTTTGCAATCCCATTATGTTGAGAAGGTGTTGAGTCATTTTGGATACTCGGACTGCACACCATCTCAAACACCATATGATCCTAGCGTGTTGATTCGAAAATCCAAAGGCACGGCTATAGATCAATTGAGATACTCTCAAATCATTGGTTCACTGATGTACCTAGCTAGCGCTACGAGGCCTGACATCGCTTTTGCTGTGAGCAAACTAAGTCGGTTTGTATCAAAACCGGGTGATGTACATTGGCATGCTATTGAAAGAGTTATGCGTTATCTGAAGGGTACTATGAACTATGGACTTCACTATACCGGATACCCGTCGGTACTTGAAGGGTATAGTGATGCGAATTGGATCTCTGATGCTGATGAGATGAAGGCCACAACTGGGTATATGTTTACTCTTGGAGGTGGCGCTGTTTCCTGGAAGTCTTGCAAGCAAACGATCTTAACGAGATCGACAATGGAAGCAGAATTAACAGCATTAGACACATCTGGTGTCGAAGCGGGATGGCTTCGAGATCTCTTGTTGGACTTGCCATTGGTTGATAAACCGGTTCCGGCTATCCTTATGAACTGTGAAAATCAGACCGTCATCACCAAGGTGAAGAGTTCAAAGGACAACATGAAGTCCAACAAACACATAAGAATGAGATTAAAAGCTGTCAGAAAATTGAGAAACTCCGGAGTGATAGCGTTGGAATATGTCCATACGGCTAAGAATCTGGCAGATCCCTTTACAAAAGGGCTATCACGTGTTGTGATAGATAATGCATCGAGGGAGATGGGCATGAGACCCACATGAGTTGCCATGGTGGTAACCCAACCTATGTGATCGGAGATCCCGTGAAGTAGGACCTGGGAAAACAAGCCAGTGGTGAACTGAGGAGAGTAACTATACTAACCCACTCCGCTGGAGATGCAATACTCTCAATACTGTATGGGAGGATGACTACTGTCTTAATGTGTCCCAAGGCTTATATGTATAAGCAAGATGCTATCCTACAGAGCGATCTTTGGAGGAACACACCTATATGAGCCCGACTGCTGGTCACAGTCTATGAGATTGGGGTGATCTCTAGTAAGCTCATGAACAGGCCAGGAGTGTGACTTATATGCTCCACCCGAGGGGTCAGCCTTCGGCAGCCTAGTATCAGTAAGACATGTGGTGAAACTTCTTTACGCCAAACTGACAATTCAAGGCATAGTCCATTGTTCAGTTGTGAAGGAGTGTAGCTACTTGCTCTAGGTGAAGCTCAACCTTAACAGGTCTTCACTGAAACACTGGTATATCGAAACAGTAATTGGAACAGAGGACACAATGGGCCCTCGAGATCTGGTGGGGGGTTGTTGAAATCTGAGATGGGCCTAGAGCCCATATGACAATTTCAGATTTGATCTCTAAGGGCCCATGTAGGTGGCATGACAAAGTGGTGGGAAGTTTAGTCCCACCATGCTAGTGGAAGGAGAGTTGGAGTGGTTTATAAGGGATTCTCTCCCTCATGCTATTGGAGCTTGAGAAGAGATGAGGCCCTCGCGCACTCCTCCTCCTCCGCTCGCCTCGCCACGCCACGCCTCGTCACGACGCGCCGCGGGTTGCGGGATTGAGCCGAGCCGAGCTCACTCCTATGCGCTTCTTTTTGCCAGTCAGGAACGGAGAGTCTTTGACAGGTAGGGCCACGATCTGAGACGTCGGATCGTGGGCTACCGACTTGGACGTGGGTTCGGCCCACGTTTCTCCACGCGCGGCCGCACATATATATGTGGGGCGCTGCCAACCCTAGCCGCCGCAACACATAACGCATCTGCCTCCACGCCCGCCGTCGTCCCTTTGCTGCTGCTGCCGCCGGTGACTCCATCCCGTCCGCCGCGTACACGGTCGACGGGAGAGCAGGTCTCCGAAGCCTCGCCTCTCTGGATCCTGTACGGGAGAGGGGCGAATAGGTTTTTGGGAAGCGACTACGCGACTGCTCGCCGTTCATCTACTTCCTCTACGTCCGCGTCGCCCTCGTCATCACCATGGCCACCGACGCCGAACGTGCCGCCGCCCAGAAGATCGAAGCCGACAAGAAGGCAGCCGAGGACGCTGCTGCCGTCACCGCCGCCGCGGCCTCTGCATGGCCTACTGGAGGGTATAACTCGTTTATCCCGCTCCTACTGTTTTCTATTCTAGGCATGCTAGCGTTATACGTAGATATGTCTACAATTAGCGTAGTATGTGCTCACATGATTGAATATCAGTATGCTATTATTTGTGTCAATGCCATGCTAGTAGTTAATTCGTGGATTAAATTAATCGGAAAATTGCCTATTTACTCAACAGGTAATGTGTTTAGGTTAAATAAACTAATCTTCACATGATAGACATCCAATGTCAATGTAGTAAAAAAATCACACCAAGTGCATTGAATAGAATGAGATGTTGGATGCTTGATAATTGTTTTTGAGACATGAGGATAGTGATATTAGAGTCATGCTAGTGGAGTTATTATGAAATTGAGAAATACTTGTGTTAAGGTTAGTGATTCCCGTATCATGCACGTATGGTGAACCGCTATTTGACAAAGTTAGAGCATGAGTTATTTGTAAAGTGCCAACCTTTGTGTGGAGGTCGGGGGCGTGCGATGGTTAACTCCTACCAACCTCCCCCCTAGGAGCATGCGTTGATTGCTTTGTTTTGATGACTCGTAGATTTTTGCAATAAGTATATGAGTTCTTATGACTAATGTTGAGTCCATGGATTATACGCACTCTCACCCTTCCACCATTGCTAGCCTCTCTTGTACCGCGCAACTTTCGCCGGTACCATAAACCCAGTATATATCCTTCCTCAAAATAGCCACCATATTGTTCCTCACAACAGCCACCATACCTACCTATCATGGCATTTCCATAGCCATTCCGAGATATATTGCCATGCAACTTTCCATCGTTCCGTTCATATGACACACATCATATTGTCATATTGCCATGCATGATCTTGTAGTTGACATCGTATTTGTGGCAAGGCCACCATGCATAATTTTTATACATGTCACTCTTGTTTCATTGCACAAACCGGTACACCACCGGAGGCATTCATATAGAGTCATACTTTGTTGTTGTAGTATCGAGTTGTAATTTCGTGTTGTAATGAAAGTGTGATGATCATCATTATTAGAGCATTGTCCCATGGGAGGAAAGGCTGAATCTATAAAGCCCCTCCGCAAAAAAGAAAAAGAAAAAAAGGCCAAAGAAAAAAAGAAAGGCCCAAAAAAAGAAAAGAAAGAAAAAGGGACAATTGCTACTATCTTTTTCCACACTTGTGCTTCAAAGTAGCACTATGTTCTTCATTGTAGAGAGTCTCATGCTTAGTCACTTTCATATACTAGTGGGAATTATCATTATAGAACTTGGCTTGTATATTCCGACGATGGGCTTTCTCAAATTCCCTAGGTCTTCGTGAGCTAGCAAGTTGGATGCACACCCACTAGTTTCTTTTGTTGAGCTTTCGTTCATATTTAGCTCTAGTGCATCCGTTGCATGGCAATCCCTACTCACTCACATTGATATCTATTGATGGGCATCTCCATAGCCTGTTGACACGCCTAGTCGATGTGAGACTATCTCCCTCCTTTTTGTCTTCTCCACAACCACCTGTATTCCACCCATAGTGCTATATCCATGGCTCACGCTCATGTATTGCGTGAAAGTTGAAAGGTTTGAAAAGATAGAGTATGAAAACAAATGTGTGACGCCCCCAATTTGTCCATACACTAATCATGCACGCAAATGTGTACGACCAAGATCAGGGACTCACAGGAAGATATCACAACACAACTCTAGACACAAATTAAAATAATACAAGCTTCATATTACAAGCCAGGGGCCTCGAGGGCTCGAATACAGAAGCTCGAAAGCAACAGAGTTAGCGGAAGCAACAATATCTGAGTACAGACATAAGTTAAACAAGTTTTGCCTTAAGAAGGCTAGCACAAACATCAACGATTGAAGAGGCAAGGCCTCCTGCCTGGGACCTCCTAACTACTCCTGGTCGTCAGCTGACTCCACGTAGTAGTAGGCTCCGTCGGGGTAGTAGTAGTAGTCGACCGGGGTGGCATCTGGCTCCTGGGATCTGCCATCTGGTTGCAACAACCAGAAAGAAGAAAGAAGGGGGAAAAGGGGGAGCAAAGCAACCGTGAGTACTCATCCAAAGTACTCGCAAGCATCAGATCTATACTAAGTATGCATCAGTATCAAAGGAATAAGCTATATATGTGGACTGAACTGCGGAATGCCAGAAGAGGAGGGGAAAAGCCTAGCCTATCGAAGACTAGCATCTTCAAGCATCTTCTGGAAACCACCATCTTGCAGCAGTAGAAGGAAATACAGAATAACAGTTTATAATCAACAAGCATGTTGTAATATTAATGGCCTAGAGATCCTTCCTCGACTCCCTGCGAGAAAGTAATCTCGCAGCCACATATCCATCACATATCTCAAGTATCCATTTCTAGTTATAACAGATCAGAATATAAGACTGAACGTCCGTTACCGTGGACACGGCTATTCGAATAGATAACTTCCCTGCAGGGGTGCACCACGTTACCCTCATGCTCGATCATCTCTGGCCGGACACACTTTTTAGAGTCAATGCTCGGCCTCGGGAGATCAACACGTCGCAACCCTACCTAGGCTCAGCAGAGAGGTCCCTGTCGGTCTACATCCTAAGCACTCCGGGGTCATGGGCCATCGCCCATAGCACTCCAGAACGTTGCGCGCAGGGCGATCCAGGCCACCTCCACTGGGGCGCCGACCAGGCCGTGCCGCAATGCTGAACTGGACGTTTGACAAAGCTTCGGCTGATACCACGACGCCGAGGCCCATAACTATTCTCGCGTGGCGGTTAGTGCGTAAAGGCCAGAGGCCAATTCAAAACAAATACCCAAATCTGTTAGTGCATTATTGACAGAAGTGACGGCTGTCGGGACAAGTCTGGAGCTATCACCCCTCCTGGGTGATACCGCTAAACAACCAGCCGCCACCGTAAGAACTCCCGCGGGTGCTCACCGGGCCCGCCGCCTTTCACAAAGGTCTCAAGTAAAGTTCATGTAACTGTGTGTCCAAAACATCAAGGTGGAAAACCCGGGGAATCACCCCCGACGAATTCCACTCGATGTGTCCATCAAGGCGAACTAAGAGGAATCACCCCCGAGGTTCACACTTGAGGGGTTGCACGACAGAGTCGTATCGGGGATGGAGAAAGAGGAATCACCCTCGATGACCACGACCGAATAGCTACACTACAGAGTTATCATCATGAGTGCGTTACGAGGTTTCACCCTCGGCACCGAATAGTACCTCTGCAGAGTCGAGCAACAAGGGGGGGGGTTGTGATGTGATGTGAAGTGTCGGGCTCCGGTCTTCGATCACGTTGCGCGAGTTGTCGATGATGGAGTAGGGGCAACAAGGATAGTCAGGCTCCGGTCTTCGATCACGTTGGTCGAGTCGTCGATGATGAAGCAGGGGCAACAAGGACAAGGTGGGGGTCACTGCTGGATCACTATCCAACCTATACTAAGCAGTTTAGCATAGCATGTAGGTAACAATAGCAGATACAAAAGCAGGCTATGCATGAGAATAGGATCAAACAATAACAGTAGCAAAATCTAATGCAAGCATAAGAGAGAATGGAATGGGTCATATCGGGATGATCAAAAGGGGGGCTTGCCTGGAAGCTCTGTTGAAAAGGAAGTAGGGTCGTCGTCGACGTAGTCGATCACCAGGGCATCAACGGGAGTCTCGAGGTCTACCGGGGAGAAGAGGGGGAAGAAACAATAAATACATAGCACACAGATGCAATACAGATGCACGACATGGTAATAAGCGGTGCTAGAGGTGTTCTAACGCAGTACTACATGATACCGAGGAAGGGGGAAAACACCCGGGAAAGCATTCCCGCTGTTAGGCATTTTCGGACAGGCGAACTCGAGGAGGAATGTTGCATGTTTGGTATTCTAGGGATGTGTGGCGGACGAACGGACTGCATATCCGGGTTCGTCTCGTCGTTCTGAGCAACTTTCATATATAAAACTTTTTCATCCGAGTTACGGATTATTTTATATGATTTTTCAAAGTTCTATTAATATTCTGAATTTATTATTAATTTGAAATTAAATAATAAATTGCTACGGGTACCCAGCTCTATGTACACAGAAGTGCACACAGAGGATGACATGTGGGCCAGGGGGTCCCTGTTGACCAGTCAACGTTTGACTTGTCAACAGGGGGGTGGGGCCCCGTGTCATTGAGACATCTAACTAATTACTAATTAGTTAGGTTAACTAATTAATTAGTTTAACTAAAACAACTAAATTAAGTTTATTAAGTTAATTATAATAAATTATTTAATTAATTTTTATAATATTTTTTAAAATCTTTTTTATTTCTTTTTTTTAAAGGGCGCTCGGTCCTTCTGGTGAGCGGCCCACAAGGCCTTGCGGGGCGGGCGGCTTAACGGGCGCTGGGGCGGGGCGTACCCATGCCCGAGGCCACCGCAGCGGGGGCGCGAGGCCCTGGTGGGCGAAGCCGGCCTCAGCCGGCAACGGCGGCGGACAGCGGCGCAGGCGCAGCCGGCTCCGCCTAGGGAGCCTGGCGGGCGCGCGGCAGGCCGGAGCGGCGAGCGGCAGTGTAATGCCCAGGATGGAGTTATACCTCCTACGTGTCGAGGCACGACTTAAAGGCATAATTCCATCCTAGAATGATCTCAAGTTTGGTAATCTTTGCACAACTCATGTAAAAGAGGGGATAGTAAACAGAAATAGTTGGCTTACACTCGCCACGTCACAGAATTACAGTACAAGTCTCAAACATCATACATTAAGAGCACTACAACCCTCTAAGGGCAAAAGCCAAATGTCAAAGTACCAAACTCAGATAAATAAACCACAGGCGGATCGAATCCTAGTAAGAGGCTCCACTACTGATCGTCCGGGTAGCGCACGTAGTACCGACTACGCTCTTCGTCGTACTCCCAATCCAGCTCGGTGCCATCACCTGGATAGCTCACAGCTGGACCTGCATCTGGTGTGTGAAGTAACTGTGAGCCACAGAGGACTCAGCAATCCCGTTCCCGGGTAACAGAACTATTTAAGCCTTTAGGTGAGGGAAAGGCTGAAGAAAAGAATAAGTCTGCAGCAGCAACTAGCAACTAGCTTACGCAAGTGAGAGCGAGAAGAGAAGGCAACGGCGAGAAGTGATCACGAAGTGATCCTAGCTACAAGCTCACAATCATAACCCCTCCGTGTTCAACTCCCGAATCCCTATTCGGAAATTGACAGTCACGGAACACACGCTGGTAGTGTATTAGTATCATTGTGTCAAGTTATCTACAACCGGAATTAACAAGCTCCCATCTGCCACATAACCGCGGGCACGGCTTTCGAAAGTTCAAACCCTACAGGGGTGTTCCAACTTGACCCATTACAAGCCCACGATCCGCGGAGTCGCAACTCCAAAGTGGGAAGGCCCGAGTATCCTCGGAATCCCGTGCTCAAGATATACCGAGCTAAGGTAAGGCTAATCCAGCAAATCCTCCCGGCGTGCCGACACCCTGATAGTAGCCGCGCGTATCTCGTCTCAGGCCACGACCGGATGGGCGATTCTACAGGTTTTTACCAAACCTCGAGTTTCCTTGAGGTGGCCCCGCAGAACCCCCGTTTCGGACCAACACTCATGTGGAGCACTGGCCCGGGGTTGTTGATTAAGAAAGAGGGTTAATTACTCCCTATGCATGTTTAGTTTGTTATTAGGCAATAGTACCAATGTTGGGATTTGCTGGAAAAGACTTAGCACTTAGCGGTTTATCGAGGGGGTCCCATACACCCCAACCGTGTTAGGAACGCATAATCAAGGAACATAATACCGGCTTATACGGATCCTAACGGCATGAGTGGAACAAATCACCAAGCAAAAGGCTTAGCCTTCCACCCTTGCCAATATATAGATGAATTCATTTAAAGCATTTATATAGTGTGATATAACCCAACCAAACTTCAACATGGAGCAAGCATCTTCACTTCACCTGCAACTAGCAACGCTATAAGAAGGGCTGAGCGAAGCGTACTTAGCCAAGCAACGGTTTGCATAGGTAGGTTGGTTAAACATGGCAATTGGTTACAAGTAGGAGGCTGACAAGAAGATCATGGGCATCGAGGTAAAACTATAGATCGAGACTACTAGCAATAGGCAAAGATAGTAATGTTATCGGGGTTCGGTCATCTTGCCTGAAGAGAAGTCGTTCGGATCGTAAGAAGGGTCCTCGTGCTCAACCTCGTTGGAAACCTCGTGCTCAACTTCGTACCCGGTCTCAGCTTCCGGCTCTAAACAAAACAATCACACCAAGCACCAATCAACAAGATGCAATGCGCACTCGAAAAACATGAATGCATGATGGATGCACTAAGGATGCACACGGAGCACGTAAAACATCACTCAAGCAAAACACCTCAAAACAAGATAACAATCTGATATTATTAAACTACACAGAAAAACACCCAAGTTTGATATAAGATTCGCTGAAATCGGAGTTACGGGCTAAAAGTTATGCCCGAAACAAGATTTGAGCGAAAGCTGAAAATTACAGCAACATAGCATCTTTGGAGCTCAAAACAATTAAGCTACAGCACCCAAAAAGCATGGCAAAGGACATGAACACAAACTAGACATAAAGTACAGCAACTAGGTCCAAAGTGCACCCCCAACGGAGTCACGGATCAATAGCAATGATCTTGGACATATTGAACTTTGCAATAAAATTCTGGCAGCAGAATTTTATTGAAACTTTAGAGCAAAAGATAAACATGCTACAGCCACTCAAATGGACATGTGAGGACATGGATGGAAAGACAACAATATATACTACAAGGAACAATCAAAATCCACCCCAAAACTATCATGCTTTGTCCTACAACATCACACGAACATGGCATCGGAACGTTACAGATTTCAGACTTAGTGAAAAATCACTAAGTCCTAAAACAGCAATATCATCATAGCACACAAAAGAGCATGTTTAAGTCACCTCGAAACTAAACATGGCAAAGGGTAAGCACCTCATCAAAGTGCACATGAAGGTGATCCCGAAACACACAAGCATGCATCATAGAGGTGAACACAACGATTGCAACGAGCTCAACAAGATGGCATTTCATAACAAGTGAAAACACAACATATGAACATGGCACTTTGCAACGATGATAACAAGGCAACAATAAATCTACCATGCAACCTATCACATACAACACGTAGTTCGTGGCAAGACGAACACGTGGACATGTCATTTGCATCGTTTGGACAAACGAGCTAAAAGATATCACATGTCAAAGGTGGCACAAAAATAACACATAGCAGCAGTTTATATCATGATGCACTCTTGCAACAGCAAAACAAGCCCCTAGATGATCTCTAACATGCATGACAACAACAGGTAAAACGTAGAGCACATCTCCACGAACGTCTGGACATATTACACGCGCAAAACGGAGCAACAGGCACAAAGTTACAGCAGGTCAAAGTTTGCATCTCAGAACAGAAAAACTGGACTTAGTGGAATTAGAGTCAACCTCTCCAGATCGGATCTGAGAAAAAAAACACGGAGACGGGCCCGGCGACTCTGGAACTGTGCGGCCCGGCGAGATCTGGCCCACGGCGGCGAGGCGGGGAAGCGGCGGGCCGAACTGGCGGCGGCGGACCGGCGGAGCAGGCCCGCTCGGGCGAGCGGCGCGGCCCACGCGCGGAGCGGGAGGCCCGGCGCGGTGGCGAGGCGTACGGGCCCGCTAGGCTGGCGGCCCGCGGGGCGGTACTGCCCGGTCGCGCGGATCTGGAGCAGTGCGGGAGGCCCCGATGCGGCGAGTGGGCCGGCGCGGGGAGGAAACGACGCGCGGATCTGGGCCCAGGGAGGAACGGCGAAGGCCGGCCAAGTGGTCCTGGCGCGGGGACGTACGGGCCGCGGTCGATGCGGCTGGCTCGGTGCGGTGCGAGCCCGAGCGGCTGGGCGACCAAGTGGCCTCGAGGCCGAGGCGGCGGTCGGGCGTGCGTTGACTCCGGGGCGCCGATCCGGATCTGGATCGAGGCTGCCTGCGGCTGGAACCTTCGGTGGATACGCTGGATCCTCTCGGGATCTGGTGGAAAAGGAAAAAAAAAGGGAAGGGGAACTAGAGGAGGAAGAAGAAGGGGATAGGGATGCCAAAATAGACTAGGGGGGTCTATATGTAGCAGTTTTTAGGGTTAGGAGGGGATTTAGGGGCGCTAGGAGCCCTCCGATCGCGATCCAACGGATCCGATCGCGGGGATAGTTTTAAAAGGCCTAGACGGAGATAAAAGAAAGCAGTAGGGGTATCTCCGGGACACGAAGTAAAGGCACTTCGGGCCCACACGTACAACGGAGGGAAAAGTCAACGGAGTCCAAACGAGACGAGATTTGAGAGGCGGGTTGCACACAACAAAACAACAACACACAACACAACCTCGCGGCACACCGGTAACGTAAAACGCCCGAACAACAAACTAGGCCTACGGGACGTCACGGACACGTGAGGGAGCTCCGGAACGCGAAACGGACAACGGGAAGAAACACACGGAACCGGATGCAACCCACAACACAAATGCAATGCGATGCACATGTCTACATGATATGAATGAATGCCACACACTCACACAACAAAACGACGAAAGCCCGAAAGACAAAGAACCCGGAATGGAAATAGATGAAGCCGGAGATATATTATATACCCAAAAGGGAAAGTATTACATCCGGGGCATTACAAACTCTCCTCTACTACAAAAAGATCTCGTCCCGAGATCTAGGACTGGAAAAAGGAAGGGTACTCGGAACGAAGATGATCTTCTCGTTCCCAGGTAGCTTCTCGGTCTGTGTGATGTGACCACTTGACTTTCAGAAACTTGATGGACTTGTTGCGAGTCTTGCGTTCGGTTTCTTCGATAATTGCAACTGGATGCTCTCGGTAGGAAAGGTCTTGTTGAAGATCAATCTCCTCAAACGGAATCATGCGCTCAGGTGCCTTGAAGCATTTGCGAAGCTGAGACACATGGAAGACATCATGAACATTTGCAAAGTTGGAAGGGAGCTCGAGCTGATAGGCTAGATCGCCTCTTTTGCCAAGAATCTTGAAAGGCCCGACGTATCTAGGAGCAAGTTTCCCTTTGATACCGAATCTTTGGGTTCCTTTCATCGGAGAAACTCGGAGATAGACATGATCACCGATGTCGAAAGCCAAATCACGATGCTTTCCGTCATAGTAGCTCTTCTGACGCGACTGAGCGGCCTTGAGATTCTCACGTATGACTTTGCACATTTCTTCGGCTTCTGAGATCAAGTCATTGCCAAGAAGTTGGCGTTCGCCTGTTTCAGACCAGTTGAGAGGGGTACGGCACTTTCTGCCATAGAGAATTTCAAACGGTGCTTTGCCTGCACTTGCTTGAAAGATGTTGTTGTAAGAGAACTCGGCAAATGGAAGGCAGTCTTCCCATTTCATGTCGAAGGAGATGACACAGGCCCTGAGCATATCTTCTAGGATCTGATTCACACGCTCGACTTGACCACTAGTCTGAGGGTGAAAGGCAGTGCTGAATCTGATCTTCGTGCCCATGGCGGACTGAAAGGAGTCCCAGAACCTTGATGTGAACAAGCTGCCACGGTCTGAGGATATCACTTGAGGAATGCCATGTAGGGACACAATTCTGGAAGTGTACAGCTCTGCAAGTTGAGCTGCATTGATTGATTCTTTGACTGGAAGAAAGTGAGCGACTTTGGTAAGCTTGTCAATCACCACAAAGATAGCATCATTGCCTCGCTTGGATTTAGGAAAGCCAGTGACGAAGTCCATTTCAATGTGGTCGAACTTCCACTCGGGAATAGGAAGAGGTTGGAGAAGACCGGCTGGACGTTGATGTTCTGCTTTCACTCTTCTGCATACATCACATTCATTCACGAATTGGGCAATTTCCCTTTTCATGCGTATCCACCAGTAAGATTGCTTGAGATCTTGATACATCTTGGAACTGCCAGGATGAATGGAAAGGAGAGAATCATGAGCTTCTTCCATTATGAGCTTCCTGAGATCACCTTTGGGAACAACGAGTCTGTCCTCGAAGAACAAGGTATCTCTCTCATCAACACGGAAGCACTTATATTCTGGAGTGCCCTTTGCAATCCCATGTTTCACCTTCTTCACCATGGTATCACTGAGCTGGGCCTCACGGACTTGATCTTCCAAGGTAGGAGCAATTTGGAGATTTGCAAGAAAACCCTGCGGAACAACTTGAAGGTTGAGCTTCCTGAATGCTTCACAAAGCTTAGGCTGGTATGGCTTGATAAGAAGGCTGTTGCAATATGCCTTTCTGCTCAAAGCATCTGCAATCACATTCGCCTTGCCTGGAGTGTATTCAATGCTGGGGTTGTACTCTTGGATCATTTCGACCCAACGAGTCTGGCGGAGGTTCAGATGCGGCTGTGTGAAGATGTACTTCAAGCTCTTGTGATCAGTGAAGATGTCGACCTTTCTGCCCAACAACAGATGTCTCCACGTAATCAGAGCATGTACCACAGCTGCTAGCTCGAGATCATGTGTGGGATAGTTCTTCTCACTGGGCTTGAGCTGCCGAGAAGTATATGCCACAATTTTCTTATCTTGCATAAGCACACCACCAAGACCTTGAAGAGAAGCGTCACAGAACACTTCATAGGGCTTGGTTTCATCCGGAGGAGTCAGAACTGGAGCAGAGACAAGCTTCTCTTTGAGGGTTTTGAATGCGACTTCACATTCTGGAGACCAAAAGTATTTGACATTCTTCTGAAGTAGGTTGGAAAGAGGCTTGGCAATCTTGGAGAAGTTTTCAACAAATCTTCTGCAATAGCTGGCAAGACCCAGAAAACTGCGGAGCTGCTTGACGTTCTGAGGAGCTTCCCAGTTGACAATTGCTTCAACTTTCTCGGGATTAACCGCAATACCGTCAGCTGAGATGATGTGGCCCAGGTACAAAACCTTATCGAGCCAAAACTCGCACTTTGAGAACTTGGCATAGAATTTATGCTCTCGGAGTCGATCAAGAACCAGACGCAAGTGCTTTTCGTGATCTTCTTCATTCTTGGAAAACACCAGAATATCATCCAGATACACTAGCACGAACTCTCCAGTATAGGGGTTGAAGATGTAATGCATCATCCTTGAAAAGGTAGGAGGAGCATTGGCGAGACCGAAGGACATGACGGTATACTCGTATGAACCGTAGCTCGTTCTGAAGGCCGTCTTGGGAATGTCTTCCTCGCGAATGCGAATTTGATGGTAGCCCATTCGAAGGTCAAGCTTAGAGAACACTTTAGCTCCTTTGAGCTGCTCAAAGAGTTCGTTGATGTTGGGGAGCGGATACTTGTTCTTAATCGTCTTCTTGTTCAATGGCCGGTAGTCAACACAGAGACGCTCCGTGCCATCTTTCTTCTTGACAAATAAGACACCACAGCCCCACGGAGATGTACTCGGTCTGATGAGACCCATACTCTCCTGCTTATCAAGCTGCTTCTTCAATTCCTTCAATTCATCCGGAGAGAGCTTGTATGGACGCCGACAAGCAGGTTCGGTGCCCGGCTCGAGTTCAATGACAAACTCCACCTGACGGTGTGGAGGCATGCCTGGAAGATCTTCTGGAAAGACGTCTTGATATTCGTTCACCACTGGAATTTGCTCTATGGCATTAATTTCACCCTTATCATTAAGAGAGAAAAGCCGAATAGTATTATCCCTGGAGGCGAAGATAATCACATCTTCATCAGAATGAGTCAACTTGACTTCCTTTTGAGCACAATCAATGTGAGCATCATGCTGAGAAAGCCAATCCATTCCGAGAATGAGGTCGATGTCAGAATGACCAAGAATCACCGGAGAAGCCAAAAATCGATAATCACCCATGCGAATGGAAACATCCGGAGCATATATACTGGAATGCATCTGCTTTCCCGGAGAAGAAACTGCCAACTGCCTCGGTAAAGCTGCTGTGGTCACACTATGCTTGGATGCAAACGGGTATGACATGAAAGAATGTGAAGCACCCGAATCAAATAACACTTTAGCTGGAAAAGAGTTAACTGGAAGGTTACCCAGAATGACATCAGAAGAAGCCTCCGCTTGTGCTGCATTCATCAGATTGACCCTTGCAGCCTTTGGATCATGCTTGACCATAGCGGTACCGACAGGAGGAGGAGGAGGAAGACGCTTCGGATTCGGACATCTGTTGGCATAGTGACCTTTCTGAGTGCATTTGTTGCAAGTCACTTCTGAGAGAGGACGGAAATGAGAGCCACTGGACTTGGAGCCTTGAGACTGAAACTGCTTCTTCGACTGGTTGCTTGGGTTGGGTGGGTGGGAGAAACCACGACCACTAGAGTTCTTGTTGTTGGAGTTGTTGTAGTTGCTGTATGGAGCTCGAATCACTGGAGGAGGAGGAAGCCAGAATGATACCAACTTGTAATGCCCAGGATGGATTTATACCTCCTACGTGTCGAGGCACGACTTAAAGGCATAATTCCATCCTAGAATGATCTCAAGTTTGGTAATCTTTGCACAACTCATGTAAAAGAGGGGATAGTAAACAGAAATAGTTGGCTTACACTCGCCACGTCACAGAATTACAGTACAAGTCTCAAACATCATACATTAAGAGCACTACAACCCTCTAAGGGCAAAAGCCAAATGTCAAAGTACCAAACTCAGATAAATAAACCACAGGCGGATCGAATCCTAGTAAGAGGCTCCACTACTGATCGTCCGGGTAGCGCACGTAGTACCGACTACGCTCTTCGTCGTACTCCCAATCCAACTCGGTGCCATCACCTGGATAGCTCACAGCTGGACCTGCATCTGGTGTGTGAAGTAACTGTGAGCCACAGAGGACTCAGCAATCCCGTTCCCGGGTAACAGAACTATTTAAGCCTTTAGGTGAGGGAAAGGCTGAAGAAAAGAATAAGTCTGCAGCAGCAACTAGCAACTAGCTTACGCAAGTGAGAGCGAGAAGAGAAGGCAGCGGCGAGAAGTGATCACGAAGTGATCCTAGCTACAAGCTCACAATCATAACCCCTCCGTGTTCAACTCCCGAATCCCTATTCGGAAATTGACAGTCACGGAACACACGCTGGTAGTGTATTAGTATCATTGTGTCAAGTTATCTACAACCGGAATTAACAAGCTCCCATCTGCCACATAACCGCGGGCACGGCTTTCGAAAGTTCAAACCCTGCAGGGGTGTTCCAACTTGACCCATTACAAGCCCACGATCCGCGGAGTCGCAACTCCAAAGTGGGAAGGCCCGAGTATCCTCGGAATCCCGTGCTCAAGATATACCGAGCTAAGGTAAGGCTAATCCAGCAAATCCTCCCGGCGTGCCGACACCCTGATAGTAGCCGCGCGTATCTCGTCTCAGGCCACGACCGGATGGGCGATTCTACAGGTTTTTACCAAACCTCGAGTTTCCTTGAGGTGGCCCCGCAGAACCCCCGTTTCGGACCAACACTCATGTGGAGCACTGGCCCGGGGTTGTTGATTAAGAAAGAGGGTTAATTACTCCCTATGCATGTTTAGTTTGTTATTAGGCAATAGTACCAATGTTGGGATTTGCTGGAAAAGACTTAGCACTTAGCGGTTTATCGAGGGGGTCCCATACACCCCAACCGTGTTAGGAACGCATAATCAAGGAACATAATACCGGCTTATACGGATCCTAACGGCATGAGTGGAACAAATCACCAAGCAAAAGGCTTAGCCTTCCACCCTTGCCAATATATAGATGAATTCATTTAAAGCATTTATATAGTGTGATATAACCCAACCAAACTTCAACATGGAGCAAGCATCTTCACTTCACCTGCAACTAGCAACGCTATAAGAAGGGCTGAGCGAAGCGTACTTAGCCAAGCAACGGTTTGCATAGGTAGGTTGGTTAAACATGGCAATTGGTTACAAGTAGGAGGCTGACAAGAAGATCATGGGCATCGAGGTAAAACTATAGATCGAGACTACTAGCAATAGGCAAAGATAGTAATGTTATCGGGGTTCGGTCATCTTGCCTGAAGAGAAGTCGTTCGGATCGTAAGAAGGGTCCTCGTGCTCAACCTCGTTGGAAACCTCGTGCTCAACTTCGTACCCGGTCTCAGCTTCCGGCTCTAAACAAAACAATCACACCAAGCACCAATCAACAAGATGCAATGCGCACTCGAAAAACATGAATGCATGATGGATGCACTAAGGATGCACACGGAGCACGTAAAACATCACTCAAGCAAAACACCTCAAAACAAGATAACAATCTGATATTATTAAACTACACAGAAAAACACCCAAGTTTGATATAAGATTCGCTGAAATCGGAGTTACGGGCTAAAAGTTATGCCCGAAACAAGATTTGAGCGAAAGCTGAAAATTACAGCAACATAGCATCTTTGGAGCTCAAAACAATTAAGCTACAGCACCCAAAAAGCATGGCAAAGGACATGAACACAAACTAGACATAAAGTACAGCAACTAGGTCCAAAGTGCACCCCCAACGGAGTCACGGATCAATAGCAATGATCTTGGACATATTGAACTTTGCAATAAAATTCTGGCAGCAGAATTTTATTGAAACTTTAGAGCAAAAGATAAACATGCTACAGCCACTCAAATGGACATGTGAGGACATGGATGGAAAGACAACAATATATACTACAAGGAACAATCAAAATCCACCCCAAAACTATCATGCTTTGTCCTACAACATCACACGAACATGGCATCGGAACGTTACAGATTTCAGACTTAGTGAAAAATCACTAAGTCCTAAAACAGCAATATCATCATAGCACACAAAAGAGCATGTTTAAGTCACCTCGAAACTAAACATGGCAAAGGGTAAGCACCTCATCAAAGTGCACATGAAGGTGATCCCGAAACACACAAGCATGCATCATAGAGGTGAACACAACGATTGCAACGAGCTCAACAAGATGGCATTTCATAACAAGTGAAAACACAACATATGAACATGGCACTTTGCAACGATGATAACAAGGCAACAATAAATCTACCATGCAACCTATCACATACAACACGTAGTTCGTGGCAAGACGAACACGTGGACATGTCATTTGCATCGTTTGGACAAACGAGCTAAAAGATATCACATGTCAAAGGTGGCACAAAAATAACACATAGCAGCAGTTTATATCATGATGCACTCTTGCAACAGCAAAACAAGCCCCTAGATGATCTCTAACATGCATGACAACAACAGGTAAAACGTAGAGCACATCTCCACGAACGTCTGGACATATTACACGCGCAAAACGGAGCAACAGGCACAAAGTTACAGCAGGTCAAAGTTTGCATCTCAGAACAGAAAAACTGGACTTAGTGGAATTAGAGTCAACCTCTCCAGATCGGATCTGAGAAAAAAAACACGGAGACGGGCCCGGCGACTCTAGAACTGTGCGGCCCGGTGAGATCTGGCCCACGGCGGCGAGGCGGGGAAGCGGCGGGCCGAACTGGCGGCGGCGGACCGGCGGAGCAGGCCCGCTCGGGCGAGCGGCGCGGCCCGCGCGTGGAGCGGGAGGCCCGGCGCGGTGGCGAGGCGTACGGGCCCGCTAGGCTGGCGGCCCGCGGGGCGGTACTGCCCGGTCGCGCGGATCTGGAGCAGTGCGGGAGGCCCCGATGCGGCGAGTGGGCCGGCGCGGGGAGGAAACGGCGCGCGGATCTGGGCCCAGGGAGGAACGGCGAAGGCCGGCCAAGTGGTCCTGGCGCGGGGACGTACGGGCCGCGGTCGATGCGGCTGGCTCGGTGCGGTGCGAGCCCGAGCGGCTGGGCGACCAAGTGGCCTCGAGGCCGAGGCGGCGGTCGGGCGTGCGTTGACTCCGGGGCGCCGATCCGGATCTGGATCGAGGCTGCCTGCGGCTGGAACCTTCGGTGGATACGCTGGATCCTCTCGGGATCTGGTGGAAAAGGAAAAAAAAAGGGAAGGGGAACTAGAGGAGGAAGAAGAAGGGGATAGGGATGCCAAAATAGACTAGGGGGGTCTATATGTAGCAGTTTTTAGGGTTAGGAGGGGATTTAGGGGCGCTAGGAGCCCTCCGATCGCGATCCGATGGATCCGATCGCGGGGATAGTTTTAAAAGGCCTAGACGGAGATAAAAGAAAGCAGTAGGGGTATCTCCGGGACACGAAGTAAAGGCACTTCGGGCCCACACGTACAACGGAGGGAAAAGTCAACGGAGTCCAAACGAGACGAGATTTGAGAGGCGGGTTGCACACAACAAAACAACAACACACAACACAACCTCGCGGCACACCGGTAACGTAAAACGCCCGAACAACAAAGTAGGCCTACGGGACGTCACGGACACGTGAGGGAGCTCCGGAACGCGAAACGGACAACGGGAAGAAACACACGGAACCGGATGCAACCCACAACACAAATGCAATGCGATGCACATGTCTACATGATATGAATGAATGCCACACACTCACACAACAAAACGACGAAAGCCCGAAAGACAAAGAACCCGGAATGGAAATAGATGAAGCCGGAGATATATTATATACCCAAAAGGGAAAGTATTACATCCGGGGCATTACAGGCAGGGCCCCAGGCGAGGCAGGCGCGGCCAGAGCCAGGTGGAGGCGGGGAGGCCACGGCGGGGCGCGGGAGGGCTGCTGCGAGCGCGCCTCGAGCTACAGGCGGCGCAGGCGGCCATGGCGAGTGGGGGGGGCGCGGTGGCGCGACATGTGCGGGGCGAGGGGAAGGGGCCGGGCGCGGCGTGTAGAGCAGCAGAAGGCGGGGCAAGGAGTGAGCGTGTACGCTCACGGTGGAGCTACAGAGGTCCGACCATGGCAGCGACAGTTGGACGCGGGTCTACGACGCCAAATTGGAGAGGGAGACGGGGGAATCGAAGGAGGGCTCACCGCAGGAGCAGATGGCGAGCTCGTGAGGTCGGGAAGGCGCCGGTGGTGGAGATCGACGGCGTCGAGCGGCGGGCGGCGCGGGACGGACGTTGAAGACGATTGATGCAACGACGGTGATGTGGCGTGTTGGCCTAGATCCAGCGACGAAGACGAAGGAGAGGATGAAGAGGAGGCTTCTCGACAGCGTATCACGCGCCTGGGAGCACGGTAGTCGTGCGGTTGAGCTCGGCCATGGCGACGGGGACGAGCGCGGTGGTCGGGCATACACAGGCACTGGCGTGTGGACCCAGAACTTGTTTAGCTAGGCTTAGGATTAATTAGTGTTAACCAAGCTAGTTAATTAGATGGGTCACTGACACGTGGGGCCCAGCCCCTGTTAACTTTTAGTTTAGTGTTAAACTTAATTAGTTAGTACTGTGACACTGACCAGTGGGTCCCACTGGTCAGGTTTGACCTGGACCAGCCTCTGTTGACTGCTGACATCACAGTGACATCATGCTGACGCCATAAGTGTTTTTTGGAATTTTAAATAAATCAGAAATGATTTATTTATTTCAGAAAATATTCAAAACTTCTAAAAATCATATAAGATCAACCGTAGCTCAGATGAAAATAATTTATATATGAAAAATGATCAGAAAAATATGAGGAATCTCTTTATGGCATTTTCATGCATGTTTGAACAAGTTAAACCTGCTGATCAGGTCAATTCAATTAAATGACAATTAAATAATCACATATGGAGTTTGAATTTGAATCTTTGGTTCAAACCAACTTCATTTAATATGGTTGCTAGTTGCATTAGCTCAATCAACAGCATATTGCCATGTCATGATCATGCATCATATTGTCGCATTGCATTGATTGTGTTATTTCTCTTTGCCGGTGTTTGTCCCCTCTTAGTAGACGCTGTTCCGACGATGTGATCGATGACACCGATGAAGACCCAATGTTATCTTCAGAAGTGCCAGGCAAGCAAAACCCCATTGAGCATTCCGATACAATCCCACTCTCTCGATCTTGCTCTCTTTTACTGCATTAGGACAACAATGCCATAACTGTTACCTGCTGCGGTAGTTGAACCCCTTTCCTCTGCATGACCCGTCATTGCCACAGTAAATAGTTGAAACCCACTAGCATGAGTAGGAGTTGTTTGAGCCATGTTGTGCCTACTCATTCATGCTTTCTGGTTATGCCTTCTACTGCTTAGAGTTGTGTCAGGTCAGATTCATCGGGGATGAATTGGAATGGTGATGAACATGTCCTAATGTGTGTGAGCTAAGTGAGTGAACACGATTTGGTAAAGGTAGCGATGAGAGGCCATGTAGGAGTACATGGTGGGTTGTCTCATTGCAGCTGTCCTCAGGAACTGAGTTCTGTGTTTGTGATCCATGACCAGTTACTACCATGCATTGGGCCCGAAACCAATGGACCCTCTCGACTTATTAACTGACCTTGTCCTCTGTCCAGGAGTTGCAACTAGTTTCTGGTGTTTGTAGTTTACTGGAGGTCGTGCGCAGCGCTGACCCTCGGGGTGGGCTGTGACGCGGCAGGTACATGGCACGGTGTACCGGTCGCCCGTTTGGTGATGCGGGAACCCTGTACACATCGTTTGGGGCCGTGAGCGACACCCCGGCCGGATCTCCCCACGGATGGAACCCAAATAGGCGATAAACCTGGACTAGAGACTTGTGTGGTTAGACAGGTCGTGGCCGACACCCTCGCTGGGCCTCCGCTTGAAGGTTGCCGAGTACATGTCGTGTAAACGACGGTAAGTGGTGAGAGCGTGTGTGAAGAAGTACACCCCTGCAGGGTTATATATGATCTATTCGAATAGCCGTGTCCGCGGTAATGGACTTCTGGGTTACCTGTACAGTTCATAGACAAGTGGAAGTGGATACTTTAAAACACGCAAGATAAGCGGGACTGCTATGGATGGCCTTCTCGTAGGGAGACAGGAGCGGATCCATAGTGGTGTATTGATTGGTGAATATGTGGACTCGTGTGCGCCACCTCAAAAGAGTTATTTGCAGTCGTAGTTTAGGATAGCCACCGAGTCAAGCTGGCTTGCTACAGTCAAACTCCACCCCCCCCCCCTTTGTTGATACTGATGCATATGTAGCTAGTTCTGATGTAAGTCTTGCTAAGTACCTTTGTACTCACGTTTGATTAATTTATGTTTTTGTAGAGAGACTCCAGTCTCACTAGTGGCTCCGTGTGGACTTCGACGTTTAGCTTGTTACCTCAGCTACGATCTTGTACCCTTGGGAGGGTCTTGTAGATAGTCAGGCTTCTCAGCCTTTTTTATTTGTAGTTGTCTGTACCCAGACATGTTATGCTTCCGTTGCCTGTATGCTCTGTATGATGGGTCATATGACCTTTGTTTGTAATAAATGCTATGATGGCTCTTCTGGGCCTTTATCTATATGAATTGTTGAGTTATGTTGTCATGCCATGTTGTACAGCACATACTTGCATGTTATGCGTACGTGTAATGTGTATTGCTATGTGTGGGATCCGACACCTAGTTGTGTACCCTTGGTAGCCTATCTTACAGGGAAATGTCTCCTAGTGCTTCCACTGAGCCTTGGTAGCTTGCTACTGCTCCGGAACACTTAGGCTGGCCGGCATGTGTCCTTCTTCGTTCCTGTGTCTGTCCCTTAGGGGAAATGTCATGCGTTGTTCCTTTAAGTCCTTGTAGCTTGCTACGACTTGGGTTCATACGTTGATGACCGACACGTTCGTTGCTGGGTCATGTATGCCTGTCTCTGTAATTTAGCGCCACTTTTGGTTTATAACTAGTCATGTCGGCCCGGGTTCTCTGTCATATGGATGCTAGCGACACTATCATATACGTGTGCCAAACTGCGCAAACGGTCTCGTGCCAGGTAAGGTGGCACCCGTGGGGATACCGTGCGTGAGGCCGCAAAGTGATATGAGGTGTTACAGGCTAGACCTGTGTGACTTAGGATCGGGGTCCTGACAGCTTTGATATCAGAGCCTGACTGCCTGTAGGATTAGTAAGCCAAACTGGTCGAAGTCGTGTCTAGAAATTCTTTAGTTATATAAGGGAATTGATTGTGGAAGGGAACGTAAGGCTCTTTTACTCCTTTACCCTATGACCTTATGATCCGAGTCACCTTCTTCCTTTCTACGGGGATTAAGAGCTAGGATTCTCATTCTATTTATCAGGATCACGTTAATGTGGTTTCAACCCTCAGTTCAGTTTCTACTACTTTTGTTTGTTCAACTGTTGGACTCAGAACCTTGACTTTATGATGTTAAGTGGATATGCTACCCTTTTGCTTGGATCTCAAAAGTATCTTCGAGCATTTACAGCCGTTATGCTGTCCAAGTCTTCCCAGGTTTCTAAATAATCTAATGCATTTGCAAACCTTTCCTTCCTGTTTCCGATGTCCTTTTAGGCCAGATTAATCACACTAGTCGGTGTGTGGAGGTACTCCGTTACCTCGACACATGTGTTGGAGTTATTATTATGACCCTAGCTGTCTTAGAGGATCACCCAGTAATCCAGCAATGCTTTATATTCTCAGTGTGATGATTCTGGCCATTATTCTCGAAAGCATCCCGTGATGCCATTTAGTTAGTAGGCATTCTACTCCTGGGTTCTTGAATCCGAGATTCACCCTACTTACTTCATGTTGATAGTATTTGCTCGTCCCTTTAGGATATTAGTAACCTTGTGATAGTCCTCGATGTCTGTGGTTATCGTTCTTCCAATACCATGAACCATCATGGCAGAAGTTCTTCTGAACCAAAAGATCACAACCAGAGTGCTCTTGAGTAGTACTCCATTCATATTGTGACGCTGCCAATTCTACCTTTATACATGGGTTATCCGGAAGAAATATGTTGAACTAGTTCGACATACTGATCTATGCATTTACAACTCAGAAAGTTATATGTTCCTTTGAGTTGTTCCTTTCTAGTTGTATTATGACCCTCGTCTATCAGTTGATAGTCAGGAGTAGTTGTGCACTCGTGTTCATCGATGCCTTTTACTCTTGTGGTCCGTCAAGCCATTCTATTCCGGAATGACTAGGAGAAACAAACTCCAGTACCGTATCCGTATCCAGGAATTGGGTCAAAGAAGTTGTACTTCGCAGATGGAGAATGTTAATACAACTTCTAATCTGTTCTATCTTGGAGCATTACCATCTTTATGTCAAGAATGTCATGGGAATTCCACCTCCTATGAACTCTTGATACAGTAATACTTCTCACCATCATTGTTTATTCTTCGGTCTCTGTGTTATTGTAACCGGAATACTGACAAGTGAATTGTGATGTGTGAAATCAATACTCCTAGCAACCCTGTTGCTTGGTAGCAAATGGACGATAATCTCATTCTTAGTGTGTTGGTTACCAAATTATCATTCTAAGATTGATCGTGCTACTAGTCCATCTTTCCTGGTGCACTCTTTGATCAGTGAGTTAGGATTGTGTCAATCCCTCACTCACTTGATCATATCATCCTGCCCTGAAAAGCAAGATTGATCTCGAGCTTAGTAACATAGCGGTGGTCCGTGATTTTCCGAATATCTTCTCGGAAGTATTACCAGGTTTCTCCCTGACCGTTATGTCAAGCTCATGATCAAGTTGGTTTCATATAAACCACCCATTTTCCAAGAATCTGTGTTGGATACCCTGAACTAGTTGGTTAAGCTAAACAACAACTTGGAGAGTTGGAAGATAAAAGCTTGATCTAACTTAGTTCATTGCCAAAGGGATATCCTTGTGTTGTGTGTTTGATGGAGAAAGATGATATCTTCATCGATTGATCCTCGTGATCAATTGTTGGATCTATTGCCTTGTCCAAACTTTGATTTGAGTGTGAGCTATCGTCAAGTCGATTCAGAACCAATGGTATTCGTAATATTGACTTGCTCGTGGTTGATCCCTCGAGCATACACTGCTACATCTATTGGTCTGACCAATGCTATCACTTTGTTCACATAGTTATGGAATTCCGTTTTTTGGAAGCCTTGATGAATTGTTGTTGAGACCATCAACGACATGTTTATCCTCTCCATGATTCATGTTGAACATTAAAGCTAACATTGGGAACTTTTGTAAGCAACATCTTTGTGTTAGCTCATGAAGTAGATGTCTTGATGTAAGAAGTGGCTTCCCCTAATTCACGAATACTTGATGTAAGTTGCCGCCGTGAATTTGAGAAAGCTTGTTTTACTTCCTCTGGAGTCATCCCAAGTCAGTCATGCAGACGTGTGAAGTATTCTATGGTCTGATAGACTGATCATCTTCATTCTATATGTATCCCTAGCACACCAAGCCACTGATTGATTTGTTCAAGAAAAGAAGTTCATGCGCTAATCCCGAAGGGCGCAGACGGGCATGCACAAGACTTCGTTATCTTCAATGATGATTCCCAATCCAAACTCGGTAGTATTTTATCATAAGACTACTATGTGGTCATGCTTGTCTAGGACAACGTGTTCACAGGTACGTAGCAGAACTAGCTCATGTTTTGGAGCTTGCTGTCGTAGTTCACTCCCCGAGAATCTCGCAACGCCGTCTTGTCGAATTGTGTTGCAAACTTCCATTTTTCTTTCTAGACTCGATGAGTCCGGAATGTCCTGACACCAACCAGAACTGAATCTCAGGCAGATATGATGGTTGGAGCATTTCCCAAGAACTATAATATTGGTCTCTCGATAACCGGTAAAGTGGATGTCGTGGCCAACACACCCAGCCGGAAGGCCTATTGTTGTAGAATCTTGATTGAAGAAGTTGGCCACATCCTCATAAGGATTTCATAGGATTTACTCCCTAGTTGTTCCTTATGGATTTTTGTGCACCTGAAGTCCGACCTTTTACTTGACGTTCTAGGTACCAAACCATTCTAATAAATGGGTTGCGCTAGCACATCAAGGAGAACATTAGAAGCGGAGTGCTAAATGTCTCTCGGTCGATCATCCAGATTTTGCCCCTTGACTCCGCTAAGGTGAAATATGAGAAAGTGTTATCTTCCTTTGCATCTGCACCATCCATCTTTATTCATCATGGTAGTATGTTGTGTTGCCAGGATCCATGGCACGGATATTGGTAAAACCTTGATGAATATGGGAATGCTCATGTTCTTGAGAGCACGCACAAGCACTAGGTGTTATCATCGACACTAACCGGGATTGCTCCCAGTGTTCTTGGTTATGCTATAACCTCTCCAAGAGTAGATTCACTCTCTACTGTTGGATTTCTTCCCAGTTACCAGAATCATTCCCAGCATTTGCATTTTGTTCCCAGCTTGCACCACCAATGTGCCATTTTACCATGGGTTCCATCCATTTCCGATGATAAGCAAAATCATTCCTTGTGTTCTCTTCAACATGGTAGTCCACATCATCCATGCTAGTCGGAGTATGTCGTTCTCTCGAACTCCGTCAAACGATCGTTTGTGATTGCCTTAGGCTGGTTTAGAGAATTTTAACGATCTCTATATCAAAAGTAATTCTTTTTGCCACTTAACGGAATAATTCTAGGAGTCATCTTCTCTAAGGTGCCCCGTCTGGTGACCTCGATCACCATCTTTCTTAAGTGTGGAATTATTGCCTGTCAAGTGAATCTTCATCGTTTGTTTCACTCCATCCCTTTGGATGTGTGTTCCGTGTCTCAGCTCAAGAGATGTTTCAATGTCTCACTCCATGAGTTGATCTTGAGTCGCTTGATCTTTTAGAAGATCATTTTTGTAGATCTTCTTTCGTCGTCACCGTGTTGGACAAAGATCTCGATAGCAAGGATGTCAAGATTAACATGTTGCAGGCAATCAACGTTCTTATGAAGTGCAACTTGGATCATGAAGATTGTGTTAGTTAGTGTCCCCTCTGATTTCTTACCCTACGCTTGAATCTCGAGACGAGATTCTTGTTTAGTGGGGGTGAGTTGTCACAGCCCTAGACCAGCCCTTGCCTGTCTTGCTTGGTCTTCATGTGCATCATGTTTAAATTTCTCAAAAACTGGAAATTGGGATGTTCAAACCCTAGCACCAAATGAATTCAACTAGGGTCAAGAATAAAATCATTTCTAATGACCCAAAATACCTTCATCAATGTTGATAATTTTGGCAAGGCTTTGAGACCAAACCAAAAATAGTGAACATTTTTGTGGAATATTTTGGGCACTGAATTAAATCATACCTTATTTGCATTGGGCATTTAAATATTATATATTATTTTAAATGCTCAAATAATCATAAACTAAAATGTTTACTGTTGGATTTATTCTAAACAGTAGCCATGCTTGGTTTCATGATTTTTGAAAATGCTCTAGCATTTTTAATAAAGCCAAAACAAATGTCAAAATTAGAAAACAGTAACAGAATTAGAAAAGGAGAGAGAGAGAGACCACCTACCTGGGCTAACTTACCTGGTGGCCCAGCACGGCCCAGCCCAACTGGCCGATGCCAGTCATCCCCCTCCTCTCGCCAGAGGGACGGAGGGCGTGTGCCCGCGGCACGCCAGCCACCTCCTGCTTCCACCACGACGCCTCCGACCTTCTGGTCGTGCCACGAAGACGTCCACGGCCCCCTTGTTCCATCTCACCTCCCCGCACTCACTTTCCCTCGTTCCCCAGCCCCTCCTCGCCATGGCCGAACGCCACCGTCGCCGCCGCTCGCCGTAGCCATGGCTACAGGCCACCCCTCGCCCAACCAGCAAGACAGCCAGATCCGCCACAACGCCTAGAAGCTACACGCTGACGCACGCGACCGCGGGAGCCCTACAACGTCGCCTCTGACCTCTTCTTCAACCTCCGGCCGCCGACGACCTCACCGTCGAATTCGCGATGGCTGGCGCCTCCCCGAGCCTCCTGAGACCCCCGTCGACCCCGCCGTGAGCTCCTATGCCGTTTCCCCTTATTTTTGAACTCGCTCCCTCGCCTAGGCCATGGTTCCGCCAGGAGCCGTATGCTTCTCGCCGCCGGCGATGTTGCAGCCGTGGCCACGGTCACTTTAGCCCGTGTCCGAGCACACTGGCGTGCTCAGTGCATCTCCGCCAGTCCGTAGCCCTCAGGAGTTCCCCCTCCCACGCTCTCTAGCACCAAACCCGACTGCTCCCGAACTCCGGCCGCCGTCGCGAGCTCGTTTCCGGCGAGCTCGGGCCACCTCAACCCCCACCGCTTGCCCAGATGGATGCGGGTGAGTCCCAGCTCCACGTAGAGCCTCTTAGCCTCCGTTTTGGTCGCCGTAGGAGCATTTCCGATGCCCTCCGCCGTCTCGGGCGTCGCCGGCGACGAGCCGCGGGTCAGCTCCGGCGAGTTTGACCTGGGTTGACCCTGTTATGCCCCCTCTGGGTCACTGACGTGTGGACCCATAACCTGTTTAGCTGGGCTTAGGATTAATTAGTGTTAACCAAGCTAGTTAATTAGATGGGTCACTGACACGTGGGGCCCAGCCCCTGTTAACTTTTAGTTTAGTGTTAAACTTAATTAGTTAGTACTGTGACACTGACCAGTGGGTCCCACTAGTCAGGTTTGACCTAGACCAGCCTCTGTTGCCTGCTGACATCACAGTGACATCATGTTGACGCAATAAGTGTTTTCTGGAATTTTAAATAAATCATAAATGATTTATTTATTTCATAAAATATTCAAAACTTCTAAAAATCATATAAAATCAACCGTAGCTCAGATGAAAATAATTTATATATGAAAAATGATCAGAAAATATGAGGAATCAGTTTATGGCATTTTCATGCATGTTTGAACAAGTTAAACCTGCTGATCAGGTCAAATCAAAAATGACAATTAAATAATCACATATGGAGTTTGAATTTGAATCTTTGGTTCAAACCAACTTCATTTAGTATGGTTACTGGTTGCATTAGCTCAATCAACATCATATTGCCATGTCATGATCATGCATCATATTGTCGCATTGCATTGATTGTGTTCTTTCTCTTTGCCGGTGTTTGTCCCCTCTCAGTAGACGTTGTTCCAACGATGTGATCGATGACACCGATGAAGACCCAATGTTATCTTCAGACGTGCCAGGCAAGCAAAACCCCATTGAGCATTCCGATACAATCCCACTCTCTCGCTCTTGCTCTCTTTTACTGCATTAGGACAACAACGCCATAAATGTTACCTGCTGCGGTAGTTGAACCCCTTTCCTTTGCATGACCCGTCATTGCCACAGTAAATAGTTGAAACCCACTAGCATGAGTAGGAGTTGTTTGAGCCATGTTGTGCCTACTCATTCATGCTTTCTGGTTATGCCTGCTACTGCTTAGAGTTATGTCAGGTCTGATTCATCGGGGATGAATTGGAATGGTGATGAACATGTCCTAATGTGTGTGAGCTAAGTGAGTGAACACGATTTGGTAAAGGTAGCGATGAGAGGCCATGTAGGAGTACATGGTGGGTTGTCTCATTGCAGCTGTCCTCAGGAACTGAGTTCTGTGTTTGTGATCCATGACCAGTTACTACCATGCATTGGGCCTGAAACCAATGGACCCTCTCGACTTATTAACTGCCCTTGTCCTCTGTCCAGGAGTTGCAACTAGTTTCTGGTGTTTGTAGTTTACTGGAGGTCGTGCGCAGCGCTGACCCTCGGGGTGGGCTGTGATGCGGCAGGTACGTGGCACGGTGTACCGGTCGCCCGTTTGGTGATGCGGGAACCCTGTACACATCGTTTGGGGCCGTGAGCGACACCCCGGCCGGATCTCCCCACGAATGGAACCCAAATAGGCGATAAACCTAGACTAGAGACTTGTGTGGTTAGTCAGGTCATGGCCGACACCCTCGCTGGGCCTCCGCTTGAAGGTTGTCGAGTACATGTCGTGTAAACGGCGGTAAGTGGTGAGAGCGTGTGTGAAGAAGTACACCCTTGCAGGGTTATATATGATCTATTCGAATAGCCGTGTCCGCGGTAATGGACTTCTGGGTTACCTGTACAGTTCATAGACAAGTGGAAGTGGATACTTTAAAACACAAGATAAGCGTGAGTGCTATGGATGGCCTTCTCGTAGGGAGACGGGAGCGGATCCATAGTGGTGTATTGATTGGTGAATATGTGGACTCGTGTGCGCCACCTCAAAAGAGTTACTTGCAGTCGTAGTTTAGGATAGCTACCGAGTCAAGCTAGCTTGCTGCAGTCAAACTCCACCCCCCTTTGTTGATACTGATGCATATGTAGCTAGTTCTGATGTAAGTCTTGCTGAGTACCTTTGTACTCACGTTTGCTTAATTTATGTTTTGCAGAGAGACTCCAGTCTCACTAGTGGCTCCGCGTGGACTTCGACGTTTAGCTTGTTACCTCAGCTACGATCTTGTACCCTTGGGAGGGTCTTGTAGATAGTCAGGCTTCTCAGCCTTTTTCATTTGTAGTTGTCTGTACTCAGACATGTTATGCTTCCGTTGCCTATATGCTTTGTATGATGGGTCATATGACCTCTGTTTGTAATAAATGCTATGATGGCTCTTCTGGGCCTTTATCTATATGAGTTGTTGAGTTATGTTGTGATGCCATGTTGTACAACACATACTTGCATGTTATGCGTACGTGTAATGTGTATTGCTATGTGTGGGATCCGACACCTAGTTGTTTACCCTTGGTAGCCTATCTTACAGGGAAATGTCTCCTAGTGCTTCCATTGAGCCTTGGTAGCTTGCTACTGCTCCGGAACACTTAGGCTGGCCGGCATGTGTCCTTCTTCGTTCATGTGTCTGTCCCTTAGGGGAAATGTCACGCGTTGTCCTTGTAGCTTGCTACGACTTGGGTACATACGTTGATGACCGACACGTTCGTTGTTGGGTCATGTATGTCTGTCTCTATAATTTAGCGCCACTTTTGGTTTATAACTAGTCATGTCGGCCCGGGTTCTCTGTCATATGGATGCTAGCGACACCATTATATACGTGTGCCAAAATGCGCAAACGGTCCCGGGCCAGGTAAGGTGGCACCCGTGGGGATACCGTGCGTGAGACCGCAAAGTGATATGAGGTGTTACAGGCTAGACCTGTGTGACTTAGGATCGGGGTCTTGACAGGAATACCATGGAGTGAGACAATCCTGGACATATAGAGAGTTGCCAGCTGACTAGCAGTGATCGTTTCTTTGACGGCCAGGAAGTGTGCAACTTTAGAAAGCCGGTCAATGACGACAAGAATAGCATCATTACCTTTCTGCGATTTGGGAAAACCAGTGACAAAGTCCATTTCGACATGGTCCCATTTCCATTCAGGAATAGAGATAGGTTGTAGAGTTCCAGCAGGCCTTTGATGTTCTGCTTTGATACGACGGCAAACGTCACACTCAGCAACATAACGAGCAATGTCTTGTTTCATATTAGACCACCAGAATCTCTGACGAATGTCTTGGTACATCTTGGTACTACCAGGATGAATAGACAGAGGTGTATCATGAGCTTCTTTCATAACTTTTGGAGTCTGATCCAGGTGTTTCCTTGCACATGGCACCACTAGGCGACCTTTGAAGTACAAGGCGCCATCATCGGCAATGGTGAAGAATGAGGGCTTCCTTCTGCGAGATAGCGTTTTATCTTCTCGACTTCGGAGTCATAATGTGGAATAGTCTTGATACTGCTCACGAGATCGGGTACGACAGCCAGGGTATTAAGGGAACCCTAGGAAACAACACGAAGATTCATCTTCTGAAATTCTATAGGAGGGGGAGCGAGTGCTCCCGGAGGAACAATATGGAGGTTCAGCTTTTTGAATTCTTCAACAAGCGAGGTTTGAACCTTGTGAACCTGGAGGTGGTTGCAATAAGACTTGCGGCTCAAGGCATCAGCCATTACATTAGCCTTGCCCGGTGTATAAGAAATACCCAAGTCAAAATTAGCTACAGTCTTCATCCATCTCTGCTGACGGAGGTTCAGGTCTGGCTGAGTAAACAGATACTTTAGACTTTGGTGGTCGGTGAATATCTCGCAAGGATTACCGAGAAATTAATGTCGCCACTGTTTGAGTGCATATATGACAGCAGCAAGCTCGAGGTCATGAACTGGATAGTTCTCTTCATGAGGGCGCAAGTGTCGAGAGCCATAAGCAATCACCTTGCGCTCTTGCATTAGGACACAGCCCAATCCTTGACGTGAAGCATCGCAGTAAATGACAAAATCCTTCTTAGTATCTGGAGGAGCAAGCACTGGGGCAGAAGTCAGCTTGTCTTTGAGTGCCTGGAAACTTTCTTGACACTTTTCTGTCCATTCGAACTTGACACCTTTGTGAAGCAGACCAGTCAGGGGTTTGGCAACCTTGGAGAAGTTCTCGACAAATCGACAACAATAGCTGGCGAGTCCGAGAAAACTTCTGACTTGTTTGACATTCTTCGGAGGAGTCCAATCAAGAATAGCCTGAACTCGCTCGGGGTTGACGGCAATACCATCCTTGGAGATAACATGCCCAAGGTAGGTTACTTCGGGAAGCCAGAACTCACACTTGGAATACTTAGCATATAGTTGATGTTCTCGAAGCTTTTCCAGAACAAGATGAAGATGTTCAACATGTTCTGCTTTGTTCTTGGAATATACAAGGATATCATCCAGATAAACCACGACAAACTTATCGAGGTATTCCATGAATATATAGTTCATTAATCGGGAGAACGTTGCTGGAGCATTGGTCAAGCCGAAAGACATGACGGTGTACTCGTATGAACCATAGCGCGTAACGAAGGCGGTCTTGGCAATATCCTCTTCACGAACCCGAATCTGGTGGTAACCCAACCTCAAATCAAGTTTAGAGAATACTAAAGAACCAGCAAGCTGATCATACAGATCGTTGATTCTGGGAAGCGGATACTTGTTCTGAATTGTTACCTGGTTGATAGGTCGGTAATCTTGGACCAAACGATTCGTACCATCCTTCTTCTTGACAAAGAGAGAAGGTGCTCCCCAAGCAGAGGAACTTGGACGGATAAAACCCTGACGAAGTGAAGTGTCGATTTCCTCCTTAAGCTCAAGGAGTTCATGCGGCGGCATCTTGTATGGCCGCTTGGCAATAGGAGTAGTACCCGGCTTCAAGTCTATGATGAATTCAACAGCTCTAGCAGGGGGTATTCCTGGAAGTTCTTCTGGAAAGACATCTTCGAAATCACAAACGACTAGAATGTTCTCTATTCCTTCCAAAGGTGAAGCATTCAGTGCATTCAGAACATATATCTGATTCTCGGCATCCTGCGCTGTTTGGGTTGAGTATTGTACTGTTTGGCCAGAAGGGTGAGTGAGCTGAACTGTTCTGGTAGCATAGTCAATCAAAGCATTATGGGCGGTCAACCATTCCATACCAAGAATGATGTCTATATTGGAAGGTCCGAGCACAATGAGAGAAGCCGGAAATAGTAGACCTCCAATCTCGATTTGGTTGCGAGGGCATAACATTATGGTTTGCCATTTGGACCCCGGAGATTGAACCGCTAAAGGAGTGGGCAAATTTTCCATACCGAGCCCATGCAATTGAGCAAATTTTTGGGACACAAAGGCATGCGATGCTCCTGAATCAAAGAGAACAGAAGCTGGCACTGAATTAACGCGAAGGGTACCGATCACGATTTTTGGGGATTCACGAGCTTCTTCCATCTTGACATGGGTGACTTGACCACTAGTCATAGCAGGTGGTCCGGCACTACAACTTCCGGTATGATGGGTTCGACGGCCCTTCTTACGACCAACATGAGGACGTGGAGCATTTTGTGGCTGACCCATACGACAGTTGATAGCAAGGTGCCCTGGTTGTCCACACTTGCGGCATAAGCCATCATTATGGGGAGGAGCCACATTATTGGATTGTCCACCCTGAATAGTTAGTTGACTCGGTGGCGGAGGCAGTCGAGGTGCAACATAAGACGGCCATGGTGTCGGAGCAGGTCGGTGATGAACATTGTGTGGGATCCAGACTCGACGTTTCTGAGAAGGCTGGCCCGAGGATGGGCCTACATCTCTAGTACGCTTGAGTGACTCCTGGTACTCGGTCAGAACAGTTTCAGTTCGAAAAGCTTGGCTGACAAGCGTCGCAAAGTCTACGCAATCATGAGCAACAAGTGCGAGCTTTATATCGGGACGCAATCCTTCACGGAATTTCTCCTGCTTACGTGCGTCAGTGTCGACGTCATCCTCAGCATAGCGGGATAATTCAAGGAATTTCCTCTGATATTCGTCCATAGTCATTGTGCCATGTGAGAGTTTGCGAAACTCTTTCTTCTTCTGGTCCATCAGACCTTGAGGAATGTGCCGTGCACGGAAGGCTAACTGAAATTCCTGCCAAGTGGTTACCATTTCTAGAGGCAACATACCCATGTGGCTTTCCCACCATTGGGCAGTTGGACCCTTCAAGTGAAATGTCGCAAAGGTGACGTAACTGGCAGGGGCAACATTAGCCGACTTCATCTCAAACTGGATGTCACGAAGCCAATCATCGGCATCCATAGGATTGGTGGAGTTGCGGAAAATGGAAGGGTTGAGGTGCACAAATTCTGGCAGTGTTATTGGGGCAAGCTGTTGATAAGCATTCTGGTTTGGAAGCTGAGCCATTACTCCAGTCATAAATTGACGATTCAGTTCAAACTACTGCATTATTAAGGCAAGTAGTTTAGCATTGAGCATTTGTTAAGACTAGTGACTGTTCATGATGAAACTTGCATAGTGCAGGAAACACTATGAATGCATCGTTGTAGTCAACAAGACATACTGTGCACTATTCAAAATTACTATACTAAGGAAAACTATGGCTATATCCATCTTTGGGGTGAATGTGGTCACGGGATCCTAATGTTTGAGTTAGTAAATTCGTTTAACCCGAATAGAAGAGAGTTCAGAGCCCTGGAGTAAAGATCGAGGAGTAAAAGATCCTAATACCACCCAATTGGCGACGTGGGCACGTAAGCCACAAGGCCATGTTAGTAAAATAGTTTTCCAAAGACTAGACTCAACTTCGGCCAAGGAGTTGGAAAGAGGGATCCTACAGGCAGTTGGCTCTAATACCAACTTGTGACGCCCCCGATTTGTCCGTACACTAATCATGCACGCAAATGTGTACGACCAAGATCAGGGACTCACGGGAAGATATCACAACACAACTCTAGACACAAATTAAAATAATACAAGCTTCATATTACAAGTAAGGGGCCTCGAGGGCTCGAATACAGAAGCTCGAAAGCAACAGAGTTAGCGGAAGCAACAATATCTGAGTACAGACATAAGTTAAAAAAGTTTTGCCTTAAGAAGGCTAGCACAAACATCAACGATCGAAGAGGCAAGGCCTCCTGCCTGGGACCTCCTAACTACTCCTGGTCGTCAGCTGACTCCACGTAGTAGTAGGCTCCGTCGGGGTAGTAGTAGTAGTCGACCGGGGTGGCATCTGGCTCCTGGGATCCGCCATCTAGTTGCAACAACCAGAAAGAATAAAGAAGGGGGAAAAGGGGGAGCAAAGCAACCGTGAGTACTCATCCAAAGTACTCGCAAGCATCAGATCTATACTAAGTATGCATCAGTATCAAAGGAATAAACTGTATATGTGGACTGAACTGCAGAATGCCAGAAGAGGAGGGGAAAAGCCTAGCCTATCGAAGACTAGCATCTTCAAGCATCTTCTGGAAACCACCATCTTGCAGCAGTAGAAGAAAATACAGAATAGCAGTATTAATTAACAAGCATGTTGTAATATTAACGGCCTAGAGATCCTTCCTCGACTCCCTGCGAGAAAGTAATCTCGCAGCCACATATCCATCACATATCTCAAGTATCCATTTCTAGTTATAATAGATCAGGATATAAGACTGAACGTCTGTTACCGTGGACACGGCTATTCGAATAGATAACTTCCCTGCAGGGGTGCACCACGTTACCCTCACGCTCGATCATCTCTGGCCGGACACACTTTTCAGAGTCAATGCCCGGCCTCGGGAGATCAACACGTCGCAGCCCTACCTAGGCTCAGCAGAGAGGTCCCTGCCGGTCTACATCCTAAGCACTCCGGGGTCATGGGCCATCTCCCATTGCACTCCGGAACGTTGCGCGCAGGGCGATCCAGGCCACCTCCACTGGGACGCCGACCAGGCCGTGCCGCAATGCTGAACTGGACGTCTGACAAAGCTTCGGCTGATACCACGACGTCGAGGCCCATAACTATTCTCGCGTGGCGGTTAGTGCGTAAAGGCCAGAGGCCAATTCAGAACAAATACCCAAATCTGTTAGTGCATTATTGACAGAAGTGACGGCTGTCGGGACAAGTCCGGAGCTATCACCCCTCCTGGGTGATACCGCTAAACAGCTAGCCGCCACCGTAAGAACTCCCGCGGGTGCTCACCGGGCCCGCCCGCCTTTCACAAAGGTCTCAAGTAAAGTTCATGTAACTGTGTGTCCAAAACATCAAGGTGGAAAACCCGGGGAATCACCCCCGACGAATTCCACTCGATGTGTCCGTCAAGGCGAACTAAGAGGAATCACCCCCGAGGTTCACACTTGAGGGGTTGCACGACAGAGTCGTATCGGGGATGGAGAAAGAGGAATCACCCTCGATGACCACGACCGAATAGCTACACTACAGAGTTATCATCATGAGTGCGTTACGAGGTTTCACCCTCGGCACCGGATAGTACCTCTGCAGAGTCGAGCAACAAGGGGGGTGTGATGTGATGTGAAGTGCCGGGCTCCGGTCTTCGATCACGTTGCGTGAGTCGTCGATGATGGAGCAGGGGCAACAAGGATAGTCGGGCTCCGGTCTTCGATCACGTTGGTCGAGTCGTCGACGATGAAGCAGGGGCAACAAGGACAAGGTGGGGGGGTCACTGCTGGATCACTATAAACCTATACTAAGCAGTTTAGCATAGCATGTAGGTAACAATAGCAGATACAAAAGCAGGCTATGCATGAGAATAGGATCAAACAATAACAGTAGCAAAATCTAATGCAAGCATAAGAGAGAATGGAATGGGTGATATCGGGATGATCAAAAGGAGGAGCTTGCCTGGAAGCTCTGTTGAAAAGGAAGTAGGGTCGTCGTCGTTGTAGTCGATCACCAGGGCATCAACAGGAGTCTCGAGGTCTACCGGGGAGAAGAGGGGGAAGAAACAATAAATACATATCACACAAATGCATTACAGATGCACGGCATGGTAATAAGCGGTGCTAGGGGTGTTCTAACGCAGTACTACACGATACCGAGGAAGGGGGAAAACACCCGGGAAAGCATTCCCGGTGTTAGGCATTTTCGGACAGGCGAACTAGAGGAGGAATGTTGCATGTTCGGTATTCTATGGATGTGTGGCGGACGAACGGACTGCATATCTGGGTTCGTCTCGTCGTTCTGAGCAACTTTCATATATAAAACTTTTTCATCCGAGTTACGGATTATTTTATATGTTTTTCAAAGTTTTATTAATATTCTGAATTTATTATTAATTTGAAATTAAATAATAAATTGCTACGGGTACCCAGCTCTGTGTACACAGAAGTGCACACAGAGGATGACATGTGTGCCAGGGGGTTCCTGTTGACCAGTCAACGTTTGACTGGTCAACAGGGGGGTGGGGCCCCCTGTCATTGAGACATCTAACTAATTACTAATTAGTTAGGTTAACTAATTAATTAGTTTAACTAAAACAACTAAATTAAGTTTATTAAGTTAATTATAATCAATTAATTAATTATTATTTTATAATATTTTTTAAATCTTTTTTTATTTCTTTTTTTTAAAGGGGGCTGGGTCCTTCTGGTCAGCGGCCCACAAGGCCTTGCGGGGCGGGCGGCTTAACGGGCGCTGGGGCGGGGCGTACCCATGCCCGAGGCCACTGCAGCGGGGGCGCGAGGCCCTGGTGGGCGAAGCCGGCCTCGGCCGGCAACAGCGGCGGACAGCAGCGCAGGCGCAGTCGGCGCCGTCGGGAGCCTGGCGGGCGCGCGGCAGGCCGGAGCGGCGAGCGGCAGGGCCGTAGGCGAGGCGGGCGCGGCCAGAGCCAGGTGGAGGCGGGGAGGCCACGGCGGGGCGCGGGAGGGCTGATGCGGGTGCGCCTCGAGCTACAGGCGGCGCGGGCGGCCATGGCGAGTGGGGGGGCGCGGTGGCACGGCATGTGCGGGGCGAGGGGAAGGGGCCGGGCGCGGCGTGTAGAGCAGCAGAAGGCGGGGTGAGGAGTGAGCGTGCAAGCTCACGACGGAGCTACAGAGGTCCGACCATGGCAGCAACAGTTGGGTGCGGGTCTACGATGCCAAATCGGAGAGAGGAGATGGGGGAATCGACGGAGGGCTCACCGCAGGAGCAGATGGCGAGCTCGTGAGGTCGGGGAGGCGCCGGTGGTGGAGATCGACGGCGTCGAGCGGCGGGCGGCGCGGGACGGACGTTGAAGACGACCGATGCAATGACGGCGATGTGGCGTGTTGGCCTCGATCCAGCGACGAAGACGAAGGAGAGGATGAAGAGGAGGCTTCTCGAGAGCGTATCACGCGCCTGGGAGCACGGTAGTCGTGCAGTTGAGCTCGGCCATGGCGACGGGGACGAGCGCGGTGGTCGGGCATACACAGGCACGACGACGTCGATGAGGGAGAGCGGATGGGGGCGTGAGAGAGGAGGGGGTTCGGGGAAGCTAGGGTTCGACCCGGGGCTAAGTAGGCGAAGGGGGCACGGTGGATGGGCGCCACGGCGTCGCCCTGTGCCGTGGCGGCCATCGTCGGTGTCCACGGCCGCGTGAACAGGGGGGAGTTAGGCGCAACGGTGGGCCGGCTTGGCTGGGAGGAGTTGCTTCGATCGACTGGGCCAAGTGGCCCAAGGGACATTTCCTTTTTATTTTGTATTTTATTTTGTGTTTTGTTTATTTATTTACTTAGTTCTGTTTTATTTAATTTTAGCTTTTATAAAATATGGCACTAGCCCCTAAATTAGTGTTAACAATTATGTCACAGCCACAACTATTTTGGAACTAAAATAAATTACTTTATATTTATTAATTATTTAAAAAGCATTTAAACAAATCTTTTAGCCACTCTTATATTCACAAGAGGGCATTTAATTACTTTACAAAAGTGTTGGGTCACCATCACCAATACCTATGGAATATTTGCAACACTGTGAACATTTTAGTTTTGTCATATGAAAACTTCACTTGTTTGACTTTATTTTAAATTCGATTTCGAACCGGTTTGCAACAACGTGGCTTCTAATAACAGTAAAAGCGATGACATGGCATCATTAGCAGAGGATTACTGTAGCCTAATTATCCGGGCATTACAAAATGCTTGGCTGAAATCGGGGTTGTGCATGATATGAATATTTTGTGTGATGAAGAGGGAGCATAGCGAGACTATATGATTTTGTAGGGATAACTTTCTTTAGCCATAGTATTTTGGGAAGACATGATTATTTTGTTAGTATTCCTTGAAGTATTGTTATTTCTTATGTCAATATGGACTTTTATCTTGAATCTTTCAGATATGAACATTCATGCCACAATTAAGAGAATTACATTAAAAAACTATATTGGTTAGCATTCCACATCAAACATTCTTTCTTTATCATTTACCTACTCGATGACGAGCAGGAATTAACCTTGGGGATGCTTGATACGTCTCCAACATATCTATAATTTAGATTGTTCCATGCTATTATTTATGAAGTCTTGGATGTTTAATGGGCTTTATCATTCACTTTTATATCATTTTTGGGACTAACCTACTAACCCAAAGGCCGAGTCCACATTGATGTTTTTTGCCTATTTCAGGGTTTTGCAGAAAAAGAATATCAAACGTAGTCCAAACGGAATGAAACCTTCGCGGGAGATATTTTTGGAGAAAATCACGCACGGGAAACTTCAGGACCAAGTCAGGGGACAGAGGGGCTGCCCTCGAGGGTGGGGGGCGTGCCCCCCTTCCCAGGGCGCGCCCCCTGCCTCGAGGCTCCCTCGTGTGGCCCCCGGTGCCCTCCTTCTTCCTATATATATATCCATGTACCCCAGAAACTCCATACGCAGAGAGAAAACCCTAATTCCACCGCCGTAGCTTCTGTTCCCGTGGAGATCCCATCTTGGAGCCTGTTCCGGAGCTCCACCGGAGGGGGATCCATCACGGAGGCCTTCATCATCATCATCATCATCGCCCTCACCATGAGTTGTGAGTAGTTTACCACATATCTTCGGGTCCATAGCTAGTATCTAGATGGCTTCTTCTCTCTCTGGATCTCAATACAAAGTTCTCCTCGGTCTTCGAGGAGATCTATTCGATGTAATCTCTTTTTGCGGTGTGTTTGTCGAGATCCGATGAATTGTGAGTTTATGATCAAGGTTATCTATGAAAGATATTTGGTACTTCTCTAAACTTTTTATGTGTGCTCATAATATCCTTGCAAGTCTCTTCGAATTATTGGTTTTGTTTCGCCTACTAGATCTATAGTTCTTGCAATGGGAGAAGTGCTTGGCTTTGGGTTCAATCTTGCGGTGTCCTTTCCCAGTGACAGTAGGGGCAGCAAGGCACGTATTGTATTGTTGCCATCGAGGATAAAAAGATGGGGTTTTCATCATATTGCTTGAGTTTATCCCTCTACATCATGTCATCTTGCTTAAGGCGTTACTCTGTTCGTAAGAACTCAATACACTAGATGCATGCTGGATAGCGGTCGATGTGTGGAGTAATAGTAGTAGATGCAGAATCGTTTCGGTCTACTTGTCTCGGACGTGATGCTTATATACAATGATCATGCCTAGATAGTCTCATAATTATTCGCTTTTCTATCAATTGCTCGACAGTAATTTGTTTACCCGCCGTAGAATATCGCTATCATGAGAGAAGCCACTAGAGAAAACTATGGCCCCCGGGTCTATTCTCAACATATCAATCTACATCTACTTTACTTTTACCGCTTTTATTTGCTGTTTTATTAAACCAAAAATACCAAAATTATCAACTATCATCTCTATCAGATCTCACTCTCGTAAGTGACCGTAAAGGGATTGACAACCCCTTATCGCGTTGGCTGCAAAGTTCTTATTTGTTTGTGCAGGTGCGAGGGACTCGCGCTGTGGTCTCCTACTGGATTGTTACCTTGGTTCTCAAAAACTGAGGGAAATACTTACGCTACTGTGCTGCATCTCCCTTTCCTCTTCGAGGGAATACAACGCAAGCTCAAGAGGTAGCAGGAATGACTTTCATTTTCTCTCTATCTTCTTCAGTGGTCGGGCATTGAGTCTTACTCAACTTCACACCTTGTAACAAATGTAAGAACCCTTTCTTTGACTGATCCATTTTGAACTTCTTCAAAACTTTATCAAGGTATGTGCTTTGTGGAAGTCCAATTAAACGTCTTGATCTATCTCTATAAATCTTGATGCCTAATATGTAAGCAGCTTCACCATGGTCTTTCATTGAAAAATTCTTATTCAAGTATCTTTTTATGCTATCCAGAAATTCTATATCATTTCCAATCAACAATATGTCATCCACATATAATATCAGAAATGCTACAGAGCCCCCACTCACTTTCTTGTAAATACAGGCTTCTCCAAAAGTCTGTATAAAACCATATGCTTTGATCACCTCATCAAAGCGTATATTCCAACTCCGAGATGCTTGCACCAGTCCATAGATGGATCGCTGGAGCTTGCACACTTTGTTAGCACCTTTAGGATCGACAAAACCTTATGGTTGCATCATATACAACTCTTCTTTGAGATATCCATTCAGGAATGTAGTTTTGACATCCATTTGCTAGATTTCATAATCATAAAATGCGGCAATTGCTAACATGATTCGGACAGACTTAAGCATCGCTACGGGTGAGAAAGTCTCATCGTAGTCAACTCCTTGAACTTGTCGAAAACCTTTCGCAACAAGTCGAGCTTTGTAAATAGTAACATTACCGCCAGCGTCGATCTTCCTATTGAAGATCCATTTATTTTCGATGGCTTGCCGATCATCGGGCAAGTCAACCAAAGTCCATACTTTGTTCTCATACATGGATCCCATCTCAGATTTCATGGCCTGCAGCCATTTTGCGAAATCTGGGCTCATCATTGCTTCCTCATAGTTCGTAGGTTCATCATGTTCTAGTAACATGACTTCCAGAATTGGGTTGCCGTACCACTCTGGCGCGGAACGTACTCTGGTTGATCTACGAAGTTCAGCAGTAACTTGATCCGAAGTTTCATGATCATCATCATTAGCTTCCTCACTAATTGGTGTAGGAATCACTACCAGTTTCTGTGATGTACTACTTTCCAATTCGGGAGAAGGTACAATTACCTCATCAAGTTCCACTTTCCTCCCACTCACTTCTTTCGAGAGAAACTCCTTCTCTAGAAAGGATCCATTCTTAGCAACAAATATTTTGCCTTCGGATCTGTGATATAAGGTGTACCCAACAGTCTCCTTTGGGCATCCTATGAAGACACATTTCTCCGACTTGGGTTCGAGCTTATCAGGTTGAAGCTTTTTCACATAAGCATCGCAGCCCCAAACTTTAAGAAACGACAACTTTGGTTTCTTGCCAAACCACAGTATATAAGGCGTCGTCTCAACGGATTTAGATGGTGCCCTATTTAACGTGAATGCAGCTGTCTCTAAAGCATAACCCCAAAACGATAGTGGTAAATCGGCAAAGAAGTGGCCGGTGTGACCTAGCCAGTGCAATACCCCCATGGGGCCCACATTGGTCTTTGCCGTCTGCTGGCAGATGGCAAAGACCCTCTTTGCCATCAGCTGGTTCTTTGCCGTCTGCTTTGACAAGACAGACGGCAAACAGCCTCTTTGCCATCAGCAGGCAGACGGCAAAGATCTGGCAGATGGCAAAGACCCAGATTCCAGTAGTGATAGACCGCACCATATCTAATAAAGTATGGTTAAGACGTTCGGACACACCATTACGCTGTGGTGCTCCGGGTGGCGTGAGTTGTGAAACTATTCAACATTGCTTCAAATGAAGACCAAACTCGTAACTCAAATATTTGCCTCCACGATCAGATCGTAGAAACTTTATTTTCTTGTTACGATGATTCTCTACTTCACTCTGAAATTCTTTGAACTTTTCAAATGTTTTAGACTTGTGTTTCATCAAGTAGATATACCCATATCTGCTCAAATCATTAGTGAAGGTCAGAAAATAACGATACCCGCCGCGAGCCTCAACACTCATCGGTCCACATACATCAGTATGTATGATTTCCAAAAAATCTGTTGCTCGCTCCATTGTTTCGGAGAACGGAGTTTTAGTCATCTTGCCCATGAGGCATGGTTCGCAAGCACCAAGTGATTCCAAAAGTCCATCACTATGGAGTTTCTCCATGCGCTTTACACCAATATGACCTAAACGGCAGTGCCACAAATAAGTTGCACTATCATTATTAACCTTGCATCTTTTGGCTTCAATATTATGAATATGTGTATCACTACGATCGAGATCTAACAAGAATAGACCACTCTTTAAGGGTGCATGACCATAAAAGATATTATTCATATAAATAGAACAACCATTATTCTCAGATTTAAATGAATAACCGTCTCGCAATAAACAAGATCCAGATATAATGTTCATGCTTAATGCTGGCACGAAATGACAATTATTCAGGTCTAAAACTAATCCTGAAGGTAGATGTACAAGTAGCGTGCCGCCGGCGATCACATCGACTTTGGAACCATTTCCCACGCGCATCGTCACCTCGTCCTTAGCTAATCTTTGTTTAATCCGTAACCCCTATTTCGAGTTACAAATATTAGCAACCGAACCGGTATCAAATACCCAGGTGCTACTACGAGCATTAGTAAGGTACACATCAATAACATGTATATCACATATACCTATGTTCACCTTGCCATCCTTCTTATCCGCCAAATACTTGGGGCAGTTCCGCTTCCAGTGTCCAGTCCCTTTGTAGTAGAAGCACTCAGTTTCAGGCTTCGCTCCAGACTTGGGTTTCTTCGTGGGAGTAGCAAATGTCTTGCTATTCTTCTTGAAGTTCCCCTTCTTTCCCTTGCCTTTTTTCTTGAAACTAGTGGTCTTGTTAACCATCAACACTTGATGCTCCTTTTTGATTTCTACCTCCGCAGCTTTGAGCATAGTGAAGAGCTCGAGAATTGTCTTCTACATCCCTTGCATGTTATAGTTCATCACGAAGCCTTTATAGCTTGGTGGCAGTGATTGAAGAACTCTATCAATAACACTATCTTCGTCAACTTTGCATCCAAGTTGAGTCATATGATTGTAGTACCCAGACATTCCGAGCAAGTGTTCACTGATAGAACTACTCTCCTCCATCTTGCAGCTGTAGAACTTATTGGAAATCTCATATTTCTCAATTTTGGCTATTCGCTCAGGTGGGTTGTGCCCACCTCGGTGGCCTCCCGCACCGCCTCTTCGCTCTATAAATGCCCAAATATTCCAAAAACCCTAGGGGAGTCGACGAAATTTTGTTCCAGCCGCCGCCAGTTTCAGAACCACAAGATCCAATCTAGAGCCCTTTTTCGGCACTCCCCCGAAGGGGGAAATAATCACCGGTGGCCATCTTCATCATCCCGGCGGCCATCATGATGAGGAGGGAGTAGTCCACCCTCGGGGTTGACGGTTTGTACCAGTAGCTATGTGTTTAATCTCTCTCTCTCTCTCTCTCTCTCTCTCTCTCTCTCTCTCTCTCTCTCTCTCTCTCGTGTTCTTGAGATGGCACGATCTTGATGTATCGCGGCCTTTATTAATATAGTCGGATCATATGGTGTTTCCCGCTCTCTATCTTGTTGTGATGGATTGAGTTTTCCCTTTGAGATTTCTTTGGATTGAATACTTTTATGGATTTGAGAACACTTGATGCATGTCTTGCTATGAAGGGTATCATATTGATTCACTTGATGTGCATTTTGGCACTCAACTCACGGATTCCCGAGGTGACATTGGGGTAATCTATGCATAGGGGTTGATGTGCGTTCTTCTCTTTGTTTCTCCGGTAGAAATCTTGGGGCACTCTTTGAGGTTCTTTGTGTTGGATTGAGTATTATGAATCTGAAATTGTTTTATGCACATCATATAATCAACTCACGGATACTCGCAGTGACATTGGAGTATCTAGGTGACATTAGAGTTGGTTGATGTGTATCGTATCGTGTTATTTTTGTATGAACTCTTGATAGATCGATCGCAAAGGATAACTTGATGTTCTTTTAGTATGAACTCTTGATAGACTGATCAGAAATAATAACTTTGAGGTGGTTTCGTACCCTACAAACAATTTCTTGGTATGTTCTCCGCTAGATAGGAACTTTGGAGTAATTCTTCATCGCACGTCGAGGGATGGTTATGTGATCCAATTATATTAGCATTTTTTAGAGATTGCACTAGCGAAAGTACGGACCCTAGGCCTCATTTTCAAGCATTGCAATACCGTTTGTGCTCACTTTTGTTACTTGCTACCTTGCTGTTTTTTACTGTTCCTATTACAAAAATCAATATCTACCACCCATATTACTCTTTTATCACCATCTCTTCGCTGAACTAGTGCATATATACAATTTTCCATTGTATTGGGTGTGTTGGGGACACAAGATACACTTTGTTATTTGGTTGCAGGGTTGTTTGAGAGAGACCATCTTCATCCTACACCTCTCATGGATTGATAAACCTTAGGTCATGCACTTGAGGGAAAATTGCCACTGTCCTAGAAAACTCTGCTCTTGGAGGCCCAACACGAGTCTACAAGAATAAAGTTGCATAGTAGACATCAAATATGTAGTAGCCAATATGGCCATCCAGGTTCCACTATTGGTTATTGACCAGAGAGGTGTCTCGATCATGTCTACATAGTTCTCGAACCCGTAGGGTCCGCACGCTTAACGTTCATTGACGATATAGTGTTATATGAGTTATATGATTTGGTGACCGAATGTTGTTCGGAGTCCCGGATGAGATCACAGACATGACGAGGAGTATCAAAATGGTAGAGAGGTAAAGATTGATATATAGGGCGATGGTATTCGACCACTGGAAGAGTTTCAGAGTGCACCATGTAGTCATCGGATCACCGGAAGGGTTATGGACACCCCGGTAAGTGTATGGGTCTCCCTTCCCCTTTCCTTCCCCTAGGGCATGTTGTCCAAGGAAGGGGCGCACCAGGGACTGATCTGTCCTCAATTGGGAAAAGAAGGGGGGGCACCCTCCCCTGCCTTTTCCCCTCACTTATATAAGGCAGGGGGAGGGCGCGACTTGGGAGAGACCCCAAGTAGGATTCCTCCTACTTGGGCGCCCCCTTTGGCTGCCTCCCCTCCCCTCCCCTCCCACCTATATATATGTGGGGAGGGGGCGCCACACAAAGACACAACATTTGTCTTAGCAGTGTGCGGCGCCCCCGTCCACCGTTTACTCCCTCGGTCATATTTTCGTAGTGCTTAGCCGAAGCCTTGCGGAGATTGCATCACTATCACTGTCACAATGCCATCATGCTGCCGGAACTCATCTACTACCTCGTCGTCTTGTTGGATCAAGAAGGCGGAGGACGTCGTCGAGCTGAACGCGGAGGTGTTGTAAGTTCGGTGCTCGATTGGTTGGAACGCGAAGATTAGCTCAAATGATTTGAGTGGAAAGCAACATGGGGAAGGCTAGAAATCAAGGTTCAAATGATAGGATTGGAATATGTTGATCTCAACACATTAGTAGGTTGTTCTCTCTCTGAAAATGAATGGTGGAAGTGTAGGCACGTTCTGATGGCATTTCTCTATGAGGAAGAGAGGGTGAAGCGGTATGATACGTATGTGAAGGTGTGGTCATCGCAGTCAAGACCAACTCCGAGTGATTCGAGGCTCATCTGTTGGGGTGACTTGAGGAGAATAGGGCGAGCCTTTGTGGCATTCCGCAAGCTTTGGCCTTGGCACCGCTCCAACGAAGATTAGCTCTTCCCAAGGAAGAGTGAACTTAGGGATAAAATTCGCATCATAGACTCACTTGTGGTTAATCCTTTTTCGCACCTTACATTGCTTTGTATGCTTGTTGGCTTGCTATTTAGATTGTTGCCTAGCATATGTTGTGTTAAGATTGCTTGTCATATAGGTTGTGTTCACCCAGTTGCATTCCCAATGAAACTTATTTATCCGCTTGTCCCTACAAATGACACCAAGATTAAAATTTGCAGTCTCCTATTTACTCCCCCGATAGTCGACTGTACCAATCCTTCCAGATACTAAGCTATAACAATGTATACTTCTCGCTACCAACTTCCATCATGGAAATAACACCAACCCGGGGATGAACTCCTGGGTTGTCTTGTTAGCCAGCTCGTGGACGATGTAAGAGCATCTCCAACAACTAGCCTAGAAAAAAAAGAGTTTTCCATGCAAAACAAGCATCCCTACCACGTAACAGATTTGAAACATAACTCAATGCAAGAAGAAACAACGTAACTGAACCGGCAAGATGAGACAAACATAAATGAGTAGTTTTAACACGCTCTTCTTACCCACTCTTTTCACATGAGAGATAAGAGTATATAAGAGATCTTAGCCGTTTATCTTATTAATTAATAATCTGATTAACTCTTACTTTCTTACCTCACATGTAAAAAGAGGGGGTAAGAGACACCAAGACGAGCGTCAATGGACACTTCAAATTTGGGGGATCAGTGTATAGCAAAAGAAAGTAACCATCCGTCGACCGTGGGATCTTCATGTGTCATTTGCTTTTGAAAATGTAGGCCTATTGCAAAAGCACTCTCCACATCTAAAACTGTTTTTAGCTATCGAGTTTTTTAGCTACTCTAATGATGTTCTACAACTAGCCATGATGGCCTTAAAAAAACACCGATGCAGGGGCCAAAGGGCTAACCCTGGCCTGACATGACTCATCTCATGCCTAAATGGGTCTGGCCTGGCACGACCCACATCGACTCGTTTATAAGTGGGCCGTGCCCGTGCGGGCCTTACCTCAATAGATGAGCACGACACACATGGTAAATGGGACGAACACGGCACACAACGTTCCATGGACCAGGCACGATCCGTTTAGTCGCATGCCGGGCCAGCGGCACGCGTGCTTGTGGGCCGGTCCGGAAAAAACAGCCTGTTTGGCCAGGTAGGTCACGGAAATCGGTTGTCCTGAACAGATACCTTCCCCTAAAAAAAAACTCGACGAATAAATCCCCACCGGTATCCCCGTCACAGCCGGCGGCGGCGCGATTGGAGGATCCGCCACCACGACACAGTCGTCCGGCGGCGGCGGCGCGATCGCTAGAGGAGGTTCCTCGATCGGGTTCCAAGAAAGAAGATGAGTGCGGCGGGTGCGAAGAGGTCCAGCCGAGACGATCCCTTGGCCTTGCCGGAGAAGAAGAAGAAGGTGATCGTGTGGACAGACGAGGCATCGTTGCCTGATCCAGACGCGTGGATTCTCAGCGATGCCGACTTGGCCAAGAGGGAACGCGACGAACAATTAGGTCCGTCTCATCCATTTTTTCATCGTCTCGATTTTTTTTATCAGTCAGTTTACTCAAGATGTAAACCCAACTGTTTAATTAATTATTGTTATTACTCTCGATTAATATATAGCTCCCGCCCCTGTGGAAATCCCTACGCTCGATTACTTCAAACCCCCGACCAGGTTTCACACCGCCGAGGTCTTCGCCGTCCGTGATTCAAGCGAGGCCGCGCTCTCTGCTGCCAGATTTCTCCTAGGGGTTTCATCCTCTCTTGGTATGTAGTATGTGTATATGCAGCCTCTCTGTTTTGGATTCATTGATCCATCGTCCGTCGCGCAACTTAATGTATGTATCGATCGTGCTTGAATCACACAGATGGTGAACCGCTGAGACGCTGCTCCGGCTTCTGGGTTGATTGGGATGAGGAGAAGAAAACCGGCCTTGTTTTGACAACTGCACGTCTGATTCGCACAAAGGATTCTCCTGACAGTGGCTGGTCAGGCGGCGAAGAGTATGCGCCTAAGGCTGATGTGAGTTAAATGTTGTGTTTCTTCTAAAAAAATCTACCATTCTTTTCCATCCCAGCCGCTCCCACCCCCTAATAAATAACTAAATAAATGTCCGGTGTAAATCTAACTAGTTGCAATTCTGTTTTTTTTTTCCTTTGTGTGTGCTACTATTGGCCACTCTTTCCTAATACTCCCTCCGTCCTAAAATTCTTGTCTTAGATTTGTCTAAATATGAATGTATCAAGTCACGTTTTAGTATTAGATACATCCGTATCTAGACAAATCTAAGACAAGAATTTTGGGACGGAGGGAGTAATAACAAAATGGAAACGGCACATGTGTTTGCTTACTAAGCATTGTTCAAAAATCTTATATAATCTGCCCCTCAGCCTTTTTTAGGTCAATGTTCATTTGTTAGATACTTAGATTACACCAATGCAAGGACATGTTTTTTTTTGTGCTATATATATTGGCCTTTTGATTTAGTAACAAAATGGAAACATCATGTGTGGAACTTTTCTTTTTAGAACTGTTCATTTGGTAGACAGGACCAGTGCAAAGTACACGTTTTTTGTGCTCTTGGCCTTCTCTACTTAATAACAAAATGGAAACAACATATGTTCAAATCTCTAATACAATATGTTCTGGAACTTTCTTCTCAGGTCACTGTTCATTTGCTAAATGGCACGAGTGCAAAGGGCGATCTGGTCTACTATCAGCCCCATTACGGTATCGCTTTCTTGAATGTTAAGGTGGATCAACCAATCAAGTTACCATCTTTTCGTGGAGAAGATGTAAAATTTGCTCAAGATGTTTTTCGGCTCGGAAGAGACGATTCCTTAAATCTAAGGATAACATATGCTAGGGCAGAATATAAGAACCCAAACATGTATAGGCGGTACCACAATGCGCACTTCCGTTCTCCAGATGACCATGGTGATGATAATGAGGTAATATATCTTATCATGAGATTGTTAGTATTATATACATTTGTTACAACTATTAGTTTTTCTATGTCATTTGTTTTAAAACATTTTTCTTGTTACTGTAAATGTAAAGTCTCATGTTTTGTCAATGTGAATTGTTGTAGTATGACAATGGGGGCCTAGTCATTGACTTGAATGAAAACGTTGTCGGAATGGTCAACCTCCCTAAGAGATTTGGGTCTTTTATACCTTCTTCCATTTTGCTCAACTGTTTGGATTCATGGAAGAAATATCGGTGCGTTTTTCCTCTCACCTCTGAGATAGTATCTATATGATTGATTGGTGATGCTAAGCTAATGTGTTCCCTCCTATTGTTTTCTTCTTACTTATTGTTAGAAGTAGAACTAATTTTTGTAGTATCTATTTTCTCACTTTTATGCAATTTAACAATCTTTAGGATATCGGTAACTGGTAGCATATCTGTTGGGTGCTGAGTAGGGATAAATTGGCTTATCAGCCTATTATCAATAATGGAGCACATGCTGAAGTAGAACCAGCCATAGATTGCCTTAAATGCCAAATGCACCACACCAGTGCATTCTAGATACTACATAGGAGAGCAGCACTGCAGCAGCAGAACGGCAGTAGTATTACATCACAGTGGAGAAGAGTTTACCTTGCAGCCTGTTGACACCATGGGTAGAGGACAGGAGGAGCAGATGACGAAGCAGCTGGAGGAGTGGAGATGTGTCCGCTGCGGTGATGCAGGCAGCTCCTCGAGGAGGGTCAACGCACGGCTGCTTGGCGTGGGGGCTGCTCCTCGATGAGCGGGAGAGAGCACGGACCAACCTAATGCGCGGGAGGCTGTGGGTAAAGGGAGGGAACGGGCTAAATTTGGGCCAAAATTGCCCAGGCAGTTAATCGGTCCAGCCAATAATTTAGTCTGACAAGCCGATTAATCTGCTGGTTTGACAGATAAATTGGTCCACCCAGTTAACTGCGTGAATAGGTCATTTTTAACTGACTGATATGCCAATTAACTGTCAGATATATACTTTGAACAATACAATTCAATGACCATAAGTTATGTTAAGATTCTCAAAGAAAATGTGATCACTGTTGTGTTTTATGTATATACATGCAGTCATATGTTTGGACAAGTGGCTAAAATAAACAATTTAGCAATAATAATTATTTATAAGCAAATCAAGAACTGAAAATAAACAAGTAGAACCATGCTGAGACTACAAAATTGTTCATGATGACAACTATATATAATAAGGAACTGATAAGGCATTATAATTCTGATTTGCATGTCTTCAGCCAAATTGTAGAGTAAAGTTAAATGGAAAACTATGTTTTAGGTTCTCTCTCTCAATTTTGACGGACAATTTTCCTGAAACCTAGGAGATATATATTCAAATACTCTTTTGTGGTACTCAATTGTTCCTGGTTATGTTGAAATATGATGTTATACTTCTATGTAATGTCATGAAAACCCGTCTTTCCGCATTTTTCAACTACAATGAATGATTCATCCCCTTTGGGCCTTTTTGAACTTTATTTGTATCAAAATATTTGGTGACCTTTAGATAGAAGTTGGATTCCACTAAAGATGACTTATTTTGAAAGGGTTACTTACTCCTGCACACCTTGCTCAAAATATGTTGATTTTTTTTACATGTTAAATAAAAGTTGAGTTCCACCAAAGGTTTGCTTATTTTGAGAAGTTTACAACTCCTGTATACCTTGCTCGGAATATTTTGTTTTTTTTAACATGTTAGATAGAAACACCAAAGATTGCTTATTTTGAAAGGTTTCGTTATACCTTGCTCGAAATATGTTAAAATGGTGTCTGATTTGGTGTAGGTGCATCGCCAGGCCCCATCTTGGGATGATGTTTCAAGCCATCAAGCTTCTAGAACCTGCTTATGTTGACATGTTATGGCGTATGTATAACATTGATCGTGGTCTTATTGTTCAAGAGGTATGTAATGGCTTCCTGAAGATGCTCTTTTTCCCATGTGTATATGGTATAATTGTTTGGCAATTGAACCCTAGGTGTCGAAAGGATCTAATGCTGAGATACTCGGGATCCAAAAAGGTGACGTTATTGAATCTATCAATGGAAAACCTGTTTCTACCACAATTGAGGTGGGTGTATTAGAGATTTGTTAGGTTAATGAGTTGAAAATAAATTACATTTGTGTGATAGTTGTTAGCTTCACGGTCTTGACTGCAATGTTTTTTCTCTGCAATTGTCAGTTGGAAAATACGCTGATGATCACATGCAAGGGCCCTTCAGGTGCTGAAGTTCATATTTCTGTAAGTTCATTTCTATATTATAATGGTGGTTTGCTTGATCACTGCCATCCATTCCTCTGTACCGAATTATCATTAGCAAGTGCTAGCACTAAGAGATTTCCCCCTAACTCCATAGGTTGGGGTGTTTCACACACTCAAAAAACAACGAAGCACCGTACAGTGGACTGCAAAATTATCAGAACTTGGAGAAGTTCTTACAAGCTAGGTACACCCTCCTGTTTTAACTAGACCCATCTATAGATTATTATCCATATTATTTTTTCAATTCTCAAGTATGTATATTCCATTTTTTTGCAAATAATTATTATCCAGACATAATGCTAGAACTAAGTTTGTAAGCTTATGTCACACTCTTATACATGACACCCATGTGATGTTCAAAATATCATAGCACACCATGAAGTATGCGATATTTTGGAAGTTTATGGTTTTGGTAAATAGGTGGTTTGCAGCAAGTAAGTTGTAGAGAACAGACTTCATCCATGTTTTTTGTTACCAAAGCATCCATGTTCCATTTGCAGACTTTGAAGTTTTATGAGTTTTTTTTTTGGAAGAAGAGATGTATGTTTGTGCTTGGTAGATTTGTCGATGGGTGCTAACTTTGAGTTGTGTGACATTTTGCAAAGAATGTGATTAAATATTGCTCGCATGTTCGCTCTCTCATTCGGTGTTTTGTATTCCAAAGAAGGCTTGGTTATTTGACACTCATGTTGTGTTATTGTTTGTTACAGGTCCTACGGACTCTTGAACTGGCTGCGAGAAAATGACAGAAAAGGGATGTTTACCTGTGACCATACGCTGTAGTAGTACTCTAGATATATTAGAAATAACATCTTTAGTTGCGAAAATCCATTTCTGCACCCGAGCTCATATGCACCCGCCTTGATGAAAAAATTCAAAACAAATACTAGAAAAATTCAAAAAAATCCAATTTTTTTTATGCGGTAGGCAATTTGATGTGCGAGGTCTGCTCCAATTTCCAAATCATTTGGACATCTGAGGAACTCTCAGCAAAAAAGACAAATTGGAGGTCTGTAGAAATGTTTACTGTTCACATACTGTTTTGGCCCGATTTGTCTTTTTTGCTGAGAGATGCTCAGATGTTCAAATGACTTGATATTTTGAGCGGACCTCACACATCAAATTGTCTACCGCGCACAAAAAATTTGGAATTTTTTGAATTTGTTTCTAATTTTTTACGATTTTTTTCTAACTGGGTGCAGATGAGCCTGGGCACCAAAACGCCATTCTCAGTTGGTTGTAGTTGGTGCCAATGTAGCAACCCGTTGTTAACGAATAAATGTTGTAGTTAGTGCCAAAGTTCCGCTTGTTTAGAATTGAGATCGAGAGAGACAGAGACAAACGAATGGAATGAACCAGTGTATCCTTTATTGATGATTGTCACAGATTATATACAAGTTGGGGACGCCTTTAGGAGGCGTCTATTTGTAGAGACGCGTTCGGGAAGTAACCACCGTGTAGTTGAGCGCAACTGCACGTGGGGGAACGGGGATTCCCTTAATTAATCACAGGGATTAATTAGTCTTAACACTCCCCCTAGGGGTGGATTTCGAGCTGAGTCGAGCCAGCTCGACTCGACTCGCTAAAGCTCGTTTCATTAACAAGCTAACTCGACTCGACTCGTTACTATAACGAGCTCAAATCCAAGATTGGCTCGACTCGTATAACTCGCGAGCTGGCTCGTTTAGCTTGTTAAGCTCATTAAAGATATAAACATAAAACCTTATAAAAATGATAAAAATATTAATTGGGAATTTAACATGTAAATATATGGACATGTACATGAGAGTCTCCTGGGAGGCCGGGCCTTGAGCGACCTGGCCTCATGCTCGGACGCAAGGTGTTTAGTGGCTGTTTTTACTACCCCTAAAAAAACACTATTTTTTTTACCAAGCCTAACGAGTTATACGAGTACTCGTTAGATCGGCTCGTTTAACTTGGTCTTTAAACGATCTCAAACTAAAGCTCGGCTCGACTCATTATTGTTCGAGTTCGAGTCAATTCGAGCCGAGTCACGAGCTACTCGTTTAGCTCGCGAGCTTCGAGCTTTTTTTCCAGCCCTAACTCCCCCTAATCACCGCTTCACCTCAGCAGTGACCATCATCTTAATAAGCTCCTCCAAAAACCCTGTGGGAAAAATGTGAGGAGATAGGTGTTTCATATGTTGCTAAAACTCCTTCAAACCCAGTGGGAAAAATAAGGAGAAAATGATGCAACATATAATGGTTATTGTCTCTTTTAACTCAATACGAGAAAATCCATAGAGTTTAGAAGACAATAAATATGTCGTATATACTTTCCTAAAAACCTCGATGGAAAAACAGAAAGTATGACCTTTATGAGAACCTGTAAAGTAAACTCATGAAGGGAAAAAGAGTATAATATGATGCATTGAACATGAACAATTCAGGAAGATACTCCCCCTAATTCTTGCAAAAATTCGAAGTCGTCACATACCAAAACATAGAAGTTGGTAGAGACCCTCTGAACAAATCAGTCACATGATTTGACTTGCAAGATATGCAATATAGTGATATTGCTTATTATGTAACATGTTTGCATTCGGGCAACACAAGAAACATTATCGTTGAGATAATCATTGGTGAATGTAGCCATGAGGTCTGATTTGAAGACTCTTTATGAGAGGGCTACCACACACATGTGTGATATGTCCAAAACATATCTATAATTTCTGTTTGCTCCATGCCTCTTTTGTGTGATATTGCTATGATATTTATGCACTTACATACACTTTTGATCATATTTGGACTAACCTACTAATGGTTGCAAAAGTGCACAATGTTCTTGTTTTACACTTTATTGTGTAGGAATTACTTGGAAATTGACAAAAACGCAAAAGGAGTCGTATTGGAGTAGGACTCTGACTTTCCTGAAATCTGTCTGAGAACGTTTTTTAAAGATGGTCACGTTCCGGCCCGAAGACGACGTCAAACGTAAAAAGTCTAGTTGCGAAAGTTGTGGGGAATTTCGAGAGGATGCTTCTGGATATAAAATTCGTCCAAATCGGAGTCCGGACGGCCGAGAAAAGCCCGTTTTACTGAGGCCCAAAATCTGATGACGGGAATCCGAGAGTCTATATAAAGAGAGGAAACCTAGGTCACCAAGGGCCACGAATTTTCCTCCTCCCAAGCCGCCGTCTTGGAGGGGAGGACCAGCACCATTGCAGCACCATCCACAAGGAAGAAGGGGGGCCAAGGAGCCGCTGCCCCCTAGGGCCGCCGCCGCCCCCAGGGCCGCCACTGTCTCCTCCTCGCCGCCGCCGCCCCCTAGGGCCGCCGGCCGTCTCCTCCTCGCGGGGCTGCACCTCTCCATCAACACCACCATCAAGCTCCTCCTCACCATGTCCATGTGTGAGTAGTCTCCTCCGGGGCTGAGGGCTTGTACGTGTAGCTATGTGGTTATCTCTCGCTCCCATGATGTGATCTTCGTTGTGATCATAGGCTATGTTAATCTAGGGTGATCCCATGATACTTCCCCTTCCTCTATGTATTGGATTGATGTACTCACTTGTCTTTATCTAGTATAATCCCCGAGACCAAGGTGACAGCGGTCTATTGGACATGGATTAGAAGAATATTTTCATGAGTGATTTCCTCTCTTGTGTGTTGATTGAAGATTGAGAGTCTCTTGGTGCTTGTCTTTGACTATCCTTTAGATATGTTGTGGTGATTGTGGTACTCTCTTTGGATGGCCGCGGTGACATTGGGAAATCCATAGATTGAGAACTACGAACTTTGAGGTGTGCTTTTGTAGCCCTACATAATTCTCGTCCTCTCTTGACCACGAAGGAATGACCTCCGGGTGCGTCTCTATTGCATGTTTTATGGGGAATATCATGTGATTCGATTATGTTAATGTTGTTGGGAGTTGCCACTAGTGAAAGTATGATCCCTAGGCCTTGTTTCCACCATTGCAATACCATTTGTGCTCACGTTTACCACTTGTTTGCTTGCTGCACTTTTTATTACAGATTTATATTACTTTGCTTTGCCACTCCTATCATCCATATTTTACCATCTCTTCGCTGAACTAGTGCACCTATACATCTGACAAGTGTATTAGGTGTGTTGGGGACACAAGAGACTTCTTGTATCTTGATTGCAGGTTTGCTTGAAAGGGGTACGTTCAACCTCCACTTCCCTGAGTTCAATAACCCTTGGGTTACTCACTTAAGGGAAATTTGCTGCTGTCCTACAAACCTCTGCTCTTGGAGGCCCAACACTGTCTACAAGAATAGAAGCGTGTGTAGACATCAATGTGTAGGCGGCTCGGCTCAAACCAGCTGTACATAAGGACTTGTAGTTCGGACTGAATTATGCAACATATGATTTTCTAGCTCAATGCATGCATGTGGATGTGCGGGCTCCCAAAACCACCAGCCAGGCCGAATCTTTGCTATGGATCAAACCAAATCAATAATACTTATTCCCTTTATAGTAGGTATAGAAAAAGACGGACATAAATTTGAGGTATATAAAAAGTTGCTATGGACCAAACCAAACCAAGAATACCTATTCCCTTTAATAGTAGGTATAGGTTAAGGTTGTGTTCGGCAATCCACTGCTCCTTCACCAAGGAGCGGCGTGCGCGGAGCACCTCGTTGACCGCTCTCCAAATTTGTACTATATGCTACTCCGGTCCGCAGCGGAGTTAGGGAGCGAAGGGATTCCAAACGCGGCCTAAGTAGGTAATATGTTAGGGGGCTCCTATTTCGCGACCTGCGCGGGATCAAGAACGTGCAAATGCGTACCCCCAGCGAATGCTTTTCGGCCGGCCCATGAGCGGGGCGGGTGCCTCTTTCGTTTTTTTGCTTCATTAAAATTGTTCAGCATTTAAAAAATCGATTTTCAAAAATCTTCACAAATTTTCAAAAAAAATCTAGAATTAAAAAATGTTTGCGAATTTATAAAAAGGTTAATCGATCGGTAATTTGTAAAAACAATATAAAAATGTGAATAATGCTTAGTAAAAGGTCTAGCCGAGACAATCCCTTGGCCTTCAAAAGAATAATAATTAAAAAGCATCGCAAATTTGTAAAAACAAAATTAAAATGTGAATAATTTTCACAATATCAGAAGAAAATCATGTTAAAAATTCAAAAATTCAAAAAATGTTTGTGGATTTGAAAAGGTTCATGATTCCAAAAGAATGTGTGTGGATTGGTAAAAAGGGTTAATGGATCGCCAATTTGTAAAACAATGTTAAAAAATGTGAATAATTTTCACGATTTGAAAAAATCATGTTAAAAAGTCACAAATTCAAAAATGTTTGTGGATTTGAAAAGGTTCATGATTCCAAAAGAATATGCACGAATTTGTAAAAAAGGTTAATGGATCGCCAATTTGTAAAAATAATATTAAAAATGTGAATAATTTTCACAATTTTAAACAATCATGTTAAAAAGTCACAAATTCAAAAATGTTTGTGGATTTGGAAGATGCTTGAAAAACGAAAAATGAAAAATGAAAAAAAAAGATGAGAAAAACTGGTATAGGAAGGTTCTAGAACCTTCCCAAAATCGAAAAGGGACCTAAACTACTTGAGCCTACCCAATACTACTTTGTTCGATTGAAACAATTTGTTCTAAAGATATGCTTTGAGTTCCAGCAATCAATGAAGAGTACTATATGACGGTTGAGTATGTGAAGTTTACTAAAACAAAAGCTCTTACATAGACCCTTTCTAGAAATATGATGATTTGTGATACGTCTCCAACGTATCTATACTTTTTTATTGTTCCATGCTATTATATTATCTGTTTTGGATGTTTAATGGGCTTTAATATGCACTTTTATATTATTTTTGGAACTAACCTACTAACCAAAGGCCCAGTGCAAATTGCTGTTTTTTTTGCCTATTTCAGTGTTTCACAGAAAAGGAATATCAAACGGAGTCCAAACGGAATGAAACCTTCGCGAGGATCGTTTTTGGAACAAATGCAATCCAGAAGACTTGGAGTACACGTCTGGGAAGCCACGAGGCAGGAGGGTGCGCTCAGGGGGTAGGCGCGCCCCCACCCTCGTGGGCCCCTCGTAGCTTCACCGACATACTTCTTCAGCCTATATATACTCATATACCCTAAAAACATCCGAGAGCACCATGAAACCCTATTTCCACCACCGCAACCTTCTGTACCCGTGAGATCCCATCTTGGGGCCTTTTCCGAAGCTCCGCCGGAGGGGGAGTCGATCACGGAGGGCTTCTACATCAACACCATAGCCTCTTTGATGAGTTGTGAGTAATTTACCACAGACCTTCGAGTCCATAGTTATTAGCTAGATGGCTTCTTCTCTCTCTTTGGATCTCAACACAAAGTTCTACTTGATCTTCTTGGAGATATATTTGATGTAATACTTTTTGCGGTGTGTTTGTCGAGATCCGATGAATTGTGGGTTTATGATCAAAATTATCTATGAACAATATTTGATTCTTCTCTGAATCCTTATATGCATGATTTAATATCTTTGCAAGTCTCTTCGAATTATCAGTTTGGTTTGGCCTACTAGATTGATCTTTCTTGCAATGGGAGAAGTGCTTGGCTTTGGGTTCAATCTTGCGGTGTCCTTTCCCAGTGACAGCAGGGGCAGCAAGGCACGTATTGTATTGTTGCCATTGAGGATAAAAAGATGGGGTTTATATCATATTGCATGAGTTTATCCCTCTACATCATGTCATCTTGCTTGAGGCGTTACTCTGTTCTTATGAACTTAATACTCTAGATGCATGCTGGATAGCGGTCGATGTGTGGAGTAATAGTAGTAGATGCAGAATCGTTTCGGTCTACTTGTCACGGACGTGATGCCTATATACATGATCATGCCTAGATATTCTCATAAGTATGCGCTTTTCTATCAATTGCTCGACAGTAATTTGTTCACCCACCGTAGAATATGCTATCTTGAGAGAAGCCAGTAGTGAAACCTATGGCTCTTGGGTCTATCTTCCATCATATTAATCTTCCATCAACTAGCTATCTTTATTGTTCTTTATTTTGCAATCTTTACTTTTCAATCTATACAACAAAAATACCAAAAAAATATATCTTATTATCTCTATCAGATCTCACTTTTGCAAGTGGCCGTGAAGGGATTGACAACCTCTTTATCGCGTTGGTTGCAAGGTTCTTAATTGCTTGTGCAGGTACGAGGGGTTTGCGTGTAGTCTCCTACTGGATTGATACCTTGGTTCTCAAAAACTAAGGGAAATACTTACACTACTTTGCTGCATCACCCTTTCCTCTTCAAGGGAAACACAACGCATGCTCAAGAGGTAGCAATTTGCAATTGCATTCATGACTTGGAACATAGTTCATTAGTTTTCAAGAAAGATTACTGTTTATACTTCAGTTTGTGAATGAATTGTTATTTAATCATGAGAAGTGCTTATGACTGATACTTGTTGTTATAATAATGATCATGATGTTGGCATGTCCGTATTTTGTTTTATCGACACCCCTCTTATAAACATGTTGTTGGGACTCCGATCCTAAGTCACACCGATCTAGCATATAACACATCATATCACTTTGCGGCCTCGCACACGGCAACCCACGACTGCCGTCTTTACCTTGGTCGGGACGTTTGCGTCTTTTGGCTCGCATATATGACTGTGATGCTAGCATCCATATGGAAGAGAACACGGGTCAACATGACTAGTCCTAACCAAGGAGGCACAAACGTACAGGGACAGACATACATAACCCAACAATGGACGTGTCAGTCAGCACCATGTGTAAATGATGATCCACAATTATAGGGGATCAATCATAGTCCATTCGATAAGTAAGAGTGTTGAACTCAACGAGGAGCAGAAGAAAATGACAAGCGGTTTTCAACAAGGTATTCTCTGCAAGCACTGAAATTATCGGTAACAGATAGTTTGGTATCAAGGTAATTTGTAACGAGTAACAAGTAATAAGTGTAACAAAGGTGCAACAAGGTGGCCCAATCCTTTTTATAGCAAAGGACAAGTCTGGGCGAACTCTTATATAAAGCAAAGCGCTCCCGAGAACACATGGGAATTATCGTCAAGTTGGTTTTCATTATGCTCATATGATTCGCGTTCGCCACTTTGATAATTTGATATGTGGGTGGACCGGTGCTTGGGTGTTGTCCTTACTTGGACAAGCCTCCCACTTATGATTAACCCCTCTCGCAAGCATCCACAACTACCAAATAAGAATTAAGATAAATCTAACCATAGCATTAAACACGTGGACCCAAATCTGCCCATTACGAAGCAATGCATAAACTGGGGTTTAAGCTTTTGTCACTCTAGCAACCCATCATATACTTGCTACTTCACAATGCCTTCCCTAGGCCCAAATCATGGTGAAGTATCATGTAGTCTACATTCACATAACACCACTAGAGGAAAAACAACATAAATCTCATCAAAATATCGAACGAATACCAAATTCACATGATTACTTATAACAAGACTTCTCATATGTCCTCAGGAACGGAAGTAACTACTCAGAAAGCATGTTCGTGTTCATGACCAGTGGAGTATTAAATATCATTAAGGATTTGAATATATGATATTCCACCTAATAAACCAACTAGCATCAGCTAAAAGGAGTAATCAACACTACTAGCAACCCACACGTACCAATCTGAGATTTTGAGACAAAGGTTGAATACAAAGAGATGAACTAAGGTTTGAGATGAGATGGTGTTGGTGAAGATGTTGATGAAGATTGGTCCTCCCACAATAAGAGGATCTTTGGTGATGACTGTGACACTCTCGATTTGACCGTACACTAATTATGCACGTAAATGTGTACGGCCAAGATCAGGGACTCACGGGAAGATATCACAACACAACTCTAAAAACAAATAAAACAATACAAGCTTTATATTACAAAGCCAGGGCCTCGAGGGCTTGAATACATAAGCTCGAATACACAAAAGTCAGCGGAAGCAACAATATTTGAGTACAAACATAAGTTAAACAAGTTTGCCTTAAGAAGGCAAGCACAAAAGTAACAACGATCGAAAGGGCAAGGCCTCCTTCCTGGGAGCCTCCAAACTACTCCTGGTCGTCGTCGGCCGTCACGTAGTAGTAGGCAACCTCGGGGTAGTAGCAGTCATCAAAGGTGGCATCTGCCTCCTGGACTCTGCCATCTGGTTGCATCAACCGAGAAGGAGGGAAAATGGGGAAAGGAGGGAGCAAAGCAACCGTGAGTACTCATCCAAAGTAATCGCAAGCAAGGATCTACACTACATATGCATCAGTATTAATGAATGGGTAGTATCTGTGGACTATACTGCAGAATGCCAGAATAAGAGGGGGAGAAGCTAGTCCTATCGAAGACTAGCATCTTCTGGAAACCACCGTCTTGCAGCAATAGGAGGTAGTATAGTAGTATAACATAAGTCATATTTATGTTGTTGTAACAACGCTCCGGGATCCTTTCTCGACTCCCGGAGCCACATATCCATTTCATGCATCGGTATCCAATTCTAGTTGTATCGATCGGGATACAACTCCGAGCGTCCGTAATCGGGGACACGGCTATTCGAATAGTTCAATCAGATCAATCTTCCCTGTAGGGGTGCACCAACTTACCCAACACGCTCGATCAACCCCGACTAGACATACCATCAGGTCATGCCCGCCCTCGGCGGATCAACACACCGCAGCCCTACCTAGGCTCATCAAGGACGTCAGCACGTCGGTCTACATCCTAAGCGCGCAGGGGTGTTGGGCCCATCGCCCTTTGCACTCCTGCATGTTACGTACGCGGCCAGTGAGCAGACCTAGCCCCCTTATACAAGCGAGGCGTTCCAGTCCAACCCGGCACGCGCCGCTGAGTCGCTGACGTCTGATGAGCTTCGGCTGATGCATACACCACAGAGTGCCCATACTTATTCCCGCCATCTGGTTAGTGCGAAAAGTACTCAGATCAAATATCCAAACCATTAGTGTCTTGAGCGCTCGGAAACGGGCAGAGAATCACGATCATGTGACCCCGTCGCCCCGTCTCGTAGACTTACGGTAAGGGCCAGGAATGCCCGGTCGTGCCACGTAATTATCTCGCAGGTACCCTCCAGGTCAAACCGACTACACATCAACTCGCGGGTACCCCTCAGGGCCAACCCGACTTCATCATGGTTCTGGGGGGTAAAGTCAAAGTTTCTGTGTGTGTTCAAAACAACAAGGGGGGAACCCGAGGAATCACCCTCGATGGATTCCCACTTGATGTAACCGTCAAGGTGGACTTGGAGGAATCACCCTCGATGGTCCACACTTGAGGGGTTGCACGACAGAGTCGTTATCGGGAGTGGTGAAGGAGGAATCACCCTCGATGACCACGAACGAATAACTACACTACATGGTTAATATCAGAAGTGCTGACGAGGTATTACCCTCGGCACTCGATAGTAACTCTGTAGAGTCGTACAACTAAGCGGGTGATGTGCGGTATCGGGGCCTGGACGTCGATCACGTTGATCGAGTCATCTAGTAATCCAGCGGGGGCAACAGGGACAAGGTGGGGGTCACTGTGGGTCATCAACCAACCTATACTAAGCAGTTTAGGATAAACATGTAAGGTATGAAAGCAGGTAACAAGAACAGGCTATGCATCAGAATAGGATCATACAAAAACAATAACAGTTCTAATGCAAGCATAAGAGAGAAGGGAATGGGCGATATCAGAATGATCAAAGGGGGTTGGCTTGCCTCGAAGCTCTGCTGCAAGGGAAGAAGTGTCGTCGGTGACGTAGTCTATCACATGGGCATCATCAGTCTCGGGGTCTACCAGAGAGAAGAGGGGGAAGAAACAGTCAATACAGTGTAAACATATGCACCACTAAGCATGACATGACGAAAAGCAGAACTAGGGGTGTTCTAACGCAGTACTACGCGTTGCAGATGGAGAGGGAAAACATCCGGAGGGTTTTCCGGTGTTTGGCATTTTTTGGACAAAGGAAAAGAGGGGGAAGGTTCCATGTTCAACATGCCGGGGGCATGTGACAAATGAACGGACCGCATATTCGGATTCGTCGAATTTTTCTGAGCAACTTTCATGTATAAAGTTTTTCGATCCGAGCTACGGTTTATTTTCTATGAATTTTAAAAGATTTAAAATTTTTCTGGATTTATTTAGAAATTGTAAAAAGTGGAAAGTGACATCAGCATGACATGGGGATGATGTCAACAGTCAACAGACTCGCTGACTAGAGTCAAACCTGACCTGTGGGTCCAGTGGGACCCACTGGTCAGTGACTGTGGCTTTAAATGGGGTTACATGAACTAAACAGGTTAATTAGTGGGTGCGACCCACTGTCAGTGAGTGATTAGCATTTAAATTAATTAATTAATTAACAGATTATCTATTTAACTAAAATCGTTTAATCAGGCGGGACCCACATGTCAGTGAAATGGCGCCGACCACATCAGCGGCTCGCTGGGTCAATAGGTCAACGGGGCCCACCCGTCAGCGACACAGGGGGACCCACACGTCAGGCCAGCTCAACGACGGCCAGTGACTCGTCGGAATCACGTCGGTGAGCTTGTTCGTGGCGGCGCGTCCTCGGGCAACGTCAAAAATCGACCATAGGGCATCATTTTGATCGCGGCCGGGCGCGTTAGAATGGCAAGACGATGGCGCGTCGATTGGTGGTGGTTTCACGAGCTGTGGTGGCCGGAGACGAGCGGTATGACGTCGCCGGCGGCGGGGTGTTTCGGGCGAGCAATGGCAATGGCGATGCGGCGCGCTATCGGGAAAACGGAAGGTCTAGTCGGGCCAGCGAGTACAACGGAAACATGCGCGTGACCATTTGGTCACCAGAGTCTCACCGACGACGAGATCCGCGGTGGAGCGTTTGGGCATCTCCAATGCGACCACTACGACGACGAAAACGCGCGGGGAGAGAGGGGAAAGGACGGTGACTGCTCACCGGGCCATGTAGGTGTGCTCAAATGGGCTCGGGGAGGCTTGTCATTGCCGGAACCATCGCCGGAGTCGAAGATGGCTGTAGGGGAAGAAGAGGTCGCCGGGCTCGACTCGGTGGCTCCCGGCTTGAACGGCTGGGCGCAGTTGATGGGCCTCGAACCCCTCGTTGGTTACCCCAAGTGGAAGGTGTAAGATGCAGTAAGTAGAAGTGTTTTCCCTTAGCAAAGATGCCAAGGATCGAATCCCCAGAGACTCCTAGGTTCAACAAGTAGGTGTCAACTGCTAACGGCGCAATTAGCAATCAACGTGGACCTGCACACAGATACAAATAACTTTGCTCCCAACGAGTACAGAGAGGTTGTCAATCCCTCCGGCCTTGTAGTTCACAAAGGGTTAAAAGCAATGATAGCAGTGATAGATAGTGTTTTTGCAATAGTAAGTAATAACGAAAAGTAAATAGCGGGTGTGATCAATGATGGTAATAAGGACCGGAGTCTCATGATGTTCACTAGTGATGTCTCTCTCCCAAAAGACGATAAAACAACTATGTGAGGTAAACAAATTACAGCTGGGCAATTGACAGGACCACGAACGCAAACCAATGCTGACTACATTGCAAGAAAGGTTGAGGTTCAAAGCATGGGCGGTACGCCAAAGTAAGTAGACCGAAATCCATCAATGCCTACTACTAATCATCCACCTTGAGATATCTATCTAGAACATCTCGCTGGTATTAAGTTGCGAGTCCCACCCATAGTGTAAACTCAAAGCAACAGACAACTGCATTAAAAGAACTTTGCGTAAAGTAAACAATCCTTGCACCCGCGGGCACAAGCACCGTTGTTTTCCCCCTTGTGGCAACAGCACATCCCCTAGACTCATGTTTCTGTCACTCAAGCTAGTCATCGAGGGGCATGAACCCACAATCAAGCATAACGTTCCCTCTTGGAGTCACTACCTACTACTCGGCCAAAGCAATAAATAACAACGGAGAACATGCAAGAATTACTTATGAACATAAATATAAAAGAGGTGAATCAAATATATTACTCAAGATCAATCTGAACATAATCTCATAATCCATCGGATCCCAGCAAACTCAACATAGCAACAGCATAAGGATTACATAGGTGCCTCGATCATGTAGGGCAGCTCACGAGGACTAATTAGTGAAGCACAAGAACGGGAGGAGAACATCACATAGCTACTGGTCATGGACTCATGGTCCAAGGGAGACTACTCACTGATGGGCCTCGAACCCCTCGTTGGTTACCCCAAGTGGAAGGTGTAAGATGCAGTAAGTAGAAGTGTTTTCCCTTAGCAAAGATGCCAAGGATCGAATCCCCAGAGACTCCTAGGTTCAACAAGTAGGTGTCAACTGCTAACGGCGCAATTAGCAATCAACGTGGACCTGCACACAGATACAAATAACTTTGCTCCCAACGAGTACAGAGAGGTTGTAAATCCCTCCGGCCTTGTAGTTCACAAAGGGTTAAAAGCAATGATAGTAGTGATAGATAGTGTTTTTGCAATAGTAAGTAATAACGAAAAGTAAATAGCGGGTGTGATCAATGATGGTAATAAGGACCGGAGTCTCATGATGTTCACTAGTGATGTCTCTCTCCCAAAAGACGATAAAACAACTATGTGAGGTAAACAAATTACAGCTGGGCAATTGACAGGACCACGAACGCAAACCAATGCTGACTACATTGCAAGAAAGGTTGAGGTTCAAAGCATGGGCGGTACGCCAAAGTAAGTAGACCGAAATCCATCAATGCCTACTACTAATCATCCACCTTGAGATATCTATCCAGAACATCTTGCTGGTATTAAGTTGCGAGTCCCACCCATAGTGTAAACTCAAAGCAACAGACAACTCCATTAAAAGAACTTTGCGTAAAGTAAACAATCCTTGCACCCGCGGGCACAAGCACCGTTGTTTTCCCCCTTGTGGCAACAGCACATCCCCTAGACTCATGTTTCTGTCACTCAAGCTAGTCATCGAGGGGCATGAACCCACAATCAAGCATAACGTTCCCTCTTGGAGTCACTACCTACTACTCGGCCAAAGCAATAAATAACAACGGAGAACATGCAAGAATTACTTATGAACATAAATATAAAAGAGGTGAATCAAATATATTACTCAAGATCAATCTGAACATAATATCATAATCCATCGGATCCCAGCAAACTCAACATAGCAACAGCATAAGGATTACATAGGTGCCTCGATCATGTAGGGCAGCTCACGAGGACTAATTAGTGAAGCACAAGAACGGGAGGAGAACATCACATAGCTACTGGTAATGGACTCATGGTCCAAGGGAGACTACTCACGAGTCATCCGGGAGGCGTCTATGGTGGTGGAGAAGCTCCCGGTGGTGATCCTCCCCTCTGGCAGGGTGCCGGGAAGAGTTCTCCTGGTGCTCCCGATCTTGGAAGCGGCGGCGGCGGCGGAACAAAGATGGGATCGCGAAAAGAGTTCCTGTTCTGAGGGTTAGGGAGTACCCTTTAAATATATGCCAAAGTAGGGCATCGGGGGAGCTTCGGGGGGCCCAGGCCCCCCCCCCCGGCGCGGCCCGGGGGGGGGGGGGGGGGGCGCCGCCAGGGCGCCTGGAGCCCTGGTGCCCCCCCAGGCTGCCCTTCGGACGCAGTGTTGTTTGCGGATCGCTGATTTTTTATATAATTTTTCTGGATTTTTCTGGGAAGTTCTCGACACGTGAAAACCTGAAATACAAAAACAGCCGAAAACAGAAACTGGCACTGGGGTGCACTGGATTAGTAAGTTAGTCCAAATATGATCAAAAGTGTATGGAAGTGTATGAATATCATAGAAATATCACCCAAAAGTGGCTTGGAGCAAGCAGAAATTATAGATACGTTTTGGACGTATCAACATCCCCAAGCTTAATTCCTGCTCGTCCTCGAGTAGGTAAATGATAACAAGAATAATTTCTGTGGTGACATGCTATTAACCATATAGGACTTTTTATAGTCATATGACAAAAGCTTACTGAGACAATGATTCTAAAGTAATTAAGTTGCCTCATGAGAAAATCACAAATGACTGAAAGTTTTACAACAAGAAACTGAAACATCAAAAAGATTTGCAATGAACATGATGTGCAAATATGATAAAGTGATATCTAGCTTGCCCCCTTTAGTGATGCAAAACATAAATGCAGGGGCACCTTCAAGGTTTAAGTGATGACTAGATACAATGATTTCAGAATAAACGATATAACAATCATGCAAAAGACAATGCTACTTTGGGACAATGCACATTACAATCAGAATGACAATCATGCTCTCAGTAGTTGGTGCTTCAACATAAAAGTAAAAGAATGGTTAAGTGCTAGAGCCTTTTTTATTTTGAAAACATGGAAGCAATTGTGTCAACGGTAGTAGTACTTCATATGTGTCATGCATAAGACATCCTATAAGTTGCAAGCCTCATGCATCGTATACCAATAGTGCTCGCTCCTTGTCCTAATTAGCTCGGATTTCCATGGGTTATCATTGCATTGCATATGTTTCAACCAAGTGTCACAAAGGGGTACCTCTATGCCACCTGTACAAAGGTCCAAGGAGATAGATCGCATTTGATTTCTCGTTTTTGATAGATCTCAACTTGAGGACATCCATACCGGGACAACATAGAAAATAGATGATGGACTCCCCTTCAATGCATAAGCATGTTCTCATAAGAGATTGAGGATTAAGGTCCAAGCTAAAACTTCCACCATGATACATGGCTTTGGTTGGCGGCCCAATGTTCTTCTCTAACAATATGCATATTAATTCAACCCACGGTAAATCACCCTTACTTCAGACAAGACGAACATGCATAGCAACTCACATGATATTCAACAAAAGCGTGACAGTTGATGGCGTCCCCAGAAACATGGTTACCGCTCAGCAAGCAACTTATAAGAAATAAGATGCATAAGCAACATATTCTTTACCACAATAGTTTTTAGGCTACTTTCCCATGAGCTATGTATTGCATAGTTAGTTTGCTTAGTACAGGTGGAGGTTAGCAAAAAGACTGGGAGCGACCAACTAAGAGAGCAATGACGGTCATAATCATGCAGAGCGACAAAGCAATATTGAATCAGGCATGGTAGTTATATCGCTACTCAGAAAGAAAAGATCATCAAGGCTTGATAGACTTTCTTTACAGTCTTAAATATGCGTGAGCATACGCCAAGTCAATCAAAATAAATTCTCGAAGGAAGATATTACTAAACCATACCATATCATAGGCAAACAAATCAAGTTGGTACTCCAATAACACATTGGGAACCCCCCAGCTAACTGAGATTAACCATAAGAAAACCTGAACTACTAAACACCATCATGCAAGTAGCATCTTTATCATAGACACATTAACCAATGCAACGGAAGCAAACTCTCTTAATAAGGTGAGCATGATAATTGAAGAGAGTTCAAGCAACCAACTAAACAAAAGCTCTTTGAAAAGATAAGCATGAATACTAAGAGCAGAGCATGATAGTAGCTATTAAAAGACAAAGAACACACACATCATAGATAGACATGAAAATTCTATGTTATGTTCTAGGTAGAAGTGGAGCGTGTTTATCTCCCACATAATGGAATGCTGAGTTCCGACTCGTTATGAAAAACTAAAAAGAAAACTAAAAACAAGACGCTCCAAGCATAGCACATAACACATGAAGTGATAAAAATATAGCGGAACGAAAGACGAACTGATAATGTTGATGGAGAAGGGGATGCACGGGGGCATCCCCAAGCTTAGACGCTTGAGTCTCCTTGAATATTTCTTGGGGGTGCATGGGGGCATCCCCAAGCTTGAGCGCTTGACACTCCTGAATCTTTTTTTATCATCTTCCCTCGCACACTTGAAAACTCCCTTCATACATAACTCATCATAATCTGATTAGCGAGGTTAGTACCCTTAATAAAATAATTATACCTTGCTGGAAATAAGGATATTATTGAAGTTCTACTGTTTCTCAAGATTGCCAAAAGGTTTTTGCAAAGAAAAAACAAGTTCTTAATTTGCAAAGTGAAGGAAAGGCAAAACAGGACAGAATCTGTGAAAAACAGAACAGCAGGTAGTAATTGATCTGTTCGGGATACTTCTGCAACTCAAATCAAAAAACTCAGAACAGATGCACGAAAGACAATTATATATAGAACGCTGTCGAAAAAATTCAGACCAAAAAGATGATCTGGTGATTTTATACGATTTTTTCTATCCAAGGACAGAATCTGTTTCCTGGACAGCACCTCACAACTTTTGAACTTTCTAGCAACCAGAGGCTATACTTGGCACAAATATGAAAAGCAAAGATACAATGATGATGCTACAGCAGTAAACAACATCAAGACACAACAAAAGCAAAAGATTTATTCATGTGGGCTGCCTCCCAAAAGCGCTTTCTTTTATGCCTTTAAGCTAGGCATAATGCATAGAGATCAAGTTGTATCAATTGAACCATCATCAAGATCATCAAAAAGCTCTTCAATAATACAACTAGTCTTAAGAGGACTCTCAAACAAAGGCCTCATAGAGATATTTCTAGGTAGAAGACCAAAAGGATAAAAGTCAAAGGAAGATTCATTTATAAATTCATCACATAGAGGTGTTTCTTCCAAAGTCTTTACAGTTTCAACCCCTTTGGCAATAGATGGATTACTTTTAGAACGGGGAGCCTTTGGAACGTGAACGAACTTAGGCTCCTTCTTTGCCGGAGTTTCTACCTTTTTGGTTTTGATTGAGGAGAAGGTGGTTCCTAGAGTATTAAAGATATCCTCAATCTTGTCTATCCTAGAAGAGTCCAAGTCATGGAATTTGACGGTCTCCAAAATTTTAAATTTTTTATGCATGGAGCTATCAAGTCTATTCAAATTCCCTTGGATCTTATGATCCAACTCATTCGTCTTATTAATGCTTGGCATCTCTAGCTCTATCCTTTCAAGTTTTTTCATAATGTGAGCTAGGGTGATGTCCTCTCGAATGCTAACAACAGGGAGATTCCCAACAAGATTTTCAATAATACTAAGAGACTCCCAAACTGGGGCCTCCAGGAAATTCCCATTAATAGCAGTATCTAGAATAAACCTATTCCAAGAAGTAATCCCAACATAAAAATTTCTAAGTAAGATAGTAGTAGGTTGCTTCTTGGTGGCTCTTTTTTGTGAATCATTAATTCTATACCAAGCATCTTTCAAACTTTCCCCACCTCTTTGTTTAAAGGTGAGAACTTCTGCCTCATCAAAGACAAAAGGACCCGACATAATGATAACTAAAGAACGAGATAACTATTTTTGTAATTTTTGATAAAAGGTACTGAAAGCAAAAACTGAAAGGTAAACTAACAAGACTAAAAAGCAAAGGTAAAAGATAGCATGCAACTCCCCTATCCTGAAGAGTGGAGTCCCCGGCAACGGCGGCAGAAAATACTCCTTGATGGGCCTCGAACCCCTCGTTGGTTACCCCAAGTGGAAGGTGTAAGATGCAGTAAGTAGAAGTGTTTTCCCTTAGCAAAGATGCCAAGGATCGAATCCCCAGAGACTCCTAGGTTCAACAAGTAGGTGTCAACTGCTAACGGCGCAATTAGCAATCAACGTGGACCTGCACACAGATACAAATAACTTTGCTCCCAACGAGTACAGAGAGGTTGTCAATCCCTCCGGCCTTGTAGTTCACAAAGGGTTAAAAGCAATGATAGTAGTGATAGATAGTGTTTTTGCAATAGTAAGTAATAACGAAAAGTAAATAGCGGGTGTGATCAATGATGGTAATAAGGACCGGAGTCTCATGATGTTCACTAGTGATGTCTCTCTCCCAAAAGACGATAAAACAACTATGTGAGGTAAACAAATTACAGCTGGGCAATTGACAGGACCACGAACGCAAACCAATGCTGACTACATTGCAAGAAAGGTTGAGGTTCAAAGCATGGGCGGTACGCCAAAGTAAGTAGACCGAAATCCATCAATGCCTACTACTAATCATCCACCTTGAGATATCTATCCAGAACATCTCGCTGGTATTAAGTGGCGAGTCCCACCATAGTGTAAACTCAAAGCAACAGACAACTGCATTAAAAGAACTTTGCGTAAAGTAAACAATCCTTGCACCCGCGGGCACAAGCACCGTTGTTTTCCCCCTTGTGGCAACAGCACATCCCCTAGACTCATGTTTCTGTCACTCAAGCTAGTCATCGAGGGGCATGAACCCACAATCAAGCATAACGTTCCCTCTTGGAGTCACTACCTACTACTCGGCCAAAGCAATAAATAACAACGGAGAACATGCAAGAATTACTTATGAACATAAATATAAAAGAGGTGAATCAAATATATTACTGAAGATCAATCTGAACATAATCTCATAATCCATCGGATCCCAGCAAACTCAACATAGCAACAACATAAGGATTACATAGGTGCCTCGATCATGTAGGGCAGCTCACGAGGACTAATTAGTGAAGCACAAGAACGGGAGGAGAACATCACATAGCTACTGGTCATGGACTCATGGTCCAAGGGAGACTACTCACGAGTCATCCGGGAGGCGTCCATGGTGGTGGAGAAGCTCCCGGTGGTGATCCTCCCCTCCGGCAGGGTGCCGGGAAGAGTTCTCCTGGTGCTCCCGATCTTGGAAGCGGCGGCGGCGGCGGAACAGAGATGGGATCGCGAAAAGAGTTCCTCTTCTGAGGGTTACGGAGGACCCTTTAAATATATGCCAAAGTAGGGCATCGGGGGAGCTTCGGGGGGCCCAGGCGCCCCCCCGGCGCGGCCCAGGGGGGGTGCGCCGCCCGGGCGCCTGGAGCCCTGGTGGCCCCCCCAGGCTGCCCTTCGGACGCAGTGTTGTTTCCGGATCGCTGATTTTTTATATAATTTTTCTGGATTTTTCTGGGCAGTTCTCGAAACATGAAAACCTGAAATACAAAAACAGCCGAAAACAGAAACTGGCACTGGGGTGCACTGGATTAGTAAGTTAGTCCAAATATGATCAAAAGTGTATGGAAGTGTATGAATATCATAGCAATATCACCCAAAAGTGGCATGGAGCAAGCAGAAATTATAGATACGTTTTGGACGTATCACTCACGAGTCATCCGGGAGGCGTCCATGGTGGTGGAGAAGCTCCCGGTGGTGATCCTCCCCTCCGGCAGGGTGCCGGGAAGAGTTCTCCTGGTGCTCCCGATCTTGGAAGCGGCGGCGGCGGCGGAACAGAGATGGGATCGCGAAAAGAGTTCCTGTTCTGAGGGTTACGGAGGACCCTTTAAATATATGCCAAAGTAGGGCATCGGGGGAGCTTCGGGGGGCCCAAGCGCCCCCCGGCGCGGCCCAGGGGGGGCGCCGCCAGGGCGCCTGGAGCCTTGGTGGCCCCCCCGAGGCTGCCCTTCGGACGCAGTGTTGTTTCCGGATCGCTGATTTTTTATATAATTTTTCTGGATTTTTCTGGGCAGTTCTCGAAACGTGAAAACCTGAAATACAAAAATGGCCGAAAACAGAAACTGGCACTGGGGTGCACTGGATTAGTAAGTTAGTCCAAATATGATCAAAAGTGTATGGAAGTGTATGAATATCATAGCAATATCACCCAAAAGTGGCATGGAGCAAGCAGAAATTATAGATACGTTTTGGACGTATCAACATCCCCAAGCTTAATTCCTGCTCGTCCTCGAGTAGGTAAATGATAACAAGAATAATTTCTGTGGTGACATGCTATTAACCATATAGGACTTTTTATAGTCATATGACAAAAGCTTACTGAGACAATGATTCTAAAGTAATTAAGTTGCCTCATGAGAAAATCACAAATGACTGAAAGTTTTACAACATGAAACTGAAACATCAAATAGATTTGCAATGAACATGATGTGCAAATATGATAAAGTGATATTTAGCTTGCCCCCTTTCGTGATGCAAAACATAAATGCAGGGGCACCTTCAAGGTTTAAGTGATGACTATATACAATGATTTCAGAATAGACGATATCACAATCATGCAAAAGACAATGCTACTTTGGGACAATGCACATTACACTCAGAATGACAATCATGCTCTGAGTAGTTGGTGCTTCAACATAAAAGTAAAAGAATGGTTAAGTGCTAGAGCTTTTTTATTTTGAAAACATGGAAGCAATTGTGTCAACGGTAGTAGTACTTCATATGTGTCATGCATAAGACATCCTATAAGTTGCAAGCCTCATGCATCGAATACCAATAGTGCTCGCTCCTTGTCCTAATTAGCTCGGATTTCCATGGGTTATCATTGCATTGCATATGTTTCAACCAAGTGTCACAAAGGGGTACCTCTATGCCACCTGTACAAAGGTCCAAGGAGATAGATCGCATTTGATTTCTCGTTTTTGATAGATCTCAACTTGAGGACATCCATACCGGGACAACATAGAAAATAGATGATGGACTCCCCTTCAATGCATAAGCATGTTCTCATAAGAGATTAAGGATTAAGGTCCAAGCTAAAACTTCCACCATGATACATGGCTTTGGTTGGCGGCCCAATGTTCTTCTCTAACAATATGCATATTAATTCAACCCACGGTAAATCACCCTTACTTCAGACAAGACGAACATGCATAGCAACTCACATGATATTCAACAAAAGTGTGACAGTTGATGGCGTCCCCAGAAACATGGTTACCGCTCAGCAAGCAACTCATAAGAAATAAGATACATAAGCAACATATTCTTTACCACAATAGTTTTTAGGCTACTTTCCCATGAGCTATGCATTGCATGGTTAGTTTGCTTAGTACAGGTGGAGGTTAGCAAAAGACTGGGAGCGACCAACTAAGAGAGCAATGACGGTCATAATCATGCAGAGCGACAAAGCAATATTGAATCAGGCATGGTAGCTATATCGCTACTCAGAAACAAAAGATCATCAAGGCTTGACAGACTCTCTTTACAGTCTTAAATATGCGTGAGCATACGCCAAGTCAATCAAAATAAATTCTCGAAGGAAGATATTACTAAACCATACCATATCATAGGCAAACAAATCAAGTTGGTACTCCAATAACACATTGGGAACCCCGAGCTAATTGAGATTAACCATAAGAAAACCTGAACTACTAAGCACCATCATGCAAGTAGCATCTTTATCATAGACACATTAACCAATGCAACGGAAGCAAACTCTCTTAATAAGGTGAGCATGATAATTAAAGAGAGTTCAAGCAACCAACTAAACAAAAGCTCTTTGAAAAAATATGCATGAATACTAAGAGCAGAGCATGATAGTAGCTATTAAAAGACAAAGAACACACACAGCATAGATAGACATGAAAATTCTATGTTATGTTCTAGGTAGAAGTGGAGCGTGTTTCTCTCCCACATAATGGAATGCTGAGTTCCGACTCGTTATGAAAAACTAAAAAGAAAACTAAAAACAAGACGCTCCAAGCATAGCACATAACACATGAAGTGATAAAAATATAGCGGAACGAAAGACGAACTGATAATGTTGATGGAGAAGGGGATGCACGGGGGCATCCCCAAGCTTAGACGCTTGAGTCTCCTTGAATATTTCTTGGGGGTGCACGGGCGCATCCCCAAGCTTGAGCGCTTGACACTCCTGAATCTTTTTTATCATCTTCCCTCGCACACTTGAAAACTCCCTTCATACATAACTCATCATAATCTGATTAGCGAGGTTAGTACCCTTAATAAAATAATTATACCTTGCTGGAAATAAGGATATTATTGAAGTTCTACTGTTTCTCAAGATTGCCAAAAGGTTTTTGCAAAGAAAAAGTAAGTTCTTAATTTGCAAAGTGAAGGAAAGGCAAAACAGGACAGAATCTGTGAAAAACAGAACAGCAGGTAGTAATTGATCTGTTCGGGATACTTCTACAACTCAAATAAAAAAACTCAGAACAGACGCACGAAAGACAATTATATAGAGAACGCTGTCGAAAAAATTCAGACCAAAAATATGGTCTGGTGATTTTATACGAATTTTTCTATCCAAGGACAGAATCTGTTTCCTGGACAGCACCTCACAACTTTTGAACTTTCTAGCAATCAGAGGCTATACTTGGCACAAATATGAAAAGCAAAGATACAATGATGATGCTACAGCAGTAAACAACATCAAGACACAACAAAAGCAAAAAATGTATTCATGTGGGCTGCCTCCCAAAAGCGCTTTCTTTTATGCCTTTAAGCTAGGCATAATGCATAGAGGAATCAGTATCCATCATATTAATCGGAGTTATAAATTGCTTCAAATGGTTCCTCAACAAGTTCATTCTTGTTCCTTCTAGGAAAGGGGTACACACCTTTTGCCTTCCTGTCGTGGAATTGTCACGGCAGATGTCCGGATTAACGGACTTTAGGTGTGGAGCCGCGCATCTATGTAGTAGCTTGAGAGGGGTTGAGCGAAATCGAGAGACGCGATGCAAGACAAGGGTTTAGACAGCTTCGGGCCTCGGGAAACATCATCCGGTAATAACCCTACGTGCTGTTTGAGGCTAGGTCTCATTATGATCCTCGTGGTGTCGCCGGTAAACCGGCTCTTTGTGTCTAACCCTAGAAACTTGTCTCTTCTAACTTGTCTAAAACATGTCTCTTGTCTTCTAACTCGTGAGAACCTGTCCCCCTTTGGGGAGCCCTGCCCCTCCTTATATATGTTGAAGGGGCGGGTTTACATGACTAGTCCTAGTAGGACTAGGATTGATCTATTACAAGGAGTCCTACTCTTGCTTCCTTTGTAAGAGAATATTCCTTATGCTTTCTTCATAAACCGGCCCATTATTAATATGAACCGGCCTTCTGGGCCTTGGGCCTTGTCATTCATGATCCGCCTGCCGGGTTACCAATAAATTGCCAAGTGTAAACCGTCTTAAGTAAACTGCCAAGTCCGGCCGGGTTATAATTCCGACCGGTTCATACCGCGGGGTATATCCCCGACATTAGCCCCCAAGTTTAGCTTGGATTTATCCATGGTAAACTTATGCATCCGTAACTCCTTGTCCTTCTTCTAGAAAATCCGGGTCAACAGACTAGCTTCATAATCAACTTGCTTGCATAAGAAATATTGTAAATCAAGAATCCATTTGAATCGGCCTTCAATGCTCTGACTTGACAAAAATATTGGTCTTTGAAATATTCAACTGATATCCAGCCGGCTTGAAGATGTAGAATTTGCCGGTTTATGACTACCACCATTGTCGGGTTATAAAAATTGATGATTCCGGGTCATGACTGTTTATAAATGCCGGGTTATGATTGTTGCAAATGCCGGGTTATGATTGATCTTCCGGGTTTACCCAAAACTGATATTTTGAAGATGTTCCTCCTTTATATGCATATTACCTGTAGCCCCCAAGTGCCGGGTCATTATGTAATAATGAGCAGGGACTTTGTATATACTTCATTGAAAATAGCATTGTATAATCTTGAAGAAATCCGGATTGTTCATCCCAATCACTATGAAACTGAATATTCCATATTATGTAGCCCCCAAGTGCCGGGTCATTATGTAATAATGAGCAGGGACTTTGTATATACTTTATTGAAAATAGCATTGTATAATATTTGAAGAAATCTGGATTGTTCATCCCAATCACTATGAAACTGAATATTCCATATTATGTAGCCCCCAAGTGCCGGGTCATTATGCAATAATGAGCAGGGACTTTGAAAATATGATCATATAAACTTGAACAGCAACGTGTAGCCCCCAAGTGCCGGGTTATTATGGAATAATGAGCAGGGACTTTGTAGATATAATCATTTGAAAATAACATTATATAATGTACTTCCATCGTGGGGTTTGAACCCAACGACCACAAGGTTAAGAGCTTTGTGCTTTACCAACTGAGCAGTGAACTCTTCAATATAATGGATTAATACTTGTGTACCTTGATTTGTTGACAGGAGCAATTGGTAGCCCCCAAGGGCCGGCTCATTATGATATGATGAGTCGGGTCTTCAATAAGGTGGTGAGCAAAAAAAAATGACTTTGCATTAGCCCCCAAGTGTCATGGTGCATGCTTGCAGCGACATGAGACTTGTGTATTTGATGTAAACTCAATTTGAATAATGTAGCCCCCAAGTGCTGGGTTGTAAGCCTGCAGCAACTCGGGACTATTCCTTTGTAGAATAAATCACTTCCATCGATGGAATAATATCCATTGCGCTTATAGCGACTTTGAAAACCTCAATCGTAATATTGATAACCATAATAATAATCCAGCCATGTTGTCTATTAAAGATTTTGAATAATATAATCCGGTTTGAAAACCGGTTCCAGTGATATTTGATCACAACCAGGCCGGGTTAATAAACACCGGTCATTATTTTATCTCATACTGGCGACTTATAGTCGAAAGCCAGGCCGGTTTAATGAACACCGGTCATTATAACTGATCATGTACTGCCAATCTATTTTTTTTGGCTCTTTGTCGGCTCATCATGAAGGCCGATCCGAGTTACGATGAACGCCGGTTTAACTCTCGCTGGTGTTCATGACCCAGACTTTAACTTTGTAAATATATGGTCAACCTTGTAGTTGCCCAATCCCGAAAAAAAAAACTTGGTTACCCACGAAAAAACTTTGAAAAAATCACAAAACACAAAACATCGTTGCAAATAAGACCATGTAGTCGAGGCTTTTTGCGAGCTGCCAGACTCCCTATGTGCCAATCAAAGGGTACGACCCAAAGGGCTATGACTAACAGTACTCCTAGGGACAAGAACTTTGCCATCAAAGGATGTACTCTTTTGCCATCAAAGAATGTGCTCCAAGGGACAGGAAATATTGCATCTGCCATCAAAGGATGTACTCCTAGGGACAAGAAATTTTCTTTTGCCATCAAAGGGTATACGGCTTCCAAGGGACAGGAATATTACATCTGCCATCAAAGGAAGTACCCTAGGGACAAGAACAGATTTTCTTTTGCCATCAAAGGGTATACGGCTTCCAAGGGACAGGAATATTACATCTGCCATCAAAGGAAGTACCCTAGGGACAAGAACAGATTTTCTTTTGCCATCAAAGGGAATGATCAACCAAGGGACAGGAATATTACATCTGCCATCAAAGGAAGGTTCCCTAGGGACAAGAACAGGTTTATTTCTTTTGCCATCAATGGGATTTGGCCCACCAAGGGACAGGAATATTACATCTGCCATCAAAGGTGGATCCCTAAGGACAAGGACATTATGTAGACCGGACCAGAAAAGATTTCGTCGAGGATTCATATGTGATCCGTAGCCCCCTAGTTTGGTCCCTTCTGCATAAAATAGTTTGTTCAAAGCATCTTGTTTTCTTGATGAAAATGATATACATCAAGAGAAATAAACTTAGGATGGATATCACCTCAGTGAATTTGGACCTTATGATCCTCATCGGTGTCTGTTTAGCCTAACCGGTATGTCGAATAGACCGGATCGCAGGGCGGACAGTAAGACGACCGCAGCATCAGAGGCGGCTCAAACAGTTAAACCGGCTGTGGGGTTGTAAACCGGCGGAGACGAGCAAGTTGTCCTCCGTGTTGTAAACCAGTGCAGATGCGTGAACCGGCCGTCCGTTTCATCAAGTAATGCGACACAGATGAAAACACCATTGTAGAACGTTGCCAGTGCGTGTTTTATATCCGCAGTATAACAACGATTTTACCTGTATATAGAAAACACCAATAAGGTAGTGTAATGGTGCTCAGGGGAAATAAAATGATAAAATATATAAGAAGGATAACACCTGATTTGCTCGAATAGCAGATGGGTCGGCCGGCGCCGACGGGCTAGTTGTCTTCCTCGTTGTGAGCCGGCGCAGTCGTGAGAGATGGCCGCGGCATTATAAACCGGTGTGGCCGCGAAAGATGGCCATGGCATTGTAAACCGGCGCGGTCGTGAAAGACGGCCAAGGCGTTTTAAACCGGCGCTTGAATCCGTGGAACAACGACGATCACTTGTGTCGAACAATGTTTGGCGTGCCTCCACCTCCGTGGTATAATACCATTTTATAATGAATAATTTTTCTGCATATAAAATACAGCAGAGCGAGGAATTTTTGCTCGGACGAATTAATATGTATTAAAAATAAATAGGATATATATCACCTGATTCGCCTGAAGAACAGATGAGCCGGCCGCGTATGGATGTAAACCGGCGCGTGCGGGCGAATTAATCGCCGGCGCGGACAGTGAAGCGACCGCACACGTATCCTGTCGGGGATATACCCCGCGGTATGAACCGGCCGGAATTATAACCCGGCCGGACTTGGTGGTTTACTTGAGAGACGTTTTTACACTTGATGATTCACTAGCAACCTGCCTAAATAATACCACTCACTGGTAACCCGGCAGGCGGATCATGGATGACAAGGCCCAAGGCCCAGAAGGCCGGTTCATATTAATTATGGGCCGGTTTAATAATAAAGCGCAAGGAATATTCTCCATAAAGGAAGCAAGACTAGGACTCCTTGTAATAGATCAATCCTAGTCCTACTAGGACTAGTCATGTAAACCCGCCCCTTCAACATATATAAGGAGGGACAGGGCTCCCCAAAGGGGACAAGTTTTAGAGGAGAAGTTTAGACAAGTTTCTAGGGTTAGACACCAAGAGCCGGTTTATCGGCAACACCATGAGGATCATAATGAGACCTAGCCTCAAACAGCACGTAGGGTTATTACCGGATGATGTTTCCCGGGGCCCGAAGCTGTCTAAATCCGTGTCTTGCATCACGTCTCTCGATTCCGCTCAACCCCTCTCAAGCTACTACATAGATGCGCACCTCACCACTAAGTCCGTGATCCGGACATCTGACGTGTTAATTCCACGACAGTTGGCGCCCACCGTGGGGCCTGCGCACGGTGGTGTTGAGTTCTTGAAGGGATCTCTCCTAGGGATCGAGGGGCTCACAATTTTTTTCAGATAAAGAAGAGCCTGAGCTGCGTCGGTTCGCACTGTCACATGTAACCAGGCGATCCGTCATGGCCAGATCACTTTCCGCTGCCCCGCCGCAAAAAGCTAAGGGAGACGCCGAGACCGTCACCTGAAGCCGGATCGTACAAGGAATCCACCAGGAAGTTAAGAAAAGAAAAGTTACTACAGGGACTTAGCACGTGATGACGTGAATATCAAAGGAAAAGGGATCCAGAGAAACAGAGTATTGGACTCCAGATCGAGTCGGACTCGGACTCATCAAACCGTGGTTCGCCGCCTGGTCAGCCTTGACCCGCCGTATGGGTACCCCGTACCGTCTCCGCCTCGGGATCGCGAAGCCACACACGCTCCGCATCGCCCGCGGATCCTTCTGCTTTTTCGCCCGGCGTTACCAATCTTCGCCCTGGTCTCGACGTGAAGCCGGCCAGTCCGAGGGCGGCCTGCTTCGTGGCCGACTTGGCCGAGGACTTGAGCTGCCGTCTCCGCCTTCACCTCCGCTCCTCCTGCTCGTCCCGCGCACTCCCTCCCGCGACCTCCGCGGCTTCCGCGCCGTCTGCGCCTCCTGGCACGCCGCCGCGGCAACCTTCACCGAAGCCGGCGGCCGCCCGCGCCCAGACCACACCTGCACCGCCCTGGCCAAGCTGCCTCGTTCTCTGCTGCGGGTCGCCGCGGGACTGTATGCGCCGGACCTTGCTGGGTCTGCTCCACTTCCTCGCGCCGGGTCTCCTCCGCTGAGATGTCAACGCGTTGGAGATCTTCAGTTTCCAAATTGCCGCTTCAAAACGCCGGATTCGAGCCCCTCCTCCTCTGCCGTTCTGCTCCAAGCTGGACCTAAGCCGCCACCGTCAAGAGTTGCCGGACTAGGCCGAGAGTTGCCGCTGAGTGCCATGAATCCGCCTACTTCTGTCATCATCCAGCACCAATCTCCGTCGGAGCTGCCGCGAGCTGCCGCTCCGCCTCGCTTCCAGTGTATTGAACCACGAGCTGGGCCAGGCTGCTACCGTGGTCAACGTTTTGAAACGCCCCGGATTCAACATCCGCCTCATTACTTGGTCAGTACAATCACGGTTCAGAGAAGGAAACAGAGCACCTCCTGTCTCCATCACAACAACGGCAGGCCCTGAGCCGCCACCCGCTTCATTTTTCTACCAAACTGCCAAGCGCGCCTCGAGTCGCCGCCGTTGCGTTTCGGCTCGGCGATTTGGCCTAGTTCCGCTCACAGACTGGCTATGGACGCTCCCTCTGCGCCGGACTCGGACTCACTGGCCGCGCCTCCGCCTCTACCATGGTTGAGCCGCCGTCGGGTCAAAGGGAAGCCGGCCTCGTTGTCGCTATTGCTACAAAATCTGGAGTCGCCCCGCGGGCTTGCCGCGGCCCGCCTTATCTCGCGCTGCGTCGAAACCTCTGTAATAATGCGCGCCAAGTTGCCGCCGCCAGAGCTCGCCCCTGTGTTGCTAAACTACTGCCATGGGTCGCTACACTTGCAGGCTTGATAAAACCACCCCGCCAGCTCGATGCCTTGGCGACGAACCCGCCCCCCTCGGAGTTCAAACCGCCGTTTTTCATCACCGCAGCTATGAGATGGCCACACATATGCCACGGTCTTTCGCCTCTGCTGATGTGGTCACGAGCGTGTTCACAAACTGTCGTCGCCTGAATCGCCACCACCGAGACCTGCTGGGGTCGGTATCGCTGTTTGCTGCTCCACGGCCGCTTCTCCTCCGCTGCCATGATGAGCCGCCCCGACGCGAGCGGCGCGGCGCCTCGACCACCATGGGCTGCCTTCGCCCTGCCTTATCGCCGCTGTGTCCCTTCGCCTCGGCACCCAACCGCACGCCCGTGCCGCTCCCGGGATCGAGCCCACCTATCGGCTCACTGCCACAAGCTGCCGCTGCTTCAGTCGCCGGTCTAGTCGGCGAGTGGCCTGGGCCCCGTGCCACCTTCGCCGGAACAGGCCAACTCGTCGGCAGGCCTAAATTGCCACGGTGGCTCTACTTCGCTGCCGTGAACCGCCGCGCCTCTTTCGAGCCGCCCGGGCTCATGGTCCGAGCCGTCTCTCTCCTTGGCCGGTCAGCCGTGGAGCCCGCGTCTAAACCACCGTCGTGCTTTGAGCCGGCCTGTGCACAGATGAGTCGTCCCGAGACTTGCTAGTGTTGTCGTTGTTCCGCCTGGATCCATATGATGAGACGATATATGGTTTGTCTGATGTTGAATCAATGACTAGTTTATTGGGCCCTTATTCAGATGGCAAGCTAGATACATAACCACAGGATAACGCTATCAACAATAGCGTCAAGTTTAGTACCTGGATACCATCAGTGTGAGACATATGGATGTCAGATGCTTGGGTCACAGGCCGAAGAAAAATTGATATTGGCAACTACAGCAAAATACCTCTTGAAAAAGACACTTGCGAAGTTTCTGCTTCCCAAGGCTACAATGTTGGAGGAATTCGGTGGCAGTCTGCATCGCTGATATGGGGATGCTAGGCGCTGCCATTTTCTTTCTAGAAGACAGAGTTCGTGACATATTACCCGTTGGATGGACATGCACAAAGCCGCCACCTCTGCGGACCCGGTTTACATCGTCCACACCGGTTTACAATACCACGGCCAACTCGTCCATTGTCGAGGAGAATCAGGCTTACAATGCAAAGGCCGACTCATCTGTTCTCCAGGCGAATCAGGTGATATCTACCCTATTTATTTTTAATACATATATTAATCCGAGCAAAATACCTCGCCCTGCTGTATTTTGTGCGCAGGAAAATCATTCATTACAAGGGTGGTGTTATATCCCGGAGGTGGAGGCATGCTAAAACATCATTCGATACAAATGGTCGTCGGACTTTGCACCGGTTTACAACGACGAGGCTGTCTTTCGTGACCGCGCCGGCTGGCCTATCTGTTCTTCTAGCAAATCAACCGGTTCACGCATCCACACCGGTTTACAACACGGAGGACAACTTGCTCATTTCCGCCGGTTTACAACCCCACTACCGGTTTAACTGTCCGAGCCGCCTCTGATACTGCGGTCGTTTACTATCCACCCTGTGATCCGGTCTATTCAACATACCGGTTCAAATTCACTCAGGTGATATCCATCTACAATATTATTTCTCTTATTGTAGATTATTTTTTAAGAAAATAAGATGCTTTGATCAGTCTATCTGGCTGTGCAGGGCATATGCACAAAGGAGCAATAAAACTCTGAGGAACAAGAGATCATATCCGGTTCGAGAAGAGAAAAACTCCATAAAAAGCAAAACCCACAGGTTCAGGAGGAACCCTGGAGGCCCCTTGGGACAGTCCGGTTTGCCCACGTCCCATTGATTGGCTATGTTATGATTCTTTGGGCTCCCTGAACAGTCGATACGCTCACGTTCAGGGATGACCCGGCCCCTGGGGACAGTCCGGTTTGCCCACGTCCCCATGATTGGCTATGTTACGATTATCGGCCCCTTGAACAGTTGATACGCTCACGTTCAATGATTGGCTAGGCCCCTTGGGACAGTCCGGTTTGCCCACGTCCCAATGATTGGCTATGTTTACAGTTTTATCGGCCCCTTGAACAGTTGATACGCTCACGTTCAATGATTGGCTAGGCCCCTTGGGACAGTCCGGTTTGCCCACGTCCCATTGATTGGCTGAACCTTGTTTTGAGCCTGGCAGCTCTTTGAAAAAGCCTCGACTACATGGTCTGATTTGCAAAAATTGTGTGTTTTTTGGTGTTTCTTGTGTTTTATAACCTTTTAAACCGAGTGGAACAGCTCCAGAAGTTGACCACCTATCTATAAAGTTATAAGTCTGGGTCATGAACACCAGCGAGAGTTAAACCAGCGTTCATCATAACCCGGATCAACCTTCATGATGAGCCAACAAATTGGCAGTACGTGATCAGTTATAATGACCGGTGTTTATTAAACCGGCCTGGTTTTGACTATAAGTCGCCAGTATGTGACAAAATAATGACCGGTGTTTATTAAACCCGGCCCGTTTGTGATCAAACATCATTGGAACCGGTCTTCAAACCGGATTATATTCTTCAAATAGCCAAACATGGCTGGATTCTTATTATGGTTATCAATATCATGATTGAGGTTTTCAAAAGTCGCTTTAAGCGCAATGGGTATTATTTCATCAATGGAAGTAATTTATTCTACAAAGGAAAAGTCCCGAGTTGCTGCAGGCTTACAACCCGGCACTTGGGGGCTACATTATTCAAATTGAGATTACATCAAATACACAAGTCTCAAGCACACAAACAAGTTGTCTACTTGACACTTGGGGACTAATGGGCAGTTGAAGCAATAAACAGCAGCAATTCAAAGACAAAAGTCTCAAGCACACAAGCAAGTTGTCTACTTGACACTTGGGGGCTAATGGAAAGATCATTTGCTTCATCTGGAAGTACCGGTTCACCTTCTAAATATAGCTAAACCGGAACTTGGGGGCTACCAATCGCTCCTGTCAACAATTCAAGGTACACAAGTATTCATCCATTATATTGAAAGGCCCGTCTAACTCAGTTGGTAAAGCACAAAGCTCTTAACCTTGTGGACGTGGATTCAAACCCCACGATGGAAGTTACATTATATAATGTTCATTTCAATAATTATATCTACAAAGTCCCTGCTCATTATTATATAATGACCCGGCACTTGGGGGCTATATATTGCTATTCAAGTTTACAGGATCATATTTTCAAAGTCCCTGCTCATTATTGCATAATGACCCGGCACTTGGGGGCTACATAATATGGAATATTCAGTTTCATAGTGATTGGGATGAACAATCTGGATTTCTTCAAAATTATACAAGGCTATTTTCAATGGAATATATACAAAGTCCCTGCTCATTATTACATAATGACCCGGCACTTGGGGGCTATAGGTAATATGCATATAAAGGAGGAACATCTTCAAATTTTCAGTTCTGGCAAATCAGATTAATTATGTGACCCGGCAATTTTGGCAATCATAAACCGGCAAGCTCTATATCTTCAAGCCGGCTGGATATCAATTGAATATTTCAAAGACCAATATTTTTGTCAAGTCAGAGCATTAAAGGCTGATTCAAATGGATTCTTTATTTACAATATTCTTATGCAAGCAAGTTGATTATGAAGTTGGTCTGTCGACCCGGATTTTCTAGAAGAAGGAAAGACAAGGACTTAAGGATGGTCAGATACCGGATTACAAGAAATTCTTAACCCGGAGCACAACCTATCAGATTCGCTATTGTGTTTATTTTTGCAGCATAAGTTTACCATGGACACATCCAAGCTAAACTTGGGGGCTAATGTCGGGGATATACCCCGCGGTATGAACCGGCCGGAATTATAACCCGGCCGGACTTGGTGGTTTACTTGAGAGACGTTTTTACACTTGATGATTCACTAGCAACCTGCCTAAATAATACCACTCACTGGTAACCCGGCAGGCGGATCATGGATGACAAGGCCCAAGGCCCAGAAGGCCGGTTCATATTAATTATGGGCCGGTTTAATAATAAAGCGCAAGGAATATTCTCCATAAAGGAAGCAAGACTAGGACTCCTTGTAATAGATCAATCCTAGTCCTACTAGGACTAGTCATGTAAACCCGCCCCTTCAACATATATAAGGAGGGGCAGGGCTCCCCAAAGGGGACAAGTTTTAGAGGAGAAGTTTAGACAAGTTTCTAGGGTTAGACACCAAGAGCCGGTTTATCGGCAACACCACGAGGATCATAATGAGACCTAGCCTCAAACAGCACGTAGGGTTATTACCGGATGATGTTTCCCGGGGCCCGAAGCTGTCTAAATCCGTGTCTTGCATCACGTCTCTCGATTCCGCTCAACCCCTCTCAAGCTACTACATAGATGCGCACCTCACCACTAAGTCCGTGATCCGGACATCTGACGTGTTAATTCCACGACATATCCGCTGGGCCGTTTTATCAGAACGGGTGCGGTACTGACGGATCAGCCGTATGTTGATGTAGACTGGATTGCGGGCGACGGCGGCCTGTGCGTGCTTTACTGGGCGATTTGCGCGGTCCTGGCGAGTTGATGCAGACTAGACCGTGAGAACGCCGGCTTGCACGCATGTGCGTCGAGCAGCTTAGCATGGATGAATGCTAGTGCATGTACTCCGTATCCGCGGTATAATGGCATAAAAATTTGTCCTGTGTAAAAATATTATAAAGCAGAGTAATTGTTCTTTGACAAAAAACAATAAGTGTTTAATAAGATAAATTTAGATAAACATCACCTGATTTGTCCGGACGACAGATGATTGGTGCACTGTCAGAATTTAATCGGACGAATAGCAGTGTAGATGTGCTAGTATTTTAGTCTTCAAGTACCACCAGTAACATTCTGATCCAGTAATCATTCAAGTAGCACTCCGATCTAGTAGTAGCATGCTCTTGCTGTTGATTATTGATGTACGAGTCCGTCTCTGGACTTGATTCAGAAGTGGAGGCCAGTACGGCTCAGCGCGTGGGCCGCAGAAGTGACCGACATAGGCGTGCACGCAGCATGATGCGCTAGTGCGGCAGACACGGCGGTCTGATATTTAACAGCAGCGGGTCAACGGAGACAGGCCACGGCGTCTCAATTTGGCCTGTCTTTGAGAGTGGCTTGGGTTCCGTGTCATGGTCAGACATCAAATCACACTCCGGTACTTGTGCGTGCATTGCTTCAAGGATCAATAGTGCTAGTGCCAAACGTCCTGGCTGATTGCAAAATCAATTCGCTCCAAAATTTTCTTCATGGTTCTGCCTTTATCCTGAGTCTTTCTCCGGTTCGCGGTCGGTTTGAACAAACCGTCTCGGGTCTTGATTCTCGCTTCCTCATGCGTATATTAATTGATCTGACCCGGTATACTGCAGTCGGATTCGATAGATCGCGTTTGCCTTGGAGACGCACAGCAGAACGTCAAATCCTATTTCCCTTTGTAATCATGTGCTAAACCCACGTAGTATCTTTTTCCTCTTAAACTAAGCTCCTGGGAGATTCCATCGGGTTTGATATTTGACGTGACAAAACAGCTTCTGCTGTCGCCGCTTTTGGTTTTTGCGCTGGGGAGTAGCAGGCATAGTTCCGGTTGACGCCTTCGGGAATTTAAACCGTGCCTAATCAGATAAAGGTTTCGGACAACTCGACAGCTTCGGCGACTCTGTAATTTTGGCGAGTTTCTGTTGATCCTGCTCTTGCCCACTTGATCACGAGCTTCTCAATCCCCGTGAGAGATCCCTCCAAGAACTCAACACCACCGTGCGCAGGTCCCACGGTGGGCGCCAACTGTCGTGGAATTGTCACGGCAGATGTCCGGATTAACGGACTTTAGGTGTGGAGCCGCGCATCTATGTAGTAGCTTGAGAGGGGTTGAGCGGAATCGAGAGACGCGATGCAAGACAAGGGTTTAGACAGCTTCGGGCCCCGGGAAACATCATCCGGTAATAACCCTATGTGCTGTTTGAGGCTAGGTCTCATTATGATCCTTGTGGTGTCGCCGGTAAACCGGCTCTTTGTGTCTAACCCTAGAAACTTGTCTCTTCTAACTTGTCTAAAACCTGTCTCTTGTCTTCTAACTTGTGAGAACATGTCCCCCTTTGGGGAGCCCTGCCCCTCCTTATATATGTTGAAGGGGCGGGTTTACATGACTAGTCCTAGTAGGACTAGGATTGATCTATTACAAGGAGTCCTACTCTTGCTTCCTTTGTAAGAGAATATTCCTTATGCTTTCTTCATAAAACGGCCCATTATTAATATGAACCGGCCTTCTGGGCCTTGGGCCTTGTCATTCATGATCCGCCTGCCGGGTTACCAATAAATTGCCAAGTGTAAACCGTCTTAAGTAAACTGCCAAGTCCGGCCGGGTTATAATTCCGGCCGGTTCATACCGCGGGGTATATCCCCGACACTTCCCGCGTAAGCGGATTTGTCCCTTACCTATATCAATGAAGCCTTTAACTGCTCGGAGGAAGTCCCTTCCAAGCACTATATTTCCTTGGTTTGGCTCCACGATGAATAAATCAATCATTGCAATCCCTTTAAGGAATTTAACTGGCACGTATTTTATTCTTCCCTAGATTTCAGAAATATCTCCATTAGTGTGTTCATGATGAGATGATAATCTATCAATGTTAAATTTTAAGGAATCATGAACAATTTTTGGCATAGTAGAAACCATAGATCCAATATCACAATAAGCAAGGAAGTCTTGATTAGAAATGCTAATCCTAACAAGAGGCTCCCAGTCATTATCTATTTCCAAAATATCTCTCTTGTTGGGTTTGGGTTTATCTACCTTCATTAAGTCTAGAGCATCCATTCTCTTTTCAATAGTAGCAAGTCTATCTATGACAGTATCAAAGTTATGATCATAAACAAAGTAACTAGATAGACCATGTATAATTTCAAGAGCTCTAGCTTCATCACATTCTAGGAAATCTCCCTCAGCTATAATGTCAAGGGAGTGTTTACACCATTTAAAAAGACCATGGTAAAAAATTCTAAGCACAATTTTTATAGGTATCCAAGGCATAATTCTCCTATGTGCATCAGAAATTCTGTCCCATGCCTTCTTCATATTTTCTCCATCCCTTTGATGGAAATCTAGAACTTCTGATTCCCTCAAAGCACCAAATCCTAACATGTTCGGGTAAACAGAAAGGACTACTAACAGAAAGGTAAATAACTTTTTGTGATTTTTGATAAAAGGTACTGAAAGCAAAAACTGAAAGGTAACTAACAAGACTAAAAAGCAAAGGTAAAAGATAGCATGCAACTCCCCTATCCTGAAGAGTGGAGTCCCCGGCAACGGCGCCAGAAAATACTCCTTGATGGGCCTCGAACCCCTCGTTGGTTACCCCAAGTGGAAGGTGTAAGATGCAGTAAGTAGAAGTGTTTTCCCTTAGCAAAGATGCCAAGGATCGAATCCTCAGAGACTCCTAGGTTCAACAAGTAGGTGTCAACTGCTAACGGCGCAATTAGCAATCAACGGGGACCTGCACACAGATACAGATAACTTTGCTCCCAACGAGTACAGAGAGGTTGTCAATCCCTCCGGCCTTGTAGTTCACAAAGGGTTAAAAGCAATGATAGTAGTGATAGATAGTGTTTTTGCAATAGTAAGTAATAACGAAAAGTAAATAGCGGGTGTGATCAATGATGGTAATAAGGACCGGAGTCTCATGATGTTCACTAGTGATGTCTCTCTCCCAAAAGACGATAAAACAACTATGTGAGGTAAACAAATTACAGCTGGGCAATTGACAGGACCACGAACGCAAACCAATGCTGACTACATTGCAAGAAAGGTTGAGGTTCAAAGCATGGGCGGTACGCCAAAGTAAGTAGACCTAAATCCATCAATGCCTACTACTAATCATCCACCTTGAGATATCTATCCAGAACATCTCGCTGGTATTAAGTTGCGAGTCCCACCCATAGTGTAAACTCAAAGCAACAGACAACTGCATTAAAAGAACTTTGCGTAAAGTAAACAATCCTTGCACCCGCGGGCACAAGCACCGTTGTTTTCCTCCTTGTGGCAACAGCACATCCCCTAGACTCATGTTTCTGTCACTCAAGCTAGTCATCGAGGGGCATGAACCCACAATCAAGCATAACGTTCCCTCTTGGAGTCACTACCTACTACTCGGCCAAAGCAATAAATAACAACGGAGAACATGCAAGAATTACTTATGAACATAAATATAAAAGAGGTGAATCAAATATATTACTCAAGATCAATCTGAACATAATCTCATAATCCATCGGATCCCAGCAAACTCAACATAGGAACAGCATAAGGATTACATAGGTGCCTCGATCATGTAGGGCAGCTCACGAGGACTAATTAGTGAAGCACAAGAACGGGAGGAGAACATCACATAGCTACTGGTCATGGACTCATGGTCCAAGGGAGACTACTCACGAGTCATCCGGGAGGCGTCCATGGTGGTGGAGAAGCTCCCGGTGGTGATCCTCCCCTCCGACAGGGTGCCGGGAAGAGTTCTCCTGGTGCTCCCGATCTTGGAAGTGGCGGCGGCGGCGGAACAGAGATGGGATCGCGAAAAGAGTTCCTGTTCTGAGGGTTACGGAGGACCCTTTAAATATATGCCAAAGTAGGGCATCGGGGGAGCTTCGGGGGGCCCAGGCGCCCCCCCGGCGCGGCCCAGGGGGGGGGGGGCGCGCCGCCAGTGCGCCTGGAGCCCTGGTGGCCCCCCCAGGCTGCCCTTCGGACGCAGTGTTGTTTCCGGATCGCTGATTTTTTATATAATTTTTCTGGATTTTTTTGGGCAGTTCTCGAAACGTGAAAACCTGAAATACAAAAACAGCCGAAAACAAAAACTGGCACTGGGGTGCACTGGATTAGTAAGTTAGTCCAAATATGATCAAAAGTGTATGGAAGTGTATGAATATCATAGCAATATCACCCAAAAGTGGCATGGAGCAAGCAGAAATTATAGATACGTTTTGGACGTATCAGCAGTCGACGGAGGAGACGATGGCGGAGCCTCACGACATCTCAGTGAAGCAAGGCGGTGACAGAGGGCGCGGGATTAACGGAGGACGGCGACGAGCTCTCGGGCGAGAAGGGGAAAAGAGAGAGGCGAGGCGCGTGTGAGCGAGTGAGGGGGCTGGGGGAGTGGGGAGGGAGTGCTAGGCTTCTCGCCCCTCGTTGGTTACCCCAAGTGGAAGGTGTGAGATGTAGTGTTGCGGAAGTTTTTCCCTTGGCAAAGATACCAAGGATCGAATCCCCAGAGACTCCTAGGTTCAACAAGAAGGTGTCAACTGCTAACGGCGCCAGATATTAGCAATCAACGTGGACCTGCACACAGATACAAATAACTTTGCTCCCAACGAGTACAGAGAGGTTGTCAATCCCTCCGGCCTTGAAGTTTACAAAGGATTAAACGCAAGTGATAGTAGTGATAGATATATTGTTTGCAATAGTAAATAAAAGCGAAAAAGTAAATAGCGGATGTGATCAATGATGGTAATATGGACCGGAGTCTCATGATGTTCACTAGTGATGTCTCTCTCCCAGAAGACGATAAAACAGCCATGTGAGGTAAACGAATTACAGCTGGGCAATTGACAGGACCATGTGCGCAAACCAATGCTGACTACATTGCAAGAAAGGTTGAGGTTCAAAGCATGGGCGGTACGCCAAAGTAAGTAGACCGAAATCCATCAATATCTACTACTAATCATCCACCTTGAGATATCTATCAAGAACATCTCGCTGGTATTAAGTTGTGAGCCCCACCCATAGTGTAAACTCAAAGCAACAGACAACTGCATTAAAAGAACTTTGCGTAAAGTAAACAATCCTTGCACCCGCGGGCACAAGCACCATTGTTTTCCCCCTTGTGGCAACATCACATCCCCTAGACTCATGTTTCTGTCACTCAAACTAGTCATCGAGGGGCATGAACCCACAATCGAGCATAACGTTCCCTCTTGGAGTCACTACCTATTACTTGGCCAAAGCAATAAATAACAACGGAGAACATGCAAGAATTACTTATGAATATAAATATAAAAGAGGTAGATCAAATATATTACTCAAGCACAATCTGAACATAATCTCATAATCCATCGAATCCCAGCAAACTCATCATAGCAACAGCATAAGGATTACATATGTGCCTCGATCATGTAGGGCAGCTCACGAGGACTAATTAGTGAAGCACAAGAACGGGAGGAGAACATCACATAGCTACTGGTCATGGACTCATGGTCCAAGGGAGACTACTCACAACTCATCCGGGAGGCGTCCATGGTGGTGGAGAGGCTCCCGGTGGTGATCCTCCCCTCCGGCAGGGTGCCGGGAAGAGTTCTCCTGGTGCTCCCGATCTTGGAAGCGGCGGCGGCGGCGGAACAGAGATGAGATCGCGAAAAAGAGTTCCTGTTTCGAGGGTTTCTCGAGACGCTTTAAATATATGCCAAAGGGGGACATCGGAGGAGCCTCGGGGGGCCCAGGCGCCCCCCCCGGCGCGGCCCAGGGGGGGGGCGCCGCCAGGGCGCCTGGAGCCCTGGTGCCCCCCCCAGCTGTCCTTCGGGCGCACGGTAGTTTCTGGAACGCTGATTTTTTTATATAATTTTTCTGGATTTTTCCTGGCAGTTCTCGTAATGTGAAAACCTGAAATACAAAAACAGCCGAAAACAGAAACTGGCACTGGGGTGCACTGAGTTAATAGGTTAGTCCAAATATGATCAAAAGTGTATGGAAGTGTATAAATATCATAGCAATATCACCCAAAAGAGGCATGGAGCAAGCAGAAATTATAGATACGTTTTGGACGTATCAACATCCCCAAGCTTAATTCCTGCTCGTCCTCGAGTAGGTAAATGATAACAAGAATAATTTCTGTGGTGACATGCTATTAACCATATAGGACTTTTTCATAGTCATATGACAAAAGCTTACTGAGACAATGAATCTATAGTAATTAAGTTGCCTCATGAGAAAATCACAAAGGACTGAAAGTTTTACAACATGACATTGAAACATCAAATAGATTTGTAATGAACATG
>LR738713.1:22329883-22435075 GCA_902687465.1 Secale cereale
GGGGCATCGGAGGAGCCTCGGGGGGCCCAGGCGCCCCCCCGGCGCGGCCCAGGGGGGGGGGGGTGGGGCGCCGCCAGGGCGCCTGGAGCCCTGGTGGCCCCCCGGCTGTCCTTCGGGCGCACGGTAGTTTCTGGAACGCTGATTTTTTATATAATTTTTCTGGATTTTTCCTGACAGTTCTCGTAATGTGAAAACCTGAAATACAAAAACAGCCGAAAACAGAAACTGACACTGGGGTGCACTGAGTTAATAGGTTAGTCCAAATATGATCAAAAGTGTATGGAAGTGTATAAATATCATAGCAATATCACCCAAAAGAGGCATGGAGCAAGCAGAAATTATAGATACGTTTTGGACGTATCAGGGAGCCCGAGGCGTCGGGGCTGCCCTTATCCCCTCGCCGGCGGGGACGCGCCCCGGTCAGGGGAGCAGTGAGGAAGGGGATCGACCGCGCGGGGGAGAAAGGTGGGCCGACTTGCTGGGGTGGGCTAAAGTCCAGTGGGGCAAGGGGGGGCTTCTCCTTTTTCCTTACTTTTTCTCTTTTCTTTTTACAAAAAATGCTTTGTAATATTTGAGCTGCCAAAAGGATTATGTAAAATGTGGGACTTGGCCACATAATTACATTGCACTAGTTGGCACTGCCAAAAAAAAGATTGTGAGGCTTTTGAAATAGTTTGCCACTTTTATAATTTAAAAATGCATTTAATTTATTTCTTTTAGCCACTGTTTATTGAGTTTAGGGCACTTGGACATTGCAAAATGTTGGCTCACCACCAATATTTGTTATGGATTATTTGGCACAAGATGAACAGTTTAGCTTTCATGTTTGAGCAATTTTGAAATTCACCCATAATTAGGAATTGAATTCCGGTGGAGTTTCAAATGGGATATTGATCAAAGTGACTAAGCATTGTTTTAGCAAAATGATTAGCTTAAACTCGGGGATTACTGTAGCATCATTACACAAGGGTGTTACAATGACGATAGCTTCGACTTCCCCCTCCGGAGGGGAGTCCCGGCGGAGTCGCTCCGCCGAAGACATAGATTGCTTCTGCCCACGTGCTGCTGAAAATGACGCCAGTCTGGGTTAGTTTCACTCAAATCATGTAAATTAGAGGTCAAAATAAAAGCTGAAGTGTTTTAAAAATGAGATACATTGGAGACTTATCAACCCTAGGCACCCCCGTATCTTTATAATCCGGGGGGTGAGGACCGTAGATGACAACATCATACACACACGATCTTCATTGTAGATCAACATGTAACTTGTATCCCCTTGAAATCAATATAATCAAGTACTCCCTCCGTCCGAAAATACTTGTCATCAAAATAGACAAAAAGAGATGTATCTAGAACCTAAATACATCTAGATACATCCACTTTTATTCATTTGATGACAAGTATTTCCGGACGGAGGGAGTAGGACATAAGGTATTATCTCTTTGAGAGAGCCCGAACCTGGGTAAGTCCGCGTGTGTCTCTTTTACCATCGCACCAAGGCTACTAGCGAGACCCCCTATCCGAGATGTGATGGAATATTTGTGCTCCGAAAAAACAGTCTAAAAATCACTAACTTATTTCGAGCTCCATAAATATTGATTTTATATAAAACCAAAAACATGCAGAAAATATTGACTTCCCTTATTTACGCACAATACACCGATGAATGCCTAAAAGAAGTTGACGAGTAGGTGGCGGGACTTGGTCGATCTTGAGAAAGGCATCATCTTGGACGCACAAGGGACTACGTACGTAGCGGCCCTGAAGATCAACCTGGGACAGAATGAGCACCAAAGGAACACAACATATTGCCCTCAAGCGTGTCTCCGTACACAATGCTCCCTACAGGGGAACGACATCGAGAACATGACTATTGTTGAGTCGGAACCAAACCTAGGCTTTCGCCCGGAGACAACAACCAAACACAAATGTAAGGGGAGTGGGGGATGCCGACACACCTCCGCCACGCTTCCAAGGGGGAACGATACCAACGGGCGACATAGCCACCGACACCGACCGAATATGGGCAGAACTTTCACCCATAACATTGTACACCTCCATCCTCACGCCCACCAGATTGAGGCAACGCCGTCCATGTTGGATCACATCGCCGTCGTCGCAACACCTCGTCATCGTAGTCGGAACACGTGGTCCACCTACGGCTCGCGTGAACGAAAGCACACAACCCATCTTTCCATCTCTATCATGATCGAGAACCCGCAACCCCGAGCCATCTTCCTCCAGCTACACAGTCATGGGCCCACCACACACCATGGCCGTCCCACAAACTCCAAACATTCAATCGTACAAAAAGGTGGCCAAATGGGCCAATCCTGGCATGCTGGCCCGATAACCTGCGTGCCCGACCTGTGGTGGGCTTAGGTTCGACATGTTTATAACCGGGTTGTGCCAACATGTGACCCGCCTAGGGCCGTGCTTGGGCCGCGAGGTTGGGCACGAGTGCTGGCACATCACGACCCGTTTACTTTTCCCCGCCAGAAACACAGACGGGTTAGTAGGCTAAACGGACCGGTGGGCCGACCCATTTCCTTGACGTGGTGGCCAGGAACAACGGCACTCGGCACAGCCCATGTGTTAGGCATTTCTAGGTGGGGGCGTGCCGGCCCATCTGGCCAGGTCTGGCCGCAGAAAGGCCGCGGCCCCATGGCCCTGATCAGGCCAGGGCTGGGTCCAGATCTAGCCCGCGCTGCGGTCTCTTGACGCGGGGCTGGATAATCGGGTGCCCTGAACAATCTCTTCCCCAGGAAAAAAACTGAACGATTCCTCGATCCCCACTGGCCGGCGGCGGCGGCGGCGGCGGCGCGATTGCGAGAGGATCGGTTGATTCCTCGATCGGGTTCCAGGTTGAGGCGATCAGGGAAAGAAGACGAGTGCGGATCCAACAAGAAAAGGTCCATGGCGGCTTATCCGACCATACGAGACGATCCCTTGGCGGAGAAGAAGAGGAAGTTGGATGTGTGGAGCGAAGAGGAAGATCCGTCCGCGTGGGTTTACCCTCATGATTCCTTGGCCAAGATGCAACAGGCCAGACGCGACCAAGAATCAGGTCCGTCTCATCCATTCTTTTTCATCAGTTTATACTATAGACTATAATTATTTATTTGTTTATGCTCCTGCCGCCTGCCTGCCTGCCTGTAGCTCCCCGCCCTGTGAAAATCCCCACGCTCGATCGCTTCAAACCCCCGACCCGGTTCCACATTGCCGAGCTCTTCTCCGTCCGTGAATCCGGAAGCCAGGCCGTGCTCTCCGCTGCCAGATTCCTTCTAGGGGTTTCATCCTCCCTTGGTCTGTATGTCTATATATATGCAGCTCCCTCTCTGTTTTGGATTGATTGATCCATCGTCGTGCAACTTGATGTATATACCCTGCTTCAAACAGATGGTGAACCGCTGAGACGGTGCTCCGGCTTCTGGGTCGATTGGGATGAGGAGAAGAAAACCGGCCTTGTTTTGACAACTGCGCGGCTCATTCGCACAAAGGACGCTCCTTTCAGCGTCTGGACTGGCGGCCAAGAGTATGCCCCTAATGCCGATGTGAGTCAAATCTAGTGTTTCTTTTCCAGCCCAGCCGCTTCCACCCCCAAATAAACAAATAATTTAATCCCTGGTGTAAATCTAGCTAGCTGCATTTCAAATGTTTTTTTGTGTGCAATTGGCCCTTTACAATACCAAAATGGAAACGGCATATGCGATTTGCTCACTAAGCATTGTTCAAAAGTCTTATATAATCTGTTCCACAACTTTTCTTTAGGTCGCTATTCATTTGCTAGATCGCACCAGTGCAAAGGACATGTTTTTGTGCTACCTATTGCCTATTGGCCTTTTCAGTTAATAACAAAATGGAAACATCATATGCCATTTGCTTACTAGGCAATGTTAAAAAATCTTACAAAATCTGTTCTGGAACTTTTTTTTCAGGTCACTGTTCATTTGCTAAATGGCACTACTGCAAAGGGCGAGCTTGTCTACTATCAGCCCCATTACGATATCGCTTTCTTGAATGTTGAGGTGGATCAACCAATCAAGTTACCATCTCTTCGTGAAAAAGATGTAGAATTTGCTCAAGAGGTTTTTCAGCTAGGAAGAGACAATTCCTTAAATCTAAGGATAACATATGCTAGGGCAGAATATCTGAATCCAAACTTGTTTGAGCGGCACCACAATGTGTACTTTCGTTCTCTAGATGACCATGACGATGATAATAATAAGGTAATATAGAGTTAGTATTATATACATTTGTTACAACTTTGAGTTTTCTATGTCATCTTATGTTATATATTGCTAAATCTCATATTTTGTATTTTTGTCCATATGAATTGTTGTAGTATGACAATGGGGGGCTAGTTATTGACTTGAATGGAGAAGTTGTTGGAATGGTCAACGACCCTGAGAGATTTGGGTCTTTTATACCTTCTTCCGTTTTGCTCAATTGTTTGGATTCATGGAAGAAATATCGGTGCGTTTTTCCTCTCAGCTCTCTGATAGTATCTATTATTGTTTGGTAATGTGTTCTCCCTAATTTTTTGTATTGTTGTTATTAGTGGTCGAACTAGTGTGTATTTTCTCACTTTTACGCAATTTAATGGCCATAAGATGTTAAGATTTTGGAGGGCATGCCTGGCCCAGTGGTAGTCTCTCCACTCATGGCCTGGAGGTCTTGGGTTCGAACCAGCCTCCTTGCAAAATTATTATGCAAGGGTAAGGCTGCCTAGAAATCCCCTTCCCCAGACCCCACTTTGTTTGTGAGCTTTGAGCACTGGTATGCCCTTTAAGTATGTTAAGATTTTCAAAATAGTATAGTCATTGTCGTGTTATATATATACTATATAGTGATATGTTTCAACAAGTGGCTGCAATAGATAATATAGCAACAATCATTTATAAGCGAATCAAGCACTGGATCTTTGATGGGGCCTAGAAGGAAAGAAACAATTAGAACCACTCTTATAGACTATAAAATGCTTCATCATGACAACTATTTATAAGATAGAACTGATAAGACTTTATAATTTTAGTACTATCTATAGCCAAAGTGTAGAGTAAAGTTAAATGGAAAACTTTGTTTTAGTTTTTTCTCTCGATTTTGATGGACATTTTTCCTGAACCCATCTTTTTTTTAAGGATGGCTTAAATTTAAACCTAGGAAATATTTATGAACAAATTTTTCTGTGATACTCAATTGATCTCATCTAAATTTGATGTTCCAATTTTAATGATGAAAAATCTAGTACTTACCCATGTATACCTTGCTCGAAATATGTTAAATGGTACCTGATTTGGTGTAGGTACATTGGTCGGCCCCATCTTGGGATGAGGTTTGAGGCCATCAAGTTTCTAGAGCCTGCTCATGTTGACATGTTATGTTGTATGTATAACATTGATGACGGTCTTGTTGTTAGAGAGGTATGTAATGCCTTCCAGAAGGTGCTCTTTTTCCCATGTGCATATGGTATGATTATTTGGCAATTGAACCTTAGGTGTCGAAAGGATCTAATGCTGAGAAATGTGGAATCCAAAAAGGTGATCTTATTGAATGTATTGAGGGAAAATGCATTTCTACCACAGTTCAGGTGGGTGTATTAAGATTTGTTAGTTTAATAAAGTGAAAATAAATTACACTTGTGATATATTTCGTAGCTTCATGCTCTTGACTTCTATGTCTTCTTTTCTGAAATTATCAGTTGGAAAATCTGTTGATGAGCATATGCAAAGGCCCTTCAGATAGTAAAAATGGCCATAAAGCTGAAGTTCATATTTCTGTAAGTTCAGTTCTATCTTATAACGGCAGTTCGCTTGATCCCTGCCATCCATTCCTTTGTACAGAAGTATTATTAGCAAAATGTTAGCACTGAGAAATGTGTTATGCTAATCCATAGCTTGGGGTATTTCAAACACTCAAAAAATACCGAATGACTGTAGAGTTGACTGCAAATGTATCAGACCTTGGAGAAGTTATTGCAAGAGGTACACGTCTCCTCTTTTAACTAGTCCCATGTTCCCATCTACAAATTATCTAGATTATCAGTTCAATTCTCAAGTATGTATATTCCAGTTTTTGTAGATCTATTATATTTTAATTCAATTGTGTAAGCTTATGTGAGTACTGCCGTACACTCTTATGTCATCCATGTGATGCTTACAATATCACACCACACTATAAACTATGTTGATATTTTGGGAGTTTATATGGCTTTGGTAAATGGGTGTGTGCAGCAAGTAAATTGTTGAGAACAGGGTTCATCCATGTTTTGTTTTACCAAAGCATCCATGCTCCATGTTTCTTCATTTTAGGTGCAGCTTTCTTCACTGGAGTTATCTAGTCATTTCCTTTGGCTGTGGGCTTCTTCATATGAGTTTGCATAATAGGAGTCATGTTGACAGAAGTTTTCTTCCTAGAGTTACAAAACAATATAATATAGTTAGTACATGTTCTTCAATCTATTTGCACATGTAAATATGTACGAATCAGATTAATACCTCTTGTAATTAGCTATAGATTCTTCAGTCCTCATACCTTCTCTCCTGAAATGATTATTTAGCCAAAAACATTACAGTGAGCAGTAAAAATGTGACTAAAAGCATGTGCAATACTCATACCTTCTCCTTGGAGGTTGTTCTTGAGCTTCTACAGCTTCTTCTATCACATGTGCACATTTCTTTCTGCAATGATTTATAAGATTAAACGTACTCAGTACTAAGCAATGATATGTAAAACAAATTAACATGAGAGAACACATTAGTTTGAAGTTGGTTCCTCATCAACATCAGATAAGATCATAGGAATTCTTGTTCGGGTTCCAGCTCCTTGCATGTTTTCGTCGTATGGCCCACTCCCTTAAATCTTCTGCACCTGACCACCTTTCTACCAGGTTCAAAAACAATCTCCTAATTCTCTGCTTCCTGGGTCTGCCTGGAGGCCTTTTTAGAGTTGGTGGGTGTACTTTGCAACCTGAGTGTCTTGTCTAGTGAATCTGCCATGGATGGTACTGACCCAGCATATGATGCCCTAAACATCTCAATGCCGTAACAATAATCGGCATGTGCTTGGATCTCAGCTCCCCTGATTGAGCATCTGAAGGCCAATGCATGAAGGTCTCTAATCCCTTCTAAGCATCGGTTGATATTGTTTGTTGATATATTTGGGAGTTTCTGGTTTTCGTAAATGGCTGGTCTGGCATTAAAAAGTAAATTGTTGAGAACAGAGTTCATCCATCTTTTTTTTTTACCGAAGAATCCGGCATTAAGTTGTCTGTAATGTTGTAAATTTTAGGAAAAAAAAACAGGCTAAGAGATCTATGTTTATGTGTACCCTTGTGATTTACGAGGCACTAAGTTTGAGTTGTGTGACATCTTGCAAAGAATACAAATTAAATCATTTCAAAAAACAGTATGTATTCGATATTAGTACTTGCATGCTGGAAAACATTCGCCTTGCAAGAGGGGTTTTGCATGCAGAAGAAGGCTCACTCATGTTGTGTTATTCTTTATAACAGGTACTAGAGTCTCTTGAACTGGCGCCGGAAAAAGAAAAGGTTTCGATATTAGATGTAGTGTGATTGACCATATGTAGTAGTCTAGTGGATATTAGAAATAACTCGTGCACATGTAATTTAGTGCCCCTTGTTCTGTTTTGCTAAAAAAAAAAAAAACAAGAGCACAAGAATTACCTTGTGAAGATAGTATCTCAGAGGGATGTTAGACTCGAAGAAAGGCTATGTATGATCTCAGATACGCGAGCAATAGCAGCTGGCGAGGTCATGGTGAGTGAATGCCCTTTCATCTCTTCAAGGCTCCTTCCTGCATAAAGGGTTTGAAACTGATTTGATGTAGGTACATCGCCTGGACCATCTTGGAATGACGTCTGAGGTCCCATGTTAAATACGGAAATACGTTAATGTTCTTGGAATGATGTTTTGCTTGATCTCTGGTCGCCGTTCCCGGCCATCCTGTATCCCTTTGCAAGTACCAAACTGTTGAGTAACGGCAGCAAGTGATTGAGTTCAGTACGCTTGATATTTATTCTTTTTTCTAATCAGAATTAGAAATTTTATTTATCCAATCCACGCGGCTTGAGCCCAGTATCTCGTAGAGCACCTATGTCGTTGGAATGGTCGCCAGGACAGTAGCAATCCTGCAGTGTCCATTCCAAAGTTGGGAACCGGGAGAAGTCCGGGAAACTCACGACACCCGGATGGCTTAGGGTTTCTTGATCCGTCCCGCAAGGAACCAGAGAAACTCGCCTACGTAAAGCAGCATAGGGCGGGGGTAGAGAAGCACCAGTGTCGGTGTACTAAAGTAGGGGTACCTTAATATCCTGATTTGTGCACGGGCAGTAGCAGCGTCCCGTGGCAGGGCTTGCCACGCGCCCGCCAAGGCCCACTATGGTTCCTTTGGAGCCATTCAAGAACAAAGTATTCAAGTTGAAGAAACAAGACCCTGGCAAGAGGAGCTTGCCGGGAAGGCCGCTCCAGGCTCAAAACCACCCCTTTGGCACAAGGCCCTGGCAAGAGGAGCTTGTCAGGAAGGCCAAACATGGCATTTCAGGAGACTTGTCGTGACGCATCGCGCGCCCCGGCAAGGCCCGGAGAGCGACAAGCTTTCGGGCGCGGCAAGGTAGCGACCGTGGCAAGGCGCTTGCCGCGGCAAGCTTCCGCTGTGTGCCCGCGCTCCAGCTCATCCGGCCACGCGTCGCCCTGGGGCCCTTCCAGGGGCACGTGGCGGAAGGCTGTGCAGCCTGGGGTACACGGTGGCAAGCCGCGATGACGAGGCCACCATCGTGGCGAACGGAGACGCCCTGACGGACGCTTTTTGCACTGTTTGGGGCGACGGCGACGGGCATTCAATACCCTTGTCCCCTGCCGTCAGGGTTAGGTACAGAACACTGTACATACACTATTCCAACTACTACCGTTTTTACATTTTTACCCTCACCTACGTTGCCACCTGTCGGTGACCCCTTTGACCTATAAAAGGAGGCCCATGCGCAACGTAGAGGGGGTTCCGATCCTTGATCACTCTCACGCTCGGTGTTGCCAGCGACAAGCACTGTAGCTCTCCTCCCTCCCGAGCTAAGAACACAATACAAACCAAGGCAGGAGTAGGGTTTTACGCATCAGTGCGGCCCGAACCTGGGTAAACTGCTCGCGTGCTCGCCTCGATCCGCTCTTCGTGCATCCTCCGCTCCTTTGCCGTACCGAAAAGGAGCTCCGGTCCCATAGGTGTTCGTGGGCGATCAGTTTCCCCGACATCTTTGGCGCGCCAGGTAGGGGGCGTCGAGGTTGTGCGAACCTGATCCGGCGTTCACGCGTGCGAAAACTTCATCAACTTCATCGACATGCCGCCGAAGAAGAAGGCTTCGGAGGTAGCAGGCCCGTCCGCGTCGATCCCACCACCGCCGGAGCCAACGGTCGGTGGGGTAGACGCTGGCGGAAGGACGGACGCCGGCGAGGAAACTCACGGCGCCGCCAAGTCCAAGGACAAGACGGACGACCGGGCGCATTCCAAGACCTCGGCGTCCGTGCACGCACCGCGCCCCTCTCAGGAGGTGCCGGACCGACATCGACGTGGTACACAAGGTACCATACGCTTGCTGGGGCAAGGTCAAGTTGGTGGGTCGCGGGACGCTCAAGGCCAACGTGCTGGCACGAGCAAGGCGCGGTCGCCGGGACGAGACCCTGCTCCTTCTAACGCAGTTAGAAGTCCGAGCATATCTCGCTCCTCGCACGGCTCACCACCGCTCCCCTCCACTCCAGCAGAAGCTCTAGCTCGAGCTCAGCTGCTCCTCGATTTCCCTCCAGCGGCAGACAAGGCCGAAGACTGGAGGGCCACCATCCAAAGCCTCATCGCCTTCGCCAACAACGACACGCCGCAGCAGCCGACGATGTCGCGGCCGCGGCAAGTCAGCCAGGCGCGGGCTGATGGAGACAAGACCGCCGGGGGTGCAACTACCGTGCACTCCCCGCCCCGAAGGCCGAAATCGCCGACTCGCCGAATCAACATCGACGACGACTCCACGGCGTCGTCGGATCCACGAGCTCGCCGCGATCAACGCCAAGTCCTCGACGACAGACGACAAGAAGACGCTCGAACCCGCATCGAGCGTCGAAGAGAAGCGCGACGATAATCCGACCAGCGCGCTGGGCCCGTTGTCGACATGCACGCGCCCGGAGAACCAGGCGGCTTGCCGTACGCGGCGGGTTGCCCTGCGTTCACCCGTGAGCTGCGGCAAGTCCAGTGGCCCAGCATGAAGAACTTCAAGCCCGACGTACCCGAGAAGTACGACGGCAAGACTCATCCGTCAGAGTTCCTCAGCATCTACACCATCGCGGTGCAGGCTGCCGGGGGACGCGACGACAAGATATTAGCGAACTACTTCCCGCTCGTGCTCAAGCCGAACGTCAGATCTTGGCTCATGCACTTGCCGGAGAACTCCATCTCTTCTTGGGCCGACCTGTGCCATCAGTTTGTCGGCGCCTTTACGGGCGGCCACAAGCCCCATGGCCAGGAGAGCGACCTGCATATACTTGCCCAGAAGGAAGGAGAGTCCCTGCGAAAGTACATCCAGAGATTCAGCCGCGTCCAGCACAACATCCCGGACGTCCACCCTGCCGCAGTTATTAGCGCGTTCCACCAGAACGTGCGTAACCGCCGCATGAGGGAGGAAATGGCAATGTGTAAGATACGAGACGTCAGTGAGCTCTATGCCCTGGCCGACAAGTGCGCACGCGCTGAAGAGGGGAGGAGACTCCCCGGGGAGGATACTGGAGCAGAGGAACAGACAGTGAGGATGCCGCACCGGCAAGGAAGAACCGGCGGCGGAATAACAAGAAGAAGAAGAACAAGGAAGTACTGGTCGTCGAGCAGTCCGGCAAGGAGGCTGGCGCCAAGAAAGCTCAGGCTGGTAGCTCCGGCAAGGAAGCTACCACTGTAGCGGCCGCCGACAAGCAGGACGGCTCCGACAAGCAGTACTACAAGATCCACCGCACCAAGGGCCACGATCTCCAGAACTGCAAAAGGGTCGAGTACCTCGTCGAACAGCAGAAGGCTGAGTACGAGCGACGCGACAAGGAGAAGGCCCAGGGAGGTGGAGGAGAGTCCGGCAAGAAGCGGCCATTCAATGGCCGGGGAGGACGCCGCGGCAAGGCCAAACGGCGGCAAGGAGATAGACCTCCCCGCAGCCGCGACAAGGACGAAGACGAGGACGACGACGAAGACATGGATGACGGAGACAACAACGAGCAGGAGTTCCAGAAGGCCACAGAAGTTCTGTGCGTCGATGGAGGGGCCTCTCTGCATACTTCCCACCGCCAGCTCAAACAATGGGTGCGGGAAGTTAATTCAGCAGAGCCACCCGTCGAGTCGCGCAAACTCCTGAAGTGGTCCAGCACGCCCATCATCTTCGACGTTGAGGACCACCCTGACCGCACAACTGCGGTCGGGTGTTTGCCGATGTTGGTTTCGCCAACCATCCGCAACCTCAAGGTCACCAAGATGTTGGTTGACGGCGGGGCCGGCCTGAACCTGATCTCCTCTGGTGTGGTCCGGAAACTGCAGATCCCCGACAGCGAGCTCGAGGAAACCGGCACATTCCAAGGGATCAACCCGGGAAGGAGCAAGCCGAAGGGGAAGATCACACTGCCAGTGACTTTTGGCGGAGAGCTGAACTTCAGGACCGAGAGGATCACCTTTGACGTTGCCGATATCCCATTGCCTTACAATGGGATACTTGGCCGTCCAGCGCTCGCCAAGTTCATGGCAGCCTCTCATTACGCCTACAACATGCTCAAGATGCCAGGCCCGATAAGCGTCATCTCTGTCCCCGGCGACAAGAAGGACGCATTTATCTGTGCCGACAAGATCTACCGAGACGCAGCAGCCGCAACAGACAGCAAGGCACTTGCCGCTGAAGCTCCCGGGGGAAAGAACAAGACCAAGTCCGGCAAGAGCTCTGAGGCCCACTCCGGCAAACGCACCTCTTCGGAGTGCTGCGCTGCCGTCGAGGACGCACCATCGAGCTCCACCGGCAAGTGCAAGAAGGGAATGGCAGCTCCACCTGCAACCAAGAAGGTGTCCGCCAAGGAGGACGGCACTGGTGGTACTTTCACCATCAGTGCCACGCTCGATCCTAAATAGGAAAGCGCGCTCGTTGCTTTCCTGCGGGCGAATGTCGACGTGTTTGCATGGCAACCGTCTGACATCCCCGGTGTTCCCAGGAAAGTGATTGAGCACAATCTTGCCGTTTGTCCTCACGCGCGGCCCGTCACGCAGAAGGTCAGAAAGCAAGCGGTGGAGCGCCAAGAGTTTATCGCGGAGAAAATCAAGGAGCTGGAAGCAGCAGGCCTGGTCAGAGGTGTACTTCGTCCCACGTGGTTGGCCAACCCTGTTGTAGTGCGCAAGGCAAATGGGAAGTGGAGGCTTTGTATAGACTTCACCGATGTGAATAAAGCTTGTCCCAAAGATCCATTTCCCTTGCCGCGCATTGACCAGATCGTTGACTCCACGGCTGGGTGTGAGTTGCTTTCATTCCTTGATGCATACTCCGGGTACCACCAGATATTTATGGCTGAAGAAGACGAAGAGAAGACCGCGTTCATTACTCCATGCGGCACCTACTGCTTCATACGCATGCCCTTTGGATTGAAGAATGCAGGTTCAACGTTTGCGAGGGTAGTCCACACTGCTTTTGAGCCACAGATACACAGGAATGTAGAAGCTTACATGGATGATATAGTGGTCAAGAGCAAGGACAAGGATACCCTGATTCAAGATTTAGATGAAACTTTTGCGAATCTGCGCAAGATACAACTCAAGCTTAACCCCGAGAAGTGCGTCTTCGGAGTCCCCTCCGGCAAGCTTCTCGGGTTCTTTGTGTCTCAGAGGGGGATTGAAGCCAATCCCGACAAGATCAAAGCCATCGAGCAAATCGAAGCTCCAAAGCGCGTCAAGGATGTACGAAGGCTTGCCGGCTGCGTGGCTGCTCTCAGCAGGTTCATTTCTAAGTCTGCAGAACGCGCCCTGCCGTTTTTCAAAATCTTGAAAAAGGCAGGTCCAATGTAATGGACTCCGGAAGCGGAGGCAGCGCTGCAAGACTTGAAAAGGTACCTGTCCTCCACTCCAATACTTGTCGCACCTAAGCCACAAGAGAAGTTGCTGCTGTACTTAGCAGCAACCAATCAAGTGGTTAGTGCTGCGTTGGTAGCGGAAAGGGAGGCAGATGAGGAGCTCACAGCCCCGGCAAGCACATCCAGCGACAAGCAGGGGGCTTCCCCAATAAGCTCTGGCCCCGACAAAGATGAGTCTGTGCAGATGCAAGAAGAGGTGCGGAAGAAGATGGTGCAGCGCCCAGTCTATTTTGTCAGTTCCCTCTTGCAGGGGGCTAGGTCAAGATACTCTGGGGTGTAGAAGCTGCTTTTCGGCCTCCTCATGGCCTCGAGAAAGCTGCGCCACTACTTCCAAGCACATGAGATAACGGTGGTCACTCGCTTTCCGCTGAAGAGGATATTGCAAAATCCAGAAGCAACAGGCAGGATTGTCGAGTGGGCACTGGAGCTGTCAAGCTTTGGCCTCAAGTTTGAAAGTACTTCTACTATCCAGAGCAGAGCATTGGCAGAGTTCATAGCAGAATGGACACCAACGCCAGACGAAGAGATTCCAGAGACAAGCATCCCCGTCAAAGAAGCGAGCAAAGAATGGATAATGTACTTCGATGGTGCCTTCTCGCTGCAAGGCGCCGGCGCTGGCGTGCTGCTTGTCGCGCCCACCGGAGAGCACCTCAAGTACGTTGTCCAGATGCATTTTCCCAAGGAGCAAGCAACGAACAATACTGTAGAGTATGAAGGTCTGCTTACCGGCCTCAGAATCGCAGCGGAACTTGGGATCAAGAAGCTCATTGTGCGGGGTGATTCGCAGTTGGTTGTCCGACAAGTAAACAAGAGCTACCAGAGTCCGTTGATGGAAGAATACGTCGACGAAGTGAGGAAACTTGAAGAACACTTTGAAGGCTTGCAGATGGAGCACGTTCCAAGAGCTCAAAATGACGTCGCAGACGGCCTGTCAAAGTGTGCTGCACTAAAGCTACCTGTGGAACTAGGGATCTTTGTGCTCAAGTTAACTCAACCATCCGTTACACCATCAATTGGACAAAGTAAGAAGAGAAAGTTGGTCTCCGGTGACTACTTGCCAGCAGAACTTCCTGAAGCCGCCGCCAAGGTCCCCAAGATCAACGACAAAATTGCTGAGGAACAGTCTGCTCCTGCAGACCCAAGGGTTTGTACAGTTGAAGCGGGCGTTCCCGACAAGCTTTGCCCCGGCAAGCTTGCCGGGGAACGTCAAGCTCCGGCCGAGCCACAGGTTCTTGCCGTAGAAGCTAACGTTCCCGCAGCAGCACTGATGCCTTTAGTCCTTGTTATTTAGCCTCAGGCTCCAGCATGGGCACAACAGATTGTCCGTTTCCTTCAAACAGGAGAACTTCCCGAAGAGCCAGAAGAAGCAGAAAGAATAACCCGACAGTCAAGTATGTATCAGTTCGCCGGCAATGAACTATACAGAAGAAGACTCAACGGTGTTAGACTGAAGTGCATTCCCCGGGAAGATGGGCAAAAGCTGTTGGCAGAGATACATGGAGGCATATGTGGCCACCACATTGGCGCAAGAGCACTTGCCGGCAAGGCGTTCCGGCAAGGTTTCTTTTGGCCAGAAGCCCTCCAAGATGCAACTGCACAAGTAACCAAGTGTGAAGCGTGCCAGTTCCATGCCAGGCAAATACATCAGCCAGCTCAAGCTCTCCAGACGATCCCTTTGTCTTGGCCATTTTCGGTCTGGGGGCTCGATATCCTCGGCCCCTTTCCCCGCGCAGCCGGGGGCTTTGAGTACTTGTACGTCGCCATCGACAAGTTCACAAAGTGGCCGGAAGTGGAACCGGTGAGGAAGGTGACCGCACAGTCAGCAGTCAAGTTCTTCAGGTCAATTGTTTGCCGTTTCGGAATCCCTAACAGGATCATCACCGACAACGGCACACAATTCACAAGTCGCACCTTCATGCAATACGTCCAAGACCTTGGCGCCAAGGTCTGCTTCGCTTCTGTTGCTCACCCGAGGAGCAACGGTCAAGCGGAGAGGGCAAACGCTGAAGTGCTGCGCGGGCTCAAGACAAGAACTTTCGACAGACTACACAAATGCGGAAGAAACTGGATTGAAGAGTTGCCGGCGGCTCTTTGGTCAATCAGAACGACACCAAATCGAGCCACTGGACAGGCACCCTTTGCTCTTGTCTATGGAGCAGAGGCAGTTCTCCCCACGGAACTCGTATACGGGTCGCCTCGAGTGCTCGCTTACGATGAGCTCGAGCAAGAGCAGCTGCGACATGATGACGCATTGCTCCTTGAGGAGGATCGTCTTCAGGCTGCTGTACGAGCTGCTCGATACCAGCAAGCTTTGCGCCGCTACCATAGCCGCAAAGTTAAAGCCAGAAGTCTCGAGGAAGGCGACCTTGTTCTTCGGTGCGTTCAGTCCGCCAAGAATTCCAACAAGTTGACGCCGAAGTGGGAAGGCCCTTATCGGGTGAGACAAGTTACAAGGCCCGGCGCTGTCCGCCTTGAGACCGAAGAGGGCTTACCGGTGAGCAACTCCTGGAACATCGAGTACCTTCGCAAGTTTCACCCATAAGGCGCGGTTGCCGTGATCCGCTCCGGCAACCCCCTTTTGTACAAGTCTTGCCGCTGTTGCATGTAAACCTTTGTACAAAGCCGGGCGCAGACCCCGTGCATCAGTAAAACTTTTGTGCCTCGCACAACTTGTCGTTTCATGCATTTTCCTTTTTTCTTGCATGTATTATATGACCCCTCGTGCAGCACACCCCCCCGGTAAGCAATAACGAGCCGCAAGGCTCCATATCTATGTTTCCTCCCTTTTTCTTTTTCTCTCAAGCAGAAAGAAGCTTTTCCTCGCGCACAAGTTTGCCGGGGGGGAAGGAGACAGTGGTATGGACCAAGTGCCATTCAAGAAAGCCTCGCCTTGCCGGGAAGTAAACAACGCAAGAGCTAAGTTGCCAAAGTTTGAGCATTTCAAATTTTTAAATTTTTAAGTTATCTTCCTTGAACGACCACACTTTGTATGGAAAACCTGTGCGCGGAGGAACCTACTCGTAGCTAGCCACGCCCTTACTTTGTTTCGAGCACGCTCAACGGCTTAAGTGTGCTGCGACAAGTGTCGTGCCCTTACTTCGTTTTCGAGTTCGCTCAACAATCTAAGTGTGCTGCGACTAGCTGCGACAAGGTTTCTTGCCGGTAGTGGCATTGCAAGCAGGCTGCTGAAGTCCCGCACTCAACGCTCGCGGCAAGGGTCCCTTTGCCGGCAAGTTCCCTAAAAGCGTAGGGTAAAAGCATACAAAGCAAAGGAGTCGAGTAAAGGAAATAACACTGCGTTAACTACCCGAAATAGAGTTATATTACAAAAGCAACTTGTCGCAGCACTAATAGATTTTTGTCCATGACATGGTTGGCAGCGACAAGGGAAGCAGAAAGAAAACAGCCTAGTCTACGCGGTCACCATCAACTCTCCTGATCTTGCCCACCTTGGCCACGATGGGTGCGACAAGGGCCTTGAGCGCCTCCTGGTCGGCGTCGGGCGGCAAGGTCCTGAGGACGTTCTCGAGGTTGAGTCCTGGGTTGCGGTAGACTATCTTCGTCAGCACCCTCTCCACGACTCCTGTGCAAAGCCTGCGCGCCTCGTTCGCCAACTGCGTGGGGATCCTCTCCCGGAGCTGCTCGAGGGCCGGCGCCACTCCCCTGAAGAACAAGCTCAACTTGGCGCTGTGAGGGAGGTTCTCGTCGGGGGAGTACCCGAGGTGCTTCGTCCCCAGCCCCGCTAACTCCCTATCGATGTCAGCGGCGGCGGCGACAAGCCCCTCGGTCCACTGCTCCACCGTCTGCCTGAAGTTGTTTTGAGTGAGGGCGACGCTGCCAACAGCGCCCTCTCAGCCCTGAGGTCCTCCTTCAGCTTCGTCTCCCGATTTCTGGCGCTGTCAAGTGATGCGGTGAGGGTGGACAGCTTCAGCTCCAAGTCTGCAACAAAATCCTTGGCGATGGCGAGCTCCTTGCCCTTGTCGGAGAGACGGACCTGCAGCTCGGAGTGGCTGTGAGCGCCCTTCTCCCTCTCCGACGTGAGCGCAGCAACCTTCTCCTCGCTCGTCTTCAGGCGGATCTCCAATTGTGCCACCCTCGCCTCCAAGTCTCTCTTGGCGGTCTCTGCAGCTGCAACGGCGTCCCTCGCTTCCTGCAGAGCTCCGCCAAGGGACTGCTCGCGCGCGGCAAGGTCGTCCTCGTGGCTATCGAGGTCGACCTTCCACTGCGTCAGCTCACCTTCCCGCCGGGACAGCTCTTCGGCGGCGAGCCGTTGCTGCTCTTCTGCTTCGGCCTTTTCAAGGATGAACGCCCGATGCGCCTCGGCGAGCTCCTCCTGCTCCTCCGCCAAGGACCGGAGGGCCACCTGGTTGGCGGCCCGGAGCTCTTCGGCGCGCTTCTCCAAGTCGACGCCCGCCTTGGCGGCCAGAGCCTCTCGGGACTCCAGCTTGGCCTGCCTGGCGCGGTATAGGGCCAGGAGCCTCCGCAGGAGCTGCTCCTCCTTGGGCTCGCTACTGTTGCCGGGCGCGTCGACAAACTTCAACCCGGCGGAGGCAAGGACTTCTCCATCGAAGACCTCTCCCTCCGCGGGCGCCCTTGACGTAGATGCCCACGGGAGCTGAATGAAGACCCCGTTTCCAGCCTCCAAGTAGGCGCCAGTTCCGGCCGCGGCAGCAGCAGGGTCGGCGGTCGGCGCAGCGTCGAACGCTCCTACGGCCTCTGGGCCGTCAGTGCGACCGCCGGTCCCTTCCTCAGCTGCCGCGTCGGCGGCCCTGGCTGCCTCTTCGACGGCAGGCTCGTCGGTACCGATCGCCTCTTCGGTGGCCGCGGCGTCACCAGCGTTGCCGCGCGCGGCCTCCCCGGTGGCGGCCTCCGTCTCCATAGGCTCTGGAGCGGACGAGTCTGAAGACAAGAAAAGAAGAAGAAAGAAGAAAGTATTGTCAAGCAAATATCCAAAAAAGAGAAATCCAAGAGAAGAAAAGTACAAGGGTTACCTGCGCGGGCCTCTTCTTCGACGAGGTTCCTCGCCGGGGGGTCCTCCCTCGGTGGCGTGGTGGTAGCCCCCGCTGGCGGAGGGCCGCTGGCGCCTTCCCTTGGCGGAGTGCCCACCCTTGGCGGGGTGCTCGCCCTTGGCGGGGTACTCGCCCTTGGCGGAGTACCCGCCCTTGGCTGAGTATTCTCCCTCGCCGGGGAGCTCCTCCTTGGCGGAGAGGTCGGGGCGTGCGACTCGTCGGGAGCAGTCTCTTGGCGCTCCTGAGGCTGCGGCTCTACTTCTGTACAAGTCAACAAACAAGCGAAAAGATTAACAAGGATGAGAAGCCTGCGCGTGCCCGACAAGCGAAGAAGTGAATAGAAGACTTACACTGGGGGCTGCGCTGGGGGCTGCTCTGTGGAGCAGTTGCCTGGTCCGGCAAGCTTGTCGCTGGCGCATCCCCTGCTGCTGCGACGGGCTTGTCCTCAAGGTCGACCACTGGGATCTTGGCCCTCTTCGCCGCCCTCTGGGCCAGGGTCCTGGAAGAAAAACAAGATCAGAATCAGGCAAAGAAGATTCAAGACAAGAGCAAATCGAAGGAAACAAGAGTTAACAGTGCTTACTCTTCCTCCTCCTCGTCGGAGCTGAGCACGGAGAAGTCGAAATCCGCCTCGCGCGTCCTGGCGCGAGGAGCTGGAGGAGTAGGCGCCCTCGGCCGCTTGGCGGGCTCAAGGGCAGTAGTCTGAGAGGACCCCGCTCCAGTTGTAGCCGAGGCACGAGGGGCGGCAGGAGCGTTAGCCCCGGCCCGGGAAGACCCTCCTCCAGCCGCTCCTGAAGCGCGGGGCACTCCCTTGGCGGTTTTGCTCGTCGTGGTGGCGCGCGACGGGCGGCGCTGCGGCTGCTGGCCCGCCGGACGCTCCGCCACTTTGCGGAGGCGCCTCCTCGCTGGAGCCGGAGGGCTTGCCGGTGGCGGTGAACTTCCCGAGGATGAAGAGGAACCAAGGTTCAGAGACCCGCCCGAGTCTTCGGCGGAATCGCTTGATTCGGCCCCTTGCTCGGTGATACGTCCAAAACGTATCTATAATTTCTGCTTGCTCCATGCCTCTTTTGGGTGATATTGCTATGATATTTATACACTTCCATACACTTTTGATCATATTTGGACTAACCTATTAACTCAGTGCACCCCAGTGCCAGTTTCTGTTTTCGGCTGTTTTTGTATTTCAGGTTTTCACATTACGAGAACTGTCAAGAAAACTCCAGAAAAATTATATAAAAAATCAGCGTTCCAGAAACTACCGTGCGCCCGAAGGACAGCCGGGGGGGCCACCAGGGCTCCAGGCGCCCTGGCGGCGCGCCCCCCCTGGGCCGCGCCGGGGGGGCGCCTGGGCCCCCCGAGGCTCCTCCGATGCCCCCCTTTGGCATATATTTAAAGCGTCTCCCGAAACCCTCGAAATAGGAACACTTTTCGCGATCTCATCTCTGTTCCGCCGCCGCCGCCGCTTCCAAGATCGGGAGCACCAGGAGAACCCTTCCCGGCACCCTGCCGGAGGGGGGATCACCACCGAGAGCTTCTCCACCACCATGGACGCCTCCCGGATGAGTTGTGAGTAGTCTCCCTTGGACCATGAGTCCATGACCAGTAGCTATGTGATGTTCTCCTCCCGTTCTTGTGCTTCACTAATTAGTCCTCGTGAGCTGCCCTACATGATCGAGGCACATATGTAATCCTTATGCTGTTGCTATGATGAGTTTGCTGGGATCCGATGGATTATGAGATTATGTTCAGATTGTGTTTGAGTAATATATTTGATTCACCTCTTTTATGTTTATGTTCGTAAGTAATTCTTGCATGTTCCCCGTTGTTATTTATTGCTTTGGCCAAGTAGTAGGTAGTGACTCCAAGAGGGAACGTTATGCTTGATTGTGGGTTCATGCCCCTCGATGACTAGTTTGAGTGACAGAAACATGAGTCTAGGGGATGTACTGTTGCCACAAGGGGGAAAACAACGATGCTTGTGCCCGCGGGTGCAAGGATTGTTTACTTTACGCAAAGTTCTTTTAATGCAGTTGTCTGTTGCTTTGAGTTTACACTATGTGTAATGCCCCGGATGTAATACTTTCCCTTTTGGGTATATAATATATCTCCGGCTTCATCTATTTCCATTTCGGGTTCTTTGTCTTTCGGGCTTTCGTCGTTTTGTTGTGTGAGTGTGTGGCTTTCATTCATATCAGGTAGACATGTGCATTGCATTGCTTTTGTGTTGTGGGTTGCATCCGGTTCGTGGCGTTCCTTCCCGTTGTCCGTTTCGTGTTCCGGAGCTCCCTCACGTGTCCGTGACGTCCCGTAGGCCTACTTTGTTGTTCGGGCGTTTTTCGTTACCGGTGTGCCGCGAGGTTGTGTTGTGTGTTGTTGTTTTGTTGTGTGCAACCCGCCTCTCAAATCTCGTCTCGTTTGGACTCCGTTGACTTTTCCATCCGTTGCCCGTGTGGGTCCGAAGTGCCCTTACTTCGTGTCCCGGAAACATCCCTACTGCAGTCTTTTATCTCCGTCTAGTCCTTTTAAACTATCCCCGCGATCGGATCCGTTGGATCAGATCGGAGGGCTCCTAAACACCCCAAGTCTCCAAACCCTAGTCTAAAACTGCTACATATAGACCCCCTAGGTCTATTTTGGCATCCCCTTCTTCTTCCTCCCCTCTCCTTTCTTTTTTTTCCCTTCTTCCTCAGATCCAAGAAATCATCTCGGATCCCGAGGGATCCTCGAGCCGCCGCCGGATCCCGATCTGGGATCGATCCCCAGGTCAACGCATCGAAGCAGCGCATCGATCCCGCGCCGGTCGATCGACCGACCGAGCCAGGCCGCTCGCCAGGTCGGGTGGGGGACCAGATCGACCGCACCGGGCCCCGTCGACCGCGCGCCGCTTCCGCTCGGGCCGAAGGCCCGTACGTCGCCCTCCGTCCCGCGCCGCTCCAGCGCCGGGAGCCCCCCAGGCGCCTTCCTCGGGCCGGCCCTCCCTCTCCGCCGAGGCCCACTCCTGGGCTTCCATCACCACGCCGCCTCCGAGCCGCCGGGCGCTCGCGTCGCGCCGCTGGGCCTCGGATCCCCGCGGGCTTCCTCGCCTCCTGGCTCCAGCCGCCCCGCTCCGCGGTGGGCCGCCGCCGGGCCACTTCTCCCTCCGCCCGGGCGGGCCGTCGCCTCTGCCTCTGCCCCGGCTGGGCCTCGCCCCGGTGGCCGGGCCGAACCCCGTCGCCGCTACAGTTCCTCTGGGCCGAAGCCCGTTACTGTTTCAGATCTGGATCTGGAGGTTTACCTCTTTCATAACCCTAGACCCTGATCTGTTAATCTGTTATGCTAACTTTGAACTGCCCTAACTTTGTGCCTGTTGCTCCGTTTTGCGCGTGTAGCATGTCCAGTTGTTCGTGGAGATGTCCTCTACGTTTTACCTGTTGTTGTCATGCATGTTAGATGTCATCTTGACACTTGTTTTGCTGTTGCAAGAGTGCATCTTGTTATAAACTGCTGTTATGTGTTATTTTCATGCCTCCTTTGACATGTGATATCTTTTAGCTCGTTTGTCCAAACGATGCAAATGACATGTCCACGTGTTCGTCTTGTCACGAACTACGTGTTGCTTGTGATAGGTTGCATGGTAGATTTATTGTTTCCTTGTTATCATCGCTGCAAGGTGCCATGTTCACATGTTATGTTTTCACTTGTTATGAAATGCCATCTTGTTGAGCTCGTTGCAATCGTTGTGTTCACCTCTATGATGCATGCTTGTGTGTTTCGGGATCACCGTCATATGTATTTTGATGAGGTGCTTACCCTTTGCCATGTTTAGTTTCGAGGTGACTCAAACATGCTCTTTTTGATGCTATGATGATATTGCTGTTTTAGGACTTAGTGAAATTTCACTAAGTCCGAATTCTGTAACGTTCCGATGCCATGTTCGTGTGATGTTCTAGGACAAAGCATGATAGTTTTGGGGTGGATTTTGATTGTTCCTTGTAGTATATATTGTTGTCTTTCCATCCATGTCCTCACATGTCCATTTGAGTGGCTGTAGCATGTTTATCTTTTGCTCTAAAGTTTCAATAAAATTCTGCTGCCAGAATTTTATTTCAAAGTTCGATATGTCCAAGATCATTGCTATTGATCCGTGACTCCGTTGGGGGTGCACTTTGGACCTAGTTGCTGTACTATATGTCTAGTTTGTGTTCAAGTTCTTTGCCATGCTTTTTGGGTGCTGGAGCTTAATTATTTTGAGCTCCCAAGTTGCCATGTTGCTGTAATTTTCAGCTTTCGCTCAAATCTTGTTTCGGGCATAACTTTTAGCCCGTAACTCCGATTTCAGCGAATCTTATATCAAACTTGGGTGATTTTCTGTGTAGATTAATAATATCAGATTGTTATCTTGTTTTGAGGTGTTTTGCTTGAGTAATGTTTTACGTGCTCCATGTGCATCTTTAGTGCATCCATCATGCATTCATGTTTTTCGAGTGCGCATTGCATCTTGTTGATTGGTGCTTGGTGTGATTGTTTTGTTTAGAGCCGGAAGCTGAGAACGAGTACGAGGTTGAGCACGAGGTTTCCAACGAGGTTGAGCACGAGGACCCTTCTTGCGATCCGAACGACTTCTCTTCAGGCAAGATGACCGAACCCCGATAACATTACTATCTTTGCCTATTGCTAGTAGTCTCGATCTATAGTTTTGCCTCGATGCCCATGTTCTTCTTGTCAGCCTCCTACTTGTAACCAATTGCCATGTTTAACCACCCTACCTATGCAAACCGTTGCTTGGCTAAGTACGCTTCGCTCAGCCCTTCTTATAGCGTTGCTAGTTGCAGGTGAAGTGAAGATGCTGGCTCCATGTTGAAGTTTGGTTGGGTTATATCACACTATATAAATGCTTTAATTGAAATCATCTATATATTGGCAAGGGTGGAAGGCTAAGCCTTTTGCTTGGTGTTTTGTTCCACTCATGCCGTTAGGATCCGTATAAGCCGGTATTATGTTCCTTGATTATGCGTTCCTAACACGGTTGGGGTGTATGGGACCCCCTCGATAAACCGCTAAGTGCTAAGTCTTTTCCAGCAAGTCCCAACATTGGTACTATTCGCCTAACACAACTAAAACCTTTCCGAGGGAGTAATTAACCCGAGGCTTAATTAATTCAACCCCCCTGGGCCAGTGCTCGACTTGAGTGTTGGTCCAAACTAGAGTCGTGTGCGGGGCCCCCCTTGGCAACTTGGGTTTCGGCCACTGTACGCTGTGCTCATCCGGTCGTGGCCTGAGACTAGATACGCGCGGCTACTATCAGGGTGTCGGCACGCCGGGAGGATTTGCTGGATTAGCCTTACCTTAGCTCGGTATATCTTGAGCACGGGATTCCGAGGATACTCGGGTCTTCCCACTTTGGAGTTGCGACTCCGCGGATCGTGGGCTTGTAATGGGTCAAGTTGGAACACCCCTGCAGGGTTTGAACTTTCGAAAGCCGTGCCCGCGGTTATGTGGCAGATGGGAGCTTGTTAATTCCGGTTGTAGATAACTTGACAAAATGATACTAATACACTACCAGCGTGTGTTCCGTGACTGTCAATTTCCGAATAGGGATTCGGGAGTTGAACACGGAGGGGTTATGTTTGTGAGCTTGTAGCTAGGATCACTTCGTGATCACTTCTCGTGATGCCTTCTCTTCTCGCTCTCACTTGCGTAAGCTAGATGCTAGTTGCTGCTGCAGACTTGTTCTTTCTTCAGCCTTTCCCTCACCTAAAGGCTTTGATAGTTCTGTTACCCGGGAACGGGATTGCTGAGTCCTCTGTGGCTCACAGTTACTTCACACACCAGATGCAGGTCCAGCTGTGAGCTATCCAGGTGTTGGCACCGAGCTGGATTGGGAGTACGACGAGGAGCGTAGTCGGTACTACGTGCGCTACCCGGACGATCAGTGGTGGAGTCTCTTACTAGGATTCGATCCGCCTGTGGTTGCTTTATCTGAGTTTGGTACTTTGACATTTGGCTTTTGCCCTTAGAGGGTTGTAGTGCTCTTAATGTATGATGTTTGAGACTTGTACTGTTATTCTGTGACGTGGCGATTGTAAGCCAACTATTTTTCAGTTTACTATCCCCCTTTTACATGAGTTGTGCAAAGATTACCAAACTTGAGATCATTCTAGGATGGACTTATGCCTTTAAGTCGTGCCTCGACACGTAGGAGGTATAACTCCATCCTGGGCATTACAAGTTGGTATTCAGAGCCTTCTCCGACCTAGGAGCCCCCACTGTTTGATCGAACCGTTGACGGTTGAGTCTAGGCACACACTGAAAACTTTTTGAGTCCTATATTATATCGGAGAGTAGGATTTCTTGCTTCTCATCCCCTTTCTCTCTGGTGAGGACTCCTGACGTCTACTCTTGTCTCTCCTATCTTCAAAATTTGCACAAAATTTTTTTTAGGAATCCCGCGAGTATTCTGGGATTGTTTCGATGTTCTTGTGACAAGGATATTGTTCCCGATGCCTCCTGTTACCGAGGAGTTGAGCTTCGGGGTATCATTGTAACAAGCATATCGCGACAGTACTAAATACTTAAGACGGCCGACATCGAAAATCTCCCCTATACGGCCAGTGGCACGATAACCCCGACATCACCCAGTACTGGGGAGGTAGTTCGGGAGTATTGCCATAGCTTGTTATAGTGGATGCTTTTCGAAGGTCCGAGGTACACAGTTTCCGAGAAAGACTGGTTATGTGTTGAAGGATGGATACACCTGGATGTAGGTTAGAGTTGATTGCGCGGTGCTTCCCGTGTATCCCCAACACCTGATTGCATAACTGGAATCTTTCGGAAAACTATAGGTGGGTTTATCCAGTAGATCGTAGGCATTCTTCCAACGAATGCAGGTTAGTGAGTTCGGGGTTCGACATTGAGTGAAGAGGTTATATGACCGAGGTTACTATCAGGAGTTGCATCTTAAAGGGTCCTTGGCTATGCTGATCCGGGGATTGCAAAACCTTTTCGTAACGCGTTCATATGCTTTCAGCACAAAGATGTTAGAACGAAACTCCTCTCTTGTGTTTGTTCCCGTCTGTACCTTGTTGTTTTTCTTATTTTATCCTTTTGTTCCCTATGTGGCTTCTCGTGAAGACTGATGTTATCAATTAACTGAGAAATTCATTCGTTCCTCGTGTTCGGATGATTTCATTCGTTCTTATTGTTCGAATGATTATTGTGAAGACTTGTTGCAATTCTTTCCATTGATTCAGCTTATTCCTTTTGTCAATCAATTGCTGATTCGTGGTCATCTCTTACAGGATGGCTCCGAAAAGGGTTCCGAATGCCAACCCAGAGGGTGAAGAGGTTCCAGAACGTCCTCCTTCACCTCCTCCTCCGCCTGAGGCTTGGAGAGCGATTATGCAGACTACTGCTCAGAACACTCAGTTGATGATGCAGATGATGCAGCTGATGCAAGCTAATCAAGCTAATCAAGCTAATCAGGGCGTTCCAATGAACCAAGGCAACTTCTTCCAGCAGCACCATGCTACTCTGAACCAGTTCCTGGCTAACAATCCTAAAGCTTTCAGTTACTGTGTCGACCCTCTTGATGCTGAGGATTGGTTGACCGACATAAAGAAGCATTTTGAGTGCAGTAACGTGAAAGTAGATGACTATGTGAAGTTTGCAGCCTTCCAACTGAAAGATCAAGCAGCTGACTGGTGGCAGCAGTACAAAGACTCAAGGCCGGGTCAAGTGATCTCATGGGAGAATTTCTGCAAGGATTTCCGCTCGCATCACATTCCTACAAGTGTCATCGAGGGTATGCGTGAGCAATTCCGCAACCTCAAGCAGGGCTCCATGACAGTCTATCAGTATAATGTCAAGTTCCAAAACCTCGCTCGCTATGCAAAGCAAGACATTCCTGATGCAAAGAGTAAAATCTATCAGTTCCGTGGAGGTCTCAAAGATGAACTTCAGCTTGCTCTCACTCTGTTCGAGCCAGACGAATTCGATAAGTTCTATAACATGGCTTTGAAACAAGAAGCAGCTCAGCTTAAGATGGAGGCTTCTAAGAAGAGAATTCGAGATGCTGTTCACTCTACCTCATCGTCTCAGTTGGCTGCGAAACAACAGAAATTCTGGCTTCCTCCTCCTCCAATGATTCGAGCTCCATTCAACAACTCCAGCAACTTCAACAACTCCAACAACAAGAACTCTAGTGGTCGTGGTTTCTTCCACCCACCCAACCCAAGCAACCAGTCGAAGAAGCAGTTTCAGTCTCAAGGCTCCAAGTCCAGTGGCTCTCAGTTCCGTCCTCTCTCAGAAGTGACTTGCAACAAATGCACTCAGAAGGGTCACTATGCCAACAGATGCCCGAATCCGAAGCGTCTTCCTCCTCCACCACCGATGAGTTCAGCTATTGTCAGGCATGATCCAAAGTCTGCAAGGGTTAATCTGATGAATGCAGCACAAGCGGAGGCTTCTTCTGATGTCATTCTGGGTAACCTTTCAGTGAACTCTTTTCCAGCTAAAGTTTTGTTCGATTCAGGTGCTTCACATTCTTTCATGTCAAGACCTTTTGCATTGTCACATGATATGCCATTGCAAGCTTTGCCGAGTCCGATGTCTGTGCTTTCTCCGGGTTTGCTCATGAACTCCAACAACTTTGTTCCGAATGTTTCTATCCGCATGGGTGATTATCGATTTCTGGCTAATCCGGTGGTTCTTGGTAATTCTGACATCGACCTCATTCTCGGAATGGATTGGCTTTCTCAGCATGATGCTCACATTGATTGTGCTCAAAAGGAAGTCAAATTGACTCATTCTGATGATGATGTGATTATCTTCGTGTAACACCCCTCTGTACCATGTCACTGTGACACTCTACTAATGGTGCCATGTCATCATCTTGTGTCTAATATAATCACAATGGTTAATCTTTTGAATCAAATACTCCCTCTGAATTCAAACTCAAAATTCAGCTGCAAAATGAAGTTGCTCCAAAAATTATGGAAAAATGTTCATCATTTAGCAAATATTCCAGAACAATTGTTGTTGAGGAAAACAACATCACCAGCAACTCCAAATGTGGGCTAGGGCATTAAACAGTGCAATATCAGCACTTAAATATGTCAATTCATTTTTGTAAATTTCAAAAATGATTCAAATATGCCCAAACCAATTTCTGGTGGTTAGGAATATTGCAAAGTGATTTGTGGTCCAACTACCACATTTTTACTAAAGTGTTTGGAGGCTTAATCTTTTCTTTTTCTTCTCTGTGAAATAAATAAAAGAAACAGAGAAAGAAATTGCTTACCTGGCGCTCACCCCCTGGGCCGAGCCGGCCCAGCCCATCTCTTCTACCTGCTCCCGTCGCCGTGTCGACGCCGCCGAGGTCGCGCCCGCTGCTGCCGTCCCCCGCTCGACACCGGGGCGTAGCAGGTGAGGGGGGATAAGATCGGCCCCGAGCCTCTCCCCTGGCTTCTCCCCCTTCCACTCGGCGCCCTCGCTCACTCTCTCGCTCTCGCGCACGCTCTCTCCCCCTCTGCTTGCGGCTGTCCGGGCGAGCCGACGCCATTCGTCCGTCGTCCCCGCGGCAATCGCCGTTCATCGTCGCCGTGACCTTGTCCAGAAGCTGCGCCGCGGTCGACAACCCCATCCCTGACCCCGAGCCGGAGCTAGAAGGCACGGGAACGGCCGATCCGCGCCGCCCCCTTCCGCATCTACCTCCGGTGAACTCCGACGACCTCCGACCACCCCGCGCCTGCCCCGAGTAGGCTTACACCGGCTACCACCGCGGTGAGCCCCTCCGTCCCTCTCTGCTTCCTCCCACGCGACGTTCCCCAGCCGTAGACGAGGCGCCGTTCGATCCCGAACTCACCGCTGCGTGAGCTCAACGCCGGCGTGGCTCCGGTGTCATTTAGGCGGCGCACGCATGTCCATTAGCTCCGCTAGATCACATAGGTGTTGTAGAAGCCTCGCGCGGCTCGTTCTGCTCGCCGTAGCTCAGGTTACGGTGGCACCCGAACTCCGGCGCCGCTCCGCCGCTCGCCGTGGCCGCTCCGGCCAGATTCCGGTGTCGCCATCACCTCCGTTCGACGCGCCGTTGAAAGGCCGATCGAACGCGACCGGCCCCGGCCGTTTTGGTGGCCTGTGGGCGAATCCCGATCGGCCCCGCCGCTCGCCGCCGCGTTTTCGAGCCCACCGGCGTTTAAACGCCGGCGGCCGACGTGGTCTGGGCGGGCCCCGCCCTAGAGACGCTGACTGTGGGCCCTGGCCCCCCTGTTGACTGGGTTGACCTAGTCAACTGCTGACTGGGCAGCCCAGTGGCCTGACAGGTGGGCCCCGCGCGCAAATGATTTTATAATTATTTTAAAACTGCTAATTACCCTGCTAATTAATTAGTTAGTTAATTAGTGATTAGTATGACTCTATGACATGTGGGGCCCACCCCTGTAAATTACTCTGTTAGATCAGTTTAAAACGCTGTTAGAGCCAGAGAGGCTGACAGGTGGGGCCCACCTGTCAGTTTGACTGGTCAGCGCGTGGCTGACGCAGTACTGACGTCATGCTGACGCAATAAACCTTCTGTTAATAAAAACAATTCCAGAAAATGTCTAAAATCTTTAGAAAATTCATATCTTTTTATCCGTAGCTCCGATGGAAAAACTTTCTACATGAAAGTTGCTCAGAACGACGAGACGAAGCCAACCGTGCTATCCGTTTCCGTGTCGGGACCCTCTACGGAGGTGAACCCGCAACTTTTAGCCCGTTTCCGGTAGATGAATAGTGCACATACACCGGTTAATAATCCCAGTTAATTCCTAAAAATAACTAATATAACTTAGACATGTTTTTAGGCAACCCTGCACTGCACATTAGCCTAGCACGCTTTGTGATGCTTGTATTCTGTGTATTTATCTGTTTCTTCCCCCCTCTTCTCTCTCGGTAGAGTCCGACGCTGACGCCGCTCCAGAGACCGACGCCGTCCCGGTGATTGGTTCCCCCTCCGACGACCTTGCTTTTGCCACCGAGCAACCAGGCAAGCAACCCCCCCTCGATCATTCCGATATCGCCTATGTCTATTCTCTCTTATTCTTGCATTAGAATTGCTGCTACTGCTGCTGCTCCTATTACTGCTGCATAGCCTGTTTTTGCAACACTGTTGATACCTGTCTTTATTCATAAACTGCTTAGTATAGGTTGGGTAGCACTGCTGTGGTTCCGCTTTCTCGTAGTTGCCTCGCATAGTACCCTTGCCTCGATCAAGCGATCGAGCCCCTTCCCCTGACCTTCTTCACATCACCACACACCCCCTAGTATGCTCGACTCCGCAGAGTTAACATCGGGTGACGAGGGTGATACCTCCGAACTCACTTCCGATGTTGTCCCTGTAGTATAGCTAGCTCGTTGTGGGTTACCGAGGGTGATTCCTCTTCCCACTTCCGACTTAGCTTTTGTCGTGCATCCGCTATGGTGATTACCGCCGAGGGTGATTCCTCCGGTATCACCTTAACGGGACTTGTCGTTTAGGAATCCAACGAGGGTGATTCCTCGGATTCCTCATCGGCATGGGAACCACACGGATGCCCTGGTTTACCGTACCGTGTTTAAAGACGTATCGATCCCCGAGGCCGGACGTCGCCAGGAACAAAGGCGTGCGGCCAGAGGTATCGTGCGTCTGAAGACACTTTATAGTTACTACTACACATGTTGGATAGAGACGGGTTGACCCTGAGGGGTACCCGCGAGTGCCTTCGAGGCGTGAGCTGTGGAGTCGGGTGACCAGTGAGGGTACCCGCGAGATAACTACGAAGCGTGGCCGGTCCTGTAAGGTCCTTGTCACAAGTCTTCGAGACGGGACGTCGGGGCCACCGGTGTGGTGGCAACGCTCGTTACCGCGCGCTCCAATCCACTAAGCGATTTGGATATTTGATCCGAGGGGCCTTCGGGTCCGATAGCACTAACCACCACGTGGGTGTGAGTGGGTGCTCTGCGTCGTATACATCAGCCGGAGTCGTCACGACGTCAGCGATTGAGCGGCCCGTTCGGATTGGACCCGGAATGCAACAGCGTACTTGTATAAGGGGTTGCTAGGTCTGCTACCGAACGGCCTCGCAACGTGCAGGAGCGTCCGGGGTGATGGACCATGACCCCCGGGGGCATAGGCTTAGTCCGGCGTGCTCGATCCTCTCTGGCGGTTTCCGGTCGGGTTGCGTCGTGTTGTTTAGCCGAGGCCGGGCAGGACCCAGCAAGTGTGTCCGGCCGGAGTTAAGCGAGCGTGGTGGGTAAGTTGGTGCACCCCTGCAGGGAAGAAAACATCTATCGATAGCCTGTCCTACGGTAACGGACACTCGGAGTTGTATCCACTTCGGTACAACTAGAACTGGTGACTTGAGATATGAGGTAGGGCTCTGGGATTGCTTTCTCGCAGGGAGTCGAGGAAGGATCCCCGGCCGAGGTTGTATTACTACGAACACTTTACATTATGATGTACTAATCTGCGCCCTTCTAATTGCTGCAAGACCCTGAAGATGCTAGTCTTCGTCAGGACTAGGCTTTTTCCCTCTCTACTCTGGCTTTCTGCAGACTAGTCCACCCACATAAAGCCTCCTTTGAAAATGATGCATTGCTTAGTATAGATCTGATGTAAGTCTTGCTGAGTACTTTGGATGAGTACTCACGGTTGCTTGCTTCCCCTTTTGTCTTACCCGCATGGAAACCAGACGACGGAGCCATGGTGCCTGCAGCCCCCGTTGACGACTACTACTACCAGCCCGAGGCTGGCTACTACTACTACCCGGCCGGCGAGTACTTCTACGAGGAGCCGGCGGACGACGACCAGGAGTAGGATCGGAGGTCCCAGGCAGGAGGCCTGCGCCTTTTCGATCGTAGCTTTTCTTTTGCCCCGCCTTGACAAAGGCCTATTCCTGTTCTGTGTTGTATCTGTACCCAGATACCTAACGCTTCCGCTAACCTTGTGTATGACACTTGTTATGTATTCGAGCCCTCGAGGCCCCTGGCTTGTAATATATAACTGGTATGTATTTATTTATGTTTTAGAGTTGTGTTGTGATTCCTTCACGTGAGTCCTTAGGCTTGATCGTGTGCGTTTGCGTGTATGATTAGTGCACGGTCGGGCCGGGGTCGTCACAGGTTGGTATCAGAGCCGACTGCCTGTAGGAACCCCTTTCCAACTCCTTGGTCGAAGTCGAGTCTAGAGGTCAAAAACCTGTTTTACTAACTTGGCTGTGTGGCTTATGGCCCCACGTCGCCACTTGGGTGGTGTAGCTTCTTTTTATTCCTCGTCTGTATTCTGGGACTCTGAATTTCTCTCCTATTCGGGTTAAACGATTTTACTAACTCCGACATTAGGTTCTCGTAACTGCTTCCTCCCGGAGAGCCCCCCCCCCACATCCCGAAGATGGCGTGTCATCATCAAAAGACTCCGAAGATACTCCGCGAAGTTTCCGAGACCATTATGCCACTGCTTTGCAGTCCCTGACCACCGTTAAACCCTAAAGGATAACTACCTACACCTGTCGTTCCTATATTCGTCCCAGTACCCTCGGGTTCTATCCGACATATCGTAACACTATCCGACATTTCGAGAATTCTCGGAACCTATTGCCTTGCAGTCCTGTTCCGTCTGATCACACCTATGAATAAATCCTCATACTTACCGGGGATTCGTTCATCCCTAGTTGATCAGGTGTTTCGCAACATACTTCCCCTTATTAATCGATCTCCCGAAGGACCTCCACAGCCTACTGCTGTTGGTTACCTTGCCGGCCTGAATTATGGATAATTCCATATGTCTGGCAATATTCATCGTTACCCTTTGACACCGTCATTTTGGTCTTATTGAGTCAACATGAGTGTGAATGCACGCAATCATTAGTTGATCCTTCTAAATTATCTTCTTCGGCTCAGACCTTATTCCGAACATGAGCTGGTTCTCGGTAAATCAATCCTTGATTGATTAGCCATCTAATTCAATTCAACGTGCTCATCTTTTTATCAGAGCCTCTGCCTCTGATTCCTCGACTTTGGAAATTGTAATTCTTTGCATTTAAGCTTCGGCTTATCCAGATAATTTCCATAAACTGATGCCCTTGCATTCTCCTGAAATCCTGCGGCATCGACCTTATCCTAGGAATGGATTGGTTGGAGGCTCACGAGGCCCAAATTGATTGTGCCACCAAGACTGTACGTCTTCGGCACCCCTCGAATCAGTTGGTGAATTGTCGCGCTCGTATATCTCGTGATGCCGAGGCTCAAATCTATGCCTCCAACGCATTGAATGCTTCACCACTTGAAGGGCTCGAAAACATACCAGTGGTACGTGATTTCCCGGATGTCTTCCCAGAAGAACTTCCAGGAATACCCCCTGCTCGAGCCGTCGAATTTGTTATTGACTTGAAGCCGGGTACTACTCCTATTGCGAAGCGTCCTTACAAGATGCCACCGCATGAGCTCCTAGAGCTTAAGGAGGAAATCGACAAGTCACTCAAGAAGGGCTTCATCCGTCCTAGTTCCTCTGCCTGGGGAGCACCGTCTCTTTTCGTCAAGAAGAAAGATGGTACGAATAGGCTGGTACAAGATTACCGACCTATCAACCAGGCAACCATCCAGAATAAATATCCGCTTCCTCGGATCAATGACTTATATGATCAACTGGCTGGATCATCGGTGTTTTCTAAACTCGACTTGAGGTTGGGTTATCACCAGATCCGTGTTCGCGAAGAGGATATTCCAAAGACTGCATTTGTTACTCGCTATGGCTCTTATGAGTACACTGTCATGTCTTTTGGACTGACTAATGCTCCAGCTACCTTCTCCCGTCTGATGAATTATATATTCATGGATTACCTCGACAAGTTTGTCGTGGTATATCTGGATGATATTCTGGTATTCTCAAAGAACAAGGAAGAACACGCCGAACATCTTCGCCTTGTTCTGGAGAAGCTACGAGAGCATCAGCTTTATGCTAAGTTTTCCAAATGCGAGTTCTGGCTTTCTGAAGTGACCTACCTTGGACATGTGATTTCCAAGGATGGCATTGCCGTTAATCCGGAACGGGTTCAGGCTATTCTTGACTGGACTCCTCCGAAGAATGTCAAGCAAGTGAGAAGTTTTCTCGGCCTTGCAAGCTATTGTCGCCGTTTCGTCGAGAATTTTTCCAAGATCGCCAAGCCCCTGACTAATCTGCTTCACAAAGGCGTTAAGTTTGAGTGGACAGATAAATGCCAGGAAAGCTTTCAAGCTCTTAAGGACAAGCTCGTTTCTGCACCAGTGCTTGCTCCTCCAGATTCTCGCAAGGACTTTGTGATATATTGCGACGCCTCTCGTCAAGGCTTAGGCTGTGTCCTAATGCAAGAACGAAGAGTAATTGCTTATGCATCGCGTCAATTACGTCTGCATGAAGAGAATTATCCAGTGCATGATCTTGAACTTGCTGCAGTGATCTTTGCATTGAAACTATGGCGGCATTACCTTCTCGGTAACCGGTGTGAGATTTATACTGATCACCAAAGTTTGAAGTATTTATTCACTCAGCCGGATCTTAATCTCCGCCAACAGCGATGGTTGGAAACTATTTCTGAATACGACTGCGGTATTTCTTATACCCCTGGCAAGGCTAATGTGATGGCCGATGCCTTGAGTCGCAAGTCATACAGCACCAACCTCAAGGTTAAGCGAGCTCAGCCTCGTCTTTATGAGGAATTACGCAAGCTGAATCTGCATATCGTTCCACATGGTTCGCTTAATGACCTTGTGATACAGCCGGATCTTGAGAAGGCTGTCAAGGTAGCGCAAACCAAAGATGCTTACGTTGATGATATGAAACAGGAACTGCATCTTCCGAAATACAGGGATTTCTCGATATCTGAAGATGGAACCCTGTATTTCCGAGGCCGCATTGTGGTAACTCGTTTCGACCTAATGACTGACAAGGTCATGAAGGAGGCACATGATACACCGCTGTCTATTCATCCTGGTAGTACTAAGATGTATCGTGATCTCCGCCAAAGGTACTGGTGGCCTAATATGAAGCGGGATATTGCTCGTTATGTTGCTGAATGCGATGTCTGTCGTCGCGTGAAGGCAGAACATCAGAAGCCTGCTGGACTTCTGCAGCCTCTTCCTATTCCGCTGTGGAAATGGGATAAGGTGCAGATGGATTTCATTACTGGCTTTCCTAAGTCCCAGAAGGGTAACGATGCCATTCTTGTCGTCGTCGACCAACTCTCAAAGGTTGCACACTTCCTGCCAATCAAGGAGACTATCACTGCTAGCCAGTTAGCAGAACTGTATATCTCCCGAATTGTATCCCTCCACGGAATTCCGAAGGAGATCAGTACGGACCGTGGCACCCTGTTCACTTCCAAGTTCTGGGAAAGTTTTCAAGAAGCTTTGGGAACTCATATCAACTGGAGTTCAGCTTATCACCCCCAGTCCCAAGGTCAAGTTGAACGAGTCAATCAAGTGCTTGAAGATATGCTGCGAGCTTGTGTTATATCATTCGGTAAGAAATGGGAAGAATCCCTTCCATATGCCGAGTTCTCGTATAACAACAGCTATCAAGCAAGCTTGAAGATGGCTCCCTTTGAAGTTATGTACGGACGTAAGTGTCGAACCCCTCTGAACTGGTCAGAAACTGGGGAACGACAAGTTATTGGTCCGGACATTATTCAACACGCCGAAGAGCAAGTCCGTATCGTGCGTGAGAATCTCAAGGCGGCTCAAGACCGTCAGAAGAGCAACTATGATCGCAAACGATGGGGTTTGACTTATCAACCAGGTGATCAAGTTTATCTTCGTGTCACCCCTATGAAGGGCACGCACCGTTTCGGCGTCAAGGGCAAGTTAGCTCCACGCTACATTGGCCCCTTTCCCGTGGTTGCTAGACGTGGATTTGTGGCTTATAAACTGGAATTGCCTCCGCAATTCTCTCATATCCACGATGTGTTCCATGTGTCGCAACTTCGTCGATCCTTCAAGGAATCCCCGCATCGGGCTGTGGATCACGAGATGCTCGAGCTTCAAGATGATCTATCTTATAAGGAGCATCCGATCCGTATTCTCGATCAAGCTGAACGTCGGACCCGTCAGAAGACAACCAAGTTCCTGAAAGTGCAGTGGTCAAATCATACTGAAGATGAAGCCACTTGGGAACGCGAGGAAAATCTTCGGGCGGAATACCCCGACCTCTTTACTTCTACCTCCTGAATTCTCGGGACGAGAATTTCTTTTAGAGGAGGAGAATTTGTAACACCCCTCTGTACCATGTCACTGTGACACTCTACTAATGGTGCCATGCCATCATCTTGTGTCTAATATAATCACAATGGTTAATCTTTTGAATCAAATACTCCCTCTGAATTCAAACTCAAAATTCAGCTGCAAAATGAAGTTGCTCCAAAAATTATGGAAAAATGTTCATCATTTAGAAAATATTCCAGAACAATTGTTGTTGAGGAAAACAACATCACCAGCAACTCCAAATGTGGGCTAGGGCATTAAACAGTGCAATATCAGCACTTAAATATGTCAATTCATTTTTGTAAATTTCAAAAATGATTCAAATATGCCCAAACCAATTTCTGGTGGTTAGGAATATTGCAAAGTGATTTGTGGTCCAACTACCACATTTTTACTAAAGTGTTTGGAGGCTTAATCTTTTCTTTTTCTTCTCTGTGAAATAAATAAAAAAACAGAGAAAGAAATTGCTTACCTGGCGCTCACCCCCTGGGCCGAGCCGGCCCAGCCCATCTCTTCTACCTGCTCCCGTCGCCGTGTCGACGCCGCCGAGGTCGCGCCCGCCGCTGCCGTCCCCCGCTCGACACCGGGGCGTAGCAGGTGAGGGGGGATAAGATCGGCCCCGAGCCTCTCCCCTGGCTTCTCCCCCTTCCACTCGGCGCCCTCGCTCACTCTCTCGCTCTCGCGCACGCTCTCTCCCCCTCTGCTTGCGGCTGTCCGGGCGAGCCGACGCCATTCGTCCGTCGTCCCCGCGGCAATCGCCGTTCATCGTCGCCGTGACCTTGTCCAGAAGCTGCGCCGCGGTCGACTACCCCATCCCCGACCCCGAGCCGGAGCTGGAAGGCACGGGAACGGCCGATCCGCGCCGCCCCCTTCCGCATCTACCTCCGGTGAACTCCGACGACCTCCGACCACCCCGCGCCTGCCCCGAGTAGGCTTACACCGGCTACCACCGCGGTGAGCCCCTCCGTCCCTCTCTGCTTACTCCCACGCGACGTTCCCCAGCCGTAGACGAGGCGCCGTTCGATCCCGAACTCACCGCTGCGTGAGCTCAACGCCGGCGTGGCTCCGGTGTCATTTAGGCGGCGCACGCATGTCCATTAGCTCCGCTAGATCACATAGGTGTTGTAGAAGCCTCGCGCGGCTCGTTCTGCTCGCCGTAGCTCAGGTTACGGTGGCACCCGAACTCCGGCGCCGCTCCGCCGCTCGCCGTGGCCGCTCCGGCCAGATTCCGGTGTCGCCATCACCTCCGTTCGACGCGCCGTTGAAAGGCCGATCGAACGCGACCGGCCCCGGCCGTTTTGGTGGCCTGTGGGCGAATCCCGATCGGCCCCGCCGCTCGCCGCCGCGTTTTCGAGCCCACCGGCGTTTAAACGCCGGCGGCCGACGTGGTCTGGGCGGGCCCCGCCCTAGAGACGCTGACTGTGGGCCCTGGCCCCCCTGTTGACTGGGTTGACCTAGTCAACTGCTGACTGGGCAGCCCAGTGGCCTGACAGGTGGGCCCCGCGCGCAAATGATTTTATAATTATTTTAAAACTGCTAATTACCCTGCTAATTAATTAGTTAGTTAATTAGTGATTAGTATGACTCTATGACATGTGGGGCCCACCCCTGTAAATTACTCTGTTAGATCAGTTTAAAACGCTGTTAGAGCCAGAGAGGCTGACAGGTGGGGCCCACCTGTCAGTTTGACTGGTCAGCGCGTGGCTGACGCAGTACTGACGTCATGCTGACGCAATAAACCTTCTGTTAATAAAAACAATTCCAGAAAATGTCTAAAATCTTTAGAAAATTCATATCTTTTTATCCGTAGCTCCGATGGAAAAACTTTCTACATGAAAGTTGCTCAGAACGACGAGACGAAGCCAACCGTGCTATCCGTTTCCGTGTCGGGACCCTCTACGGAGGTGAACCCGCAACTTTTAGCCCGTTTCCGGTAGATGAATAGTGCACATACACCGGTTAATAATCCCAGTTAATTCCTAAAAATAACTAATATAACTTAGACATGTTTTTAGGCAACCCTGCACTGCACATTAGCCTAGCACGCTTTGTGATGCTTGTATTCTGTGTATTTATCTGTTTCTTCCCCCCTCTTCTCTCTCGGTAGAGTCCGACGCTGACGCCGCTCCAGAGACCGACGCCGTCCCGGTGATTGGTTCCCCCTCCGACGACCTTGCTTTTGCCACCGAGCAACCAGGCAAGCAACCCCCCCTCGATCATTCCAATATCGCCTATGTCTATTCTCTCTTATTCTTGCATTAGAATTGCTGCTACTGCTGCTGCTCCTATTACTGCTGCATAGCCTGTTTTTGCAACACTGTTGATACCTGTCTTTATTCATAAACTGCTTAGTATAGGTTGGGTAGCACTGCTGTGGTCCCGCTTTCTCGTAGTTGCCTCGCATAGTACCCTTGCCTCGATCAAGCGATCGAGCCCCTTCCCCTGACCTTCTTCACATCACCACACACCCCCTAGTATGCTCGACTCCGCAGAGTTAACATCGGGTGACGAGGGTGATACCTCCGAACTCACTTCCGATGTTGTCCCTGTAGTATAGCTAGCTCGTTGTGGGTTACCGAGGGTGATTCCTCTTCCCACTTCCGACTTAGCTTTTGTCGTGCATCCGCTATGGTGATTACCGTCGAGGGTGATTCCTCCGGTATCACCTTAACGGGACTTGTCGTTTAGGAATCCAACGAGGGTGATTCCTCGGATTCCTCATCGGCATGGGAACCACACGGATGCCCTGGTTTACCGTACCGTGTTTAAAGATGTATCGATCCCCGAGGCCGGACGTCGCCAGGAACAAAGGCGTGCGGCCAGAGGTATCGTGCGTCTGAAGACACTTTATAGTTACTACTACACATGTTGGATAGAGACGGGTTGACCCTGAGGGGTACCCGCGAGTGCCTTCGAGGCGTGAGCTGTGGAGTCGGGTGACCAGTGAGGGTACCCGCGAGATAACTACGAAGCGTGGCCGGTCCTGTAAGGTCCTTGTCACAAGTCTTCGAGACGGGACGTCGGGGCCACCGGTGTGGTGGCAACGCTCGTTACCGCGCGCTCCAATCCACTAAGCGATTTGGATATTTGATCCGAGGGGCCTTCGGGTCCGATAGCACTAACCACCACGTGGGTGTGAGTGGGTGCTCTGCGTCGTATACATCAGCCGGAGTCGTCACGACGTCAGCGATTGAGCGGCCCGTTCGGATTGGACCCGGAATGCAACTGCGTACTTGTATAAGGGGTTGCTAGGTCTGCTACCGAACGGCCTCGCAACGTGCAGGAGCGTCCGGGGTGATGGACCATGACCCCCGGGGGCATAGGCTTAGTCCGGCGTGCTCGATCCTCTCTGGCGGTTTCCGGTCGGGTTGCGTCGTGTTGTTTAGCCGAGGCCGGGCAGGACCCAGCAAGTGTGTCCGGCCGGAGTTAAGCGAGCGTGGTGGGTAAGTTGGTGCACCCCTGCAGGGAAGAAAACATCTATCGATAGCCTGTCCTACGGTAACGGACACTCGGAGTTGTATCCACTTCGGTACAACTAGAACTGGTGACTTGAGATATGAGGTAGGGCTCTGGGATTGCTTTCTCGCAGGGAGTCGAGGAAGGATCCCCGGCCGAGGTTGTATTACTACGAACACTTTACATTATGATGTACTAATCTGCGCCCTTCTAATTGCTGCAAGACCCTGAAGATGCTAGTCTTCGTCAGGACTAGGCTTTTTCCCTCTCTACTCTGGCTTTCTGCAGACTAGTCCACCCACATAAAGCCTCCTTTGAAAATGATGCATTGCTTAGTATAGATCTGATGTAAGTCTTGCTGAGTACTTTGGATGAGTACTCACGGTTGCTTGCTTCCCCTTTTGTCTTACCCGCATGGAAACCAGACGACGGAGCCATGGTGCCTGCAGCCCCCGTTGACGACTACTACTACCAGCCCGAGGCTGGCTACTACTACTACCCGGCCGGCGAGTACTTCTACGAGGAGCCGGCGGACGACGACCAGGAGTAGGATCGGAGGTCCCAGGCAGGAGGCCTGCGCCTTTTCGATCGTAGCTTTTCTTTTGCCCCGCCTTGACAAAGGCCTATTTCTGTTCTGTGTTGTATCTGTACCCAGATACCTAACGCTTCCGCTAACCTTGTGTATGACACTTGTTATGTATTCGAGCCCTCGAGGCCCCTGGCTTGTAATATATAACTGGTATGTATTTATTTATGTTTTAGAGTTGTGTTGTGATTCCTTCACGAGAGTCCTTAGGCTTGATCGTGTGCGTTTGCGTGTATGATTAGTGCACGGTCGGGCCGGGGTCGTCACACTTCGCCTCCAGGGATAATACTATTCGGCTTTTCTCTCTTAATGATAAGGGTGAAATTAATGCCATAGAGCAAATTCCAGTGGTGAACGAGTATCAAGACGTCTTTCCAGAAGATCTTCCAGGCATGCCTCCACACCGTCAGGTGGAGTTTGTCATTGAACTCGAGCCGGGCACTGAACCTGCTTGCCGACGTCCATACAAGCTCTCTCCGGATGAATTGAAGGAATTGAAGAAGCAGCTTGATAAGCAGGAGAGTATGGGTCTCATCAGACCAAGTACATCTCCGTGGGGCTGTGGTGTCTTATTTGTCAAGAAGAAAGATGGCACGGAGCGTCTCTGTGTTGACTACCGGCCACTGAACAAGAAGACGATTAAGAACAAGTATCCGCTCCCCAACATCAACAAACTCTTTGAGCAGCTTAAAGGAGCTAAAGTGTTCTCTAAGCTTGACCTCCGAATGGGCTACCATCAAATTCGCATTCGCGAGGAAGACATTCCCAAGACGGCCTTCAGAACGAGCTACGGTTCATATGAGTATACCGTCATGTCCTTCGGTCTCGCCAATGCTCCTCCTACCTTTTCAAGGATGATGCATTACATCTTCAACCCCTATACTGGCGAATTCGTGCTTGTGTATCTGGATGATATTCTGGTGTTTTCCAAGAATGAAGAAGATCACGAAAAGCATTTGCGTCTGGTTCTTGATCGACTCCGAGAGCATAAATTCTATGCCAAGTTCTCCAAGTGCGAGTTCTGGCTCGATAAGGTTTTGTACCTAGGCCACATCATCTCAGCTGACGGTATTGCGGTTAATCCCGAGAAAGTTGAAGCAATTGTCAACTGGGAAGCTCCTCGGAACGTCAAGCAGCTCCGCAGTTTTCTGGGTCTTGCCAGCTATTGCAGAAGGTTTGTGGAGAACTTCTCCAAGATTGCCAAGCCTCTTTCCAACCTCCTTCAGAAGAATGTCAAATACTTTTGGTCTCCCGAGTGTGAAGTGGCTTTCAAAACCCTCAAAGAGAAGCTTGTCTCTGCTCCAGTTCTGACTCCTCCGGATGAAACCAAGCCCTATGAAGTGTTCTGTGACGCTTCTCTTCAAGGTCTGGGTGGTGTGCTTATGCAAGATAAGAAAATTGTGGCATATACTTCTCGGCAGCTCAAGCCCAGTGAGAAGAACTATCCCACACACGATCTCGAGCTAGCAGCTGTGGTACATGCTCTGATTACGTGGAGACATCTGTTGTTGGGCAGAAAGGTCGACATCTTCACTGATCACAAGAGTTTGAAGTACATCTTCACACAGCCGCATCTGAACCTCCGCCAGACTCGTTGGGTCGAGATGATCCAAGAGTACAACCCCAGCATTGAGTACACTCCAGGCAAGGCGAATGTGATTGCAGATGCTTTGAGCAGAAAGGCATACTGCAACAGCCTTCTTATCAAGCCACACCAGCCTGAGCTTTGTGAAGCTTTCAGGAAGCTCAACCTCCAAGTTGTTCCGCAGGGTTTTCTTGCAAATCTCCAAATTGCTCCTACCTTGGAAGATCAAGTCCGTGAGGCCCAGCTCAGTGATACCATGGTGAAGAAGGTGAAACATGGGATTGCAAAGGGCACTCCAAAATACAAGTGCTTCCGTGTTGATGAGAGAGATACCTTGTTCTTCGAGGACAGACTCGTTGTTCCCAAAGGTGATCTCAGGAAGCTCATAATGGAAGAAGCTCATGACTCTCTCCTTTCCATTCATCCTGGCAGTTCCAAGATGTATCAAGACCTCAAACAATCTTACTGGTGGACACGCATGAAAAGGGAGATTGCCCAATTCGTGAACGAATGTGATGTATGCAGAAGAGTGAAAGCAGAACATCAACGTCCAGCCGGTCTTCTCCAACCTCTTCCTATTCCTGAGTGGAAGTTCGACCACATTGAAATGGACTTCGTCACTGGCTTTCCTAAATCCAAGCGAGGCAATGATGCTATCTTTGTGGTGATTGACAAGCTTACCAAAGTCGCTCACTTTCTTCCAGTCAAAGAGTCAATCAATGCAGCTCAACTTGCAGAGCTGTACACTTCCAGAATTGTGTCGCTACATGGCATTCCTCAAGTGATATCCTCAGACCGTGGCAGCTTGTTCACATCAAGGTTCTGGGACTCCTTTCAGTCCGCCATGGGCACGAAGATCAGGTTCAGCACTGCCTTTCACCCTCAGACTAGTGGTCAAGTCGAGCGTGTGAATCAGATCCTAGAAGATATGCTCAGAGCCTGTGTCATCTCCTTCGGCATGAAATGGGAGGACTGTCTTCCATTTGCCGAGTTCTCTTACAACAACAGTTTTCAAGCAAGTGCAGGCAAAGCACCTTTTGAAATTCTCTATGGCAGAAAGTGCCGTACCCCTCTCAACTGGTCTGAAACAGGCGTACGTCAACTTCTTGGCAATGATTTGATCTCTGAAGCCGAAGAAATGTGCAAAGTCATACGTGAGAATCTCAAGGCCGCTCAGTCGCGTCAGAAGAGCTACTATGACGGAAAGCATCGTGATTTGGCTTTCGACATCGGTGATCATGTCTATCTCCGAGTTTCTCCGATGAAAGGAACCCAAAGATTCGGTATCAAAGGAAAACTTGCTCCTAGATACGTCGGGCCTTTCAAGATTCTTGGCAAAAGAGGCGATCTAGCCTATCAGCTCGAGCTTCCTTCCAACTTTGCAAATGTTCATGATGTCTTTCATGTGTCTCAACTTCGCAAATGCTTCAAGGCACCTGAGCGCATGATTCCGTTTGAGGAGATTGATCTTCAACAAGACCTTTCCTACCGAGAGCATCCAGTTGCAATTCTCGAAGAAACCGAACGCAAGACTCGCAACAAGTCCATCAAGTTTCTGAAAGTCAAGTGGTCACATCACACAGACCGAGAAGCTACCTGGGAACGAGAAGATCATCTTCGTTCCGAGTACCCTTCCTTTTTCCAGTCCTAGATCTCGGGACGAGATCTTTTTGTAGTAGAGGAGAGTTTGTAATGCCCCGGATGTAATACTTTCCCTTTTGGGTATATAATATATCTCCGGCTTCATCTATTTCCATTTCGGGTTCTTTGTCTTTCGGGCTTTCGTCGTTTTGTTGTGTGAGTGTGTGGCTTTCATTCATATCAGGTAGACATGTGCATTGCATTGCTTTTGTGTTGTGGGTTGCATCCGGTTCGTGGCGTTCCTTCCCGTTGTCCGTTTCGTGTTCCGGAGCTCCCTCACGTGTCCGTGACGTCCCGTAGGCCTACTTTGTTGTTCGGGCGTTTTTCGTTACCGGTGTGCCGCGAGGTTGTGTTGTGTGTTGTTGTTTTGTTGTGTGCAACCCGCCTCTCAAATCTCGCCTCGTTTGGACTCCGTTGACTTTTCCATCCGTTGCCCGTGTGGGTCCGAAGTGCCCTTACTTCGTGTCCCGGAAACATCCCTACTGCAGTCTTTTATCTCCGTCTAGTCCTTTTAAACTATCCCCGCGATCGGATCCGTTGGATCAGATCGGAGGGCTCCTAAACACCCCAAGTCTCCAAACCCTAGTCTAAAACTGCTACATATAGACCCCCTAGGTCTATTTTGGCATCCCCTTCTTCTTCCTCCCCTCTCCTTTCTTTTTTTTCCCTTCTTTCTCAGATCCAAGAAATCATCTCGGATCCCGAGGGATCCTCGAGCCGCCGCCGGATCCCGATCTGGGATCGATCCCCAGGTCAACGCATCGAAGCAGCGCATCGATCCCGCGCCGGTCGATCGACCGACCGAGCCAGGCCGCTCGCCAGGTCGGGTGGGGGACCAGATCGACCGCACCGGGCCCCGTCGACCGCGCGCCGCTTCCGCTCGGGCCGAAGGCCCGTACGTCGCCCTCCGTCCCGCGCCGCTCCAGCGCCGGGCGCCCCCCAGGCGCCTTCCTCGGGCCGGCCCTCCCTCTCCGCCGAGGCCCACTCCTGGGCTTCCATCACCACGCCGCCTCCGAGCCGCCGGGCGCTCGCGTCGCGCCGCTGGGCCGCGGATCCCCGCGGGCTTCCTCGCCTCCTGGCTCCAGCCGCCCCGCTCCGCGGTGGGCCGCCGCCGGGCCACTTCTCCCTCCGCCCGGGCGGGCCGTCGCCTCTGCCTCTGCCCCGGCTGGGCCTCGCCCCGGTGGCCGGGCCGAACCCCGTCGCCGCTACAGTTCCTCTGGGCCGAAGCCCGTTACTGTTTCAGATCTGGATCTGGAGGTTTACCTCTTTCATAACCCTAGACCCTGATCTGTTAATCTGTTATGCTAACTTTGAACTGCCCTAACTTTGTGCCTGTTGCTCCGTTTTGCGCGTGTAGCATGTCCAGTTGTTCGTGGAGATGTCCTCTACGTTTTACCTGTTGTTGTCATGCATGTTAGATGTCATCTTGACACTTGTTTTGCTGTTGCAAGAGTGCATCTTGTTATAAACTGCTGTTATGTGTTATTTTCATGCCTCCTTTGACATGTGATATCTTTTAGCTCGTTTGTCCAAACGATGCAAATGACATGTCCACGTGTTCGTCTTGTCACGAACTACGTGTTGCTTGTGATAGGTTGCATGGTAGATTTATTGTTTCCTTGTTATCATCGCTGCAAGGTGCCATGTTCACATGTTATGTTTTCACTTGTTATGAAATGCCATCTTGTTGAGCTCGTTGCAATCGTTGTGTTCACCTCTATGATGCATGCTTGTGTGTTTCGGGATCACCGTCATATGTATTTTGATGAGGTGCTTACCCTTTGCCATGTTTAGTTTCGAGGTGACTCAAACATGCTCTTTTTGATGCTATGATGATATTGCTGTTTTAGGACTTAGTGAAATTTCACTAAGTCCGAATTCTGTAACGTTCCGATGCCATGTTCGTGTGATGTTCTAGGACAAAGCATGATAGTTTTGGGGTGGATTTTGATTGTTCCTTGTAGTATATATTGTTGTCTTTCCATCCATGTCCTCACATGTCCATTTGAGTGGCTGTAGCATGTTTATCTTTTGCTCTAAAGTTTCAATAAAATTCTGCTGCCAGAATTTTATTTCAAAGTTCGATATGTCCAAGATCATTGCTATTGATCCGTGACTCCGTTGGGGGTGCACTTTGGACCTAGTTGCTGTACTATATGTCTAGTTTGTGTTCAAGTTCTTTGCCATGCTTTTTGGGTGCTGGAGCTTAATTATTTTGAGCTCCCAAGTTGCCATGTTGCTGTAATTTTCAGCTTTCGCTCAAATCTTGTTTCGGGCATAACTTTTAGCCCGTAACTCCGATTTCAGCGAATCTTATATCAAACTTGGGTGATTTTCTGTGTAGATTAATAATATCAGATTGTTATCTTGTTTTGAGGTGTTTTGCTTGAGTAATGTTTTACGTGCTCCATGTGCATCTTTAGTGCATCCATCATGCATTCATGTTTTTCGAGTGCGCATTGCATCTTGTTGATTGGTGCTTGGTGTGATTGTTTTGTTTAGAGCCGGAAGCTGAGAACGAGTACGAGGTTGAGCACGAGGTTTCCAACGAGGTTGAGCACGAGGACCCTTCTTGCGATCCGAACGACTTCTCTTCAGGCAAGATGACCGAACCCCGATAACATTACTATCTTTGCCTATTGCTAGTAGTCTCGATCTATAGTTTTGCCTCGATGCCCATGTTCTTCTTGTCAGCCTCCTACTTGTAACCAATTGCCATGTTTAACCACCCTACCTATGCAAACCGTTGCTTGGCTAAGTACGCTTCGCTCAGCCCTTCTTATAGCGTTGCTAGTTGCAGGTGAAGTGAAGATGCTGGCTCCATGTTGAAGTTTGGTTGGGTTATATCACACTATATAAATGCTTTAATTGAAATCATCTATATATTGGCAAGGGTGGAAGGCTAAGCCTTTTGCTTGGTGTTTTGTTCCACTCATGCCGTTAGGATCCGTATAAGCCGGTATTATGTTCCTTGATTATGCGTTCCTAACACGGTTGGGGTGTATGGGACCCCCTCGATAAACCGCTAAGTGCTAAGTCTTTTCCAGCAAGTCCCAACATTGGTACTATTCGCCTAACACAACTAAAACCTTTCCGAGGGAGTAATTAACCCGAGGCTTAATTAATTCAACCCCCCTGGGCCAGTGCTCGACTTGAGTGTTGGTCCAAACTAGAGTCGTGTGCGGGGCCCCCCTTGGCAACTTGGGTTTCGGCCACTGTACGCTGTGCTCATCCGGTCGTGGCCTGAGACTAGATACGCGCGGCTACTATCAGGGTGTCGGCACGTCGGGAGGATTTGCTGGATTAGCCTTACCTTAGCTCGGTATATCTTGAGCACGGGATTCCGAGGATACTCGGGTCTTCCCACTTTGGAGTTGCGACTCCGCGGATCGTGGGCTTGTAATGGGTCAAGTTGGAACACCCCTGCAGGGTTTGAACTTTCGAAAGCCGTGCCCGCGGTTATGTGGCAGATGGGAGCTTGTTAATTCCGGTTGTAGAAAACTTGACACAATGCTACTAATACACTACCAGCGTGTGTTCCGTGACTGTCAATTTCCGAATAGGGATTCGGGAGTTGAACATGGAGGGGTTATGTTTGTGAGCTTGTAGCTAGGATCACTTCGTGATCACTTCTCGCCGATGCCTTCTCTTCTCGCTCTCACTTGCGTAAGATAGATGCTAGTTGCTGCTGCAGACTTGTTCTTTCTTCAGCCTTTCCCTCACCTAAAGGCTTAAATAGTTCTGTTACCCGGGAACGGGATTGCTGAGTCCTCTGTGGCTCACAGTTATTTCACACACCAGTTGCAGGTCCAGCTGTGAGCTATCCAGGTGATGGCACCGAGCTGGATTGGGAGTACGACGAGGAGCGTAGTCGGTACTACGTGCGCTACCCGGACGATCAGTAGTGGAGACTCTTACTAGGATTCGATCCGCCTGTGGTTGTTTTTATCTGAGTTTGGTACTTTGACATTTGGCTTTTGCCCTTAGAGGGTTGTAGTGCTCTTAATGTATGATGTTTGAGACTTGTACTGTTATTCTGTGACGTGGCGAGTGTAAGCCAACTATTTTTAAGTTTACTATCCCCTCTTTTACATGAGTTGTGCAAAGTTTACCAAACTTGAGATCATTCTAGGATGGAATTATGCCTTTAAGTCGTGCCTCGACACGTAGGAGGTATAACTCCATCCTGGGCATTACACTATGGTATCTCAAGGTGGATGATTAGTAGTAGATATTGATGGATTTCGGTCTACTTACTTTGGCGTACCGCCCATGCTTTGAACCTCAACCTTTCTTGCAATGTAGTCAGCATTGGTTTGCGCACATGGTCCTGTCAATTGCCTAGCTGTAATTCGTTTACCTCACATAGCTGTTTTATCGTCTTTTGGGAGAGAGACATCACTAGTGAACATCATGAGACTCCGGTCCATATTACCATCATTGATCACATCCGCTATTTACTTTTCCGCTATTTACTTACTATTGCAATTATACCTATCACTATTATCACTTGCGTTTGATCCTTTGTAAACTACAAGGCCGGAGGGATTGACAACCTCTCTGTACTCGTTGGGAGCAAAGTTATTTGTATCTGTGTGCAGGTCCACGTTGATTGCTAATATCCCGCGCCGTTAGCAGTTGACACCTTCTTGTTGAAACTGGGAGTCTCTGGGAAATCGATCCTTGGTATTACCAAGGGAAAACTTCTGCTACACTGCATCTCAAACCTTCCACTTGGGGTAACCAACGAGGGGTGAGAAGCCACCTAGCAAAGCAATTTCTGGCGCCGTTGCCGGGGACTCCACTCTTCAGGATAGGGGAGTTGCACGCTATCTTTTACCTTTGATTTTAGTCTTGTTAGTTTACCTTTCAGTTTTGCTTTAGTATCTTTTATCGAAAATCACAAAAATAGTTATCTTGCTTGCTTGCTACAATGGGTTCCACCGAGAACACCAAGTTGTGTGACTTCACTAGTCACAACAACGATGACTTTATCAGCACACCTATCACTATACCTGCCACTTCAGCACCTTCATATGAAATTAAACCTGCTTTACTGAATCTAGTTATGAAAGATCAATTCTCCGGTGCTGGAGATGCTGCTGCTTTACACTTGAACAACTTTGTTGAACTTTGTGATATGCAAAAGTACCAAGAAATAGATGGTAATATTGTTAAGCTTAAGCTTTTTCCTTTCTCCTTGAGAGGAGGAGCTAAAATTTGGTTTCAGTCTTTGCCTAGAAATAGCATAGATTCATGGGACAAGTGCAAAGATGCTTTTATTGGAAAATACTATCCACCTGCTAAAATTATCCAACTGAGAAGTAACATAATGAATTTTAAACAATTGGATAATGAACACATTGCCCAAGCTTGGGAACGTATGAAATCTCTTATCAAGAACTGCCCTACTCATGGTTTGACTACTTGGATGGTTATCCAAACTTTTTATGCAGGCTTGAACTTAACCTCGCGGAACTTGTTAGATTCGGCCGCGGGAGGAACCTTTATGTCAACTACACTTGGTGCTGCCACGAAGCTTCTCGATGAGATGATGACCAACTATTCCCAATGGCACACCGAACGCGCTCCAACAGGTAGGAAGGTAAACTCTGTCGAGGAAATTTCCTCCCTTAATGAAAAAGTTGACTTGATCATGTCTCTACTTTCGAAGCAATCCTCTGTTGATCCTCGTGATGTTCCTTTAAATTCTTTGATTGCTCAAGAACAAGTAGATGTGAACTTTATCTCTAGAAACAATTTCAATAACAATGCTTATAGGAGTAACTTTGGTAGCAATCCTAGACCGTTCCCCTCTAATTCTTATGGGAACAACAATTCTTATCCTAGCACCAGGAACTCCACTACTGAACTAGAGATTATGCTTAAAGATTTCATCACTACCCAAAAAGCTTTTAATAATAGTGTAGAAGAAAAACTACATAAACTAGATGATCTCTCTTTGAAGGTAGACCATTTAGCCAATGAGATAGAATTGCTTAAAATTAGAACTTCTCCTCTTGAGGAGAGGAAGGTCACTCCTATTAATGCTACTCAAGTGCAAATTAATGAAAATATTAGGATGATGGCTAAACTTAAAGAGAGATGGGCTAGAGAAAGGGAGGAAGAAGATAGAATTAAGAGCCTTCCTACCCACCACACTGTTGCTACTATCCAAGTTGTTGAGGATATCCAAACTCTTAGCACCCAATGTACTCCTGGTCCCGATGGACCTATTAATGGTGATGCTATGACTATAGAAACTACCAAACAAGTGAACCTAAAGGACACCACTACCACTTTACTTGATGCTAGTGACCTTGATTTTGATAATTGCACTCTTACCGAAGTTATTGATTTCCTTCACAAGATGTCTAGAGACCCCCGCACTAGCACGATTAACCTTGCCTTCACAGAGCATATCACTAATGCTCTTATCAAAGTTAGGGAGGAGAAACTTAGAGTAGAAGCCTCCATACCTAGAAAGCTAGAAGATGGTTGGGATCCTATGATAAAAATTAAATTGAATGACTTCTCTTGCTATGCATTATGTGATGTTGGAGCTAGTACCTCTGTTATGCCCAAAAGAATATATGATATGCTTAAATTGAAACCTTATGATTCTTGTTCTTTTGGTGTTCATCTCGTTGATTCTTCCATAAAGAAACCTTTGGGGAGGATCGACGATGTTCTTATCATTGTCAATGACAATTATGTTCCCGTTGATTTCACTATTATGGATATTGAATGTGATCCTTCTTGTCCAATTATTTTGGGACGTCCTTTTTTGCGCACCGTTGGTGCTATCATTGACATGAAAGAGGGTAATATAAAATTTCAGTTTCCTCTCAAGAAAGGGATGGAACACTTCCCTCGAAAGAAGATCAAGTTACCTTTTGAGTCCGTTGTACGGGCTAGCTATTCTTTTACTCTTGATAAAACTTGATCTCTATGCATTATGCCTAGCTTAAAGGCATAAAAGAAAGCGCTTTTGGGAGGCAGCCCAATGAATAAATTTATTTTGTTTTTGTTGTGTCTTGATGTTGTTTACTACTGTAGCATCATCATTGTATCTTTGCTTTTCAATTTTGTGCCAAGTATAGCCTCTGATTGCTAGAAAGTTCAAAAGTTGTGAGGTGCTGTCCAGGAAACAGATTCTGTCCTTGGATAGAAAATTCGTATAAAATCACCAGATCATCTTTTTGGTCTGAATTTTTTCGACAGCGTTCTCTATATAATTGTCTTTCGTGCTTCTGTTCTGAGTTTTTTGATTTGAGTTGCAGAAGTGCCCCGAACAAATCATTTACTACCTGCTGTTCTGTTTTTCTTAGATTCTGTCCTGTTTTGCCTTTCCTTCATTTTGCAAACCAAGAGCTTGCTTTTTCTTTGCAAAAACCTTTTGGCAATCTTGAGAAACAGTAGACCTTCAAGAATATATTTATTTCCAGCAAGGTGTAATTATTTTATTATGGGTACTAACCTCGCTAATCAGATTATGATGAGTTATGTATGAAGGGGGTTTTCAAGTGTGCGAGGGAAGATGATAAAAAGATTCAGGAGTGTCAAGCGCTCAAGCTTGGGGATGCCCCCGTGCACACCCAAGAAATATTCAAGGAGACTCAAGCGTCTAAGCTTGGGGATGTGTGACGCCCGAAGACCGACGTCCCAGAAGATTCCAGAAGATTCCAGAAGATTCCAGACGTTCCGGGTTCTTCGTGTGTTGCATTTGTGCTTGTGTTATTTATTTTTGCATTGCATCATGTCATCATGCCATCATGTCATTTTTTATTTTGCATCTCAACCTAAATAAATTGTGTGGACCTTCGGTCCACTTAAATCGAAGGAAGGTGACTTCTCTTTATAACATATCATCCCAATATTTAGGGAGCTATATAATAAATATTCCATTGTTTGGAATTACCCGCAACACACTTGCATATTTCCCCATGTTTTCCTACTTCGAGTTTCTCCTTCAAAAACCTTGCCAATATTTTCTTTTCCGTTGTTTCGAGGTTCCTCCAAAAATTCGAACATTTTTGGACACTTCTATAATCAAGTCTTAGTTCAAACCCATTTGATTAATTCAAATATGTTTGAATTATTTCTTACAATCTCGCCTTTTCTATTTTTCTCGGACCGCACTCAATTTATGATGCCGAGAAAAATAGTCCCATGTGTTTTTTCCCTAACCCCCCTCCTCTTTTTTTTTCTCTTAGTTGTTTTCTGCTAAGGGAATAACTAGAAGAAGAGAGCAGCCACTTGGGCCTTCCCTTCTGGCCCAGGCCTCCTCAGGCATCAGGCCCACCGGCCCGGCCATCACCTAACCCTAGCCGCTACATCCCACCGAATGCCCTCGCTCCTCTCCTCTTCTCCCGCAAGCCGCCGCCAGCCTCGATCTCTCTTTCTCTCCCTCGCTAGCGACGCCCGATCCTTCCCTCATCCCGATCCCCTCGAGCGACCCTTCCCTCTCGTTCTCTCGCACACCGCAGCGTCCCCCTTCGCTCGGTCCCTGCGCCCGTTCCCCATCGTTCGCCAACTCTCTCCAGCGCCTGGTGCCTCCTCTGGCCGGCCCGAACAGCCAGCGCCCCGCACCTCCAGCGCCAGGCCGGCCTCACCCCGTGCTGCCTCCTCTGCCGCCTCAAGCCGAGACCGTGCTGCCGCTGTTGTTTTTTGTGTGTTGCTTGTGCTGTTGAGCTTGACAGGTACGCCTACACGACAAGACGGCAAGACCGCAACGACCCGAGTACAACTACAACTTTTCGTCAAGTTCGACTACCGACGACTTGAACATCTACGGAAATGAGTACCCCTACGCTCGACGACCCCCGTGTACGACTACCGACGCCAAGTACCACTACGATCGGCGATGCGCCAAGTACCTCTTCGGGGACGTGAACGACTACGCACGAGAACGACTACCTTCGGAAGAAACGAGAACCCCAAGTACCACGACACCGACCCGAACATCTATGGGAAAACGAGCTCCGTGAACGTCTATCGTCGCCCCGTGTACGACTACTTCCTCTACGAACGAGTACCTCTACCGCCTCGTGAACGGCTACTTCCTCTCCGAACGTGAACGCCTTCTTCCTCTACGTCTCGAACCGCCCCGAAACGATTGTTCCGAAGGTATAACCCCGAGACGATGACCCGTGTGATGCTTGTTGTGGTTGTATGAAATGTTTCCCGTGTGTGCTTCGTGCCGTTTCGTCCGTTTGTCATGTTCCTCGGTTGCCTCGTCGCCGACTCGTGGGAACCCGGCAACGGGATCGCCCCACCTTTCATCTCGTTTGACTCGCTCACACCATCTTTCCTTTTGCACCGGACTCTCAACGAGTTACCGGAACCGATATGTTGCCGTGGCATCATTTTCGGAATTGTTGCCGTGGCACCCTTTCCTTCCACCACGGTGACAAATGCTTCATATCTCTTTTAAGTCAACCTTTTAATAATTGCATAAACTTGATCATGTCATCCGCATCATGTTAACAACACTAAAAAGTTTAATTGTTGTTGCTTTATAATTACTAAACATGCTCATGGGGATTTTCCGGAATATGTTGTTGTTATTTTCCGGCCTCATTTAAAATGCCTAAATAGTTAGTTTACTTATGCTTCACCTCTTGCCATGTTAACCAACATTTAATCTTGTCTTGTAAATAACGAGAGTCAACTAAATAATTAAATGTGGTGTTTCATCAATATGCAACTCGTTGCATATTGATCTCCACTTAACTTGTAGATTTGTTTGTGCACTTTGCCATGCCATGCATATTTAAACCGGACATGCATCATACTTGGATGTGCATCGTATGCCATGTTTATGCTTGTGTGTTTACCGTGTTGTTTCTTTCTTTCCGGTTGCTTCTCTTGTTAGCTTCGGTTTCGTTCCGGAGTTGTGAGGATTCGCTCGTCTGTGTTGCTCCGTCTACTTCGTGGATCCGTTCTTCTCCCTTGTGGAATCCCAGGCAAGATGACCGAACCCGGATATCATTACTATCTTTGCCTATTGCTAGAGTATCGCTCTTTAGTATATTGCCTCGATGCCCATGTTTTCCTGTCAGCCTCCTATTGTAACCATGATCCTGTCTAACCACCCTACCTATGCAAACCGTTGCTTGGCTAAGTATGCTTCGCTCAGCCCCTCTTATAGAATTGTTAGTTGCAGGTGAAGATTGAAGATGCTTGCTTCATGTTGAAGTTTGGTTGGGTTATATCACACTATATAAATGCTTAAATGAAATCATCTATATACTGGCAAGGGTGGAAGGCTAAGCCTTTTGCTTGGTGTTTTGTTCCACTCATGCCGTTAGGAACCGTATAAACCGGTGTTATGTTCCTTGATTATGCGTTCCTAACACGGTTGGGGTGTATGGGACCCCCTTGATAAACCGCTAAGTGCTAAGTCTTTTCCAGCAAGTCCCAACATTGGTACTATTTGCCTAATAACTAATAAAACTTGCATGTGGACTAGCTATCCCTTTTATTTTAATTCAACAACCCCGGGCCAGTGCTCCACATGAGTGTTGGTCCGAAACGGGGAGCCTGCGGGGCCACCACGAGGCAACTCGAGGTTTGGTAAAAACCCGTAGCTTCGCCCATCCGGTCGTGTCCTGAGACTAGATACGCGCGGCTACCTATCAGGGTGTCGACACGCCGGGAGGATTTGCTGGATTAGCCTTACCTTAGTTCGGTTTAACTTGAGCACGGGATTCCGAGAATACTCGGGTCTTCCCACCTATGGAGTTGCGACTCCGCGGATCGTGGGCTTGTAATGGGTCAAGTTGGAACACCCCTGCAGGGTTTGAACTTTCGAAAGCCGTGCCCGCGGTTATGTGGCAGATGGGAGCTTGTTAATATCCGGTTGTAGATAACTTGACACAATGTTTCAATACACTACCAGCGTGTGTACCGTGACTGTCAATTTCCGAATAGGGATTCGGGAGTTGAACACGGTGGGGTTATGTTCGACCGGCTTTAGTTAGGATCACTTCGTGATCATCTCTCGACCGAGGCTTTCTCTTCTCGCTCTCAATCACGTAAGCTAGTGCTAGTTGCTGCTGCAGACTCTTGTTGTTCCTTCACCTCTTATTCTTTCTTCAGCCTTGTTCCACACCCAAGGCTTAAATAGTCATGTTACCCGGGAACGGGATTGCTGAGTCCTCTGTGGCTCACAGTTACTTCACCACACCAGATGCAGGTTCAGCCGAGTTTGATGCAGGAGTTGGATCAGTTCTTCACCGGGAGCTCAATGAAGAGCGTGGCCGTTTGTTTGTGACGTTTCGATGTTCAGTAGTGGTTCTTCTACTAGGATTCGATCCTGACCTGTGGCTTTATGTTGTTTTGGTATCTTTCTTTTGGATCTTCACCCGTAGTTGGGTTGTGATGTTTTGAATGATGATTGTTTATGTAATGTATTGTGTGAAGTGGCGAGTGTAAGCCAACTATCTCCTTTTGCAATTTAATCCCTCTTTTACATGAGTTGTGCAAAGATACCAAACTTGAGATCATTCTAGGACGGGCTTATACCTTTAAGTCGTGCCTCGACACGTAGGAGGTATAGTCCCATCCTGGGCATTACAAGTTGGTATTCAGAGGCTTCTCCGACCTAGAAGCCCCCACTGATTGATCGAATCATTGACGGTTGAGTCTAGGCACACACTGAAAATGTTTTGAGTCCTATATATATAGGAGAGTAGGATTTCTTTTTCTCCTCATCTTTTTCTTTCTGGTGAGGACTCCTGACGACTACTCTTGCCTCTTCTACTTTCAAAAATCGCACCAATTTTTTTTTAGGATCTCGCGAGTATTGTTTGGATTGTTTCGATGTCTTTGTGACGAGAACATTGTTCTCGATGCCTCCTGTCATTAGGGGTTGTGGCAGTGTCCCGGGGAGTTGAGCTCCGAGGTGTTGTCGTCACAAATCCATCGCGGCAGTACTAGAATACTTAAGACGGCCGACATTGAAAACTCTCCTATGCGGTTAGTGGCAAGATAACCCCGACATCACCCAGTACTGGGGAGGTAGTTCGAGAGTATTGCCATAGCTTGTTATAGTGGATGCTTTTCGAAGGTCCGAGGTAAACAGTTTCCGAGAAAGACTGGTTATGTGTTGAAGGATGGATACACCTGGATGTAGGTTTAGAGTTGATTGCGCGGTGCTTCCCGTGTATCCCCAACACCTGATTGCATAACTGGAAACTTTCGGAAATCTATAGGTGGGTTCATCTAGTAGTTCTAGGCATTCTTCCAACGGATGCTCGATATGAAGTTCGGGGTTCTACATTGAGTAAAGTGGTTTATGGACTTGTTCTGATCGGGAGTTGCATCTTAAAGGGTCCTTGGCTATGCTGATCCGGGGATTGCAAAACCCTTTTGTAACACGTTCCATGAGCTTTCAGCACGAAGATGTCGAACGAAGCTTCTATCTTGTATTTGTTCTATCTGATCCTTGTTCCTTTTATTTATCTTTTGTTCTTCCAAGTGGCTTCTCGTCAAGTTAATGTACCTGCGGAATTCATTCGTTCAATCCTTTGTTTTTGTTTTGATTCTGGTATTCGAGTTGCTTCGATGTCAAATGTTGATTCCATACCTTTCCTAATCGGTGTTCTCATATTTCTATGAGAGTGCTAGTCCTTTTTGATCATCAAGATGGTCATGTTAAATCCTTTTCAACCGGTGTGCCTTCTCTTCAAGTTATTCCATACGGACGCCGTTGAGAAATCTGACAAGTTGTATGTTTCAATCATCCCAAGTTGTCCTTGTTTTTCCCACCCTCCCACCCTTCTTCTTCTCAGAGCAAGAATTCTCAAATGAAATATCCATTTTATTCATGTGATATTTCTTCATTCATTTCCTTCAATGTTCTTATCCGGTGATTTATCATGAAGATGCTCAAGAGCTTCAAGTTCATCATTCTTTTGTTCTCAATTCTGCCGGTGGATGTAATTCAAGATTTCGGTGTTGATCTTACCCTTTTCCTCTTTTCACAATGCTTTCTTACTCCGGTGCACCAATTAATCATTCTCCTCTTGCTATTCATATCCGGAGTGCTGAAAAATTCGTGTTTCAATTCTTAATCCGTTCAAGCTATTTTGAGATTGTCATCTTATTCAAGCCATTTAATTCAACCGGTGCAATATCTCTTAAGCAATCTTTTCAACGGTGATTTCTTTAGTGGGCCCTAACCCACAGGTCTTTTCCCAGGATCTTACCTGACTCTTCTTTTTCCGGAGAATTCTTTTCAAAGTGTGACGTAAGAATGATCTCCATCAGTCACATGCCTTCTCCAAGCTTGTTTTCAATTATTTCCATCTTTAGCTCCACCTTCCTCTTGTCATTCGTCTGGAGTATCTCGAAATTCTTCATGGCATTTCTCGTCTTCACTCTCAACATTTCAAGATCGGAGAAGAGTTTCTCTTAAATTTTGAACCGTTCTCTTGATGAGTTGTGATTCTAGCTTCATGCCATCCTCATTATTGTTCAATTGTGAGGAATTCTTTTATACCATCCGAAGCATTTCATGAATTTTTTCCTTTGTGTTCCTCCGAAGGCCATCATTTCATAATATTTCTTCGTTCTCAGTTTTCAACTTCGTCCTACAACTATTCTTCATTGATGCCTCTTCGTTCGTCTCCATATTCTTACAGTGGTTCTTTCAAGATTACCCTTCCGTTGTTATCGTTTTAGTTCATTTGTTCTTTTCATAATCCTACCGGTGCTTTGTTGAATACTTATCCAAGCTTGTGCGAGTTCTCTCTTAATCCTTTCCAACGAGAATAAGTAGTATGCCAAATCCTTTGGTTGTCATCAATTTAAATTGGTGAAGGAGATGCATGACATAATTCTTATTCTATTCCTTCAAGGTGATTTAATTCTTTTGTCTGGAGCTTGTTCATCATATCATATTCTCGGTTCTAATTGTTCATCTTGTTTTCCGGAGCTCCAAGTTATTTCTAGTATATCATTTCAAAGCTCCATCTAATTCATCGCAGGCCTTGAATCTTATTCTTTTCATCTTTCGCTTCTCATGTTTTCATTACCGGAGTTCTTCATGGTGGTTCATCATCATTTAATTCATCCTCGAAGTCTTCATCAAGATTCTTGTTGGAACTCAAGCATTCTTCTTCTTGCATTCCAATTGCAATTCTTTCTACCTTATCTTTTCAGATGGTGTTATGTCATTCTTGACAATTCCTTCATGAATTATGATTCACGAGTTATCAAGAATGAGATATTTAAAAGCCATCATTTTCCTCGTTCAGGTGATCTTTTCAACCCTTTAATTATTCCTTGGAGTTATCTTGGGTTATAATTCACTAAAAGCTTTCCTTGAGAATTGTTGCTATTATGGTGCTTATAAATGACCCAAGTTCTTCATTTATCATTCTGGTGAAATAAGCTTTTCATCTCCTTGTTGATCTCAATCCATTCAAATGTTTTTGTAAGTGGCTGGTTGTCACCTCATAACTTTGAGATGTTTTCCATAAGCCCACAACGAGCTTATTCTTTTCGTTTTTGATTTTCCAACAACTCCGTTCAACCCTTCCTCGTAAGGATGTTTTTCATATTCATTCATGGGAGAAGTTGTCATTTTTCTTCTCCATTCATTTCTTTCATTGATCTATATTCTATTCTTTCATTCCGGAGGCTTTGTGATATTGCTCTCTTTAACCATCATCTCGTTTTATCGAGATCATGTTCTTTCTCTTTTATCATTTAACCGGAGTGTTATATTCTTCATTCTAGTTCCCTCATCTCATCTAGTTTTTCCTATCTTTTTAACCGGAGTGCTGTCTGAATCTTTCTTACCTCTTGTGCCATTCTTTCAATTGTTTCGGAGGCAGTGTTTTATTGATTTCATCAAGTATCACTCCATCTTCTCTAGTTCATGTTCAATTCCTTCCATTTTCAGACGGAGTGCTGTCCAAATTCTGTCATTCTTATTCCTTGGCTATACCGTTATGGTTTCATATTCTTTTGATTAGTAAGCTCGTCTTTCATGTCTTTCAACCTACAAGGTTCTCATAATGCTCCTTGTCCCTCTTTTCTAACGGAGTGTTTTCATCTTCGTTCATCCCCGTTGTATTCTTATTCAACTTGTTTAACCTCTCAAGGTTCTTTGGTTTCACTCGTCTGTCAAAGAAGCAACTTTGTTTTACCTCTTCCTCTTCCGTTTTGACCCGGTGCTATCTCTAGGATCTCGGGTCGAGATCCTCTGTTAGTGTGGGAGAGTTGTGACGCCCGAAGACCGACGTCCCAGAAGATTCCAGAAGATTCCAGACGTTCCGGGTTCTTAGTGTGTTGCATTTGTGCTTGTGTTATTTATTTTTGCATTGCATCATGTCATCATGCCATCATGTCATTTTTTATTTTGCATCTCAACCTAAATAAATTGTGTGGACCTTCGGTCCATTTAAATCGAGGGAAGGTGACTTCTCTTTATAACATATCATCCCAATATTTAGGGAGCTATATAATAAATATTCCATTGTTTGGAATTACCCGCAACACACTTGCATATTTCCCCATGTTTTCCTACTTCGAGTTTCTCCTTCAAAAACCTTGCCAATATTTTCTTTTCCGTTGTTTCGAGGTTCCTCCAAAAATTCGAACATTTTTGGACACTTCTATAATCAAGTCTTAGTTCAAACCCATTTGATTAATTCAAATATGTTTGAATTATTTCTTACAATCTCGCCTTTTCTATTTTTCTCGGACCGCACTCATTTTATGATGCCGAGAAAAATAGTCCCATGTGTTTTTTCCCTAACCCCCCTCCTCTTTTTTTTTCCTCTTAGTTGTTTTCTGCTAAGGGAATAACTAGAAGAAGAGAGCAGCCACTTGGGCCTTCCCTTCTAGCCCAGGCCTCCTCAGGCATCAGGCCCACCGGCCCGGCCACCACCTAACCCTAGCCGCTACATCCCACCGAATGCCCTCGCTCCTCTCCTCTTCTCCCGCAAGCCGCCGCCAGCCTCGATCTCTCTTTCTCTCCCTCGCTAGCGACGCCCGATCCTTCCCTCATCCCGATCCCCTCGAGCGACCCTTCCCTCTCGTTCTCTCGCACACCGCAGCGCCCCCTTCGCTCGGTCCCTGCGCCCGTTCCCCATCGTTCGCCAACTCTCTCCAGCGCCTGGTGCCTCCTCTGGCCGGCCCGAACAGCCAGCGCCCCGCACCTCCAGCGCCAGGCCGGCCTCGCCCCGTGCTGCCTCCTCTGCTGCCTCAAGCCGAGACCGTGCTGCCGCTGTTGTTTTTTGTGTGTTGCTTGTGCTGTTGAGCTTGACAGGGAACCATGTACGCCTACACGACAAGACGGCAAGACCACAACGACCCGAGTACAACTACAGCTTTTCGTCAAGTTCGACTACCGACGACTTGAACATCTACGGAAATGAGTACCCCTACGCTCGACGACCCCCGTGTACGACTACCGACGCCAAGTACCACTACGATCGGCGATGCGCCAAGTACCTCTTCGGGGACGTGAACGACTACGCACGAGAACGACTACCTTCGGAAGAAACGAGAACCCCAAGTACCACGACACCGACCCGAACATCTATGGGAAAACGAGCTCCGTGAACGTCTACCGTCGCCCCATGTACGACTACTTCCTCTACGAACGAGTACCTCTACCGCCTCGTGAACGGCTACTTCCTCTCCGAACGTGAACGCCTTCTTCCTCTACGTCTCGAACCGCCCCGAAACGATTGTTCCGAAGGTATAACCCCGAGACGATGACCCGTGTGATGCTTGTTGTGGTTGTATGAAATGTTTCCCGTGTGTGCTTCGTGCCGTTTCGTCCGTTTGTCATGTTCCTCGGTTGCCTCGTCGCCGACTCGTGGGAACCCGGCAACGGGATCGCCCCACCTTTCATCTCGTTTGACTCGCTCACACCATCTTTCCTTTTGCACCGGACTCTCAACGAGTTACCGGAACCGATATGTTGCCGTGGCATCATTTTCGGAATTGTTGCCGTGGCACCCTTTCCTTCCACCACGGTGACAAATGCTTCATATCTCTTTTAAGTCAACCTTTTAATAATTGCATAAACTTGATCATGTCATCCGCATCATGTTAACAACACTAAAAAGTTTAATTGTTGTTGCTTTATAATTACTAAACATGCTCATGGGGATTTTCCGGAATATGTTGTTGTTATTTTCCGGCCTCATTTAAAATGCCTAAATAGTTAGTTTACTTATGCTTCACCTCTTGCCATGTTAACCAACATTTAATCTTGTCTTGTAAATAACGAGAGTCAACTAAATAATTAAATGTGGTGTTTCGTCAATATGCAACTCGTTGCATATTGATCTCCACTTAACTTGTAGATTTGTTTGTGCACTTTGCCATGCCATTCATATTTAAACCGGACATGCATCATACTTGGATGTGCATCATATGCCATGTTTATGCTTGTGTGTTTACCGTGTTGTTTCTTTCTTTCCGGTTGCTTCTCTTGTTAGCTTCGGTTTCGTTCCGGAGTTGTGAGGATTCGCTCGTCTGTGTTGCTCCGTCTACTTCGTGGATCCGTTCTTCTCCCTTGTGGAATCCCAGGCAAGATGACCGAACCCGGATATCATTACTATCTTTGCCTATTGCTAGAGTATCGCTCTTTAGTATATTGCCTCGATGCCCATGTTTTCCTGTCAGCCTCCTATTGTAACCATGATCCTGTCAAACCACCCTACCTATGCAAACCGTTGCTTGGCTAAGTACGCTTCGCTCAGCCCCTCTTATAGCATTGTTAGTTGCAGGTGAAGATTGAAGATGCTTGCTTCATGTTGAAGTTTGGTTGGGTTATATCACACTATATAAATGCTTAAATGAAATCATCTATATACTGGCAAGGGTGGAAGGCTAAGCCTTTTGCTTGGTGTTTTGTTCCACTCATGCCGTTAGGAACCGTATAAACCGGTGTTATGTTCCTTGATTATGCGTTCCTAACACGGTTGGGGTGTATGGGACCCCCTTGATAAACCGCTAAGTGCTAAGTCTTTTCCAGCAAGTCCCAACATTGGTACTATTTGCCTAATAACTAATAAAACTTGCATGTGGACTAGCTATCCCTTTTATTTTAATTCAACAACCCCGGGCCAGTGCTCCACATGAGTGTTGGTCCGAAACGGGGAGCCTGCGGGGACACCACGAGGCAACTCGAGGTTTGGTAAAAACCCGTAGCTTCGCCCATCCGGTCGTGTCCTGAGACTAGATACGCGCGGCTACCTATCAGGGTGTCGACACGCCGGGAGGATTTGCTGGATTAGCCTTACCTTAGTTCGGTTTAACTTGAGCACGGGATTCCGAGAATACTCGGGTCTTCCCACCTATGGAGTTGCGACTCCGCGGATCGTGGGCTTGTAATGGGTCAAGTTGGAACACCCCTGCAGGGTTTGAACTTTCGAAAGCCGTGCCCGCGGTTATGTGGCAGATGGGAGCTTGTTAATATCCGGATGTAGATAACTTGACACAATGTTTCAATACACTACCAGCGTGTGTACCGTGACTGTCAATTTCCGAATAGGGATTCGGGAGTTGAACACGGTGGGGTTATGTTTGACCGGCTTTAGTTAGGATCACTTCGTGATCATCTCTCGACCGAGGCTTTCTCTTCTCGCTCTCAATCACGTAAGCTAGTGCTAGTTGCTGCTGCAGACTCTTGTTGTTCCTTCACCTCTTATTCTTTCTTCAGCCTTGTTCCACACCCAAGGCTTAAATAGTCATGTTACCCGGGAACGGGATTGCTGAGTCCTCTGTGGCTCACAGTTACTTCACCACACCAGATGTAGGTTCAGCCGAGTTTGTTGCAGGAGTTGGATCAGTTCTTCACCGGGAGCTCAATGAAGAGCGTGGCCGTTTGTTTGTGGCGTTTCGATGTTCAGTAGTGGTTCTTCTACTAGGATTCGATCCTGACCTATGGCTTTATGTTGTTTTGGTATCTTTCTTTTGGATCTTCACCCGTAGTCGGGTTGTGATGTTTTGAATGATGATTGTTTATGTAATGTATTGTGTGAAGTGGCGAGTGTAAGCCAACTATCTCCTTTTGCAATTTAATCCCTCTTTTACATGAGTTGTGCAAATATACCAAACTTGAGATCATTCTAGGATGGGCTTATACCTTTAAGTCGTGCCTCGACACGTAGGAGGTATAGTCCCATCCTGGGCATTACAGGATGCCCCCGTGCATCCCCTTCTCCATCAACATTATCAGTTCGTCTTTCGTTCCACTATATTTTAATCACTTCATGTGTTATGTGCTATGCTTGGAGCGTCTTGCTTTTAGTTTCCTTTTTAGTTTTTCATAACGAGTCGGAACTCAGCGTTCTTTATGTGGGAGAGAAACACGCTCCACTTCTACCTAGAACATAACATAGAATTTTCATGACTATCTTTGCTGTGTGTGTTCTTTGTCTTTTAATAGCTACTATCATGCTCTGCTCTTAGTATTCATGCTTATCTTTTTAAAGAGCTTGTGTTTAGTTGGTTGCTTGAACTCTCTTTAATTATCATGCTTATCTTATTAAGAGAGTTTGCTTCCGTTGCATTGGTTGATATGTCTATGATAAATATGCTACTTGCATAATGGCGCTTAGTAGTTCAGGTTTTCTTATGGTTAGTCTCAAATAGCTGGGGGATTCCCAATGTGTTATTGGAGTACCAACATGATTTGTTTGCCAATGATGTGGTATGGTTTAGTAATATCTTCCTTCAAGAATTTATTTTGATTGACTTGGCGTATGCTCACGCATATTTAAGACTGTAAAGAAAGTCTGTCAAGCCTTGATGATCTTTTATTTCTGAGTAGCGATATAACTTCCATGCCTGATTCAATGTTGCTTTGTTGCTCTGCATGATTATGACCGTCATTGCTCTCTTAGTTGGTCGCTCCCAGTCTTTTTCTAACCTCCACCTGTACTAAGCGGACTGACTGCTTGTGCATCCACATCCTTTTAAACCAGTTATGCCATATGAGTCCACCATACCTACCTATATGTGGTATTTCACCGCCACTCCAAGTAAATTTACATGTGCTACCTTTAAAACCTTCATTTTTGCAATACATAGCTCATGGGAAAGTAGCTTAAAAACTATTGTGGTAAAGAATATGTTGCTTATGTATCTTATTTTCTTATAAGTTGCTTGCTGAGCGGTAACCATGTTTCTGGGGACGCCATCAACTGTTACACTTTTGTTGAATATCATGTGAGTTGCTATGCATGTTCGTCTTGTCTGAAGTAAGGGTGATTTGCCATGGGTTGAATGGTTTGAGTATGCATATTGTTAGAGAAGAACATTGGGCCGCCAACCAAAGCCATGTATGATGGTGGAAGTTTTAGCTTGGACGTTAATCCTCAATCTCTTATGAGAATATGCTTAAGCATTAAAGAGGAGTCCATTATCTATTTTCTATGTTGTCCCGGTATGGATGTCCTCAAGTTGAGATCTATCAAAAACGAGAAATCAAATGCGATCTATCTCCTTGGACCTTTGTACAGGTGGCATAGAGGTACCCCTTTGTGACACTTGGTTGAAACATATGTAATGCAATGAGAATCCATGGAAATCCGAGCTAATTAGGACAAGGTGCGAGCACTATTGGTATTCGATGCATGAGGCTTGCAACTTATAGGATGTCTTATGCATAACACATATGAAGTACTACTACCGTTGACAAAATTGTTTCTATGTTTTCAAAATAAAAAGCTCTAGCACATGAGCAATCCCTGCTTCCCTCTGCGAAGGGCCATTCTTTACTTTTATGTTGAGTCTCCACCTTCTTTTAAAAGCACCAACTACTGAGAGCATGATTGTCATTCTGAGTGTAATGTGCATTGTCCCAAAGTAGCATTGTATTTTGCATGATTGTGATATCGTTTATTTTGAAATCATTGTATCTAGTCATCACTTAAACCTTGAAGGTGCCCCTGCATTTATGTTTTGCTTCACTAAAGGGGGCAAGCTAGATATCACTTTATCATATTTGCACATCATATTCATTGCAAATCTATTTGATGTTTTAGTATCATATTGTAAAACTTTCAGTTCTTTGTGATTTTCTCATGAGGCAACTTAATTACTACAGATTCATTGTCTCAGTAAGCTTTTGTCATATGACTATGAAAAAGTCCTATATGGTTAATAGCATGTCACCACAGAAATTATTCTTGTTATCATTTACCTACTCGAGGACGAGCAGGAATTAAGCTTGGGGATGTTGATACGTCCAAAATGTATCTATAATTTCTGCTTGCTCCATGCCTCTTTTGGGTGATATTGCTATGATATTTATACACTTCCATACACTTTTGATCATATTTGGACTAACCTATTAACTCAGTGCACCCCAGTGCCAGTTTCTGTTTTCGGCTGTTTTTGTATTTCAGGTTTTCACATTACGAGAACTGCCAGGAAAAATCCAGAAAAATTATATAAAAAATCAGCGTTCCAGAAACTACCGTGCGCCCGAAGGACAGCCGGGGGGGGGGGGGTACCAGGGCTCCAGGCGCCCTGGCGGCGCGCCCCCCTGGGCCGCGCCGGGGGGGCGCCTGGGCCCCCCGAGGCTCCCCCGATACCCCCCTTTGGCATATATTTAAAGCGTCTCGAGAAACCCTCGAAACAGGAACTCTTTTTCGCGATCTCATCTCTGTTCCGCCGCCGCCGCCGCTTCCAAGATCGGGAGCACCAGGAGAACTCTTCCCGGCACCCTGCCGGAGGGGAGGATCACCACCGGGAGCCTCTCCACCACCATGGACGCCTCCCGGATGAGTTGTGAGTAGTCTCCCTTGGACCATGAGTCCATGACCAGTAGCTATGTGATGTTCTCCTCCCGTTCTTATGCTTCACTAATTAGTCCTCGTGAGCTGCCCTACATGATCGAGGCACATATGTAATCCTTATGCTGTTGCTATGATGAGTTTGCTGGGATCCGATGGATTATGAGATTATGTTCAGATTGTGCTTGAGTAATATATTTGATCTACCTCTTTTATATTTATGTTCGTAAGTAATTCTTGCATGTTCTCCGTTGTTATTTATTGCTTTGGCCAAGTAATAGGTAGTGACACCAAGAGGGAACGTTATGCTTGATTGTGGGTTCATGCCCCTCGATGACTAGCTTGAGTGACAGAAACATGAGTCTAGGGGATGTGCTGTTGCCACAAGGGGGAAAACAACGGTGCTTGTGCCCGCGGGTGCAAGGATTGTTTACTTTACGCAAAGTTCTTTTAATGCAGTTGTCTGTTGCATTGAGTTTACACTATGGGTGGGACTCGCAACTTAATACCAGCGAGATGTTCTGGATAGATATCTCAAGGTGGATGATTAGTAGTAGATATTGATGGATTTCGGTCTACTTACTTCGGCGTACCGCCCATGCTTTGAACCTCAACCTTTCTTGCAATGTAGTCAGCATTGGTTTGCGTTCGTGGTCCTGTCAATTGCCCAGCTGTAATTTGTTTACCTCACATAGCTGTTTTATCGTCTTTTGGGAGAGAGACATCACTAGTGAACATCATGAGACTCCGGTCCATATTACCATCATTGATCACATACACTATTTACTTTTCCGCTATTTACTTACTATTGCAAAACACTATCTATCACTACTATCATATTGCTTTTAACCCTTTGTGAACTACAAGGCCGGAGAGATTGACAACCTCTCTGTACTCGTTGGGAGCAAAGTTATTTGTATCTGTGTGCAGGTCCACGTTGATTGCTAATTGCGCCGTTAGCAGTTGACACCTACCTGTTGAACCTAGGAGTCTCTGGGGATTCAATCCTTGGCATCTTTGCTAGGGGAAAACACTTCTACTTACTGCATCTTACACCTTCCACTTGGGGTAACCAACGAGGGGTTCGAGGCCCATCACTACCAGGCACCCGAAGCACAGCCAGAGGGGGACCACCAGGGCCCCAGGCGCCCTGGTGGCGCGCCCCCCCCTGGGCCGCGCCGGGGGGGGGGGGGCGCCTGGGCCCCCCGAGCCTCGTCTGACGCCCCCCTTTGGCATATATTTAAAGCGTCTCCCGAAACCCTCGAGACGGGAACTCTTTTTCGCGATCTCATCTCTGTTCCGCCGCCGCCGCCGCTTCCAAGATCGGGAGCACCAGGAGAACTCTTCCCGGCACCCTGCCGGAGGGGAGGATCACCACCGGGAGCTTCTCCACCACCATGGACGCCTCCCGGATGAGTTGTGAGTAGTCTCCCTTGGACCATGGGTCCATGACCAGTATCTATGTGATGTTCTCCTCCCGTTCTTGTGCTTCACTAATTAGTCCTCGTGAGCTGCCCTACATGATCGAGGCACATATGTAATCCTTATGCTGTTGCTATGATGAGTTTGCTGGGATCCGATGGATTATGAGATTATGTTCAGATTGTGTTTGAGTAATATATTTGATTCACCTCTTTTATGTTTATGTTCGTAAGTAATTCTTGCATGTTCTCCGTTGTTATTTATTGCTTTGGCCAAGTAGTAGGTAGTGACTCCAAGAGGGAACGTTATGCTTGATTGTGGGTTCATGCCCCTCGATGACTAGTTTGAGTGACAGAAACATGAGTCTAGGGGATGTGCTGTTGCCACAAGGGGGAAAACAACGGTGCTTGTGCCCGCGGGTGCAAGGATTGTTTACTTTACGCAAAGTTCTTTTAATGCAGTTGTCTGTTGCTTTGAGTTTACACTATGGGTGGGGCTCGCAACTTAATACCAGCTAGATGTTCTGGATAGATATCTCAAGGTGGATGATTAGTAGTAGATATTGATGGATTTCGGTCTACTTACTTTGGCGTACCGCCCATGCTTTGAACCTCAAACTTTCTTGCAATGTAGTCAGCATTGGTTTGCGCACATGGTCCTGTCAATTGCCCAGCTGTAATTCGTTTACCTCACATAGCTGTTTTATCGTCTTTTGGGAGAGAGACATCACTAGTGAACATCACGAGACTCCGGTCCATATTACCATCATTGATCACATCCGCTATTTACTTTTCCGCTATTTACTTACTATTGCAATTATACCTATCACTATTATCACTTGCGTTTGATCCTTTGTAAACTACAAGGCCGGAGGGATTGACAACCTCTCTGTACTCGTTGGGAGCAAAGTTATTTGTATCTGTGTGCAGGTCCACGTTGATTGCTAATATCCGGCGCCGTTAGCAGTTGACACCTTCTTGTTGAAACTGGGAGTCTCTGGGAAATCGATCCTTGGTATTACCAAGGGAAAACTTCTGCTACACTGCATCTCAAACCTTCCACTTGGGGTAACCAACGAGGGGTGAGAAGCCACCTAGCACTCGGCGGGCTCGCTCGACTCTGTACCTTGCCCGGTGGCCTCGCTCGTCCCAGCAGGTTGCCCGGCAGGCTTTATCAGCTTGAGGATCTCTTCCTCCTCGGCTAGACTCACCGCCTCCGCTGCATCTGCCTCCTCCAAGGTATACCCAAACTCGCCCGCGGCCTCGGCTGCAGCTGCCTCCTCCAACCTGGTGGCAATATAAGCCATCTCCTCGTCGGTGGTGTCGCGGGTGAGGCCCTTCTTCTCGTCGGGGTTGATGGGCAGCTCCACCAAGTTATCGAAGAACGTTTGCACGGCTTCGTCAAAAGGCTCCCGCCAAGTGGGGTCAATTCCATGGGAGTCGCACCATGGCATCGCCGCGCGGATAGCGCTGAGCGACGAATTGTTGCAGAGCGGAACTACGCCCCGCGGCAACGCGAACGACTCTGGATGCTTGGGGTCGTGCTTGAACAGCTCACGCAGCATCCCTTTGAGCTCCAGGACAGTGAAATTGTAGTTGAGGCCTGGGCACAGCTTCATAAAGGCTGCCGCGTTTCCAAATTCCCAAGCAGGCCTTTTCCTCTCCTGCAAGGGAGCGATGCGGCGGCGAAGGAAATCTGCTCCGACAACCCCTATAGTGAGTTTGGCTTGCCGGAGGCGAAGGATCCTAGTGGTGGCTATCTTTAGCTTGTCATCCTCTGGGGCCAGGTCACTCCAGTCATTGCCGCACACTATTGCAACTTGGCGTGGGGAAGTGAACTGCTGGGGTTCGTCCTCCATGATCCAGCACCAGTTGGCCCTCCACTCCTCCCACTTGCCGCGGAGTTCCCCAGTCAAGTATGCCTCTTTCTTATGAAGCCTAAATATCCAAGAGATCCCGCCGGACAGAGGAGACCCAGACTCTACTCGAGGCGTAAAATAATGGCGGAAGAGGGCTACGTTGGGGTACACTCCGACAAAGTTCTCGCACAGATGTGCGAAAACGGCCATGGTCAAGACGGCATTTGGGGTGAAATCAAGGAGATGAAACCCGTAGGTATTCATGATATCACAGAAGAATTCGGAATATGGTGGGCAGAGTCCGCAATGGAAGAACAGAGCGAAATAGGCGTACCCTCCCGGAAACATGTCGCAGGCCTCGGCGGGGAGTACCCTGGTGCGCGGGTGCGCTTTTGTCTCCCTCGACCAGAAGAGGTAGAAGGAGTCCTTCAGCTCCCTCGCGCCGAGCCTCGGCGGGAAGACCACCATCTTCTTCCGCATTGCCGCTAGCTTCAGTGCCCTGGCGGTCTTCGCGGCTTTCGCCTTGTCGCCCTTCGGGGCCATGGCGGGGACGGCGGGGGAAGTCGACGGCGATGGAGAGACTGGCGGCGGCGGAGGAAGGGCGGAGCGCTGCTCTCTTTCGACCTTCAGGGAGGAGGAGAGCGGCGGGGGTTTCTGGAGGTTGAAGAAGCAATGGACGAATGGAGGGAACTGCCCCTGTTTCCCCTGCTTTTAAGGGGGAAAGGGGGGGGCGTTCCGCATTTCCCCCATTAAAGAAACAGGCCACGATCTCTCCCACGACGCCGCAATCGACGCGTGCCGTTAGGGAGGGGCGCGGTGGATACGGAGTGGGATACGGCGCGCCGTGGGCCGCGTGTGCCCGTGCACTGTTCTGGGCCTGGCCCAACAGCGCTCGGCACCGTGTATGGCCCAGGCCCGGGGGCTCCTGTCGGTGTACTAAAGTAGGGGTACCTTAGTATCCCGACTTGTGCACGGGCAGTAGCAGCGTCCCGTGGCAGGGCTTGCCACGCGCCCGCCAAGGCCCACTATGGTTCCTTTGGAGCCATTCAAGAACAAAGTATTCAAGTTGAAGAAACAAGACCCCGGCAAGAGGAGCTTGTCGGGAAGGCCGCTCCAGGCTCAAAACCACCCCTTTGGCACAAGGCCCTGGCAAGAGGAGCTTGTCAGGAAGGCCAAACATGGCATTTCAGGAGACTTGTCGTGACGCATCGCGCGCCCCGGCAAGGCCCGGAGAGCGACAAGCTTCCGGGCACGGCAAGGTAGCGACCGCGGCAAGGCGCTTGCCGCGGCAAGCTTCCGCTGTGTGCCCGCGCTCCAGCTCATCCGGCCACGCGTCGCCCTGGGGCCCTTCCAGGGGCACGTGGCGGAAGGCTGTGCAGCCTGGGGTACACGGTGGCAAGCCATGATGACGAGGCCACCATCGTGGCGAACGGAGACGCCCTGACGGACGCTTTTTGCACTGTTTGGGGCGACGGCGACGGGCTTTCAATACCCTTGTCCCCTGTCGTCAAGGTTAGGTACAGAACACTGTACATACACTATTCCAACTACTACCGTTTTTACATTTTTACCCTCACCTACGTTGCCACCTGTCGGTGACCCCTTTGACCTATAAAAGGAGGCCCATGCGCAACGTAGAGGGGGTTCCGATCCTTGATCACTCTCACGCTCGGTGTTGCCAGCGACAAGCACTGTAGCTCTCCTCGCTCCCGAGCTAAGAACACAATACAAACCAAGGCAGGAGTAGGGTTTTACGCATCCGTGCGGCCCGAACCTGGGTAAACTGCTCGCGTGCTCGCCTCGATCCGCTCTTCGTGCATCCTCCGCTCCCTTGCCGTACCGAAAAGGGGCTCCGGTCCCATAGGTGTTCGTGGGCGATCAGTTTCCCCGACAACCAGAAACTATACAAACCGCTAGATCGATCCACTCTCGTTGTTGTGTCGCCGCCGTGCAATATCCAACCCGCCAAGATGTCAACATTTGCGCAGTCTGTGGGTGCGAGCTGACAGGGACCAAGGCAGAACCGAAGGTCTGTGGGGGCAATTACTGGGCTCCCTCTGTGGATGCTGCCCACCCGAGCCTTCTGATGGGGATATTGAGGCCCTTGAGGTGAGGAACCCGTGGGTGTAGACACTCGTCGCGTGGGAACAAGAGAAAAAAAGGCCAACACCGAGAACTTTGTTTGAGAACATAGAAGCTGGATGGCAGTTGAAGGAGGACCTGGATTACACCTATCTAGGGCACAACAAGTACCTTGTTCACTTTGGTTGCGAAGCTGATATGGTACGAGTTTTGAAGGGAGGGTCGTGGTAGTATGAACATGATCCTCTAATCATTCAAGCTTACGATGGTACGAAGAAAATTTGGGAGTACTGACCTAGACGTTCCTATGAAGTGGAGAAGTGGCCCTGTTGTGACAGCACAGCGCAATGTGTGAGCTAGTCAGATCAGTAGCAAGAATGCCCAGAACACGGCCCAATCTCAACCAAGGAGCTCCGATATTATTCCACGGTTGCGGAATCTGTCGTATGGCGCAAAGATGACGGACGCAGACCTATCTGATGACCTCTCAACTCTGGGCAAACGCAAGACGGGCAATGAGCATGTGATAGGCTCCGGGCTGGCGGACGACAACCAAGGTTTGGTGGTGTAATTCTTATGTTCTAACATAGCCACTTTGGCTGACCCCTTGCTTTCAGGTACACCAAAAAAGTGCAAGACGGAGGGGCTTCAGGAGGGATACTAGTCTGAGGGAGGAGGGGAAATCCATGACCAGGATATGCGGGAGAGGACCAACACTACGGAGGCAGCCGACCTAGAGGCCCGCCAGGAGCAATGCATATAGTAAGCCATGGACAGTTCATGATCTCGTGAGTCTAAGAATAAAATTGAAAGGTACTGTGCTCGATTAGGTTTAAGTGGTTTTTATAGTGTTGATCTTAGTGCCGGTCTTGCTTTGTATTGGCATGAGTCGTTGAGTCTTTATGTAAAAGCTACAAATGAAAGATATATTGATGCACATGTGACTTTTACGGTCGGTGAGCCACCTTGAAGGCTTACCCGCGTCTACGGTGAGCCCCGGACGGAGGACCATCATCACATGTGGTCCCTCCATCGCGATCTTCACCAGCAGGCTGACATGCCGTGGGCTGTTATTAAAGACTTCAATGAGGCAATGTGGAGCTTCGAACACTTCTTCAAAACACCTCTGTTGGCAGGTCAAATGATTGATTTTTGTGATGTTTCGGAAGTCTGTCGCCTTGGTGATCTTGGTTTTGCGGGTATTCCATATACATATGATAACCGTCAAAGTGGAAGGGCTAACGTCAAGGTCCATATGGACCGTGCCATTGCTAACAATGCCTGGCGGGTCACCTTCTCGAACGTCAGGGTGGAACACCTTGTAGCACCTAGGTTAGACCACCGTACCTTGCCATCATGCTCAAGTTCATGATGGACGAGCCCCCTTTGGTGACTGGCAGGAGATGTTGCCAATACAACACTACTAGGAGAAACCTTATAGGCAGAACCTTAGCAGTAGTGTGGGGTAAAAGGGCAGCGCTACTGCCATATAACATCAACGCTAGTAGCTAACCGGCGCTACAGGTAGCTCCGTAGCACTAGCGCTTGCCAGCCACCCCGTGTTGCTGCTAAGCAGCCCCAGCCTTAGCACACAGGGCTACCCATAGTAGTAGCGAGGCCTGGGTAACCACCGCTGCTGCTAAGCCTGTAGCAGTAGTGCTTGCCCATGACAAAGCGCTACCACTAAATGTGTACTATGCTGGTAGGTGGGCCCAACTTAGCAGCAGCTCGTGGCGTACCTAGCCAGCGCTACTGCTACGGCCCGTAGTAGTAGCGATGGTCCCTAACCCGCGCTGCTACTAACCCAAGCTAATCGTCATCCTCTTCGCGCGGCCGACCCTCACTCTCCCTCTCCGCTCTCTCCCTCTCCCTCTCCACTCTCTCCCCACGCCACACCACCGTCGCCCGCTGCCATCAGAAGAGATCGAGGTATCTCCTCCCTCCCTCCACCTCCCTCTCCTCCCTCCTGCCTCCTCCCTCTTCCTGCCTCGTCCGGCCTCCTCCTCCCTCTCCCTCCCTCCCTCATGCCTCCTCTTTCACGCCCAAGATGTGATTCTATCCCGATCACGTGATGAACTCTTGATTGGGGCACAACCACATTTCGGACGCTTAGCAAGATGGATATCATTACATCGTACCATTACATGAATAGACGAGGATACATACAAGTCATACAATTACCACATGGATACAACACATCATACACAAGACATCCGACTACGAATGAAACATATGAAAACACAACGACTTCCATCCTGCTATCCCAGGCTGCCGACCAGGAACCTATCCCAAGACTGACGAAGAAGAAGAAGGAAGAACTCCAACACAAGTAAACATCGCTCTCACGTCAAGTCATCGGAAACCTATACCTGCAACTGTTTTTGTAGTAACTGTGAGCCACGAGGACTCAGCAATCCCATAACCATGGGTATCAAGACTAGCAAAGCTTAATGGGTAGGGAGAAGGATAAGTGGTGAGGCTGCAGCAGCGACTAAGCATTATATGGTGGCTAACTTACGATTACAAGAATAAGAAGAGCATCTACGCAAACAGTCGCAAACTAGTAATGATCACTAAGTGATCCTGAGCTACCTACGAGTCAAACATAACCCCACCGTGTTCTCTTCCCGAACCTACTCGAAAAGAGACGATCACGGTTACTCACCGGATATTAACAAATTCCAATCTGCCACATAACCGCGGGCACGGCTTTCGAAAGTTCAAGCCCTGCAGGGGTGTCCCAACTTAGCCCATCACAAGCTCTCACGATCAGCAGAGGTAAAACCTCCATCTTAGGGACAACCAATCAGGCTCAAAATCCCGGTGCACAGGACATTTCGGCAATGGTAAAACAAGTCCAGCAAGACCTCCTGACGTGTCGACGATCCCGATAGGAGCCGCATATCTCGTTCTCAGGACACAGCGGATGAGCTAAACTTACGGTCACTGAGACCCAAGTTGCCAAGGGGGCGCCACAAGGTGCTCTAGTTTGGGCCAACAGTCATGAGGAGCACTGGCCCGGGGGTTGATTAAGAAAGATCCACGGGGTAGCTACTCCCTATGCAATTTTAGTTGTTATTAGGCAAATGGTAAAACCAATGTTGGGCCTTGCTGGAGGAGTTTTATTCAAAGCGAACTGTCGAGGGGGTCCCATAACGCCAACCGCGTTAGGAATGCAAAATCAAGGAACATAACATCGGTTTATCGGAACCTAAGGCGGCATGAGTGGAACAAAACACCGAGCAAAAGGCCAAGCCTTCCACCCATTACCAAGTATATATGTTCATTAATTAAACATAAGAGATATTGTGATATTCCAACATAATCATGTTCCAACATGGAGCAAACTTCATCTTCATGTACAACTAACAACGCTATAAGAGGGGCTGAGCGAGCGGTAACTTAGCCAAACAACGGTTTGCTGGGATGGTGAAAAAGGTTAGAGGTTGTTTCATGGCATATTGGGAGGCTCGATAAACAAGTGGTGGGTAGCGCGACATATAGCGATAGCGTCGAGACAACTAGCATAGCAAAGATAGTAGTGAGATCCAAGGTGAAGGTCATCTTGCCTGAAATCCCAAAAGGAAGAAGAACGAGTCCATGAAGTAGATGAAGCCACGAAGACGAACCAAGCTGAAAGGATCGATATGGTTGACTAGAGGGGGGCGGGGTGAATAGGCAACTAACAATTTTTAGCTTTTCTTAACCAATTAAACTTAGCAACAAAGTAAGTTGTCTAGATATGCAACTAGGTGGACAACTTATAGGAAGCAACAATAACAACCACACAAGCAAGCAAGCTAAGGTAAACAAAGAAAGCTTGCACAAGTAAAGGAAAGAAATAACCACAAGTGGAGCCGGTGAAGACGAGGATGTGTTACCGAAGTTCCTTCCTTTTGAGAGGAAGTACGTCTCCGTTGGAGCGGTGTGGAGGCACAATGCTCCCCAAGAAGCCACTAGGGCCACCGTATTCTCCTCACGCCCTCACACAATGCGAGGTGCCGTGATTCCACTAGTGGTGCCCTTGAAGGCGGCGACCGAACCTTTACAAACAAGGTTGGGGCAATCTCCACAACCGAATTGGAGGCTCCCAACGACACCACGAAGCTTCACCACAATGGAATATGGATCCGAGGTGACCTCAACCGTCTAGGGTGCTCAAACACCCAAGAGTAACAAGATCCGCAAGGGATTAGTGGGGGGAATCAAATTTCTCTTGGTGGAAGTGTAGATCGATGCCTTCTCAAGCAATCCCTAGGAAATCAACAAGTTTGATTGGCTAGGGAGAGAGATCAGGCGGAAATGGAGCTTTGAGCAACAATGGAGCTTGGGGAGGAAGAGGTAAGTCTTCTTGGAGAAGAAGACTCCCTATATATATAGTGGGAGGGCAAATCCAATCGTTATCCCTCAATTCTGCCCGCAGAGCACGGTACTACCGCACTTAACGTGCGGTACTACCGCACGGCCCAGCGGTACTACCGCACAGGGTGCGGTACTACCGCTGGCGCGGTACGAGCCAGAACTAGCCCCTGTTGCGTTAAAACACCGGGTGGTAGTACTGCCGGAGCGGTACTACCGCACGTCCTTGCGGTACTACCGCAAGGCGGGGTCAGACTGGCCGAGGAGTGCGGACTAAATAAAATACGTCTGCAGCTACTTCCGCAGAGTTACGGTTGTTGCAAAACCCCGACACGGTACTACCGCTTGCACGAAGCTGTACTACCGCGTAGGACGCGGAAGTAAAAAATTACTTCCGCGCCTACTACTGTACTAGTTATGACGCTGGGGCCGGTCACACGATACTACCGTGTCCATGGTACGGTACTACCGCATGGCGCGGTACTACCGTAACCCTGGAGCGGTACTACCGTGGGGCCGTGCGGTACTACCGCATACTTTGAGCGGTACTGCCGCATGCCAAGTAGTGATAGTAGTAGGACGCCACTGTTTTTGAACGACAAGGAAAAACAGCCGGAGCTCCGGAGAAGCGAAGGAAAGGTGGTGCGAATAAATGGACGTGTACGTGTTGATTCCACCCAAACCTTTCCGAAGCGTACCCCCTCTTAATAGTACAGCTTTCCTATGACTCAATTCCAGCGAAAAGAACCAAAAGGAAACACCGTCTTCCATAGGTTCCGAGGGGCACTAAATCGTCTTGTGCCAAGGTGTGATATATCTGAAAAGCTCAGTGCACACGATTAGTCTGCAAAAGCATTGTCATCAATCACCAAAACTACTTAGGGAGAAATATGCCCCTACAATCTTCCCCTTTTTGGTGGATTGATGACAATACGGAATTTGCACAAAGATATATAAGAACAGAATAGTAAGCAAACCCAGCATTATTATAAAATATAGGTAATCTCCCCCTAGATGTGTGCATACATAAGAAGATGTTTTGGACTGCACAACACACATACTAGGATCAATGCTCCCCCTATATTTTATAAACAACATACTCCTTGCAACAAAGAATAAGACTCTACGCATGGATGTAAGGAGGATAACGTGAGCACATATTAACAGGGCAAGTGATGCAAACGCTCACAACCTAGCAGATAGCATAGACATAATAACGAGATAAGGAGTAGAGTGCATATGTCTCACACCATATGAAAGGTCTCGATAAGGTTCGACCAACGAAAAGCAAATAAAACACGGCACACGACACGCAAATCCTACTCTATCTCCCCCTTTGGCATCGAGACACCGCAAAGGGAAAGAAGACACCTAAGACATAGGTGGTAGCTCAGGCGGGAGAGATCAGTCGTCACATGCTCCGTCATACTCCTGCTGCTCCTCCTCGAAATCAGACCACTTGAAACCCTACTTGGCAGTCCACTAATCCTTTGAGTAATGATCTCCTCTGACCCATTAGACACCTCCTCACCAAAGATCCTCATGATCTTCTTGTCGCGCTCGCGAGCCTGCTTCTGAGTCACATGAGCCTTGTATTGCCCCTTTGACTGCATACAAAATAGAGCCTTCATCTTGCACTTCAGCTTCTTAGCCCACGAGGGCTCAGACGAAGGGGGAGCATACCCTCCAGAACTGTCCTCATCAGCTGCCTCCTCCTCAACTTGCTCCTCATCCTCATCCATCTTTGCTGCAGCAGCCTCTTCACGGGTAGTGGTGTTAGCCCATCGACTCTTGATGCGAAGTTTGATAGGCTCATGACGAATCCAGTGAGGGGCCTCAAACTCTTCATCAGGATATAGCTTCTCCCAAGTCTCGTAGATCAGCAAAAATAGGTATGGACCGTAGATAGGCACTTTGCGGGTGAAAATTGCAAAGCGGAGCTCACACCACATGATATGTGAGATATCAAGTGGTTGAGTCTGAGCACTGCGGGCCTCCTCACACATAAGCATCATGTCCACGAGGTATGAATATACCTTGTCCTTGTCCAGCAATGCGAGGAAACAATGAGTTGCGGAAGATCCTATGCATGATATCCAGAAAGGGGTTCATCACCCATGTCTTCTTGCCACTCGCGAGCGTCTTCTCCACATAGAAGGGCGACAGCCGGTCCTTGTTGGCAGATTCTTCATTGGCATGAGGGCGAGCTCCAACAGGAGTGTGGAGCCCCTCATCAGCAACCTGAAGCAGATCCATAAAGTCCTTCCATGTAGCAGTCATCTTATGTCCATAGGTCATCCAAGTCAAGTTGCGTTCCTCCTTAGGATGGAAGTGAACCAAAGCATAGAACTGTGCCACAATTTCTGGGTCAAAGTCCATATGAAATGACATGATGTGCTCAATGCCAAACTGCTCCACAAGATCTAGAGCCTCAGCAAAATAGGCCCGGTGCTCCTCCTTCCTCATGTGATTCATGTCAATCCAATGTGCATCCACATATAAGTTGTGTTTGCTCTTGAGTACCTCTGTGAAGATACGATACTGCTGCTTGGTCCAGAACAATTCATCTCCATGGAACTGAGCTCGGGGATCTGCATAAGGATTGATTTTCCTCCTAGCAATGAAGTCATGTGATGGCATCTCGTCCATGCTCATAGTTGGTTCATTGCTCTTGGTGGCAGTGGTCTTGGTTCTGCGTTGGGGGGCATTGGAGCCCTCAGGAACATCACTTTGGGTGCGCAGGGGTTTGACCCTGTGTCACGGTTGGGATTCGAGCGACGGACTTTGGAACCGGAGCCACCACATATGACACAAACACAAGAGCACGAAAGAGAGACAAAGAGAATCAATGCAAAAGCCACAACAAAGCACAAGAAACATGTAGAAAAGATAATATGTACGGGCTACAAAGGAGGTGTGGACCGAACGGTAGTACTGTTCGAAGCTGCGGAAGTAAAGTTTTAGTGCCGCCAAGGGGGCGGTAGTACCGCAACGAAGTGTTACGGTAGTACCGCGCCAGGCGCGGTACAAAAAATTTACTTCCGCGTCCATTACGGTAGTACCGCACCGTAGGAGCGGTAGTACCATGACGCGTTAGAGCGGTAGTACCGTGACGCGTTAGAGCGGTAGTACCGCTGTTAGCCAGCGGTAGTACCGCTCGGGGTCAGATCCGATAGCGGATCTGGGAAATGAGCGCGTAGGACGGGCGAATGGTACTACGGCTGATCACAACTTCTTTGTAGCAACATACTTACTAGCATTTCTACTGCACTACAACTCTCCTACACCCTAATCTTCCATGGATAAGGTCAACAAGAACACAAGAACAACATGCATCTCCCCAAAACCTAGAGACAACACAAGGGCAAAAAGAAGAAGGGGTTTTGGGGAGAAACCATCATCCATGGCAAGAGGTCGAGGTGGGGAATGATCCCACTGGTCGGAATGCGAGGAGAGTGGCCGGGGAAGGAGATCCGGCGAGGTCCTCCTGCGCCGTTCTTGAGAGGGAGAGAGAGAGGCGATGTGGGGGAATGAGATGAAAGGGTATGGGGAGTTAGAACTCTCCCTGCCCGCTTATAACCCCCAGTCGTTCAAACCACTGCGATAGTACCGCGATCATCGCGGTAGTACCGCCCAGGCGGAAGTACTGCGCGTAGGGCGGTAGTACCGCTCTCCAGCGGCAGTAAAAAATTACTGCAGTGCTGGTTGCGGTAGTATCGGAATTCTCTCTTGCGGTAGTACCGTGACTATTCACGGTAGTACCGCGCCCCCAAGAAAGTTCAAGTTTCGACAAGAAGGCTTAAGCAAAGAAACTGCGGGCAAGAGCACACACACGGCAAAAGGAAAGAAAGACAACAGACAGCTGGAACAACACACGAGACACTCCTCCTTGAAGGAGGTCGGTGGCCGAGTCCACCTATGTTTTAGTTATTTGGTATGGCACCGCGAAGAATTATCCTTGGGCCCATGACCAATACTCGTCTTGAAGCACTCATACCATCTAACATGGCAAACAATAAAGACTTGATCGATTTATGCATAACAGGGGGAGGAAGAGTTCATTGAGAGAACAATACTCCCCCTATGTCCATGCCTACACCTAGGCAAAATAATCATGTTGAGTGGGAGGAGTGTGTGCAAGGTTTCAAACCACATTGCTCAAATCTATGATATTTAGCTCATGCCTTAACTCGCGAAATCTTGCTTCATCCAATGGCTTCGTGAAGATATCTGCAAGGTTATCATGAGTGTTGACATAGTGAAGCTCTATTTCTCCTCGCCGAATATGATCCCGGATGAAGTGATACCGAATCTCAATGTGCTTCGTCTTGAAGTGTTGCACTGGGTTGAGAGAAATCTTGATGGAACTTTCATTGTCACACCAAAGAGGCACTTTGTCACAAGTGACACCGTAATCCTTTAAAGTTTGCCTCATCCATAGAAGTTGAGCACAACAACTGCCAGCTGCCACATACTCCGCTTCGATGGACGAGAGAGACACACAACTTTGCTTCTTGGAAGACCAACTTACCAGAGAGCAACCAAGGAATTGGCACCCTCCGGAAGTGGACTTCCTATCCACTTTGTCTCCAGCCCAATCCGAATCAGAGAAACCTACAAGGTTGAAGTTTGCTCCTCTTGGGTACCATAAGCCAAAGTTTGGGGTATGAGCCAAATATCGAAAGATTCGCTTGACTACCATAAAGTGACTTTCCTTAGGTGAGGCTTGAAACCGTGCACAGATTCCCATACTCAACATAATATCCGGTCTAGATGCACAAAGGTAAAGCAAGGAACCAATCATAGACCGATATACTTTTTGATCCACCGCTTTACCATTGGGATCAATGTCAAGTTGGCACTTGGTTGGCATTGGAGTAGTAGCCGGCTTGACATCACTTAGATTAAACCTCTTGAGCATGTCTTGAGTGTACTTGGCTTGTTTGATGAAGATTCCTTCTCTTCTTTGCTTAATCTCAAATCCAAGGAAGTACTTCAACTCTCCCATCATGGACATCTCAAAATGCGTGGTCATGAGTGCGGCAAACTCATCATTGAAAGATTTGTTAGGTGAACCAAAGATAATATCATCAACATATAGTTGGCAGACAAACAACTCCCCTTTGACCTTCTTAGTAAAAAGAGTGGGGTCGATTTTCCCAATTTCAAACCCACGATCTTGCAACAACTCGGTAAGATGCTCATACCACGCACGTGGGGCTTGTTTAAGGCCATATAGTGCCTTATCGAGTTGATACACGTGATTGGGGAACTTAGGATCCTCAAACCCCGGGGGTTGTTTGACATATACCAACTCATTAATAGGACCATTAAGAAACACACTTTTCACATCCATTTGTTGCAATTTAAAGTTATGATGAGAAGCATATGCGAGCAACAAACGAATAGATTCAAGACGAGCAACGTGGGCAAAGGTTTCACCGTAGTTGATACCCTCGACTTGAGAGTAGCCTTGAGCCACCAAACGCACCTTGTTGCGAACGACAATGCCATGAGCACCCTGCTTGTTCTTAAAGATCCACTTGGTTCCAATGACATTATGGTTCTCCTTTGGCCTTGGCACCAGGCGCCACACTTTGTTGCGCTCGAAGTTATGGAGTTCTTCATGCATGTCATTGAGCCAATTAGGGTCTTCGAGCGCCTCATAGACCTTTTGAGGTTCAACACAAGAGACAAAAGCTTGATGAGCACAATAGTTTTCTAATTGTCTATGAGTTCTTACCCCCTTTATGATGCTTCCAAGAATATTCTCCATGTGATGTTCTCTAGAAGCAAGCCTGGAAGCAACTTTAGCAGCACGACGCTCCAATTGCTCTTCAAGTGATAATTGAGGAGCACTGAGTTGATCATCTTGAGCGACGTCAAGAGCTTGATCTTGATCTTGAGCTTCCTCTTGATCTCGATCTTGCTCAGAGGAGAGAACTTGGCCTTGTGCATCATTTGGTGGCTCACCACCATCTTGTCATTGATCTTGCACTTGGCCTTGTTTGTCCGGTTGAGGGCTGATGGCTTCTCGCCCCTCGTTGGTTACCCCAAGTGGAAGGTTTGAGATGCAGTGTAGCGGAAGTTTTCCCTCGGCAAAGATACCAAGGATCGATTTCCCCTGAGACTCCCAGTTTCAACAAGAAGGTGTCAACTGCTAACGGCGCCAGATATTAGCAATCAACGTGGACCTGCACACAGATACAAATAACTTTGCTCCCAACGAGTACAGAGAGGTTGTCAATCCCTCCGGCCTTGTCGTTTACAAAGGATCAAACGCAAGTGATAATAGTGATAGGTTTTGCTGCAAATAGTAACTAAAAGCGGAAAGTAAATAGCGGATGTGATCAGTCATGGTAATATGGACCGGGATCCCATGATGTTCACTAGTGATGTCTCTCTCCCAAAAGACGATAAAACAGCTATGTGAGGTAAACGAATTACAGCTGGGCAATTGACAGAATTATGTGCGCAAACCAATGCTAACTACGTTGCAAGAAAGGTAGAGGTTCAAAGCATGGGCGGTACGCCAAGGCAAGTAGACCGAAATCCATCTGCATCTACTACTAATCATCCACCTTGAGATATCTATCCAGAACATCTCGCTCGTATTAAGTTGCGAGTCCCACCCATAGTGTAAACTTAAAGCAACAGACAACTGCATTAAAAGAACTTTGCGTAAAGTAAACAATCCTTGCACCCGCGGGCACAAGCACCGTTGTTTCCCCCTTGTGGCAACGTCACATCCCCTAGACTCATGTTTCTGTCACTCAAGCTAGTCATCGAGGGGCATGAACCCACAATCAAGCATAACGTTCCCTCTTGGAGTCACTACCTACTACTTGGCCAAAGCAATAAATAACAACGGAGAACATGCAAGAATTACTTATGAACATAAATATAAAAGAGGTAGATCAAATATATTACTCAAACACAATCTGAACATAATCTCACAATCCATCGGATCCCAGCAAACTCATCATAGCAACAGCATAAGGATTACATATGTGCCTTGATCATGTAGGGCAGCTCACGAGGACTAATTAGTGAAGCACAAGAAGGGGAGGAGAACATCACATAGCTACTGGTCATGGACCCATGGTCCAAGGGAGACTACTCACAACTCATCCGGGAGGCGTCCATGGTGGTGGAGAGGCTCCCGGTGGTGATCCTCCCCTCCGGCAGGGTGCCGGAAAGAGTTCTCCTGGCGCTCCCGATCTTGGAAGCGCGGCGGCGGCGGAACAGAGATGAGATCGCGAAAAGGGTTCCCGTCTCGAGGGTTTCGGGACACGATATAAATATATGCCAAAGGGGGGCATCAGCGGAGGCCTGGGGGGGCCAGGCGCCCCCCCGGCACGGCCAGGAGGGGGGCCGCGCCACCAGGGCGCCTCGAGCCCTGGTGGCCCCCCTCCGGCTGTATTTTGGCAGCCGGGAAGCTTCTGGAACGCTGATTTTTTATATAATTTTTCCGGGATTTTCTGGCAGTTTTCGTAATGGGAAAACATGAAATACAAAAACAGCAGAAAACATAAACTGGCACTGGGGTGCACTGAGTTAATAGGTTAGTCCAAATATGATCAAAAGTGTATGGAAGTGTATAAATATCATAGCAATATCACACAAAAGAGGCATGGAGCAAGCAGAAATTATAGATACGTTTTGGACGTATCAACATCCCCAAGCTTAATTCCTACTCGTCCTCGAGTAGGTAAATGATAACAAGAATAATTTCTGTGGTGACATGCTATTAACCATATAAGGATTTTTCATAGTCATATGACAAAAGCTTACCGAGACAATGAATCTGTAGTAATTAAGTTGCCTCATGAGAAAATCACAAAGAACTGAAAGTTTTACAATATGATACTGAAACATCAAATAGATTTGTAATGAGCATGGTGATGGGCCTCTAACCCCTCGTTGGTTACCCCAAGTGGAAGGTGAAAGATGCAGTGTTGTGGAAGTGTTTTCCCTTAGCAAAGATGCCAAGGATCGAATCCCCAGAGACTCCTAGGTTCAACAAGTAGGTGTCAACTGCTAACGGCGCAAATTAGCAATCAACGTGGACCTGCACACAGATACAAATAACTTTGCTCCCAACGAGTACAGAGAGGTTGTCAATCCCTCCGGCCTTGTAGTTCACAAAGGATTAAATGCAAATGATAGTAGTGATAGATAATGTTTGCAATAGTAAGTAAAAGCGAAAAGTAAATAGCAGGTGTGATCAATGATGGTAATATGGACCGGAGTCTCATGATGTTCACTAGTGATGTCTCTCTCCCAAAAGATGATAAAACAGCTATGTGAGGTAAACAAATTACAGCTGGGCAATTGACAGGACCACGAACGCAAACCAATGCCGATTACATTGCAAGAAAGGTTGAGGTTCAAAGCATGGGCGGTACGCCAAAGTAAGTAGACCGAAATCCATCAATATCTACTACTAATCATCCACCTTGAGATATCTATCCGGGACATCTCGCTGGTATTAAGTTGCGAGTCCCACCCATAGTGTAAACTCAAAGCAACAGACAACTGCATTAAAAGAACTTTGCGTAAAGTAAACAATCCTTGCACCCGCGGGCACAAGCACCGTTGTTTTCCCCCTTGTGGCAACAGCACATCCCCTAGACTCATGTTTCTGTCACTCAAGCTAGTCATCGAGGGGCATGAACCCACAATCGAGCATAACGTTCCCTCTTGGAGTCACTACGTATTACTTGGCCAAAGCAATAAATAACAACGGAGAACATGCAAGAATTACTTATGAACATAAATATAAAAGAGGTAGATCAAATATATTACTCAAGATCAATCTGAACATAATCTCATAATCCATCGGATCCCAGCAAACTCATCATAGCAACAGCATAAGGATTACATATGTGCCTCAATCATGTAGGGCAGCTCACGAGGACTAATTAGTGAAGCACAAGAACGGGAGGAGAACATCACATAGCTACTGGTCGTGGACTCATGGTCCAAGGGAGACTACTCACAACTCATTCGGGAGGCGTCCATGGTGGTGGAGAGGCTCCCGATGGTGATCCTCCCCTCCGGCAGGGTGCCAGGAAGAGTTCTCCTGGTGCTCCCGATCTTGGAAGCGGCGGCGGCGGCGGAACAGAGATGAGATCGCGAAAAAGAGTTCCCGTCCCGAGGGTTTCGAGGGACGCTCTAAATATATGCCAAAGGGGGGCACCAGACGGGCTTCGGGGGGCCCAGGCGCCCCCCCGGCGCGGCCCAGGGGGGGCGCGCCGCCAGGGCGGCTGGAGCCCTGGTGCCCCCCCCCGGCTGCCCTTCGGAAGCAAGGTAGGTTCTGGAACGCTGATTTTTTATATGATTTTTCTGGATTTTTCCTGGCAGTTCTCGTAACGTGAAAACCTGAAATACAAAAACAACCGAAAACAGAAACTGGCACCGGGGTGCACTGGATTAGTAGGTTAGTCCAAATATGATCAAAAGTGTATGGAAGTGTATGCATATCATAGCAATATCACCCAAAAGTGGCATGGAGCAAGGAGAAATTATAAATACGTTTTGGATGTATCAACATCCCCAAGCTTAATTCCTGCTCGTCCTCGAGTAGGTAAATGATAACAAGAATAATTTCTGTGGTGACATGCTATTAACCATATAGGACTTATTACAGTCATATGACAAAAGCTTACTGAGACAATGATTCTATAGTAATTAAGTTGCCTCATGAGAAAATCACAAATGACTGAAAGTTTTACAACATGACATTGAAGCATCAAAAAGATTTGCAATGAACATGATGTGCAAATATGATAAAGTGATATCTAGCTTGCCCCCTTTAGTGAAGCAAAACATAAATGCAGGGGCACCTTCAAGGTTTAAGTGATGACTAGATACAATGATTTCAAAATAAACGATATCACAATCATGCAAAAGACAATGCTACTTTGGGACAATGCACATTACACTCAGAATGACAATCATGCTCTCAGTAGTTGGTGCTTTTAAAAGAAGGTGGAGACTCAACATAAAAGTAAAAGAATGGTTATGTGCTAGAGCTTTTTATTTTGAAAACATAGCAGCAATTTTGTCAACGGTAGTAGTACTTCATATGTGTCATGCATAAGACATCCTATAAGTTGCAAGCCTCATGCATCGAATACCAATAGTGCTCGCACCTTGTCCTAATTAGCTCGGATTTCCATGGGTTATCATTGCATTACATATGTTTTAACCAAGTGTCACAAAGGGGTACCTCTATGCCACCTGTACAAAGGTCCAAGGAGATAAATCGCATTTGATTTCTCGTTTTTGATAGATCTCAACTTGAGGACATCCATACCGGGACAACATAGAAAATAGATGATCGACTCCTCTTTAATGCATAAGCATATTCTCATAAGAGATTGAGGATTAATGTCCAAGCTAAAACTTCCACCATGATACATGGCTTTGGTTGGCGGCCCAATGTTCTTCTCTAACAATATCCATACTCATTCAACCCACAGCAAATCACCCTTACTTCAGACAAGACGAACATGCATAGCAACTCACATGATATTCAACAAAAGTGTGACAGTTGATGGCGTCCCCAGAAACATGGTTACCGCTCAGCAAGCAACTTATAAGAAATAAGATACATAGGCAACATATTCTTTACCACAATAGTTTTTAAGCTACTTTCCCATGAGCTATGTATTGCAAGGTTAGTCTGCTTAGTACAGGTGGAGGTTAGCAAAAGACTAGGAGCGACCAACTAAGAGAGCAATGACGGTCATAATCATGCAGAGCGACAAAGCAATATTGAATCAAGCATGGTCGTTATATCGCTACTCAGAAATAAAAGATCATCAAGGCTTGACAGACTTTCTTTACAGTCTTAAATATGCGTGAGCATACGCCAAGTCAATCAAAATAAATTCTCGAAGGAAGATATTACTAAACCATACCACATCATCGGCAAACAAATCAAGTTGGTACTCCAATAACACATTGGGAATCCCCCAGCTATTTGAGACTAACCATAAGAAAACCTGAACTACTAAGCACCATTATGCACGTAGCATCTTTATCATAGACATATTAACCAATGCAACGGAAGCAAACTCTCTTAATAAGATAAGCATGATAATTAAAGAGAGTTCAAGCAACCAACTAAACAAAAAGCTCTTTGAAAAGATAAGCATGAATACTAAGAGCAGAGCATGATAGTAGCTATTAAAAGACAAAGAACACACGCAGCAAAGATAGACATGAAAATTCTATGTTATGTTCTAGGTAGAAGTGGAGCGTGTTTCTCTCCCACATAAAGAATGCTGAGTTCCGACTCGTTATGAAAAACTAAAAAGAAAACTAAAAGCAAGACGCTCCAAGCATAGCACTTAACACATGAAGTGATAAAAATATAGCGAAACGAAAGACGAACTGATAATGTTGATGGAGAAGGGGATGCACGGGGGCATCCCCAAGCTTAGACGCTTGAGTCTCCTTGAATATTTCTTGGGGGTGCATGGGGGCATCCCCAAGCTTGAGCGCTTGACACTCCTGAATCTTTTTATCATCTTCCCTCGCACACTTGAAAACTCCCTTCATACATAACTCATTATAATCTGATTAGCGAGGTTAGTACCCTTAATAAAATTATTATACCTTGCTGGAAATAAAGATATTCTTGAAATTCTACTGTTTCTCAAGATTGCCAAAAGGTTTTCGCAAAGAAAAAGCAAGCTCTTGATTTGCAAAATGAAGGAAAGGCAAAACAGGACAGAATCTGTGAAAAACAGAACAGCAGGTAGTAATTGATTTGTTCGCGGCACTTCTGCAACTCAAATCAAAAAACTCAGAACAGATGCACGAAAGACAATTATATAGAGAACGCTGTCGAAACAATTCAGACCAAAAAGATGATCTGGTGATTTTATACGAATTTTTCTATCCAAGGACAGAATCTGTTTCCTGGACAGCACCTCGCAACTTTTGAACTTTCTAGCAATCAGAGGCTATACTTGGCACAAATATGAAAAGCAAAGATACAATGATGATGCTACAGCAGTAAACAACATCAAGACACAACAAAAGCAAAAATTTTATTCATGTGGGCTGCCTCCCAAAAGCGCTTTCTTTTATGCCTTTAAGCTAGGCATAATGCATAGAGGAATCAATAACCAATTGATTCATATGGTTCCTCAACAAGTTCACTCTTGTTCCTTCTAGGAAAGGGGTACACACCTTTTGCCTTCCTGCGTAAGCGGATTTGTCCCTTACCTATATCGATGAAGCCTTTTACCGCTCGGAGGAAGTCCCTTCCAAGCACTATATTTCCTTGGTTTGGCTCCATGATGAAGAAATCAACCATTGCAATCCCTTTAAGGAATTTAACCGGCACATCTTTTATTCTTCCCTGGATTTCAGAAATATCTCCATTAGTGTGTTCATGATAAGATGGTAGTCTATACATGTTAAATTTTAAAGAATCATGAACAGTTTTTGGCATAGTAGAAACCATAGATCCAATATCACAATAAGCAAGGAAGTCTTGATTAGAGATGCTAATCCTAACAAGAGGCTCCCAGTCATTATCTATTTCCAAAATATCTCTCTTATTGTGTTTGGGTTTCTCTACCTTCATTAAGTCTAGAGCATCCATTCTCTTTTCAATAGTAGCAAGTCTATCTATGACAGTATCAAAATTATGATCATAAACAAAGTAACTAGATAGACCATGTATAATTTCAAGAGCTCTAGCTTCATCACACTCTAGGAAATCTCCCTCGGCTATAATGTCAAGAGAGTGTTTACACCATTTAAAAAGACCCTGGTAAAAATTCCTAAGCACAATTTTTATAGGTATCCAAGGCATAATTCTCCTATGTGCATCAGAAATTCTATCCCATGCCTTCTTCATATTTTCTCCATCCCTTTGATGGAAATCTAGAACTTCTGATTCCCTCAAAGCACCATATCCTATCATGTTTAGCTAAACAGATAGAACTACTAACAGGAAGGCAAAATAAAAAACAATTGTAATTTTTGATAAAGGATACTAAAGCAAAAACTGAAAGGTAAACTAACAAGACTAAAAGCAAAGGTAAAAGATAGCGTGCAACTCCCCTATCCTGAAGAGTGGAGTCCCCGGCAACGGCGCCAGAAAATACTCCTTGATGGGCCTCTAACCCCTCGTTGGTTACCCCAAGTGGAAGGTGAAAGATGCAGTGTTGTGGAAGTGTTTTCCCTTAGCAAAGATGCCAAGGATCGAATCCCCAGAGACTCCTAGGTTCAACAAGTAGGTGTCAACTGCTAACGGCGCAAATTAGCAATCAACATGGACCTGCACACAGATACAAATAACTTTGCCCCCAACGAGTACAGAGAGGTTGTCAATCCCTCCGGCCTTGTAGTTCACAAAGGATTAAACGCAAATGATAGTAGTGATAGATAATGTTTGCAATAGTAAGTAAAAGCGAAAAGTAAATAGCGGGTGTGATCAATGATGGTAATATGGACCGGAGTCTCATGATGTTCACTAGTGATGTCTCTCTCCCAAAAGACGATAAAACAGCTATGTGAGGTAAACAAATTACAGCTGGGCAATTGACAGGACCACGAGCGCAAACCAATGCTGATTACATTGCAAGAAACGTTGAGGTTCAAAGCATGGGCGGTACGCCAAAGTAAGTAGACCGAACTCCATCAATATCTACTACTAATCATCCACCTTTAGATATCTATCCGGGACATCTCGCTGGTATTAAGTTGCGAGTCCCACCCATAGTGTAAACTCAAAGCAACAGACAACTTCATTAAAAGAACTTTGCGTAAAGTAAACAATCCTTGCACCCGCGGGCACAAGCACCGTTGTTTTCCCCCTTGTGGCAACAGCACATCCCCTAGACTCATGTTTCTGTCACTCAAGCTAGTCATCGAGGGGCATGAACCCACAATCGAGCATAACGTTCCCTCTTGGAGTCACTACGTATTACTTGGCCAAAGCAATAAATAACAACGGAGAACATGCAAGAATTACTTATGAACATAAATATAAAAGAGGTAGATCAAATATATTACTCAAGATCAATCTTAACATAATCTCATAATCCATCGGATCCCAGCAAACTCATCATAGCAACAGCATAAGGATTACATATGTGCCTCGATCATGTAGGGCAGCTCACGAGGACTAATTAGTGAAGCACAAGAACGGGAGGAGAACATCACATAACTACTGGTCATGGACTCATGGTCCAAGGGAGACTACTCACAACTCATCCGGGAGGCGTCCATGGTGGTGGAGAGGCTCCCGATGGTGATCCTCCCCTCCGGCAGGGTGCCGGGAAGAGTTCTCCTGGTGCTCCCGATCTTGGAAGCGGCGGCGGCGGCGGAACAGAGATGAGATCGCGAAAAAGAGTTCCCGTCCCGAGGGTTTCGAGGGACGCTCTAAATATATGCCAAAGGGGGGCACCAGACGGGCTTCGGGGGGCCCAGGCGCCCCCCCGGCGCGGCCCAGGGGGGGCGCGCCGCCAGGGCGCCTGGAGCCCTGGTGGCCCCCCCGGCTCCCCTTCGGACGCAAGGTAGGTTCTGGAACGCTGATTTTTTATATGATTTTTCTGGATTTTTCCTGGCAGTTCTCGTAACGTGAAAACCTGAAATACAAAAACAGTCGAAAACAGAAACTGGCACCGGGGTGCACTGGATTAGTAGGTTAGTCCAAATATGATCAAAAGTGTATGGAAGTGTATGAATATCATAGCAATATCACCCAAAAGTGGCATGGAGCAAGCAGAAATTATAGATACGTTTTGGACGTATCAACATCCCCAAGCTTAATTCCTGCTCGTCCTCGAGTAGGTAAATGATAACAAGAATAATTTCTGTGGTGACATGCTATTAACCATATAGGACTTATTACAGTCATATGACAAAAGCTTACTGAGACAATGATTCTATAGTAATTAAGTTGCATCATGAGAAAATCACAAATGACTGAAAGTTTTACAACATGACATTGAAGCATCAAAAAGATTTGCAATGAACATGATGTGCAAATATGATAAAGTGATATCTAGCTTGCCCCCTTTAGTGAAGCAAAACATAAATGCAGGGGCACCTTCAAGGTTTAAGTGATGACTAGATACAATGATTTCAAAATAAACGATATCACAATCATGCAAAAGACAATGCTACTTTGGGACAATGCACATTACACTCAGAATGACAATCATGCTCTCAGTAGTTGGTGCTTTTAAAAGAAGGTGGAGACTCAACATAAAAGTAAAAGAATGGTTATGTGCTAGAGCTTTTTATTTTGAAAACATAGAAGCAATTTTGTCAACGGTAGTAGTACTTCATATGTGTCATGCATAAGACATCCTATAAGTTGCAAGCCTCATGCATCGAATACCAATAGTGCTCGCACCTTGTCCTAATTAGCTCGGATTTCCATGGGTTATCATTGCATTACATATGTTTTAACCAAGTGTCACAAAGGGGTACCTCTATGCCACCTGTACAAAGGTCCAAGGAGATAAATCGCATTTGATTTCTCGTTTTTGATAGATCTCAACTTGAGGACATCCATACCGGGACAACATAGAAAATAGATGATGGACAACATAGAAAAAGATCATGAATTAACTACTACTTCCTCATGAACTTAAAACAGAGGCACAAAATAGGAATGCATTTTTTTTTGAATAATTTCGAGATGGTACATGAAAGTCTTCGTTAGGAATGGCAGGTAAATACCATGTAGGAAGGTATGGTGGACTCATATGGCATAACTGGTTTAAAAGAATTTGGATGCACAAGCAGTCAGTCCGCTTAGTACAGGCGAAGGTTAGCAAAAGACTGGGAGCGACCAACTAAGAGAGCAATGACGGTCATAATCATGCAGAGCGACAAAGCAACATTGAATCAGGCATGGTAGTTATATCGCTACTCAGAAACAAAAGATCATCAAGGCTTGACAGACTTTCTTTACAGTCTTAAATATGCGTGAGCATACGCCAAGTCAATCAAAATAAATTCTTGAAGGAAGATATTACTAAACCATACCATATCATAGGCAAACAAATCATGTTGGTACTCCAATAACACATTGGAAACCCCCCAGCGATTTGAGACTAACCATAAGAAAACATGAACTACTAAGCACCATTATGCACGTAGCATTTTTATCATAGACATATCAACCATGCAACAGAAGTAAACTCTCTTAATAAGATAATCATGATAAATAAAGAGAGTTCAAGCAACCAACTAAACAAAAGCTCTTTAAAAAGATAAGCATGAAAACTAAGAGCTGAACATGATAGTAGCTATTGAAAGACAAAGAACACACACAGCAAAGATAGACATGAAAATTCTATGTTGTGTTCTAGGTAGAAGTGGAGCGTGTTTCTCTCCCACATAAAGAAAGGTGAGTTCCGACTCGTTATGAAAAGCTAAAGGAAACTAAAAAGGAAACTAAAAACAAGACGCTCCAAGCATAGCACATAACACATGAAGTGATAAAAATATAGTGGAACGAAAGACGAACTGATAATGTTGATGGAGAAGGGGATGCACGGGGGCATCCCCAAGCTTAGACGCTTGACTCTCCTTGAATATTTCTTGGGGGTGCATGGGGGCATCCCCAAGCTTGAGCGTTTGACACTCCTGAATCTTTTTATCATCTTCCCTCGCACACTTGAAAACTCCCTTCATACATAACTCATCATAATCTGATTAGCGAGGTTAGTACCCATAATAAAATAATTGTTCCTTGATGGAAATAAGGATATTCTTGAAGGTCTACTGTTTCTCAAGATTGCCAAAAGGTTTTTGCAAAGAAAAAGCAAGCTCAAGGTTTGCAAAATGAAGGAAAGGCAAAACAGGACAGAATCTGTGAAAAACAGAACAGCAGGTAGTAAATGATTTTTTCGGGGCACTTCTGCAACTCTAATCAAAAAACTCAGAACAGACGCACGAAAGACCATTGTATAGAGCACGCTGTCGAAAAAATTCAGACCAAAAAGATGATCTGGTGATTTTATACGAATTTTTCTATCCAAGGACAGAATCTGTTTTCTGGACAGCACGTCACAACTTTTGAACTTTCTTGCAATCAGAGGCTACACTTGGCACAAAGTTGAAAAGCAAAGATACAATGATGATGCTACTGTAGTAACAACATCAAGACACAACAAAAGCAAAAATAAAATTTTTATTCATGTGGGCTGCCTCCCAAAAGCGCTTTCTTTTATGCCTTTAAGCTAGGCATAATGCATAGAGATCAAGTTTAACAAGAGTAAAAGAATAGCTAGCCCGTATAACGGACTCAAAAGGTAACTTAATCTTCTTTCGAGGGAAGTGTTCCATCCCTTTCTTGAGAGGAAATTGGAATTTTATATTCCCCTCTTTCATGTCAATGATAGCACCAACGGTGCGTAGAAAAGGACGTCCCAAAATAATTGGACAAGAAGGTTCACATTCAATATCCATAATAGTAAAATCAACGGGAACGTAATTGTCATTGACAATGATAAGAACATCGTCGATCCTCCCTAAAGGTTTCTTTATGGAAGAATCAACGAGACGAACACCAAAAGAACAAGAATCAAAAGGTTTCGATTTAAGCATATCATATATTCTTTTGGGCATAACAAAGGTACTAGCTCCAACATCACATAAAGCATATCAAGAGAAGTTATTCAATGTAATTTTAATCATAGGATCCCAACCATCTTCTAGCTTTCTAGGTATGGAGGCTTCTACTCTAAGTTTCTCCTCCCTAGCTTTGATGAGAGCATTAGTGATATGCTCTGTGAAGGCAAGGTTAAGCGTGCTAGTGCGGGGATCTCTAGACATCTTGTGAAGGAAATCAATAACTTCGGTAAGAGTGCAATTATCAAAATCAAGGTCACTACTATCAAGTAAGGTGGTAGTGGTGTCCTTTAGGTTCACTTGTTTGGTAGTTTCTATAGTCATAGCATCACCATTAATAGGTCCAATGGGACCAGGAGTGCATTGGGTGCTAAGAGTTTGGATATCCTCAACAACTTGGATAGTAGCAACAGTGTGGTGGGTAGGAAGGTTCTTAATTCTATCTTCTTCCTCATTTTCTCTAGCCCATCTCTCTTTAAGTTTAGCCAACATCCTAATGTTTTCATTAATTTGCACTTGAATAGCATTCATAGGAGTGACCTTCCTATCCTCAAGAGGAGAAGTTCTAATTTTAAGCAATTCTACCTCATTGGCTAAATTGTCTACCTTCAAAGAGAGATCATCTAGTTTGTTTAGTTTTTCTTCTACACTCTTATTAAAGGCTTTTTGGGTAGTGATGAAATCTTTAAGCATAATCTCTAGTTCAGTAGTGGAGTTCTTGGTGATAGGATAAGCATTGTTGTTCCCATAAGAATTAGAGGGGAACGGTCTAGGATTGCTACCAAAATTACTCCTATAAGCATTGTTGTTGAAATTGTTTCTAGAGATAAAGTTCACATATACTTGTTCTTGAGCAATCAAAGAATTTAAAGGAACATCACGAGGATCAACAGAAGATTGCTTCGAAAGTAGAGACATGATCAAGTCAACTTTTTCATTTAGGGAGGAAATCTCCTCGACAGAGTTTACCTTCCTACCTGTTGGAGCGCGTTCGGTGTGCCATTGGGAATAGTTGGTCATCATCTCATCGAGAAGCTTTGTGGCAGCACCAAGTGTAGTTGACATAAAGGTTCCTCCCGCGGCCGAATCTAACAAGTTCCGCGAGGTAAAGTTCAAGCCTGCATAAAAAGTTTGGATAACCATCCAAGTAGTCAAACCATGAGTAGGGCATTTCTTGATAAGAGATTTCATACGTTCCCAAGCTTGGGAAACGTGTTCATTATCCAATTGTTTAAAATTCATTATGTTACTTCTTAGTTGGATAATTTTAGCAGGTGGATAGTATTTTCCAATAAAAGCATCTTTGCACTTGTCCCAAGAATCTATGCTATTTCTAGGCAAAGACTGAAACCATATTTTAGCTCCTCCTCTCAAGGAGAAAGGAAAAAGCTTAAGCTTAACAATATCACTGTCTACTTCTCGGTACTTTTGCATATCACAAAGTTCAACAAAATTGTTCAAGTGTAAAGCAGCATCATCTCCAGCACCGGAGAATTGATCTTTCATAACTAAGTTCAGTAAAGCAGGTTTAATTTCATACGAAGGTGCTGAAGTGGCAGGTGTAGTGATAGGTGTGTAGATAAAGTCATCGTTGTTATGACTAGTGAAGTCACACAACTTGGTGTTCTCGGTGGAACCCATAGCAGCAAGCAAGCAAGATAACTACTTTTGTGATTTTCGATAAAAGATACTAAAGCAAAAAGCTGAAAGGTAAACTAACAAGACTAAAAGCAAAGGTAAAAGATAGCATGCAACTCCCCTATCCTGAAGAGTGGAGTCCCCGGCGACGGCGCCAGAAAACTTTGCTTGATGGCTTCTCGCCCCTCGTTGGTTACCCCAAGTGGAAGGTTTGAGATGCAGTGTAGCGGAAGTTTTCCCTTGGCAAAGATACCAATGATCGATTTCCCCTGAGACTCCCAGTTTCAACAAGAAGGTGTCAACTGCTAACGGCGCCAGATATTAGCAATCAACGTGGACCTGCACACAGATACAAATAACTTTGCTCCCAACGAGTACAGAGAGGTTGTCAATCCCTCCGGCCTTGTCGTTTACAAAGGATCAAACGCAAGTGATAATAGTGATAGGTTTTGCTGCAAATAGTAAGTAAAAGCGGAAAGTAAATAACGGATGTGATCAGTGATGGTAATATGGACCGGGGTCCCATGATGTTCACTAGTGATGTCTCTCTCCCAAAAGACGGTAAAACAGCTATGTGAGGTAAACGAATTATAGCTGGGCAATTGACAGAATTATGTGCGCAAACCAATGCTAACTATGTTGCAAGAAAGGTAGAGGTTCAAAGCATGGGCGGTACGCCAAGGCAAGTAGACCGAAATCCATCTGCATCTACTACTAATCATCCACCTTGAGATATCTATCCAGAACATCTCGCCGGTATTAAGTTGCGAGTCCCACCCATAGTGTAAACTCAAAGCAACAGACAACTGCATTAAAAGAACTTTGCGTAAAGTAAACAATCCTTGCACCCGCGGGCACAAGCACCGTTGTTTCCCCCTTGTGGCAACAGCACATCCCCTAGACTCATGTTTCTGTCACTCAAGCTAGTCATCGAGGGGCATGAACCCACAATCAAGCATAACGTTCCCTCTTGGAGTCACTACCTACTACTTGGCCAAAGCAATAAATAACAACGGAGAACATGCAAGAATTACTTACGAACATAAATATAAAAGAGGTAGATCAAATATATTACTCAAACACAATCTGAACATAATCTCACAATCCATCGGATCCCAGCAAACTCATCATAGCAACAGCATAAGGATTACATATGTGCCTCGATCATGTAGGGCAGCTCACGAGGACTAATTAGTGAAGCACAAGAAGGGGAGGAGAACATCACATAGCTACTGGTCATGGACCCATGGTCCAAGGGAGACTACTCACAACTCATCCGGGAGGCGTCCATGGTGGTGGAGAGGCTCCCGGTGGTGATCCTCCCCTCCGACAGGGTGCCGGGAAGAGTTCTCCTGGCGCTCCCGATCTTGGAAGCGCGGCGGCGGCGGAACAGAGATGAGATCGTGAAAAAGGGTTCCCGTCTCGAGGGTTTCGGGACACGATATAAATATATGCCAAAGGGGGGCATCAGCGGAGGCCTAGGGGGGCAGGCGCCCCCCAGCGCGGCCAGGAGGGGGCCGCACCACCAAGGCGCCTGGAGCCCTGGTGGCCCCCCTCCGGCTGTATTTTGGCAGCCGGGAAGCTTCTGGAACGCTGATTTTTTATATAATTTTTCCGGGATTTTTCTGGCAGTTTTCGTAATGGGAAAACCTGAAATACAAAAACAGCAGAAAACAGAAACTGGCACTGGGGTGCACTGAGTTAATAGGTTAGTCCAAATATGATCAAAAGTGTATGGAAGTGTATAAATATCATAGCAATATCACACAAAAGAGGCATGGAGCAAGCAGAAATTATAGATACGTTTTGGACATATCAAGGGCCTTCACTTTGTTCTTCGGAAGCATGTGGGTCTTGGGTTGATGATGGTTCCACTTGTGTGGAACATTGTCCTTCTCCTTCGGCCACAAGGGGTTCCTCAATGGGTAGGATATATCCAACACCCATTCTTCTTATGGCTTGAGGAGGAATTTCATCACCTACATCACAAGTACCACTTTGCTCCACTTGGGAGCCGTTATTCTCATCAAACTCTATGTTACACGTCTCCTCAATGAGTCCATTGGACTTGTTGAGGACACGGTAAGCATGAGAGTTTGTAGGATAACCAACAAATATGCCCTCATGAGCTCTAGACTCAAATTTAGACAAACGAGCACCTTTCTTGAGGATGAAACACTTACACCTGAATACCCGGAAGTACTTGAGATTGGGCTTGTTACCGGTAAGAATCTCATACGTAGTCTTGTTCAAGCCTTTGCGGAGATAGAGCTGATTGGATGCATGACACGCGGTGTTGATGGCTTCGGCCCAAAAGTTGTATGGAGACTTAATTTCTGCCATCATGGTCCTTGCCGCGTCCATCAATGTCTGGTTCTTTCTCTCCGCTACACCATTTTGTTGAGGGGTATAATGTGCGGCATATTGATGTTTGATCCCCTCATCACTAAGAAACTCATCCAAGGTGTAGTTCTTGAACTCGGTGCCGTTATCACTTTGGATCATCAAGATCTTTGCCTCATGTTGACGTTGAGCTTCATTTGCAAAGTTGATGACGGTTTGTTGGGTCTCACTCTTCTTCTTGAAGAAATATACCCATGTGTATCTTGAATAATCATCTACAATCACCAAGCAATACTTTCTGCCCCCAAGACTATCAAAGGATGGAGGCCCAAAGAGATCCATGTGAAGGAGCTCTAACGGTCTTTTTGAGTAGATGATAGTCGTGGGAGGGTGAGCCATCTCATGTAACTTTCCTTCAATACAAGCACGATCTTTAGCAAAGCTAACATTTGTTAGTCCACGGACATGGTACCCCTTGAGAAGACTTTGCAAAGATCTCATATTGACATGGGCTAACCGGCAATGCCAAAGCCATCCCACATCAACTTTAGCCATTAGGCATGTCGCGGTCTTAGTGGGTTGCTCCGAGAAGTTAACCACATAGAGACCGTTCTCGACATGTCTAACATAGGCTACTTTAAGAGTCTTGCTCCACAAGAGGGGCACGGTATCAATATCAAAGAATGTGGCAAAGCCCATGAGTGCAAGTTGACGAACAGAAAGTAAGTTATATGCAAGGGACTCAACAAGCATGACTTTCTCGATCGTGAGATCATGAGAAACAACAATCTTGCCAAGCCCCGATACCTTAGAAGATGAAGCATCACCCCATTCGACGTTGGTGGCCATGGATGAACCTTGATGCACGTCCACCACCAAGTCTTTGCTTTCGGTCATATGATTTGTGGCTCCACTATCGAGCAACCATGATCCCCCACCGGAAGCAAACTCCTACACGAGATCAATGCTTGGATTTAGGTACCCATTTGGTAATGGGTCCTTTGAGGTTAGTAACAAGGGTCTTAGGAACCCAAATAGACCATTCAATGTACTCATAAGAAGAACCAACAAATTTAGCAAAAACATGACCATCACTAGCACGACATAAAACATATGAAGGATTAAAGTCGCCGGCTATGTTTGATGGCATGGCGGGGTTTTTCTTGACTCCACCACTTTTCACATTGTTCTTCTTCTTAGAAGCACCCTCTCCCTCTTTCACAAAGGTTTGTTTGAGAGGAGGAGGTTGCTTGTTCTTGTTGTTCTTCTTCTTCTTGGGCTTGGGAGCAAACCCAATTCCTTCCTTTGCCACAACTTCCTTTTGATTGCTCAAAAGATCGTTGAGGTTCTTCTCACCTTGTAAACATGACACAAGGCCTTTCTCAAGATGCTTCTTCAACTTGGCATTGTATTCAACAAGATGCACATGCTCGCAACATGGGTTAGTAGCATTTGCATTATCAATCAACACCATGCGAGGAAAGATAGCTTTCTCCTTGGTTAGCGAAACTTGAAGTTAATCATGAGACTCCTTGAGAGAAGTATGTACACCCTTTCAAGACCTTGTGAGCCTTGTCAAGTGTAACAAACTCCTCCTTGAGTCTAGCATGGTCAACCACAAGCTTTGCCTTCTCGGAATTAATCACACGAGAGACAACTAAAGCATGATCAAGATCTTTCCTTAATTTAGCATGATCATCGTTGTGTGACTCCTCGAGAGCCAAACGAAGACCACGCTCTTCCTCAAGAGCATTAGAGAGATCCGATATCTCATCGGCATAGTCTCGACTATGACCTTCCATTTTAGAAATGGTCTCCTCGTGAGCCTCGATCATGTCATTGGCCTCACCGAGTTGTTCCAAGAGAGCAACAAAGTGCTTCTTGGGTTTGCCCTTGAGTTTACTCATAAACAACTCAAATTCATTTTCTTCCTCCTCTGCCCCCTCACTCTCATCAATACAATCCGTCAATGAAGGATTAGAGGTGATGGTAGTGTTGATGTTGGGAGTTACCTTGTTGGTGGCCTTAGCCATGAGGCACTTGGCGGTGATGTTCTCATTTGGTGAGTCAAAGAGAGATGAACGTGGAGTGGTTGCAATAGCAATGGTGGCCATAGTGACCATCTCATCATCTTCATCGTCATCATCATCCTCAACATATTCTTCTTGGGCCACCAACCCTTTGGGAGGGGTCTTCTTGTTGAGGTTGTTCTTGTTGGGATAAGATTTGGCCTTGTCCTTTCGGATAATCTTGCCTCCATTGTCTTCTCTTTTCTCATATGGGCAATCTACAACAAAGTGGCTCAAATTCCCACAGTTGTAGCACGTCCTCACTCGTTGCTTGCCCTTGTTGCCACTTGAGTTGTTCTTGTTGAAGTTGGGCCTTGAGTTCTTCTTGTTGCCCCAAAATTGCCATGATGCAAGAGCCATGTGCTCATGATAGGCATATTTGCTGTCCTCGGGGCAACTCTCGTCGTCCTCCTCTTCCTCCTCTTCTTCCACACAAGCCTTGGCCTTCAAAGCAAGGTTAGGCTTCTTTGATCGTTGAGCTCTTAAAACCGCATTGTTGGTGGTCTTGTCCAAGATTCTCATGGCAACGAACTCATCCAACACTTCACTTGATGACAAAGTGTGGAAGTCCGGTCTTTGGCGAATGACGGAGGACATGGCCTTGTGATAAGGCAACATGGCCTTGAGAAACTTGCGCTTGATCCAATTGTCATCTGTGTCCTTGCTCCCATGATCTCGAAGTGAAACCGCAAGAGTGGTCAATCTCCGATAAAGTTCACGGGGATCTTCATCTTCGATCATAGCAAACTCATCGGCTTCATCTTGCACAACTTCATAGTTTGAGCGTTGAATGCTTGTGCTTCCCTTGTACATGGAACCAACATGCTCCCATGCTTCCTTGGTCACGGTGAAGGGTCGAAGATGTGCAATGTCTTCGGGAGGGATAGCATCTTGAAGTATGCAAAGAACGGACTCGTTGAATTGATGATCCGCAGTTCTCTCGGAGTTAAGTTGTCGGGATCATGTGGGTACAAACCTTGCTCAATGATTCTCCAAAGATTAGTAGAACAATGATTTAAATGACGTCTAAAGCGAAACATCCAAGTAGCAAAATCAGAATTTTTCACAAACTTAGGAGGAGGACCAACAGAATTTAAATGCGGAGTAGGAATGGGTCCTCCATAGTGGGTAGGAGGAGCGGAGTGGGCAAAAATCCCACTCCCAATCTTAGTAACCGGGACTTGCTCACTACTAGCTTCTCCCTTGTCGGGAATAGCCTCCGACATGTTGGTAGCGAGACGAACCACTTCCAACGGTGTGGTGGATAATTTGAGTCCCTCAAGTAATTCCTTAAACATGCCTTTGACCTCGGTCGCTAGTGATTCTTTCAATATGTCCATCGCCACATTGAACTCCTCACGAGAGACCGCGGTTCCCCCATCGGACGTAGGCAAAGACGGAGTTCCACCGGAGTGTTCCTCCGTCTCGGCTACGTTTTCACCCATACTCTTTGGACGGTAAAGTCCTTATAAAGAGAGGAGGCTCTGATACCAATTGAAAGGATCGATATGGTTGACTAGAGGGGGGGTGAATAGGCAACTAACAATTTTTAACTTTTCTTAACCAATTAAACTTAGCAACAAAGTAAGTTGTCTAGATATGCAACTAGGTGGACAACTTATAGGAAGCAACAATAACAACCACACAAGCAAGCAAGCTAAGGTAAACAAATAAAGCTTGCACAAGTAAAGGAAATAAATAACAACAAGTGGAGCCGGTGAAGACGAGGATGTGTTACCGAAGTTCCTTCCCTTTGAGAGGAAGTACGTCTCCGTTGGAGCGGTGTGGAGGCACAATGCTCCCCAAGAAGCCACTAGGGCCACCGTATTCTCCTCACGCCCTCACACAATGCGAGGTGCCGTGATTCCACTAGTGGTGCCCTTGAAGGCGGCGACCGAACCTTTACAAACAAGGTTGGGGCAATCTCCACAACCGAATTGGAGGCTCCCAACGACACCACGAAGCTTCACCACAATGGAATATGGATCTGAGGTGACCTCAATCGTCTAGGGTGTTCAAACACCCAAGAGTAACAAGATCTGGAAGGGATTAGTAGGGGGAATCAAATTTCTCTTGGTGGAAGTGTAGATCGATGCCTTCTCAAGCAATCCCTAGGAAATCAACAAGTTTGATTGGCTAGGGAGAGAGATCGAGCGGAAATGGAGCTTTGAGCAACAATGGAGCTTGGGGAGGAAGAGGTAAGTCTTCTTGGAAAAGAAGACTCCCTATATATAGTGGGAGGGCAAATCCAACCGTTATCCCTCAATTCTGCCCGCAGAGCACGGTACTACCGCACTTAACGTGTGGTACTACCGCATGGCCCAGCAGTACTACGACACAAGGTGCGGTACTACCGGTGGCGCGGTACGAGCCAGAACTAGCCCCTGTTGCGTTAAAACACTGGGCGGTAGTACTGCCGGAGCGGTACTACCGCACATCCTTGCGGTACTACCGCAAGGCAGGATCAGAATGGCCGAGGAGGAGTGCGGACTAAATAAAATACATCTGCAGCTACTTCCGCAGAGTTACGGTCATTGCAAAAACCCGACACGGTACTACCACTTGCACGAAGCGATACTACCGCGTAGGACGCGGAAGTAAAAAATTACTTCTGCGCCTACTACCGTACTAGTTACGACGCTGGGGCCGGTCACACGGTACTACCGTGTCCATGGTACGGTACTACCGTGTCCATGGTACGGTACTACCGCATGGTGCGGTACTACCGTAACCGGGGAGCAGTACTACCATGGGGCCGTGCGGTACTACTGCGTACTTTGAGCGGTACTACCGCATGCCAAGCAGTGGTAGTAGTAGGACGCCACTGTTTTTGAACGACAAGGAAAAACAGCCGGAGCTCCAGAGAAGCGAAGTAAAGGTGGTGCGAATAAATGGACGTGTACGTGTTGATTCCACCCAAAACTTTCCGAAGCGAACCCCCTCTTAATAGTACGGCTTTCCTATGACTCAATTTCACCGAAAAGAACCAAAAGGAAACACCGTCTTCCATAGGTTCCGAGGGGCACTAAATCGTTTTGTGCCAAGGTGTGATATATCGGAAAAGCTCAATGCACACGATTAGTCTGCAAAAGCATTGTCATCAATCACTGATGGCTTCTCGCCCCTCGTTGGTTACCCCAAGTGGAAGGTTTGAGATGCAGTGTAGCGGAAGTTTTCCCTTGGCAAAGATACCAAGGATCGATTTCCCCTGAGACTCCCAGTTTCAACAAGAAGGTGTCAACTGCTAACGGCGCCAGATATTAGCAATCAACGTGGACCTGCACACAGATACAAATAACTTTGCTCCCAACGAGTACAGAGAGGTTGTCAATCCCTCCGGCCTTGTCGTTTACAAAGGATCAAACGCAAGTGATAATAGTGATAGGTTTTGCTGCAATAGTAAGTAAAAAGCGGAAAGTAAATAGCGGATGTGATCAATGATGGTAATATGGACCGGGGTCCCATGATGTTCACTAGTGATGTCTCTCTCCCAAAAGACGATAAAACAGCTATATCAGGTAAACGAATTACAGCTGGGCAATTGATAGAATTAGGTGCGCAAACCAATGCTAACTATGTTACAAGAAAGGTAGAGGTTCAAAGCATGGGCGGTACGCCAAGGCAAGTAGACCGAAATCCATCTGCATCTACTACTAATCATCCACCTTGAGATATCTATCCAGAACATCTCGCTGGTATTAAGTTGCGAGTCCCTGATACGTCTCAAACGTATCTACTTTTCCAAACACTTTTGATATTGTTTTGGCCTCATTCTTGCATGATTTGGACTAAACTAACCCGGACTGACGCTGTTTTCAGCAGAGCTGCCTGTATGGTTTATTTGTGTGCAGGAAAAGGGATTTTTAGGTACCTCAGAAAAATCCACGAAAAATCATAGAAAATCCACGCACCCGAAGGAACCAGGAGCCAGAAGTGGGGCCAGAGGGGGGCCAGGGGGTGCCCAGGCGCCCTGTGGGCGCGCCCCCCCTGGGCCGCGCCGGGAGGCCGCCTGGGTGGGTCCCACACCCCCTGGTGCCCTACTTTACCCCGTATTTTTACTCCCGACGCAGAAACCCCAGATCAGAAGTTCTTTCGCAGTTTTCCGTCGCGGAGCCGGCGCCACCCTCTGTTCTTCCTCGGGAGGGCTAATCTGGAGGCTGAATTGGCCTCCGGAGAGGGGAGATCGTCGCCATCGTCATCATCATCACCACTCCATCATCCCTCCATGACTTCTCCCTCCATGTGTGAGTAATTCCCCCGCTGTAGGCGAAGGGGATGGTAGGGATTGGATGAGTTAGATCATGTAATAGTTTATCAGATCGTTGGGGGCATGTTGCCTATCATCTACTATGGTGTTTATCATCTTTGCTTCAACTTATTACTCTTAATGCTTGACACTTAGGGCCCGAGTGCCATGATTTCAGATCTGAACCATATGTGTTTGCATGAATATATTTGTGTTCGTGATCCTATCTATGAGTTGTTTGCACCTGTTACGGTTCGGAACCGGCGATCCCAAAAGTGACAGCTTGGGACACCAAAGGGGATGGTCTGTAGTTTGAGAATTACATGTATCCATTGAGTTCATTGCTTTGTTCCGGTGCTCTTTGACAGGAGCACCTTAATATCCAAGTTCCTTTTGGCCCCGTTCGTAGCGAGATGGTAGGACAAAAGATGTTGTGCAAGTTCTTATTGCAAGCATGTACAACTACCTACGGGATACATGCCTAATGTTTGATATTTGCCTAGATGATCATTACTTTTCCGTGTGCCGTGCCCCAAGTTAGAATCTATCTCATCCATGCAGCGCCCAACCATCCATCTCCCTAGCCTATAGTGTTTTAAACCCTGCTTGTCACTAGTTGCTACTTTTGCCATTTACTACTGCTATTTACTTTTGTTGTTTGCTTTTACTATTACTATCATCACTATCATATCACTGTTACCACTTATCTTTTGTTGCAAGTAAGTATATTTTAGGTGCGGTTGAATTGACAACTCAACTGTCAAAGCTTATAAATACTCTTTGGCTCCCCGTGTGTCGAATCAATAAATTGGGTTATTCTTACCCGCGAAGACTATCTCGATCCCTTACGGTTGAGGGTTATCAAGTACCATTTTCTGGCGCCGTTGCCGGGGACCATAGCAATATTTACAAGTCTACTTGAGGTATCCTACCTGCTGCACTTTATCTACTATGGGTAAGAAAGGAGACCCCAAGGTTCCGATCTTACTATCCACTACAAGAAGAGGTACTGCTCTAAGCACTAGTGCTACACTTGATTCACCTTCCGTTATGAGTCAGTTTGCCTCACCACCACCACATGATGCTCCTACTGAATCTGTTACTATGTCTGATACTCTTGATGATGCTTCTACTACTTTTGATGATGATATTAGTTCGCTTGGTTATGCTCTTGAGAAACAAATTGCTGCTGCTGCTAAAAAGTCTGGAATTGAACTTCCTGTTACTCGCTACCCTATTGGTGAAACTTATGATTATCCTGATTTGAGTAAACTCAAAGAGAGGCTCCTTGATGATGATTACTATATACTAGATGAAGATTTATGCAGGGAACTGACAGAGTTTTCTGGCTCTGACCCTGAAGCTATTAAGAAACTGTTTGAAAAACACTCTCTGAAGAACAAAACCGTTCCTAATCCTGAATTTGCTACATCCCCTATATGCATTGATGATCCTGATTATGATTTCTCTGTTGATCTTTCACTTATACCTATGGTTGAAGCTGACCCCTTTTATGGCAGAGAAAATGATGATGCTATTGCACACCTGACTAAAATCGATGAGTTGGGTAGCCTGTTTACCACAGATGAGAAGATACGATACTTTTATGTGACCAAGCTTCTTCCTTTCTCCTTGAAGGAGGGTGCTAAAGCATGGTATGATTCACTCCCATGCGGTTCCATTAAGAGTCCTCAGGACTTAGCTCACTCTTTTGTTGATAAGTACTTTCCTGCTCACATGCAACATGCCGCTTTACAAAGAATTTATAACTTTAAACAGTTGTAGGATGAGTCCCTCCCTAAAGCTTGGGGGAGGTACTGCGGTCTGATTCGGGCTAGACCAGGACATGAAATCCCTAAGAATGAATTAATCGATTTATTCTATGCTGGTCTAACTGATGAATCCAGGTCCTATTTGGACAGTTGTGCTGGTTGTGTTTTCAGGAAAAGAACACCGGACGATGCGGAAGATTTAATGGGCAGGATTGCCAAAAACCATGAAGATTGGTCCGTGCCTGAACCACCTCCACCAACAAAGAAGAGGGGCATGTTTGTTCTGAGCCCCGAGGATATGCGAGAAGCAAAGAAGTCTATTAAAGAGAAAGGTATTAAAGCTGAAGACGTGAAGAATCTACCCCCTATTGAGAAGCTGTGTGAGCCTACTACTCACCCTCCTATGGTAGAGGTACACTCTCTTTTAGATTTCAACGCAATGACATCCCTTATGGTAAGCCTCCTGATCAATGTTTAGATGAGTTTGATAATTTTATTATGAAACAGAATCATTTTAATGAGAGGATAGAAAGTCGGTTGCATGATAATTCCCTTGCTATCAAAAGACTGCTTGATGTTTTAGATAGAACAGTTAATGATGTTCAGTGTCTTGTGAAGCATTTTCATATGGTTCAAACTCAGCTTGATCAAATTTCTAATGTGCAAAGAGATTTGCTTGCTAACAATGCCAAACAAGATAATTTGCAGGCTTTCGGGATTAAGACCCGAGGAGGAACTAGCACTCAAGATCCTCTTTATCCAGAGGGGCATCCGAAGAGAATCGAGCAGGATTCTCAAATGCAGGAAGAAGAAATTGTTGGCTCTCCAAAGAAAAAGAAGAAACATAAGGAGACTGACAATTCTAATGATCCTATTACAAATGAAGAACCAGCTATTGATCCCAACAGTGTATCTATCTCCGATGCTGAGACTGAAGACGGTGCTGAACCTGAAGGTAATAATAATGAGAAGAATGATCCGCCTGAAGTTCGAGAAGAAGAAGCACCTGACAAACGTAAGAGGTACACTAAAGAAGACTTCATCGCAAGAAAACATGGGAAGGAAAGAGAACCATGGATACAGAAACCCATGCCCTTTCCAGGTAAGTCCATCAAATCTAAAGAAGAAGAGCATTATAATAAGTTTTGTGAGTGGATTAAACCTCTTTTTCTTCAAATCCCTTTGACTGATGCTATTAAGTTACTTCCTTATTCAAAATATATGAAAGATATTGTCACTAATAAAAGAAAAGTTCCTAATGATGCAATATCTACTATGCTTGCTAACTACTCTTTCAGTGGGAAGATTCCTGAGAAGCTCGGTGATCCAGGTATACCCACCATTCCTTGCTCCATAAAGAATAA